>OX411306.1:135220645-136420645 GCA_948150685.1 Rhaphigaster nebulosa | reverse complement strand
GTGTCCAGATTCAGGATCTTCTACTGTTACAACCGGACGCATTAGTTACTTAAAAAAAAAACCTACTATTCCATAAAATAAATCCTTTGTCGAATTAAAATATTTCTAGTGTTAGATTTTAAAACATGAATGACAGAAATGGTATGAATTTGAGATGTCTCGAAGAGCGCGGACAATTTTTTTAGGTCATCCACGTATAATTTATTTAAGGATCCATTTCCATGGTATCGGCATAGGAAATCGGCTAGTTTTTATAACTTCAGAATTTCATGGCTGTGAAACAGTTTGAAACGAATTTTCAGTGGTTCAAGTTCATATAAAATAGTCAACAGAAGATATCTTCAACCCGTGTCTAGTTATCTCTAGTTATCATAATCGTGTGGCAATCAAAATTCTGTTGTTAGATAATTACGATTAAAGTAAGCAACATTTTTTCATATACCCAAAAAAATAAAATTTGTGATATACCTAGATGGTGAGCTTAATTGCTTCATAACAATTAAATGGAGTTTTTGCTAACCGCTTTAAAGAATCTTAAAAAATTTCATTTTATTTTATCCACATATACATATCTACATATAGATAGTTCGTAAACTTTTTATATGTCTCAAAATATATTTCAGTCATTAATATTAATAACAAAAGAGCATTAATATTCCACAAGGTGTGTTTCATCAAGATAGAATGTTCGATATTTCTATTGTCTATAATGTATTTATACACATCATTTATCTATAAATGGCCACTGTTCATGTCGGTTAGTTCGTATATCCATCTCTCTTAAAGTTAAAAGGCACTTCACGAAATGAAAGTTAGAATTGATCCTTCCCTCTGAAATAAATCCATTTAAATTCGAATTGAGAGGCCCATCGGCCAGCAGCCATACTGTGATCTATAAAATATTTTAATAGGGATAAGATTAAATCGTGAAAATAGATGGAGTAGCTTACTGAGCCTTTAAACTTGTAATGGAATCGCCTTAAGTTTTTATGATTGTTCTAGAATTAATCTTTTCTAAACTTGGCAAGGAACGAGCTGAGAAAAAGACTTGATCTCATTAGCGGTCTCATTACCCATTAAGATATAGAGTCAAGACGATGAAACTTGTTGGTTTCATGCTGTCTTTCTCTTGTTGGAAGAAGAAAGTGCCGAAAATATTTTACATGATAACCTCTACCCACCCATTGCTTTGAAGGCAACCCCAGAGATGTGATGTGCCTTATCTGTGAGATACCACAAATTTGTTCGGAATTATTTTTTCTAGGTAGCCGAAGTTGAGTCAAATACGTTGAAGTGACGAAGGATTCAACCTCAAATACAGTTATAGTATTCGAAGAAAAGAGTGATTAAAACATGAAAGGAAAATGTCATCTATAAATTGCCGCTACCCACGGAATAAATTTCGACCTTACTGCTCAGGCTGGAATACATTGATAATTTGCTCGGTAGCTTCCTGCTCTAGTTTAAGCACTTAAGGACGTTAAACCCAAATAAACAAACAAATAGGTTTTCAATAATTACAACCCTGGATATTCCAAAACCGTCATGTTCTTTTTCAAAGCCGTGTTATATTCATTTTTAATTTTCTTAGAAACGCGAATTTGGAAAAACTTTTAGTTCTATGTAGCCTTCAGCTGCCTCATGTGAACAACGATTTATTAGCGGATTACAATCAATACAACAAAAAACCTTCTTTTTTTTTCCACTTTACGCGCTGATAGTGAGAGGAGGAAGGAGGATTAATAATCTTTGAGAAAATCACTTTTTGGTTTAAAATGCAAAATATTTTTAGATATTAAATTTTTGTTTGTAACACTACTAGACCCGATTTTGGTATTGCTAGAGTCCAGTGTACTATATTTATAAATATTAAACAATATTAACTAGAACATTCTCATTATTCGTCTAACGTTTTTATTTGTCTTTTTATTTATTTGAGCTATTTCGTCTTAAAAAAAAAATTTTTTGGGCGATTTTTTTTTCTAATGTTTACAGTAATAAGAAAGTGTTTATCTTTTATAAGTCGTCTATTAGATTGAAATAGACTATAGATTATTGAACGAGACCCCAGCCATTGGAATTCAACATTCTTCAGGGTGTGTTGGTTGTTGTGGTGCGAAACAGGGTCATCAGGGTCCAATTTAGATGCAATAATTTGCTAATCTATTTGTTAATCAGTACAGTTTTGTTTTCAGAGGTTTACCACAGGCACGCAGCCAGGATTTTACTTTGGAGGGGGCTAATAATTTTTCCTGTTGGAGATGGAGTCAACTCGATTATTATTTTATTATCATAAACCTTTTCAAAATGATGGATTCATACATATTTCATATAAGAATATTTATTTTCTTAACTAAATTAAAAAAAAAAAAAAAAAGAGATGGGGTTGAAGCCCCTCAAGTTCCCTTCCGAGCTACGTGCTTGGTTAACCAAATAAAGCCTGTCAATTTGCAGTATCGTGGTAAAGTTTTGAAATGTCTTATCGTATTGCTTTAAAATATTTAATATAATACGAATTTTCTTATAAAATCAAACTTATATTTCAAACGTAGTAAAATAAATGACGGGTCCACTGGTAAAACCTGCAGTTTTTATGGAAATTAGATACCAGTGGCATCTTGTAGTCAGGTGCATTCATATCTGGCGTTGAACCACTTTGAAGCCGTTAAAAATAACGGCGATGTTTTGGTTTGCCGAGAAATTCATGGGAAATACATGCTTGGCAGAGGCGTAGCAAGAGTTGGGCAAAGGGGGTTGCCAAAATTCCCCAAAATAATTTTTTTAAATTCATTTGTTTACCTTTTTTTTAGGATGCAAAATGAAAATGTATTTCATGAATGAATTTATTTATTATGAAATAACGCATATGATAAGCAGATAGGGATGCACGATACCGATCGATGCAAGTAAAGTTTCGATACTTTCCTTTCGATGCCATGTAGTTTTTCTATCCATACCACTAATTCAACATTCTGTTCGATACCTTAGTGGTATCGAATATTTGATTCAAGTGCTTCAATGAGTCCCGGTATCGAGACTTTCTTGGCATCATATTTCTCCAGAAGCAGATAACCTGGAATTATGGTAGGGGTGGCAGAACCGGTCCAGGATATTTGCCCGGGAGGGACAAGCTTAATTTTTTTCTTCTTCTATATCTTCCTCCCTGGGCCATTGCTCACGTAGAGGGGCTTCAATCCAACGCTGCCAGGCATCACGGTCCCTGCAGAGCTGCTTCGTTTGAAATCCTAGGCCTACCGCTTGGCCTCTTGCCAGTGGGTCGAGCTTCCATCACCTTTCTGGGTTCCCAATTCAACAAACCGCACATCCAATCATCATATAATTTTTCATATTTTATATAAACGAAAACATAATTTTATATGCAAACCTACACTTAGGTAAGTTCTTGCAGTTAATCTTGTCTTCATCATTTTTACTTAAACTTATTAGCATTTTTTACAATTTTAGCTATATTAAAAATTTCTTACTAAAAACTAATATGATCTCAGAGATGAAATTTTAACCACTTATTACAACACAATATAATAATGTTTTCTGTAAATTTTGAATTTTTAAATCGAGTTCATTCTGAGATATTTCAGATTGAAAATACATAATTTTAGGAAAATCACAATATTTGAAGACCCATTAAAAACAAAGCCTGTTAATCTCAGGCCTGAACTTTTTAGAGAAACAGTAAACTATAAGCAGTATATGCAGAAAGTCGACTTTTATTTTGAAAACGTTAAAATTTACCTATTTTTTGTTTATTTACAATTATGTAGAGGTATGGATATTGGACCGAAAATATTGTTTATTTAATATAACACTTTAACATGTTTTTTGTTTAAACCAAATATCTTCAAAAACCAAAGAGCTACAGAGTTTAACGCAAACCTCTGCAAATTACAGAATAGGCTGGCACGCCAATACAAAATGGGCGGAAAAAAAAACAACTTCTAAAAAATTAATGAATATCTGTTCTTAACTCCCTGAATATAGTACAAAAATAGGTAAAAAATAACTAAATTTTGTCAGGAACCCTCATTGGTTGATAATAATATGGTTTGATTCTTACGCAACTTCAAACTTCTTGATATGAACTCAGCTAGGACTTAAACCTTTTTTCTCTATTCTAGGGACCCGCTGGATCCAGAGATTAAACAATTCTAGACGTTATCGGTCGTGTTACACCACTTGACTTTGGACTGCGTAATCTCTCTCCCCTAAACTGCTATCATTTCCTTTGTTTTAATTGCAGTTCACCTCTCGTAATTCATAATTAGCTCTTATTACAGCACGCAGATTGCTTCCTGAATCCAGAGTTACCATTGTGCCTTTATATGAGACTGTATATCTCTTCTACGAACTTTTCTCTTGTTTCGTTTCGTATCAGTCGGTCATTTACTATATGGGAAATTATGGACAATGGAATGGATATAATAACTGAGATGAACTTTATAAAGATTGATATTTATTGTTGACTAGGCTGTTGGTCAAAAGTACATTTTAGTTTAAATTTGAAAATTAGGAATTTTCATTATCTATGCACAATTATTATTGTAATATGAACATTATGAACAATAATTAACTAATAGTTTTTGATAATTTCACAATTTTGTCAATACCAAAGCGTAAATTTGGTTCAGGCACAGGTAGAAAGCTACAAACCTCATCCTCACGAAAATTGTATTTGTTTACTTTTACTTCCAAACCGATCATATATTAATTCTCTAAAGATTTTTATTTTATTTTATAATATTTAACCAAATATCCAAATAATTGCCATCGGATGACATAGATAAGTAGAACAGCTACAATACCTGTAGGAATGCTCACTTCCTACATCGTTATTGTAAAACTCAGAAGCGCTGGAAATGTTTGGTGACTTTTTTTTTTTACTTTATAAAAAAGGTCTGAAGGAACTCTTTATTCACTATTACCTTTTTCCTTAATTGAGACAGATTGACTTAATATCGATAAAAATAGTCTCAATAGTAAATTTATAAAATTGTGAACGTGAGGAGGATAAATTATAGAGAACAAAATAAAACTGAGTAATCGACTATTTAACTTGAATCAATTACATTCATAGATATCAGTAAAAAAACTATAATTACATATAAAAATATCTTGAGTCAATGAAAACCAGAAGTCATAAACCAATACCGTTAGAATGAACAAAACAACTAAAATAACTTATGATAAATATCTAGAATCAATAAAAAACAGAAAAATTACTTTAAAAACGCACTAAAATTAGCGAAAATCTAAAATCCCTTCTGAAAAATATATAGAGTCAATAAAAGCAAAGAAAATATTTTTAAAATCATGCAATAATCAACAAAAAAAACTAAAATCCCTTATGAAAAATTTGGAATAATTCATAAAAAATTCCTTAGATCATTAAAAATTAGAGCAATTACTAAAACAAAACCGCTAACGTCAATAAACATAATTTAAATCACTTATAAAAAACATCTAGAATCAATAAGAATGTCTAGAATAAATAGAAAAGAGAAAAAATAGTAAAAAAAAATAAAAAAACACGCTAAAATCAGTAAATAAAAAACTAAAATTCCTTATGAAAAATATCTTGATTTGGTATTTGGCTCAGTCTTTTTCAACTATAGAACGAGAAGAAGCTGTTTACAGTTATTGTTCAACTTCAGAACGCTATTCTGATTCATCAAGATGAGATATTTTTTATTTTATCACTATTATTCATAGACTATAGTGTATTATTTTTGTGTTCAAATTATACGAGAACCGTATGTTTTCTCATTTAGGTAATGAAAGCTGTCACTGTTTTTCATAGGTCGAATCCCAAATTCGTCCCCTCAAGATTTTTCGCTCCTAGAAGGATTCTGAATTCGTGCCCTTTCGTTTATATTATTTTCCCCTCTCTCATTTCCAATTAAAATTTCAATTCAAATCAACGAGGAATTTTCACATTTGAATAAATTAATCAATAATCCTTTAAGGTATTAACAATGTAAACAAAATTTCGTTTTGGAGAATTATTCCCTTTGCTTAAAAGTCTCTGACTTCTAATAAATAGCAAATTGCAAATTTAATTGAGAGACGAAATTAAGGCCATTCTTTTAAAAATTTACGTAAGTATTGTTTTTCTTTACTCAGAGAAATGATTATTTAGTTCTGCCCAATAACGATACCAAGATCTGTTGCTATAAAACAGAGCTGCTTATATTAATTTTTTTGGAATTTAAATTTTAGTTTAATATTTGAAATTTCGAATTTGGCTTAGAAAGACGATTTGGCCACCTTCCCTTACATTTATTTTATCCTTATATTCTTTGTACTACATTTCATAATACCAACTCCTCAGTAATCACACCTCTGCTTCCCAAATTCCTTCCAAAAGGACTTGAATTTCTAAACTATCATTACAATAGCATAATAACGTCCAACCCTACAATGTAAAAGAACTTCTCGATCAGTAAATAACTGATACCAGTAAGTACCCGTAATATATTTGTTTCAAAATTATTTTCTTGTAAGCAGTAGATTGTTAGTTAATCAATGCATTGTACTATAATTTTTTTTTTAAACAAGTAATCGTAGTGATCAAATTAAAGAAAGACACGAAAGCAATTATGTTAAGCAGCCTAAAGATAAACTCATTATCTTATCTTTACTTTACTAATTAAATTACTTTATTTTTTCAATTTTGATGATCGCATAAGCCTGAAACATCGATTTCTATAACATAAATAATTTATAGGCACCCTAAGCTGATATGGACAGATGTTCGAAACGGCAGGAATGAAGTTAAAACGTTTCGGTTGACAGGTAACTGACAAAATGAGCCGTCCTTCCCAAGACTGAAACAACCTGCTTCCTTTAAATGAGTGCTTGCTGTCATTTTCTCCGGAATTTCACGGAAAATGCGCTGGTTGGATCGTGGTCATGGCCGTATCAACTCTTTAGAAATAGATGTTCTGAAAACACTGATTTCATTGAATTCTGGGCTCTTGGACCTACAATGATTAATACAAATCGATTATTCAAATTTTGGCTTCTTTAACATCAATATAATTATATATAATATTTTTATAATAAATTTGAATTCCAAACCACCCATAAGACTAACCACTTGTAGTTCGACTGTTGTCCTTTTTACAACAGGAAGATCCACGGAAGAAATATATAGAAATTTTCTGTTATTAAGAAATACTTATACTAGAAGATTGTAAATAATAATATTAAAGATTAACGACGCACCAGAATAGCGTTCTATAGTTGAAAAAAACTGTAAACAGCTTCTCCTCGTTCTATAATTGAAAAATACTGAGCCAAAAACCAAATCTTCAGAACTATTTTACTATCAACATTCAACTGGGTCGTACCGAAGTATTTTAAGATTTTTTCAGCAGATAGTAGCAATATCAACACTAGATAGCAGGGGGAAGAGGGAGGAGGATGAATTTATTCGACGGGACGGATTCCAGGCACCTTACCTTACGGATATTTTACGTTTTATTGACAAATTCCTTTTTTGTTATCACCATGCCTGCAATCTTTTCAGTCTGCATAAGTAACCTACTGGATTAGGCTTTTTGGGATGCAAGAAACTGCATATAAGTATTTTATATATTTTCAAACGATTCCTGAGGGGGACAATTATACAGAATTTATAATATATATATATATCTAATCATTTCTCAAGAATGATTATAATTACTACATACGTCTACCTACAGTATTAGATTGGTTAATTTATTAATTATAGAAAAAATTTCTAGAAGAAAAACACTAATTCATTATGGATTTTGATTAAATGGTGGTTTAAACTTTCGTAAGATAAATGTTTACTACATACATTTTTTCATGTGAATCATCTATGAATCTGAGTGGTACCTGGTCCCATGGGTCTTAATAATAAACATCACATTCCGGAAACTTTATATGAACGTTGATGAATTTAGTAATTTATGTGTGACATTTACTCCAATTGATAATCCAAGGATTTCATTCGGGTTATGAAATCCTTCTTTGCCCTCAACAGCTTGAATTTCCCACTAAACGTTCTGGATCAGTAAACTTGTCACATTGATTCTAATTTATAGGCATTAGCAAGGTCTATTCAAAGAATTTTTTCTTTTGTTTCCATGATTATCTTGACCACAATGCCGGAAAGGGTCATAAATTGCGATGAGGCAGGATTTATGATTAGAATTCATCGAGTTTCAGGAATACAGATTGTTTTTGTACTAGCTGAACACTAAGCTAGAATAACTGCGTCGTTTATGGACACATTAGGAAAAAAAAAATAGTTAGGTTTCATGAAGGGTAACACAATTTTCATCTGATGCAGAATTCATTTTGAAACTGTGATTACACCCAACTAATAAAATTACAGAAATAATTTAAAATCAGACTTTAAGAATTTCCATTCCTTCAGAGGATTCGTCCTTTTTATCCTTTACTTTCGATAAAATATGGAATCTATGGTTCATATCTTTAGGAATCCAATTGATATTTAATTTAATTATTCTACATTTCATAAGAAATCTTCTGATGAATATTCAAATTTTAATTAACACGCATGAAACTATTACATAACATTTATACAGAGCTATTAAACCTGATTCAGTAAAGTCGTTTCCGCTGATCGTTGAAGCATTTATTCATTAGTGCAAATCCTCTCTTACTCAACATCTTTACCAAAACCACGTGTATAAAGCTACCATTCTTTGCGCTACATAATTAGTAAGAATAAAGTTATTCGATATTTTTTTAGTATCAAAATAAATTTTGGATTATGAATTTTGAGAAATTTATTTCCTTTGCAAACATTACCGCATCATCGATTTTTAAAACATTAATTTATGGCGTTTAGGTCCAGTCTTACTGTACTTATCTGAACTTGAGTTGTTTTCAGTCTTACGCAGTTTTTTTGATTTACCAGATAAAATTAAACCTCAATTACTTGTGACAACTGTCAAATAAATGCCAATGAAATAATAGAATAGAATACCAACTGATTGAAATATTATAGTGCGAAGATAAATGGTGCCCTGGGCAAACTTCCATATTGCCGCTCCTTCTATATTAACAGGTTATCTGCTTTTAGGAAAATATGTATCGATACGGGTACTTATTCAAGCACTTAAATCAAATATACATGAGCGTCCGTCTGCTCACTCCCATTGACTTTCAATACTAGTGATGCGACTGGGAGAGAAGCGCTGGGATTTCCGGGACTCCTGCCCTGCCCACCACATGCAGAGAGTAAAGCTTAGTTGGGAGTTATCTAGGACAGAATGTTATCAAGGACTATACATTGTATATAGCAAGAAATGTGCTCAAGTAAACTTATTTTATTTTTACTTAACTTAAATTGTCCTTACTTTGGGTTTTTAATTATACTGTTATTATTCAATCTATTTAATTTCGTTGTGAAGTATATATTTTCGAATTATTTTTATCTTTATATATAGACTTTTTGTTTATTCATTTATTTTAATTTGTTTATTTTATTTTTGTATCATTGTTATTATAATTTTTCACTTTGTTTATATGGTATGAAAGGAAACTTAGAGCCCTAATACTTATTGTTCTTAAATGCAGCATGCTATTTTGTATCGTTATTCAATAAAGTCATTATTAGTCTGTAAATAAAATGAATCAAATATTCGATACCACTGAGGTATCCGAAGGAAAGTATCGATACTTAGGAGTCAATCTATTTATCTCCGTGACGCTACAGACCGATGTGATGCTTGGCCTCCTCAATAAGCTTTCGCCAGTTGGTGCTATCCTCTGCGGTCGCTCTCCAATTGCGTGTATTTAGAAGATCTCTGGTATCTCGAATGACACATCATCCCATCTCAGCCGTGTTCTGCCTCTCACTCTTGTACGGTAGAGCCTTCCGTCCAGCATCTTTGTTTGATATAAAGTACTTATAAGATAGTAAAGATGGGAAAAAAGTACTTTGAGTAAGGCGTACCAAGAATTTTGCTCAAATACTCGCATTTTATTTTTTGAAGAAGAGGGGTTGTAGATTTCATGGATATAGTGATCGTTCATTAGGTTTTCAAAAATGCTAATTTTGAATTTCTAAGCATTACACTTAATTTTTACTTTTACAGAGTTCTTTGGAACAGAATCGTTTATTAGGTTTGTAAAATGCAAATTCCGATGGCAATAAATAAACTAATGCTTTACATCTCTTCCTGACTGGAAAAAAGTCCACAATCTTTTCGCTGTATTCTTCTTTCTTAACAATAAAATTTGAATTGGCCAATATTTTTGAGCCGTAAGTCATTATGCACAAGTGATTGTTCGATACTGATTTGTAGTAGCGATACTAGCACTCATAATTCAGTCTGTTGTATCGATACCAAAATTATTTGGTATCGAAAGGAAGGTATCGGTATTTCACTTGTATCGTATCTCTTATATGTATCGGTATCCTTATCTGCTTCCACAACCTCTCCCTCCATTTTCTGGCACTTGATACCTCCATTCAAAAACTTTGAATCCAAGATCAAAAACTATATATGTATGTATATGTGTGTGTGTGTGTGTGTGTGTGTGTATATATATATATATATATATATATATATATATATATATATATATATATATATACACATATAAAATATAGAAGATAGAAGCGGATTGAGGGACGATATTATCTATCATGCTTGTGGGCGGAAGTACAACAAATCAGCTCCTGGGCACACCAGTGTCACCAGATCGACACAAGAATAAACAAAACGTGCTAATGCTTATACATTTTTTAAATCCTTGCTACTGGCTTAAATTACTGGCCTGGGATCATTATGAAGAGATTATTATCAGTGTATATTATTTCTTGATTACTGTTTTAAATATATGCTTAATTTTAAACCAAAAAAATAATTTTTCTTTTCGGTGTTTAAAATAAACAAACATATTAAAAATAATTTTTTGGCAGCCGCCCCCTTCGCTCTCCTCCCCTGGCTGTGCCTCTGATTGCGAAGTTTACTTTTTGTAATTTTTCAGTCATGTTATAACTTCCTATGATGTTAACCTATTTTAGAATTTGCTTGGCAGGCTATTATTTTTAGATTTATTGCTTTTCGTTGCCATTGCCCTCTGTTGCATTATTTTACGTTCCACTACTTTGGACAATCTTTCAATTCTTCACTTCACTGATTCCTATTTAATTATCTCTTAAAGCTGTCAACCACTTGAGGTCAAATTCTTTTTAAAATACATTAAAACCTGGATTGGATCTCACTTCTCAGATCTTTCAGCAACTTCCACCATTGGCGATTATAATTTTTATTATAATCTGCTGTGGAAACACTCTATTATTATTTTTTTCCTAAAACCCAGGAATCTGCCAATGATGCACCATCATAATAATATGTATCAGTCCTGGGAATGGCTAATTTCCCCACTTGATTCCTGAGACGCTGCTCTCTGCTTAGCTTATACCTGAGTGCGAAATTGTGTATGATATAATAATGTATATAATAAAATAACATATTGTGTATGAATATAAATAATTATTATAATATAATATATAATAATTCACAGTACTAAAAAAAAAAAAAAAGAAAAAAAAAATTTATTACTGGAATATCCCAAAACAATACCTTTAGCTTTTCAAACATCAGTTAATAACTAACCAACGGTTCGGCTATGCAGGCATCAACAGAACTGAAAACCATGCGATTACATTAATGTAAACCAGAGGTAGAACATCTCACTTTACGCCTAATAATATAAATGTATTATATCTTGTATAGAGGGTGTCTCGTATGTCACGGGAAACATTTTAAGAGCCGATCAAGAGCAAAAAAAAAAGTTCAACAGAAAAGCAGGAAATTTAAATTTATTTTTTATTTTTGTTTAACCTCATTTCCTGCTCATATTGAGGCAAATAGGACTGAGTATTCCTACAGGTTACCAACCTATTCTAACTAGAGTGGGAAGATCGGGAATCGTTCGTTAGTCCGCCACGAAAAAAATTTCAACCCGGACAGGTCGGATTCGAACTGGCACCGCAGTAGACAGGAGACGCCTTAACACTCTTGGTCACCACTGCATCAGTTGTGTTTTTTAAAGTAAAACACGGGTTTTGTTATAAGTTACCGTGACAAAGTCGACAAAATTCCCTTTAAAGATATAGTTTGCCTTAACAAAATCCATTGTAAGGGGACGGACCAATAGCAAAAAGTTTTATTTTATTTTTAAATCACTCTTCAAGTGCAAATGTTTTTCTCAGGCTCCTGTTGGGATACAGATACCCCATTTCTAGATAAACTTCTACTTTTATTAAGCTTTAATTTTATGGAAATGAAGTCGAGGTTTCGTTTGGGATTGGTTTGGAATTGGTTCCTGATTTGCCAAAAAGTGTAGCATGAAATTAGGTTTACCTGACATAGAAGTGTTTTAAAAATTACATTTATTCAATTAACTTTGTTTCATGCCAATAAAATAACACAGAAATATATTAAATCATAGAAAGCTTCTTTGTGAAATAAAATAAAACTTTAGGGAAAAAAAAAAGCCTGTTAATTAACCATAGCAATTCTAAAATTAAATATGAAATGAAACTATCTCTGAAATTAAAAATAAAATAAACTGACAAATTTAAATGAATAATCTTAAATATTTAAAAAAAATAAAATAATTTTATCATAGCGGTAAAAAAAATTAACAAAACATTATTAAAATAAAACCGTCATGAGGAAGAGGATTAAACAGAGAAAGGCTTTGTTTTAAAGAGGGCAATTCCTTGCATGGTTTATTCCTATTTTGCCTTTTTGAACATTTATTTTAATAAGGATATTTTTTAATTTAAGAATGTTTTGTATTTTTTGTGTTAGTGCTGTAATAACATTATTTTATTTTTTTAAACATTTAAGCATTAGTCATTTTAATTTGGCAATGTTTATTTTCTGGGACAGTTTATATTCAATTTCAAGTCATTTTATATTTAATTTGGTTAACTTACAAATTTTTTTTGTAACATTTTTTTATTTTTTTTATTTCACAGTGAAGCTTCTAATTTTATGTTATTTTATTGATTAGCAACAAAGTGAATTAAATAAATTTCATCCTCAAAGAACTTGTTTGTTAGGTTAGGATAAACCTTATTCCACACCATACTTTTTGACAAATAAGGAGTTAATCACCTTAAGAACGTAATAACCTTGTATAGTTCTTGAATAATCACTTTCTATTTAACAAAATGTGTGACTTTTTAAAAAATCAAAACACAAAACAAATTCTCTGCTTTTATGCGTGGAACCGGACCGAGGTCGATTAGAACTATTTTAGTTGTACTTGATGTCTACTATCACCTCTTTAAATATTTCCCATGAATTACGTCACACCCTGTGTTTTGTTTAGGTGGAGTCTTAAAATCGAATGTTAGAATGTTATGACTTTGTCTACTTCTTCATCAGAGGAAATTTTCAGTTGAATGCGCCTAATCCAAATCTAAGAATGATTTTTGGATTTTTGGGCTTACACTGAAGACTGAGCGTCTTCTACTTCTTTCCGCCCTATAAATTATGATCCTGGCAGAACACGCGCCCTGTCTAAGTGGTCAGTATCATGAGAGGGCCTCTGGTCATCCAGAGATTACTTCCTGGTCCCATCGCTACAAAGAGGATGAGTGGAAACGGCGACGACCGATTATAGTAGCAGTGATTGCTCCTTGTGGATTTGATCCGGTATTGTGTCCACCTCGCTGCCTAATCGTCCACTGAACTCTTTACTGCGCCTTAATTCACCGCTCTACCCCCATAGTACAATGACACTATCAGTCCAGTTATTATTTGATGAATAAGTGTTCTTCATGATTTGTGAGTAGGATAAATGCTACAGCATGCCAAATTTTAATATTACAATATCTGATATGGACAACACCTGACTTCCTTGTACGCTTATTAAACTATAAATCGGTGGCTCAAAAAGTGACCCTGAATTTGGTTACTAGTTCCGGAAGATTGCAGTATCTCAAAAACGACACTCGGCGTCGCGATATCCATTTATTGACGCACAAACAGACATATTCTTGTTTCTGGAGGTCTCATTCCGTTATTATATATCGTTTTCCTTCAGTAGATAACTAGTTTCCAAGAAATTTCTTCATGTTCCGTGACAACATTAAAACTGTCAATGTCACTAGATAAAGCATTGAAAATCGACATTTTAAGAGGAAAACCCCACTTAACTAATATCTTATTCTCCTGCTGCAGACTTGTTGATCTCACAAAAGTGGAGGAAAACCAGTATTTTACACTCAATTTTAACACTTAAAACAAGTAATAAAAATGTTTAATTGGATTGGAAACCAAATAGCGTTTGTAACCTTTATTACCGAAACATATGGTTTATGTATTTAATTAAAATATAATTTTTGTTGTGTTTATTATGACCTTCAAGTAAAATACCCTTTTCGGCTCACTAATTTTAACCAAAATATAGTAAATACATTCATATGGATATAAAAGTTCTATTTACCAAATTTGAGATATTTTACATTATATTTTATTATAATTTTTGATGAAAGTCTAATATGACCTTCAAGTAAAGTACCGCTTCCGGTTTTTCAATTTAATCCAAAATCTAGTATGTTATTTAAATCAATATATAAGTTATAAATACTACATTTGAGAAGTTTTGCATAGTATTTTAATATAATGTTTGATGGAAATCAATTATGACCTTCAAGTAAAGTACCACTTTCGGTGATCAAGCAATGACCAAAAAGAGAGGTTCACAACTAGATTTTACATCAATCCTAAATACAAAATTTCAACTTTCTACGGCTAACCGTTTTTGAGTTATGCGAGATACGAACGTACAGACTTCACGACGAAACTAGTCAAAATGGATTCAGGGATGGTCAAAATGGATATTTCCGTTGAAATCTGAAAACCGAAAATTTTCGGGATTACAATACTTCCTTTACTTCGTAGAAGGAAGTAATATTACGCATTTCTGAGCTGCAATTCCCCAAAGTACGATGCAATGTTTCTTGCGGTATTTTAAACTTTGGTAACTAGGAGAGTGCTCTATGTTTCCATCGCCGATTTTCATAAAAATTTATGGGATGATTCTACATTGAAAAAAAGTCCAGTCGATTTCCTACCGTTTTGTCCAATGGGCTCTAGGAGCTGAGAAAAATATAAAACATGCCGAAAATGCATTATTTTATATCTCGAGTTAAAAAGAAATGATATCGACATGATCTTTACAGCTAAATATTTGGTTTTTAGAGTATATTAACGTAAAAAAAAAACCTTGACAAATAATTGATTTTTGGTCAAATAAATTTAAAAAAGTGTTTAAATTATGAAGTAAACAATCCTTATAGATTTTTTCACACCAAAAATGGAATCAAGTGCTGTCAAAATTAAGAAAATGTGTGAAAATTTGTTGTGTGAAATATACCGGAATAGAAAAAAGACAAAACGCGATAACAATAACGCAACATAACTAAAGAAACATGATTTGATAAAAATTAAATGATTTCAAATAGATTTTCCAATAACGGAAAGCATTTTTAAAAAGCCAGGCAAACATACCAACAAAAGATAAATGTATCAGCGGCGAACACTTAGAGGACGATTGGTCACTGTGAAATATCCCGCTTCAGAGCTAGGAGTACGGGGAGATTGTCTCTTTAAAGACAAAATTAGAAGAGCATAATAAATAAATAGTTCTCAATGAAACTCTTGGGTTTGAAGCTTTGTACTTCTTCTTCAGTTTAACCGATGTGGACGTTCTTGATCTCGTTAAAAATAGGGGAGTTCCTTCTTTTTAACGACATCAAGAACGTCCATATCGGTTAAAGTGAAGAAGAGGTACAGAGCTTCAAACCCAAACGTACTTTTGTAGTTTTCAAAATTTTACGCACCCTCGGAACTGAAATATTTTTTTTCGATGATTTTTTCAACATTAAGGTTTTTCGGTATGCTGAAGCCAAATCTAATTTACTAAACAATTAAAAAGGCTAATTTACTTAACAATTAAAAAGAAATTAAATTTATTTGACCAAAAATCAATTATTTTTTAATGCTTATATTTTATATTTTTCCTTTAATATAGTCTAAAAAAACAAATGTTTCGCTGGAAAAAACATGTCAATATCATTTTTCAATGATGAATGACAGCTGAGATCGATACCGGTCTGTAGCAGTTGGCATGGCGAACCCACAGATTAAATCTGGTCCAATACACTCTGATTGGATTAGATTGGTAAATTATACAATTTCGTTTCTGGTTCAGAAAGTTTCCGAAGTGCTCAGAATGGCGCTAAAGTGAAATACGAGAAGAAGCTATATTTTTGTTAATTTAAGAGCAAAAGTGTATCCTCTTCTTAATGCATATAACTTCTTGATCTGAGGATACAATGATATCACAGATGCAATGAAATGGTCATCAAAAGAGAGCAATAGCAGACAATTAGATGGTTCATTGATAATTATTTATTATGCTCTTCTAATTTTGTCTTTAAAGAGACAATCTCCCCGTACTCCTAGCTCTGAAGCGGGATATTTCACAGTGACCAATCGTCCTCTAAGTGTTCGCCGCTGATACATTTATCTTTTGTTGGCATGTTTGCCTGGCTTTTTAAAAATGCTTTTCGTTATTGGAAAATCTTAAATAATAAGATTTTCACAAAAATTATGCTCTATCCAAAATATAACGGAAAGTGCAATGAACCAATCACGAAACTCAACAAGTTAGAAAACATTTCTTTCTGTAAATTGATGGTAAATATTGATTGTAAGATTTGAAACAAAATTTCACACATTTTCTTAATTTTGACAGCACTTGATCCCTTTCACCGCATATCTTAAATCTACATTGTAAAAAAGACCCATCAAATAGGATGGCACATCATTCCAAGACATCTCAACACATTCCTACTCTTTTTTGTGTTTTTGTCCTTTCATATTCTTAATTAACTTTTTAGGTCTGACTGATAAGGTCAGTTGTTTTGTACGACATTTTTATTTATAACAATAATTGAAACACTTCTTCTTCTTTTTTTTTAAATTAATTGAAAACCAAAAGTAATAAAATAATTTAACAGCACAATCTCTTAAATGATAAATTAATTTATGAAACAATGCATTTATAATTTATTGGATAATTAAATCAATTGAAGGACATCTACTTTAGATAGGAAAGACATGACATAATTGAAAGTTTGATTTCGACATTTCCTATTATGTACAAGGTTCTATTATTACTTGTAAAAGCCTAAATGTATATATTTGACCTAAGCAAGGTCCTGTTCCAACTCGACCGTTTGGCGTTTCGTTTGTCCGTTTTTTACGCATCTACGACCTAACTGCGTCTATTGCGACCTAACACGAACGCATCGTTCGGGTTCCTTCAAATTTGGCACTAACACCCCTTAAAGTCAGGAAAAACGACTTATCTGTAGTGATTTTTATCTTTTAATTCCGATCCACGATGACGGTCGTTTTATAGTCCCGTATCGCCAAAAAATGCGTTGTTGGATTTTATTCAAATTCGACATGAATATCACTTGAAGGAAGGCATTTGATACTTTTTTTTTTTACGCTTTGATACGAATAGTGGTGGGAAAAAAAAAATCAGATAATTACAATAATTGTGAGTAGATTACATTTTATTTTTAATGAAATAAATTGATCAATTCTATAATGGGCTCTATGATTATTTTTGAATTGTCTTTGATATCTCTAGCTTTAATTCTGTTCAATCCTGGGTTTGAGAATTGCAATTTTATTGATTATAGTCGTCGATATTTCATGAGGACAATATGAACTGATGCGGACGATGTTTATGTACCCTTACATTCGTATTCAACAGATTTGCGTTGTGATCGGAATAAACCGATGCGAAATCAAATGAAAATCCCTAAATTGGTTCGCGAGATCTGCTGTTCACAGAACTACTACTTTAAATTCTTACCTCAGAATGATAAAGTTTTGTAAAAACTTTTTAAGATTATTATTTATTCTTCATCGGATAGAAATTCACATCTGCACTCAAAATACTTGGTTTACTACTGTGACGCTTCGACCCCAGTGGCGAATAGGAACCTGAAGGTTTAACCTCATTTTAGGAAAATATATAGAAAAACATTTCATGCTCATGATTCTTGTTGAATACAGCCACTTTGTTGTTACAATACAACCATTCTTGTTGAATTGTCTTGTCATTTCGCTTTGTGTTCATGATGTGGACAGAAGTTCAGCATGTTTCAGTAACTGTCATGCCTATTGCATCCTCCTTCTAGAAGTTATAAGTAATAATAAAATGTTGAAGAATATGCTATTATGTTCACTGATAATAATAGTGATCTGTGTTGTATACATTATAAAAAGTGCATTAAAAAAAAATTCTCATATATTCCCCTGACATTAAAATAAGGTTTAAATTACCGGATAGGTAGGCAGTTACAATCAATAAACGTTACCACAGATTCAAACAGTAGTAAATTTACCATTGTGAATTAGTGTTTCTTTAATTCTGAAGGGAGTAAAAAAAAAAAGAAAGTTGTTCTCAGAAATGAAAATTTTCACTCGCGTTTTACGTTTTATACATCAAGGAACAAAGTCGATTTCGTATCTGTCTGTTGTCGAAAGTCGTAACAATTTTAGTCATAGTATTTACTTACTCTTTTTGTTTCGACAATATGTTTTGCAGTATCGTTATATATCATTTTCAGTTTGTGGAGATTGAAAAGAACATTCAGAGCAAGGTTATTGGGGCAGCATTACAGCTCGCTTGAACCGATCCTGTCTTGACTGGTTGATTTATATTTCATAGTGGACTTATGGAATAAAGTGATATTAACGCACTACGGCATTCGGCATCCTGTAGGATAAACCGTCTTCCTTGTCCTGAGTGGAACAGGGCCGTTGTCAACCAAATCCGGATATTGGACAAAATAATACAGAGGGCCCCTTCCACTCAATATTTTATGTATTTTATTTTTGTCAATGATATTAATGTATGGATTAAGGTATTATGAAAACGAAAGTTATTGCTATATTATAAGAACAAGAGTTCATTGTTTTACATAAAATACAACACTTTTTTTTTTACCAAATTATTTGTTAATGATTGTATAATTTCTCAAGTGAAGTGTTCATAATAACACTAGTAGAGTTTCACAATTTTTTATTTACAATAAAAATATTTTTAAAAAAACGCACTTCTTATCTTCTTTTCTACAAAAAAAAAGGGAAAAAATTCAATATACTTGCTAACCTTTTATATCTGCAACACTTTCTTTTCTCTTTAAAGTATAAACTACGTATCTATTCATAAATTGGGATACAATGCTAGAGTAGGTATGACAAAAGTACGTGATGTTATTTATTATAGATTCAAATTATTGCCTCCCTCCCCTCCCGAAAGGCCGTGTCCCAGAGATATTACACTCCTCTTCCTCTCTTTCCTCTCCTTTAAAGCGGGGCAGAATTAGGGTGCGTAAGGGTGTCAAACCCATCAAACAATTTCAGATATCCATATCAATCACTTCCTAGTTTACACCTTACGAACCTTTCCTATATAAATTAAATAATATCGCTAACCGAAAATATTATAACTATTACATATATGATTGTTTTGTTGCGTTCCACCTCAGTATCAAATAAGAATATACTTCTCTGTAATTATTTTGAAAAGTTTTCTGCGGTTACAATGGTAAAAAGGATAAATAACTTCCTCGATTCCTTTTTACCCTTTTTATTCAGAAATAGGCTGCATGAAAAAAGTATATGAATACTGGACCCTAGACACCGAGAGTCCTTCGAAGCGGAATCCAGGAAAGTACTCCAAGGCCGCGCCCCGAATCACTGTTAGGTAATTCCAGGTTTCCAGGTCTGACATAATTGTCTTAACGTGACATTAGGTCGTTGCTTTCGGTACGGAGGCGATAGTCCGTTAGGGAAATTGCAGATAATTTTTAATAACAGGAAACAGACGGGATAACAAGAGCTAAGGGAAATTATAGGATTGAATAATTTGTGGTATAGACCAGGGTACAATTTATCTATTTAATAAGCGTTAATTAAAATGTTTACAGATTATAAACAAAACAGTGTTATGCTATAGACTGTTTGAATCGTTTTCTTTGTTTCTTTTTTTATTTTCTGTTAAGTCCATTCTTCTAAAATACATAATGATAGAAAATATGTACTGACACCTGTAGAGTTCACATATCTCCAAAAATATTTAAAAAAACTAGGTCATAGAAAATTTTTTTGTTTCACGTTTCGAAAGATAACTTTGAATGGCAATGGCAAGTAACAGAAAAGATTACGTTGTAACGGAAGTTGTAAAAGGTAGTTTTAGGTTGTAACGGAAATCTTCATTTTCCTATTTCTGTACTACAAATTGTTGCATACGAAAAAGTTTATTTAACTTATTAGTTTTAGCTGTATTGCAGAAACAAATCGATAGCGGTACAGTGTTAAATAGAAGTTAAAAAACGAATATTTAGTCTTAATTATATGGATTTACAGTCTGAATTCCACGGTTCAAGAATCAACTATTTTTTAACTGATAAACGACATTTAAAAAAAAAAATTGTTTAAGCTGGTTTACACCTAGGGGTTGGATTATCGAGCGAACATTGCCATATCATGTCAAACAATCTGATCAATTCAAGAGGTTTAGTTGAACCAAATAAGCATATAAGTAGTTTAATATATGTGTGTATATATATATATATATATATATATATATATATATATATATATATATATATATATAAATGTATATGTATAAATGTATAAATGTATAAATATGTATGTATAAATGTATAAATATGTATGTATAAATGTATATGTATAATGTATAAATGTATGTATAAGCTGGTGCACTTCCCAGAGCCAGACTATAGAGCGAACGTAGTCATATCATGGTATACATAATTAATAAGTTTACAAAATTAAGTGCAAGGGTGTCGCGACATTTTTAAATAATTAATTAAATTAATATTAAATAAAATAAATAATTAAAACAGTACTAAGTAATAATATTGTTTTTTTATTTCAATTCTATTTCTATTTATTTACACCTATGTTTTATAATTTCATTTATCAAAAAAAGAAATATATATATATATATATATATATATATATATATATATATATATATATATATATATATATATATATATATATATATATATTTATTTATACATTTATGTTATTACTATTATGTGTATAATAATAACACCGGTGCCGTGAATTTCGTTAATAATTTCAGTTTGCCGCCAATATAAAAAAGTTTAAGAACCACTGGTTTAACTGAACTTACCATCCATCTTTGACTGCACTATATAGGAGAGATACATGCATAAAAATGTTTTAAGAGCTATTAGAAACTTAGGCGGCCACATTCAAAGGTGTATCTATTGCATAAGTACTTTGAAGTTTTTGTGGACAGAGTAGATTACTCAAAATAATAAGAGGAAAATTAGCCTTTCGAAATTCTTCCTTTTTTTTTTCTTCTTCATTGTTTTATAATTATTATTTATATTTGATATTACATGATTTCATGTTTCCTTTTTAAATTACCCATTTTTTCTCTTTTTTGAATTTATTTTTCAAGTATAGAATAAGGATTTATTTTGTTTTTTATGAAGTGTACATTTTTTTTTTGTGTTCCTTTTTTATAAAGTGGAACAGCTTAAAATTAGTCAGCTTGAAATATTGAAATCGAAAAATATATCTATATATATATATATATATATATATATATATATATATATATATATATATATATATATATATATATATATGTATATATATATATATATATATATTTTCAAATAACGAATATAATTTAAACCTAAACTAATAATATTACGAATATATTCACTATTTATCGTTTTATATTATTACAGTACATTATGTTCATTTTTATTTTATAATATAATGCACCACCCATATAAAAATTTAGTTTTAGTTTTTTCAATTTCTTTAAACAACTGTCCCTCACTGGAGAATCCTAAAGTGACATTATTGTCTCCCCTCAAAAAAATATTAACGACGGACTTTTAACCCTGTCTCTCTCCCTGTGGGCACTCCTGTGCCCTATTTCATAATAAAGCACAAGTATAAGTTGGAAAAGTTCAAGTGGAAAGGTTCGTGCTTAGAGGTTACAAGTTGCTGATCATTATTAGATAATAATTGTATTCATTTTTTTAACTTAATGATTTTGAATATAACTATTTTGAATGTTATCGTGTTTAAATATTATAAAAATGTTTTAACAATTTATATCAATTATATAACATCTTGCACTTTACTTGATAGGCACACCCCAGTTCATAATAAAGTACATAAGTACAAGTACAAGTGAGCCAATGACTTACTAGACCTATGACACTGTGAAATGTTGAAATATAATAACATTTAAAATAATTTTATTTAAAAAAAGTAAATAAAAAATTAATTGACACAATGGCGGTATGTAACCGCTAAAAACGAACATTTCTACTAGTACTTTTATCACTTGTACTTGTACTATTGTACTTTATTATGAAACAGTGTCCTGGAGGTGATAATAGTAATAATAAACGGTTCAAATATGATGACAGCTGAAATAGACTTAAATTTATAAAAAGCTGTAATTACTTTTTGGCCACGTGAATGACTTGGATTTCAAGAGGCAGGTATATATATATATATATATATATATATATATATATATATATATATATATATATATATATATATATATATATATACATATATTTTAATATGTCGCGTAAATCCTGTCAATCGCAATTAAAAGATTATTTTCTCTTAGGGAACGTTAATCCACTCTCGAGGATGTTGATTCTGTAATGATACAACAAAGCATTCTGACCACAGGAGAATGTTAGCGAGCAATATTTGATACGGTCTGATAACAGCAACTATTTCCACAATTTATACATTTATACTAAACATTAGACATTCGAATATTTAAAATTGTAAACGATCTATGATGAATGAACTATATGAGAGTAAATTGCAAATTTAAAAATCTAAAACTAATCATTAAAGTTGAGCACTTTGTAAGAAGTAAGGTGATGATGTCATCGTCTTTAAACTTGTAATAGTTATAGAATTAAGAAAAAATAGAATATCAATTTATGAAATAAGGAAATCCCTTGGAGGTTATATTTGTTTTTATTTTTTTATGAAAAGACATAAAGAATGATTTTTATGAGCGTTCGAAAATTTTAACCAAGAAAGTTCACTCTTTTGTCGCTTCAAAAGTTATTTAAAATTATCACATCGAATAACAAAATAAAATTGCTTTACTAAGATGAATCAGATTCCCATCTATACCATTACAACAGTCGAGGGGTCTTTGGGTCAGTAGTTCGTAAGGAAGCATTGTTTCTTCATCGACGGTTAAACGAGGAGGCGATCAGCATCCACACTCAACCACCAAGGGCTAGGTATCCACTTTACAGAGGATGGTTGTGTCCCAGGAGGGTATTCCGATTCCAAAATCGATCCACGGTTGATATAACAGAGTGAATATATTGTCTGCCTCCACTGGAAGTGAATCCGCGCCCGAGTGTTAGGATTGCAGTGACTTACTAAGTGTTACTCCAATCCTAAGAAGTATCATATAAAAGGTGTAAATTAGAGAGCTGTAAAAACATGAGTATAAAAAGAGGAGCATCAAATTTTTCATTAGTTTCCTCCGATTTTGGTTCAGTACTTGAATTTATACCTGTGCATCGGGGGTGAACTATCGTAAATAATATCTTCAAAATTCTATAAGAGAGAAAAAGAGACAAATCGCACTACAATGCTTGTTGTGGATAGTGGATAGTTTTTATATTTGAAGTATTGCACTTTTTTCTACCATTTTAGATTATTTACGATACTTTATCTCCGAAAATATGGCCAGATTTCAAAAATTCAGCATGAGAAAAGCCAAAGAGTTCTTCGTATTTTCACTAGATTTAGAATTGTCATGGACTCACTGCAATATTATGACTTCTGATTGTTGTCTTATGTTCACATTGACCCAGGGTTCTGAAATGCGCACATTTTTCTGAATTCCAGTGGCTAAGTCCTAGTTTATGAATGATAGATAGTGCTAATTTTCAGTCCATATCATTCCTAACTCGTAGCGAATGAGTTATCGTGTCTAATGGATTATTGGATTGAGGAACGAATGCATTGAAAGGGCAAGGCAATGAATGAGGTCTAGCCAATAACTAACTAGTGGTCTTTTTTACTGGCAATGAGTTTTTACCCTTCTGTTTGTAACGCGAGTCAATGTTCGGATCTTACTCTCATCACCGAAGCGATGTGCTGTTGAGACATCAATGGATCAGAAGAGCGCACACTTCTCTTTAGATCCAACCAGGCTTTGCTTTGATGTTGTTTGGGGTGCAGATTACGAATTTCAAGCTTGCCATCTCATTTTTTATCCTGAAGTTTAAAAAAGTCAACCATTTTTCGATTTCTGAAAACCATGCTTCTTTTTTTTTTGTAGGAACATCAATCTATACTAAATTAAAAAAGAGTAAATTCCTAATATACTTTATAATTTTTTTCGTTCCCATTTGAGAATCCTTTTTGTTTCTCATTTGACTGAAAAACATTCTTTCTCACAGTTTCGATTCACGCTCGGTTCAAAACGGATTGACTAAAAAAAAACAACCAAAAAGGACATTTGAATCAATATTATGAGCTATTCGAATAGGGCATGGATTTTAGGTCATGAGCAAAAAATAAAATACATCTTTTTTAGCGATTTTGTATGCCGAAAAATAAACTAGCAATGTTGAAATTCTTGATCAGCATACTAAAAAAAAAAAAAAAAAAAAAAAAAAAAAAAAAAAAAAAAAAAAAAAAAAAAAAAAAAATTGAGCAACTTTTCAGAGCTCCTCCAAAATTTTCCACCGAGATCCATTTCTGGTCAATTCGTAATCGGCTCCCTAAAGAACATAAATGTACAAAATTTTTAGAACTTTCAAAACATTCCACCAAGACCTTCTTTCTGGTTCCCACTTGAATGAACTAAAAGGGAAAAATATAACAAGGAATCATAATAAAAACACAATATATATTATTATTATTTTGTTAAGACAACTTACATTTAGTAACACCTCTTTTATCGATAGCATATCTTTATTTAGCACTCTCAATGCGATTATTATCTAAATTCTGTTTCTTCTATCTTACAAAAATATTTCCGTAAAAAAAAAAAAAAAAAAAAATAATACGTCGTTCTTTTAATCTAGATTTTATACAAACCCATCCACACCACATTACAAACAGTCTTTATTGTTAATATATCTTAAAGACACACTTTTCAAGACACTCCACCAGCATATTTTGGTTTATCTCACTTGTTCGATCCTGCATACCTGAATATCAATTAATTACCTGAGGAGGATTTCCGGGAGTGGTCTATTTTTAGTTTATTTATATTTGATCGTGATAATGTCAGGTTCTACAAACATATAGTAATATTTCCGTTTTTGAAACCTTTTCTTTTCCCAATAGCTCATTTTTTGTAACTTTTTTCGTTGTCCAGAATTCACTGTAGACTGTTGGCTGGATTGTAGTATTATAGATTTTTTTTTTTATTGATTAAGGCTATCTTGAGAAGTTTTTAAATTGGAAAACATTCCGTAAGGCAAAAAAGTATCTGCTTAATGGCGTCATTTCCGACTTAGTTTCAAAGGAAACATCTTTATTCATTGATATTTTTTTCTGGTTGATAAATGAGTCACATTCTTGGGAACGGTTTTCTACAAGTGGACTGCTGATTAGTATTTAATAATTTTATTTAGTTTTATTTCCTGTTTTAGAAACTGTTTTAGTTACATTAAATGTAACTATAAACTATATGGCTCAAAAAAAAAAAATTAAACTGTAATGGGAAAGTAACAGATCATGTTTATATCAAAGACGTATATTGGAGCTATTGACCTAGAGTCCTATCTGAGAGGCTCCGTACTTCTTAACTATGTTTTATGAAAAGTAAATATTTCAATTATTTACAAAAAGTTTATAATATTAATATATTTTATAAAACTACAATTCCAATCCCGTAACTGCCAGATAATCTTAGGCAACGTGGCTACGAGCAGTGGACGGCTCAGTAACCACACTCAAGCACTTATTACAAAGCTATATAAAAATGCAATGCGATCTCGTGAAGAAAGATGTACATGTTACGCATATGAATTTCTTAAAAGTCTTTATTAGTATTAATAGAGATCCAAATCACTCTATCAACTCATGAACTCAACACCACATCCCATGGGACTTTGAAATAAAAAAAAATTAGTTTTATCTTATTTTGAAATAAAAACTTTGATATAGTATAATAGAACACTATAGCAGTATAGTATTTGCTTAAAAAAAAATATCTGATGTGGACAACACATGACTTCCTTGTACGCCCATTAAATTATAAATCCATGGCTCAAAAAGTGATACTGAATTTGGTTACTAGTTTCCAACTAAGGAAGCTAAAGGAAGTAAAGAAATAATCCAAGGAAGAATAAAACAGAGAGATATGAGGAAGTCAGTAGCCCAATAAATAAGTCAGGAAGCAGGATGACTAGCCGCCAGAAAAATCAGTCTCAGAAGGTCCTTACGCAATATCTCAGCTAATAATGGTCCGATTTAAATTATTTTTATTTCGTTTTGTAGGGAATTTCATTAGCTTTCTTTTAAATACAATAAAAGCACCAAAGGGGGAGGGAGGAGGTTACAAAAATTGTCTATTGAAAGTCTAATATGACCTTCAAATAAAGTACCTCTTCCGGTTTTCCAATTTAGACCAAATTCTAGTATGCTATTTAAATCAATAAGAAACCACGACGAAACTAGTCAAAATGGATTCAGGGATGGCCAAAATGGATATTTCCGTTGAAATCTGAAAACCAAAAATTTTCGCGATTACAATACTTCCTTTACTTCGTACAAGGATGTAAAAACAAAAAAAAAATTTGCGGACGCATTTTTTTTTATTCGATATTTGGATTCTACGTATCTTGAAATGTAAAACATCCTCAAATTTTGAGAAGGGGAGGGGATTACAAAAATTGTCTATTGAAAGTCTAATATGACCTTCAAATAAAGTACCTCTTCCGGTTTTCCAATTTAGACCAAATTCTAGTATGCTATTTAAATCAATATATAAAGTATAAATACTAAATTGGAGAAGTTTTGCATAACATTTTAATATCTTTTTTGATGGAAATCAATTATGACCTTCAAGTAAAGTACCACTTCTGGTGATTAAGCAGTGACCAAAAAGGGAGGTTCACAACTAGATTTTACAGCAATCCTAAATACAAAACTTCAACTTTCCACGGCTAACCGTTTTTGAGTTATGCGAAATACGAACGAACGTACGTATGTACGTACGTACAGACGCCACGACGAAACTAGTCAAAATGGATTCAGGGATGGTCAAAATGGATATATCCGTTGAAATCTGAAAACCAAAAATTTTCGCGATTACAATACTTCCTTTACTTTGTACAAGGATGTAAAAACAAAAAAAAAATTTTGCGGACGCATTTTTTTTTTATTCGATATTTGGATTCTACGTATCTTGAAATGTAAAACATCCTCAAATTTTGAGAAGGGGAGGGGATTACAAAAATTGTCTATTGAAAGTCTAATATGACCTTCAAATAAAGTACCTCTTCCGGTTTTCCAATTTAGACCAAATTCTAGTATGCTATTTAAATCAATATATGAAGTATAAATACTAAATTGGAGAAGTTTTGCATAATATTTTAATATCTTTTTGATGGAAATCAATTATGACCTTCAAGTAAAGTACCACTTCTGGTGATTAAGCAGTGACCAAATAGGGAGGTTCACAACTAGATTTTACAACAATCCTAAATACAAAATTCCAACTTTCTGCGGCTAACCGTTCTTGAGTTATGCGAAATACGAACGAACGTACGTACGTACGTATGTACAGACGCCACGACGAAACTAGTCAAAATGGATTTAGGGATGGTCAAAATGGAAATCTGAAAATCGAAAATTTTCGCGATTACAATACTTCCTTTACTTCGTACAAGGAAGTAAAAAGAGCGGATGTTTAATTCGGTTATTTAAATTAACTGATCGAATGAACTGTTCATGTCTAATGGTAGCACTCAAAGTGTGCTAAATCCATCTTTTGATTAATTCTGGCAGTAAATATTTTACGGAATTTAATGATAGGCATGATAAATACATTTGGTTTTAAATGTTTGGTTTCCTTTTCCTTTACAATTGAGATCAAAATTAGTTCTTAATCCCATCACGTGGATATATGTAACGGTTGGCCTTTAATCTTGAAACTAACATTTGGTCGCAATCACCCTATTCCTTTGATCTTATACCAGTCCAACGTTTAAGTGAATGAGTCATCAATGAAACAGTTACAATTTAAGGCCATTTAAAAGTTAAGATGATATCAATTTCTCGATTTCATAGCCTGGACTACTTCTAGTTGAAATGCCAAAATTTAATATAATTTTATCAGACTTTATGATTGCAGATTAAATATAACCAACACCTGTAGTGACTACAGTGTAGCCGATGATTTAACTTTAGGGATCTTCAAACTACGGCCAGCGGATGATATAATTTAAGTAAATCATAAAAAATAATAAGCACAGACTCTTATTTGATATACATATTGAAACTGAAAACATTTTAACTATAATTAATATATTAGTATGAGGAGCTGGGCTAGGTGTTGGCTCTTTTAAGGAAGCTGTTCAAGACTTCAAGAGCGATCTTCCAAGAAACCGAAATATCTCCTAAAAAAAGTGAATCATTTACGGTTGCGCTTGGCTGCGGTCAATAACAGAGACTGAAATAATATACATTGTTCTCTTTATCAATGTAAAAACTATAGCTGATCTGGATTTCT
The DNA here is from genome assembly GCA_948150685.1 of Rhaphigaster nebulosa. Taxonomy (NCBI): domain Eukaryota; kingdom Metazoa; phylum Arthropoda; class Insecta; order Hemiptera; family Pentatomidae; genus Rhaphigaster; species Rhaphigaster nebulosa. The sequence goes on along the minus strand of OX411306.1, from coordinate 136,391,740 downwards.
TAATGACACTATGAAGAAAAGAAACACTTTTAAATTATTAAAGTAACTTTGGAATAATCTTTAAGCCATTCTACTACGTGCTTCATCTTTTGATATAATGCCTGCTCATATAATTCTATATTGTATTAAATTATTTGTGTCAACAATAAAGACAGTAAAATATTTTCAAGAAAAGACGAGTATATATGAATATTTCATATATAAATGAAAAGGTTTGAATTAAAATTACTATAACTAACTGCAAGTGTCTTTACACATCTGTGCTCGTATTTACGTATTAAAAATGATCTATTAAAGTACAATTGAACCTGAAATATTGTAATATTGATTCCACATCTTTTAAGGATTTACATTTATATTCTTAAAGGTCAACTCTGGGAGTCTCTGCTAATTCTTGTTGAAGTTGAGCTATTTCTGTTTTTATTTAGAAATTTTACCTCAGTTTGATTTACAGAGTAATTGTTAGTAAAAGTCTTCAAATAACAACGTAAATTTTTATTTTTTATGTATCATTGTTCATTGTTAACAATATTTATTGTTATTATAAGAACATGCCTTAGTAATAATAAAATAGTGTAACGGATTCGCAATCAGATAATAAATTAAAAAAAAAAACCAAACAATATCCAATCACACAAATATAAATATATACATAGGCAAGGAACTCAAAAACAAGCTCATACTTATGGAGGCTCAAGCATCCCTTCAGGAGATTTTAACTTTTCTTTCTCAACCGCGCCACTGTCATTAAAAACCATTGGATATTGGTCAAGAGCGCGGTTGACACAAACGCTGAGAACCTAAGTAGAGGAGCTGACCAATGTTGTTATTGCCATGTTTAACACATTGCCTCCGAGTTACTACCGTTTCAACCGACGAATACAAGAATGAGTGAAATTAGAAAATAGCGAATGAATCGGAGGATTTGGACAATTTAAAATTTTTAATGAAATTTTGAACGTTATACAGTACAGGATATATTAAAGTCACAGTGTAGGAATTGTTGAAAACTTAATCTGTTAAACTGACTATTGTTAACATAAATGCTTGATGGAAGGTTTAAATAGTTCTCATCAATCCAATATTTGGATTTTCCTCAAAGTTTCACTCCGTAAGTAATCAGTAAAATGAATGATGAGAAGTCCTTGGTATCCATTATAATTAGTATATTTGTCTGTATCTGGATTGATTGAGTTCTTCTATTTTCAATCTGTAAGGAGGATTCAATACATGCGAGGCGTTTGTCTAGAATAAAGCCAAGACAACAAACTGGGCTATATGTAGGTGTGGGAAGAACTAGAGAAATGTTTTTGAAATTATTAATCCAAAAATAGAAAAGGAACGTACGGAGGACTGTAATAACAATAATAATTGGTATTAATTACCTCAGAAACGGAGGGCTAACTAAGCAGTTTTCGTTAAGCTGCATATTAATTTTAATTTTTTTTCTATAAAGAAATTAATGCAAACACTCCTAGTAGGATTTGGACATGCACCACTCTCCACCACTCGAGCTTATCGGAGTGACAGTAAGAAAGGCCGCTGTCATTTGTCATTGTCCATCTTCACCGTAAGTAGGAGGTGGTTGGAATCTTGTCAGCCCCAGCCATAGTAGTTACATCACTGTCAGAAAGGAAGTTGATGATCACAAAGAGTCCAAACCTTCACCCTTGGTTTAGGGTGGACATTAAAGAACGTTCAGCTGTCGACATCAGGCTATCATCATCATGATAATTAGTATGTCTTCAGAACGAAATGTATTTGTTTTAACTATAACCTGTGACTGCCGAGAAAATTTTTCGTTTTTGAGTTTTTAACGTAGTAGTTTTAGGGACTTCTATGTACAAATATGTAGACGTTCCTGTGACGACGAAAACAATGATATAGAAATATATTTATTTGTAAAAACCATTATTATTCTTCCAGCTCACATTCACAACTGTATAAACAGTAAATTTTTGTTCTACTAAACTATTGGATTTTTCTTTTTAATTAAATGGCAATCTTAATATTTTTCATTCCTAACAATTGGTTTATACTTAAACTATGTATTTGTTATTTCTTATTTTTATTTCTGATTTCTAAATTTTCAAAACTCTGCATTTCTGAGTTTCGTTACTTAGATCCAGTTTATTCCTTTTTACTCGTTCTTCGCCACGTGATCCAGATTTGGATGGAAGCACCCCATATATGTGACGTGGTGATGTACGTGTCAAATCGGTATCATTCATACCTTTACTAATTATTTTGACTTTTTATAATTTAAGGTTTTAGAAATAGATTATATAGGTACTCGAACTATTTACATAAGGCGAGGTTCATGTTAACACTGCAGGCAGAAACAAAAAAATGTTCCCACCTCCATAGTTCCGCCTGGCCAAGGAGACTAGTGGATAATCATACGATCACATTAACAACAGATTGCATTCTTGTTACTAATAACATAATAAAAAAAAATTTTCGGTGAAATATTTATGCGTTTATTGTTTGTATTTCTGCAATCGCAATGTGATTTGTTCAATCGAGCCATCATTTGTTTTTAGAAATTCACGTTTGCGATAATTTCTTAAAGTGAAAAGTAGTTCTTTCCCAACAATGAAATTTCTCAAATTACAAAACTATACAAGTGATACAAAAACACTTTTTGAGCTCGATAATCATTTAAATTTGTTATTTTAACAATTGATACTTGGGAATGACCACCTGTGTGGTCCCCACATACCCAGAACTGATTGGAGGGTATCTGGCAATAGCATCTATATCTCGTACCTAAATGGATCCGATTGTATCCTTCGTCTTCTGTAGCGGCAGCGGTCCCTCCTACCTTCCTCTTCATCCTATCTCTCAGTCTTCTAATCCATTGGCTAGTCATCACATTGTATCAGCTCCAGATCCTCAGATCTACTTCTCGTACAATAACAACTTTCAATTCAGTCTTTCTGCTTTAATACTTATCAGGTAAATTGTATCTCTTATCAAGACATTTTCCATTTGAATTGAATATTGCTGATGATAAGATGTAACTACCGACTTCTATTGGTTATTAAAAATAGAAATGACTTCAATTCAATCCGGATTTCATACTGTCTTAGATAGTTGACCAATAAGCTGAATTAATGTGATTACTGAGATGCTCGATATTCGCCATTCTGATTGCTACCGCATCTGGAATTTTATGCCTCATAAAATATCATGAAGTAGTTTATTTCGGAAAGCTATATGCTCTTCAGAATTTAATCCACTATGCTAGATTTCTATTCCAATTAATCCAGTATTGAAAATGACAGCCCAGGTAATAATACTAAAGCGGTGTTTACGTATCATCTGTTTTTGATATACTGTATAGACCTAATATCAAAGTTATGATAGTTACCATAACCATCTCTTGTGGATCAAGATTCGTCAGTCCTTGGAAAGCCGGTCGATTCTGCAAGCATCAGCGAACAAAACTTAACTTGCCTATCGTAACTATCTATTTGTACTACCTGCGCCAGACGCATAAGACGCCCATAAGAAAGGGATATAGTAAGGCAATTTTTTTAGTGTACTGCCGACTATACAAGTTTCGGTGAAAGGCACAATTTTCTTTATTTTCAACATACCTCCTCTCTCCACCCGGTGATTGCCACTATTATTACTGACAGAAGTTTTTTTTGTCTCAGAAGTTTCTGAAATGTATGGCGAAACCTATAGGTTGTTAGCTATTCAGAAATATCTGCTTATATTCTCTGATAAAAATCAATAAATGCCTACACTTTCCTCTAAATCCTATTATACATTAATAATATATATATTATATATTTTAGTTATAATCCATTAAAACAAGGTTTATGTCCATTTCTACCAAAAATTACTTCGCCATGGTTTACGTACTTATTCTTTTTCAATTTTTTGTAACTTCTTTTTTTTTGCTGCCTGACTATGGTTTAAATTTGTATGCAGATTAATTCCAATCCGAGTCTTATTTACATCGGCTTCCAGTGCAGCCTCAATCTCCCGCTTATTTTACCATGGTTGGAATAACTTTTTCAAATAAACTAGTATTAAAATATACTCGTAGTTATAAATTGTTTCTTAAGTTTCTGTGGAATAAAATTGTTTTTATAGTTACTTATTGATTAATATTCATAAGATCAGTAATTATCAAAGTAAAATATTTAATTTGATTTAAAGTAAATCAAATAAGCAATTTAATTATAAATTCTATACTTTTGGCATAAGCGATAAAATATCGAAACGAATGCGAACCGAGGTTTCCCTATCTCTTATTTGTATAGAGATATTTGTATCAAGATATTTGTTAATTTCTGTATTCATTTTGATTTTCCTAATTTTCAAACTCACACGACCATAGACTTTGTTACTGTTCAACATTTATTACATCATTAATAATTGTGTAGGAACTGGATATTAGCTGTTCAAAAAGCCTATCAAAAATACAATAAATTGCTTATTTTGATATATTTTGTTTTCATTTTTTTGGTAGCAGTGATAAAATATGATTAGATAATGGAGCAAAAAACGATAAGAACTATTCACACGAAGAACCTGTACCACTCGGGACTTACCACAATAGGCATTCATGTAACATCCTCTGTTTCAGTTGGATGCAGGAACTACTTACGCCACAATCTGCCTCTATGGAATGCCCCGGTCTGCGCAATCGTGTAATGATAATAACATATATTGTTAAGATGACATATTGTTATCCAAAGAATGAATTGAAGTGCCAGGACGAAAGCTTTCTGTTTTATGAATATATCTCATAAGGTATTAAAGGTGCGGAAACACAGAATGCGGATTTGACTTGACGGGAGTCCGGTAGAGGACCCAGATCTTGTATTTAGGCGGCACAACGAATATGGATCGAACTCTAGCGGACTTGGTCTCCTATAAATACAAGAACGGGTCTGCTACCGGACGCCGGTCAAGTCTAGTCTGTATTCGTTGCAGCTGCACCATTAATACTTTATATTTCTGACCGTCAATTAAAAAATAATGATCATATCTTCTATTCTTAATTCTAATGCGTCACAAAAAACTAGGATTTGTTTTGAGATTGATGTGTAGTGGTATATTCTAACCTGTAGAAAATTAACTGTATTTTTACCTTCTTAAAACTTCCTCATATTTTTCCTTTATAATTTCAGATTGACTTTGAATCATATAGAGTTGTGTTATGTTCAGCATCAGGATGTTGCTAGTTCATAATATTATTATTTCTCTGCACTTTTTCAATCAGAAAACCATTAAATCCGAAAAATCATGAAATCTATCGATGCTTTATATTTTCTTTTCATATTATCAGTTTATTAAATATTTTATTATGAATTTAGGACAAATCACAAAAGTAAACTATAACGATATAGTATAAAATTCTTTTTTTTAAATAATTTTCTCAACGATGCTGATTTCAGGAGTAGAATTGACTCTTCCTAGGATCGATAACCAAGTTTTTGAAAAATTCCTATATTTTTACATTTGACATAAACCAACTGTTCAATAACCATCTGGCAAGTAATTTCATTTTCAAAATTCCAGAAGATCCGTTTCTATATTATTTTTTACGACAGCTTCTGTATATCATAACCAATTTTCAAATTTAACCTGAAATTATGAATTATAATCTAAATAAATGATAGTTATTAGCGAATACGCTTATTAAACATTATTATTTCACGGCACTAAAACCCGGTTACAGGTCTTGACCTCCTCTAAACGATTAATTAAACATTTATGATCCTTTTATCTTTTGGTAAAAAGGGATAAATAATCACTCGTAGAATTCTCCTTCAATGTTTAGTTTTAAAGTAGTTTTGAGTTTATCTTGCTTTTCTGGACACATTTGTTATTAGTAAATATCAATAGTATTGATATTGATTAGAATATAATGTAATCATACAACTTAAGCTTTCGATATAATTAATTTTTTATGTAAAAATTAATTACGTTGTGGGATTGAGAAAAAGCTAAGAGTAGTTGATGTTGAGATGGATTTTTTCCTAGATAAATTACATTGGATGTAGTAAATTCCCGATTTATAACTAATCTGTTTTAGTGTTGTTCAGTGTTGAGCTTTATTATACCTTTCATAAAGGATTTTTGACTTAATTGTAATTAAATGAAAAACTTGTAATTTTACTAAAATGTGGGAAACTAACAGTTTACTGTTGGTACTAAATCTCTAATTAATTATTTTTATTTCTGATATAATTAAAAAAAGTATATAGGTTTTTTATTTAAGATTAATTGTTTTCATAGCACACATCTTCACCTTACTCATTGTAAGGAATAATTTGTTGTTCATGGTACTTTATTATTATTTCTTGTTGCAATATTTTGAAAACGTCGAAAAAATATGATTAATTTATAAATTATTATAATTAATATAAGAAAGAAGTACAATGGTAAATTAATAAAAAATCAAAACCCCGACTATGGAAATAAATTTTATATCTTACAATCCCATTCGTTCCAAGGGAAGGAATGTTCTTGCATATCTACTTAAGCGCATTGAAGGGTTGTTAGTGAAGTCGACGTCCATGAATACTAAAACTTTATCGTCCCTTCCATACTCAAATGAAAATTATGACTCTTATTGTATTGAGTAAAATACATTAATTTACTTTCGGTATGTGTTACATGCACAGATGCAAGGAATTTTCTGTATTTTGGCATGGAAAGTTGAATGGAACGAAATTTACTTGCAATGGGCCGTAACGTGCAGTGGAAGAAACCCGACTACTACACCAAAGTTCAAAATTCACGTCCGCCAAATTCACTAAAATCCGCTGAAGTTACAAATGATATGACAAGAAACATCAACAAAATGGCAACTTGAAATGTGATATGAAACATGATGATGAAATATTTTTCAGTATTTTGAGCTCAAGATGTTTCAAAGCATTCACGGGATCACACCGAGTAATTTGAGCCATGAAACTTGAAAATCCGTTGAGCCGTACGATCAAAAATATCGTTAGATACCTACTAACGTTCAAGCTAAACACATACCCTCTTTGTCGCTTCGCCGTAGTCGGGTAAATATATAGACAGACTGAGAACAACGGATAAAACAGATCATCTAGGAAAGAAACAGTAGTCCGCCAAATATTGGGCGGTAACAGAATTAAGAATGTACCGAGAGAAACGTATAAGTTATATAAAAACAAAAGTATAAATTATTCCATCTTACATCGTAATTATTATAATCTTCACTATGCTGGGTGGACTACCCAGATAACGGACTTTAATCTTTAGGAAAAATATCGTTATCCTTACTGATCCTTATGTTACGAAATTGGTGAAGGTTTAGGTACCCACTCTACATATGGTATATTTCTCACTGTTTATAATCCTTTCAAATAATTACAAGGTACTTTACAATATATGCAATAATATAAAAACGTTACTTATCAAATAAGTAATCTTTTTCATTGGTCAATGGTTTGGTAGAGAAAAAATGAGTAAGCGATGTTTAAGTTCGGCGATAGTTTTGATCAAGGACGCAGTTAGTTATCTGCATGGATCATTGAAATAATGTTGCGTATGGAATTTAGGTGAAAGTGTAGTATACCATTGTGGAATGTTATTGTTGATTTATTAAAATTTTCTTAGGAAATCAGAACCGTGACCCACCAATTTTCTATGGCAAATTGTCTGTTGCATTGCTGATCTAAGGAAACCTATCGCGAGCTTTGAATGCGCTCTGTGTGCGCTGTTTCCAAAGGGTGACTTATTTAAAATTCAACAATATACTGTTATTGAAAGATGGGGCTTTGTATGCAATTGATAGTAATATCTAAGTAACATATATATATATATATATATATATATATCTTACTTAGATATTAATATTTAACAACTGTGAGTGTAAAATCCTGTGTGAACTTTTGGAGTAATGCGTAGCGGCTGGAATTCCATCACGCCATTCCAATTTCCAATCACTCCAATGTAAACGAGGGGATAAGTGATTGAGTGGAACGATGGACTACATAGTTTTTCACCCAGTTTTTAGGCTGTGTTAAAATAATAATAATTATTATTGTTGGTTGTTATATGCAATATAGTTAAAATTTACGATATTGATTGTATAAAATATGTTATACAAATATTTTATAAAATTACTTATAATTTATTTTATTTACTTATTTATAATATAAATATTAATTAAAAGAAAATAAATATTTCTAGTGCATTTATAATTTATAACAGGCTTAAAATATCTACAATTTTTATTTTTTGAGTAAAAATTAGTTTATTTAATGTTCTTGCTATCTTTTAGGCATTATTTATCCCCCATTAATGCTCAATAGTTATATTAATCTGGAAATTAAAATACATGTTTACCAACTTCTTTCAAGCCATGACCAAAATTATCAACTAGGTATCGTGGGTTACAATATTTAGGGATAATGTTTCTTATTAATAGTATTATGAGTTCTATAATTTCTATAGTTCTATAACGTTCTATAATAACAATAATAGCCGTTCTAGCAACACATGAAGTAATTATTGAAGTAATGATATATGGCGTGAATCGTTTCATATGGAGATATAGGTTTCAGCAGGCACATTTGCCTTCTGGCAGGAGTAATGGAGTCTTGAATTAGTTGTGGTGTGGTTAAAATACAAAAACTTAATTTACTGATATACCTTTTTATCTATAACCCGAAAACAGTTTATAAATCATTATGTTGATTAGGGTGATTACCTCAATTTCACCCTATTGACCATAAACATTCTATTATAATTATTTATGAACAGCTTGGTGCTTTCTAGATCCGTGGGAAGTTTGAGAATTAGTGATGAGTCGGCTAGTCTATGCTTTCACTTTTTTTAAACCGTAAAATTATGAAAATCAAACAATTATAACAAAATAAAATAATTTTACAAACGAAACTTTAATTTGTTTACTACGTCGGAGTATCTGACGTATAATTACCCTTATCTGACATATAATTATAGTTATTAAAGTATGAGGTGTAAGCCTGCATCCAGTAAAGCAGGCATGTCTCTGTGGATTGCTCGTCGTCATAACAAATGACACTTAGACATAAGTAACGCCAAGACGATTTAGGCAATGCCTTTGGGAGTCAGACTTTAGGAGACGTTGCAAGACCTAAATTGAAAAATAATAAAAAAAAAATCTTAACCGATGGGCGCATCACGCATCTTTCCCTTACCTCCCAATAATAATATCTTTTATCACAATTTTAATGAGTTCACATAAACACAACTTGAAATAAACTCAGCAGAAAGCACTTCTTCACGCCTACTCTCACAAAAGTGTAATATAATAGTTTTTTAAACAATTTTAGTAATATAAAAAGTAAAAGGGCTTTAAGGAGAAGACATTAGGTAAGTTTCATCAAAATCGTTTCGAACCATTTACGATAAAATTGTAAAAAAGTGTAAAGTCGATGATATAATTGGCACTTCTGATTAGTCCGATACGCTGTATCTTTGCTAATACTGATCATATTTCGATGATTCCTTTTTTTTTTAGATAATTTAATTACTTTTCATATGCTTGATTACATAATTTACCATAAAATGCATACTTTTTGAGTTGAACGCAATTAAATTATTCTTTTCATCATAACTTTTTTCCCTGCATTTCCTCGGTGATGTATTAATTGTACTATATACAAAAAAAGATAAAGAGCTTTAAGGAGACGACTTTAGACCAGTTTCATCAAAATCGTTTGCGAGACAAGTGTAAAATCGATGATATAAAGTGGCGATTCCGGCTACATGTATAACAACATATACACGTACAGATCGTTTTGGTAGACTTGGTTATTTGGAAGTCATTTCCGTTGAAGACTCGAATTGGAGAATTTTCACGATCACCATACTTCCCCTTACTATCTCTTTCATATATACGTAAGGGAAAGTAATAAATTATTTAACCTATTTAAAAATAAAAAACAAATATACTCGATGCTATTTTAAATAGGAATAGTTTCTGTGGGTAAATAAAAACGTGTGGTCTTTCTGTTGGTACTTTAAACTACTATTGACTACTGTTATCTGATCTGAGAGATTCTATAGAACCTTTTCTCTCGCCAGAATAAAATATGTGCCCCGGTATTGTATGTGGGTAGGATCTTCTTACCATTAATGCAAATAAAATGTATATAATTAACTTGAAAGAATATTTAATACAATTAAAATTTAATTTATGAATACTTTACGATTAAGGGCAAGAAAAGATAAAGGAATAAACAGTCATAAAAATAGTATAAATATATAAGTAAGAGAAAATAAACAAATAAAACCAATAAAATAAATGATCCAACCTTTTTTAAATCAAAGATAAATTTATACAAAGTAATAAAAAAAATAATAATCTCTTAAAACAGTTTAAAAATAAATAAAACTAACTTGTTCAATGTTAAATGTGATTAAGGCAATGTTTATACTACTTACCTATTACGAAAGGAATAAAAATAAATAATAATAATAAGAGAAGTAGGGAGTTATGAAAAACAGTTTGTTGTTAAAAGAAAATTATTGCGCCTCTTCATCCAGCGAAACTATCTTGAATGGCCTTTGATGCGAACGAAGTGTAGGCTCTGGAGAACTTAGTAAAAGCATAAAGGGAACGAAAATTGTTCGCCCAAGCGATCTCACTCACGCACGTAAAACATTCTTTTGACTTGGGTTGTAATAGCAGAGTGAGGAGAGACGTAAACAAATTGTAAGCAACAGTATTATCTAGTTGTTTAATAGTTCCACCGATTACAAGGCATTTACGTATTTACAACACTGCTTTAAACTTAATCATTCAAACTAAAAACAAAGATGTCGTTATTATTTTAAAACTTTCTTATTTGTGAATAAACATAATTAGGTATAATTATTGTACAATTCAGAAATCAAATTAATTATTTTTAAAAATTAAAATAAAAACAATACTTTAAAAAATATTAGCAAAATATTTCTTTTTCGACGTGGCCTCAACATACCGTCCACCAAACTCAAAATTATAAGGATCTGAATTATTTTCATTTACTGGAGTTAATGGGACTAGGTTAACTACAGGTCTTGTCCCTGTTGCTGTTTTAAAGATTACCACTACTACAATGCCGTCTTTGCCGTCATGAATCTGTGTGACCACACTAGCTGCTGGCCACACTTGCAGAGGGGAGTTCGGCTCTTTGATAATCACTAGATCTCCAATGTTGATGTTCTAGGATTTCTTTGTCCATTTCCTTCTTTGCTAAAGTAGGTTTAGGTATTCCATGCGCCAATGAGTCCAGAAATGCTGAGCCTTTTGTTGAATGAGCTTCCAGCGCTGGAGAGTGTTCATTTCACATGGGATGTTCTCTTCTAGTAACGTAGTGAGAGGCTTACTAGTCAAGAAATGCTTTGGGGCCAAACATTCAACGTTGGCTGAGTCAGATTCTTGCGGAACCGAAGGCCTGGAATTAAAATATTAAGACTTGAAAGTATTGTCATCAAAATAATAATTGTTACTGTAGCCTAGTAACAAAAGGCCATTTTCACCTAGACTGAGCAATCAGAGTTGTTAAGTAATAAAAATATAAGAAGCCGAAAAATAATACAAATTAGTGCAGAAAGTTTTGGAGATTAAGACCTTAAGAGAGTGGAAATAAGAGTAGCCTAATTTTGCAACACTAGTTTACTCTTTTAATCAATTTTTCTACCTTTATAATTGCCATTAATATCTGACAATAAATATTTATTGAATAGTATTACTAGTGTGAATTATCTCGAATCTGACGGAAAAAATGCTTATGAATTGAGAAGGGCGTCCTCTAGATGTTGGCGTCGGGGTTTATTCGATCTTAGTTATAACTGAAATGACGGCAGATCTTTGAAGTATTTTCATTGTTATAATAGGCATCATCCATATTAAGAGTTACTGAGCATAAACTGTATGCTTCCTATTTTTAAGGGTAAGAGCCATTGCTAATTTATGTGATGATAGACAAGGTGGCGAATGCAACGAATCTCGGCCCAATGGGAGCCTCGAATTAGCTTTTGTAATAATAAAATTCAATATAAAATTATGTTATATATTCGATTACAATTGACTAACTATACTAACGTATTATTATTTATTGTATTACGAATTATTATGTAAAACACCCAGCCACTTGCTCAAATTTCGAGTATGAAACATGGAGGCCTCAAAACTTGGCTACCACGGGCTTCCAAATTCATACTTACGCCACTGATAGGCATGATATTTTCTCTGGACGAATTGAATCTGCTGGAAACGAGCCGTATATATAAGATTAAAGACGTATATATATTTACATTCAAGATAATTCGTCTTATATCAAAGAATTAATATCAATAATAGTTTTATTTGTTGGTGCCGAAGCAGCATTCAGCTACAACTACTTTCAGTAGTAAATTCCTATCATATCTGCCAGTAGTTGTTAGATTAATTCCTTTATAATTTTAACAACCTTTCCGAAACTACGGAAGATTATATTTTCTCACAGTTCATCTTATTATAAAATGTTGTTTCCAAAAAGCGAAATAAATTAATAGGCAAGCATTTAAAAAAAATATATATATATATATTTTTATATATATTTATTTATATATATATAAAATTTATAATATATATATATATATATATATATATATATATATATATATATATAAAATTTATATATAAAATGTAATTATATATATAATTAATTATATAATATATAATTTATATATTATATATATATAATCTATATATATATATATATATATATATATATATATATATATATAAATTATATAAATGTATACATATAATATAGAAATGTATATAAAAAAAAAATATATATATATATATAAGTGTATATATATACTCGTATATATATGTATATAATTTTTTTATCTAACCATGTTCAAATAGTGACGTTTTACAAGATTTTGTCTAAAACCTTTAGATAAAACTGAACCGAAACCATTCATTAAACAATCATCATTTTGTAAATCTCAAAGACTTTCATCATTATTCCATTTCATTTTAAGTCTATATGAAAACTACGTATTCATCCTATACTGATTTTTTACAGTGATGTAATAACTACGCTTAGTTACTATTTTTACCTATATTTCGTTTTGAGATAGCATCACGTGCTGAGGTTAATAGTAATTAAAATTCTGTACTCCCACCTTGAAATTACATAAATGTCTAGAGTTCCGATTATAATGTCGATAATGTTATTTTCCTTACGAATGAAGGAAGTAAATTTAGAATAAATGATTTTCGACAAACAATATGAGTAGAGTAGAAAAGAGGCTTCTGGAACGTTTTTTCAGCGACCAATCAGGCACTTAGCCTATGCTCCGCCCACATGGCGTCTTCCGGCCCATGCTCCATCCACATGCTTTAGTCGTGCGACCCTGTCACGTGATCCACTGGGCCTTCCGACTTATGCTCCGCCTACAGGCTTTAATCATGTGATCCAGTCACATGACCCACTGCGTCTTCTGATATATGCTCCGCCCACATGTTTAGTCACGTGACACACGGCAACATCTGGTCTATGCTCCGCCCACAAGTTTTAATTACGTCATCCAGTCACATGACAAGACGTCTTCTGGCCTATGCTCCGCCCACAAGTTTTAGTCTAGTGATCCAGTCCTTATAGTATGTAACCTTCACAACGGTTCTATAAACTTAACCTATCCGACGAAGTGTTAGGTACCGACTTTATAATTTGTAACCTTCCCAACGGTTACATTACCTTCTCAATGCTTACGTAACATTTACAATATTTAACTTTAGTTAAATGTAAACACGTTGGATCATGTATAAGCAAGTTGGATGATATCTAGGTGAAATGTAGGACTCCTTGATCCCATAACAACTGTTGGACTTTGAACTGTTAATCCTTTATCATCTCGTTGAAACATGCACAAAACAACTTTTTATTTTTCTATGTATTTTTATTCTCTGATTATATAATTAATAGACTTACAAATTTACAAATATATCGATAAATCGAAACGACTGTATCACACTGATAAAAGAGGTTATACCTTTCATTCAAAGAGGACATAAATTTTAAAAAAATATTTATTAGTACACGTTAGTCGCGTGAATCATGGCGCCTTCTGCACCACTTTATTTTTCTGTAACTTGAGATACTTAACATTTTGTTGAAGGGTCAACCTTACAGTATCAGTTACGTACCAACCTTATAGTTCGTATCCTTTACAACCTTCTCAATCTTGATATAACCTTTACAATATTTAACTTTAGCTAAATGTAAACAGGTTGGATCATGTTTAAGGAAGTTGGATGATGTCCAAGTGAAATTTAAACATGGACTTTAGTCTTTTCATCCTTTCATGATATCAGGATAGATAATGTCACAATTATATGATGCTATATCTCTTAATTAGTAAACAATGGACTTTGAACTATTAATCACTACAATATGAACAAAGAGTATGTCTTCTTAATCCTATAACAACTATTTCACTTTGAACTGTTAATCCGTAAATATAAATAAATAGTAGGGCTCCTTATTCCGTTTACAGATTTCGAACTTTGAGCTGTTAATACCAAAACATGAATAATGATTTAGGACTTGTTAATCCTTTCGCTAATAAGTAAACAAATTTAGCTTTCGCAATAATGCTCTATCTCTTAATCCATTCTTTGAAAGTAAACAATGGATTTTGAACTGTTAATCTCCAATATCAACGAATATATAGGGCTTCTAAAACATAACTAAATCTGTAGGGCTTCTAACTCTTATAACAGCTTTTGGACTTTGAACTGTTAATCCTCTATCATTTCTCATCTCGCTGAAACATAAACAAAACCACATTTTAGTCTTATACGTATTTTTAATCTCTCATAGTATAAACTATTAAAACGCTGTAAAAGGATAACTATTAAATCCTTAAAGTGTCTTTATCATTTACATAATTGCAACTATCAACACAACTCCACGCGAGTCTGCTGATCTCTATTGTCTGTTTTAAAATCTATTATTCAGCTTTCATGTCACAGGAGGCGGAGTAGATCGGTATGTGATGAAGCGTAACGGATGTTGTTAGGGGTGATCAGGAATCG
Organism: Rhaphigaster nebulosa; assembly: GCA_948150685.1. Lineage (NCBI taxonomy): Eukaryota > Metazoa > Arthropoda > Insecta > Hemiptera > Pentatomidae > Rhaphigaster > Rhaphigaster nebulosa. The sequence goes on along the minus strand of OX411306.1, from coordinate 136,376,670 downwards.
TTGGGTGTGGTTTAGGATGGTTAAGCCCCGGCGTCAAACCAAGAAATAATAGAAAAATAGCTCTAACCATGCCTGACCATCCCATACCACCCTTAACCATCTCTAATCATGTCTGATCACCCCATACCACCCTTCACCATCTCCAACCATGTCTGACCACCCCATACCACCCTTCACCATCTCCAACCATGTCTGACCACCCCATACCATCTCTAACCATCTCCAACCATGGCGGACCACCCCATGCCTGCGGATCAATTTCCAGGTATAGAATATACAGACATGGGAATGATTGTTGATTATTTGATAAACAAACTTCGATGAGGGAACAGATACTGTTAGAGGTGCCTCGTGGACGAATTTATGGTATTTTAATATCTATACATTTTAATAAAAATACAGGTAATACAACACCTCAAAACAGATTTATATAGAAGTACTTGTTAATAAAATATTTGCAGTTCTAAAATCATTAAAATTTACTAAAATCAATAAAATAACAGGCAAAATCAATTATAAAAAAAATATCTAAAATTTTTTAAAATATACTAAAAAATATAAATCTATGTTAAAAATTAGAGGTTGAAGTCTAAGCAGCAAAAGACCTACTCAAAACATATTATCAATGATCTTAAAGAAAATGATGAATTCGGTCAAAAATTAAACATGGTATTATTAACGAACTGTATTTTACTATTAGAAGTGGATAAGAAATAACTAAAATCAATAAAAACCGCTAAAATTACTAGCCGAAAGGAACTTCAAGTTATGTAAGATGTAAACATTAAAAAGCTTGTGGAAAATGTAAACACTGGAAGGTTACAATCTATAAAACATCTAGAGACTGTAGATTCTCGTATGAGGTCGGAGGAATTCGGTTATTCTCGAATCGCGAAAACTCTTAGGCATGCCGAATAGAGTGTCAAGGAGATCGAGGAAACATGAGGGCGAATGAGCGTCACCTAAGACAATAGTGAAGTATCGGGCCAGTCCGAGCAATCTCGTACTGCATTCGAGAGTAGTCGAAAGGAGCGGATGACATCGCAAGGTCTGATAATAGTGCAATTACGAACCAGGGTTGTTGATTATAATTAAATCAAGTTCAGAAAAGGGAAAAAATAGTCTAGGAAAGGCAAACAATCATTTAAGAAAACTGTATTTACATAAAATTTAAATATTGGAAAGGTTAAAGAAAACGTAAACAAATAGGTTGGCAAAGGTAAAAATTGAGAATAACATTGGTTGCATAAATCGTAGACATTGAGAAGATTATGTAAACTAACCAGTGAATTCCCAAGTGGAGTAAGGTGCTGCGCCCTAGCGGACAGAAAATGTATAAGTATTTAGAAGATTATAGAAAATTTAAAAAAGAAATAGGTAGGTAATGGTAAAAATTGGAAATTTTGCATAAAATGTAAACATTGAGAACTGAAAAAGGTACAAAACTTGGGCTAATAATAATGACGTCGCCTATCCAGATATTATGAAAGGATTAAATTGTTTGTAAATGATAAAGAATCTTTGAGGATTTAATAGATAATCCTATTAAGGCGTTTTAATAGTTTATACTATGAGTGATTAAAAATGCATGTAAGATTAAAAAGTTGTTTTGTTTATGTTCCAGTGAGATGAGTAATGATAGAGGATTAACAATTCAAAGTCCAAAAGCTGTTAAAGCATTAAGAAGCCATACTCATGGTTTATATTGTAGTGATTAACAGTTCAAAGTCCATTGCAAAAAAATTAAGAGATATATGATTATTCAAGTTATCTATCTATCATTATCTATCCTGATATGATGAAAGGATTAAAATACCAAAGTCCATGTTTACATTTCATTTGGACATCATCCAACTTGCTTAAACATGATCCAACCTGTTTACATTCAGGTAAAGTTAAATATTGTAAAGGTTAAGTGAAGATTGAGAAGATTATGTAACCATTGTAAAGGATACATACTATAAGGTTGGTACCTGACCCTTCAACAAAATCTTAAGTTTTTCAAGTTACAGAAAAATAAAATGGTGCAGAAGGCGCCATGATTCACGCGACTAACGTGCACTAATATATTATTATTTAAAATTTATGTCCTCTTTGAATGAAAGGTATAACCTCTTTGACCAGCGTGATATAGTCGTTTGTAATATATTTGTAAATTTGTAATTTGTAATTCCAATATTTGTAAATTCAATCAGAGATTGAAAATGCATAGAAGATTAAAAAGTTGTTTTGTTTATGTTTCAACAAGAGGAGTATAGATAAAGGATTAACAGTTCAATGTCCACCAGTTGTTATGGGATTTTTTATTTACAGAAATTTACAACTGTACAAGAATATAAAAGTAAATGTAAATATAAATACATAATACTTGATAATGACGTGAGAAGGAGCTACCCATTGGTAGCACTTCCGATGACTTCTATGTTAGGCCATCTTCTTTTAAGACGCCGGTTCATATATTCCCGGATTATCGGGAATATTTTGGGATTAAAGGTTACTCACTAGTGGGTTAGTGTGGGCAAGGAGTTTTTAATTAAAAGAGCTATATCTATTTTAGGCTAAGTCTGCAACAAAAGGAATATTTAGGTCTTTATGGATAATTTTATTAGTAACGTAATGAGGAGCATTGAGGATTTTGGATTGTAAGGATTGACCATGGGAAGAATTTGATGGCTTCGTGGAGCACCAAAGCTCAATCCCATATGTCCAAACAGGCGTGATAATGGCAATGCATATGAGTTTTTTTAAAATTGTAAATCGGAAGTTTAGAGCGTTTGTCAAATAAGTGTTGCAGTAAACGGTATCTACGAGCAGTTTCTTGTCGTTTCAGTCTCGTATGAGGATTCCAGGTAAGGCGTTTATCAAGCTGGAGTCCTAGGTAGCGGATCTGTTCAACAGGGATAAGTGGAACATTATTAAAGGATAAAGTAGGACAGGAAGTAGTGGGTTTGCGAGGAAGGGTAAAAGTGATCTGTTGGGATTTATTTTAATTCCCCAATACTGACACCATTCTTCAATAGAAATTATGTGTGACTGCAGGGTTTGGGATGCAACAGTTGGGTCATTATTCACAGATAACACACTTGTGTCATCTGCGTATGTAGTGAAGACAGTGCTAGGATGGGTTGGGATATCAGCTGTATAAACCGTGTAGAGAATAGGACCCAGAATAGACTGAGGGATACCAGCGGACTGAGAGAAGAGGGAAGTAAAACACAGTTGTGATTTACTTTGAAGGTTCTGTCAGTTAGGTAGGAACGGATTAAAAGGTAATATGTAGGGGAGAGGAATTGACGGAGTTTGTAAAGTAGTCCTAGGTGTTAGAACAAATTCGGCTCGGAAAGATTCTTGTTCAACGTCGAGAAACACTCCAGTGCAGTACATTCCGCGCTCCAATGTTGAGGATATTAAATCCACGATAAACACGATGACACTGCTGGATAGTCGAATGAAATGTTCGAAATCCAAACTGGTGGTCAGGAATCACGTGAAATGAATCTAGGATTGGGTAAATGCGTTTTAACATGAGTTTTTCTAGGATTTTTCCCATGAGAAGTAAAAGGGAGATAGGGCGGTAGAATGATGGTGGCTTTTTGGGTTTTGGTACTATTTTTATTATGGAAAGTTTCCAAGGATCGGAAAAATAGGTGGATAGGATTGCAGTATTATACATATATAGGTCAGAAGTAGAATAGCTTTTCGAGGGAGCTGTTTTAGAATATGGGATGTGATGAGATTTTGGCCAGGAGCTTTTTTGGAAGGCAATTTATGGATGATATTCATTATTTCAGAAGGGCGAAACGCTTTAGGAGGAATTGACATTTGGAGTAGGATAGTTAATTTGCAGTTAAACATGCACAAGGTGAATAGGGTTAACGATGTCAGGATAAGGATTGAAAATTTTGAAAAGTTGTTCACCAAATATTTGGGATTTTTCTTCGTTGTGATGGAATTAAAAAGCCCTTTGCTTATTATTAAGAAAATATTTGTTTATGTATAAAAGTTAAACTTTTTAAGCATTAATAAATAGTTCAAAGTCCAATAGCTGTTATAGGATTAAGGTGCCCTACATTTCACCTGGACATCATCCAACTTGCTTATACATGATGCACCATGTGTGGGCGGAGCATCGATTAGAGGATGCCATGGGTCACGTGACTAAAACATGTGGGCGGAGCATAGGTCAGAAGGCGCAGTGGGTCACATGACTGGATCATTTGACTAAAGTATGTGGGCGGAGCATAAATCAGAAGGCTCAGTGCGTCACGTGATTTGATCACGTGTGACACGAAACCATGTGGGTGGAGTATAGGCCGGAAGGCGTCATGTCAGACCTTCTAAGATAATGCAATGCTGTTTTTATATATGGAAAGAAGAAACTCCCCTCTTTGTAACGAGTCTAAGATCGTAAGCCCAAGTCCCAAATCGGAACGTAATTTTTGTGGCTTAAAAATTTTGAGCAACATCATGACTGGAAAATCTTTTTGCTTTCGATGATATTTTAACATTAAGGCTTTTTGGTGTGCTGAATCAGAATCTACCATAATTTTTGGTGTGAAAAAATGTGTAAGGCTAGTTTTCTTAATAATTTAAACACTTTTATAATTTATTTGATCCAAAAATCAATTAATTTTTAGTGTTATTATTTTTCCTTCCTTTTACTCTGAAAGACAAATGTTTTGCCGAAAATCCACGTAATACCAATGGAAAACCACCATATATAAAACCATTATATATCATTTTTCCTCGAGGTATAAATTAATGAATTTTCAGGGTATTTGATTTTTTTTCTCAGCTGCTAGGGCCCATTGGACGAAACGGTTGGAAATATGTCGACTTTTTTCGATGTAGAATCACTCAAGTTTGATTAAAATCGGCGACGGAAACATCTTGGATTCCTCCTTGTGAGTTTAGGTACCTGTCTCAATGCAGTGTAAATTATTAAGGCTTTAAATCGGTAAATTAAATAAGTTTCTAATTAATTATTAATTATTATTAAATAATTATAAGGTTAATAACTGATGCTAAAATTATCATCTAAAAAGAACTTTGAAGAATTCATTGTGGTATATTTGGTTTCATTATTTTAATGGTACATAACAAGAGTAAATGATAAATTAAAAAGAAAATTAAAATGAAATTGTGAACATTCTTCTAATAGTAAAATAAATAACGGCAGAATTTTCCTTTTAAAATTAGCTTTTTTGTATCTTCTTATTTTTATTAATGTAATGATCCTCAAATGAACAACTATATTTTAGATTTATGAATTATTAAGATTTCGAAATTCGATTTTGTAATTCATATTGAAAATAGGAAAATGCAGGACCAGGGATTTTTTTTTTCAAATTCTATACATATTATGTTTAGTATTCGAGAACTTAAGTAACTAAAGATTCGTATAAAAATATATTTCTTGCCTAATTTGAACAAATTCAAATTATTACCGATTATTACTACCGCTTTAGCCGATTGATTCTGTCTTATGAGATAGTGCTAATAAAGATATATTTCTATGATTATAATACTTTTTAATATTATTATTACGTTATTCTATTGTATTATAAGCATTTTATGATGTTATCTGCTATACTCATCCACTACTGAAATCATCCACAAAAAACGAGCACCTTATTCAATGGTTTCAACGAGGGATGTTGAAAAAATAACGATATTTTTAAAACAATATATCGATATTTTTGCCCGATATTTTTTCCCGTTATATCGTAAAATCGATATTAAAATTTGAGCATCAAAAGCCAAGATATTTTTTCAAAACAAATAAATAAAAAATAAAATAAAAAAAAATTATTATATATATATATTTTTTTTGTTCGGTATTCACATTCCTAGTTTCAACTGAATTCCTAGAGGCCTTGATTTGCAAGAAATAACGCGCACAAGAGGCATTACTAATGTGCCTGAACCTTAGAGATAACATGCCTCTGAGAAATGTTTGCGTACCTGGGCTAACATCTAGATCTCTCCGTGACTTATTTCTGGACGTTTTTCCACTCCAGGACAGAATTTATAATAGCATTAAAAAGCCATATCTGTGGTATAAATATGTTTGTTTTGTCTCTTGTCGTCCTTTGTTAAACTTAAGTTAACGATTTGTTTTTATTAATATAAACTAAAAATTTCCCATGTGAATAATGTCAAAGCTATGTGATGCGTTTATTGATAACATATTTTTTCAAGATTTGGTGGATAACGAATTAAATCAAACAAACTAAGCAGAACTTAAAATTAAAATAATTCTAAAATGAAGCAGGAAATAAGTTGTTCATCAATTGATTCCCGATCTGAATTTTAATACATTTGAGTTAAATGAGACTGCTGATAATATTTTTAATTCAAAGCATGAAAGATGACTTGTTAAGAATTTCGTTTTAGAATACCAATTTTTCCATTGCCTTGAGAAATATCTATTCTACGGTTCATTTTTCTCCCTTGATTTATATTAAATTGATCTTAAAAGTTTTTCCTTACCGGTTTCGTATTAGACCCATATTAGCTCCATATCCGATCTATATACAACCCGTGCATTATATTCTCATGGTTATATGCCCAGATGACACAGCTATTTTAGCTAAACACAAAGACGCAGTTCAGGCCTCACGTATTCCTCAAAACCTTGCTCTCCTACAACAATGGCGTCTCGATTGGAACACTTCAATATCGTTGTAAAATGAGCAGAGATAGCATTTACAACTTTTCATCGACCTTTCCTTCCTGGGAATGAAAACTTAATTTCGGCTGGAACATTGAATAAGCTTGGAGTAGAGTTGGAATATCGAAACGCGATATATCGATATATTGGATTTGAAAAACAGATATTTTCTATCGATATCTTAATATCCGATATATCGATGATACCGATATTTTAAACTATATAGAATCAATAAATAAATATGTAATAATATCTAATTGAGTACTATGTAAAATTACGATAATTAATGTCCCAGTAATTCGTATTCCCCGATAATGGGTATGGATTCTCTGGTCCCTTGAAAATCTCCTTTTAATTCTTATAAAAACAATGGAATCCGATCCTCTCGATAATTCGTATTTATTTTCGTCTTCCAAGTACTGATTCGAATTTCTAAATAAAAAATCTGCTTAACTCTTAATCTTTTAAGAGGAGAGGAAATTTAGTGAGAGGGGAGTCGTTTCTATGAATTTCGGTCAGTTTACCCTTTCTTTTCTTTCCATGTCTCTTAAAAAAAAATTGTAAAAAACTTGTGACCCTATTGTTAGCCGCTAACAAGGATTGATCTAAAAATTAAGTTCGCTCATGAGTGGCAAGCCCGCGAAACCAAGGTGTTTTAAAAACAAAAACGTTACCGATAGCCAACTGTGCAAACACAAAAGCATGGACCACATCCGAAATAATCAACGAATGGGTACAATCAGATATGGAATAAAAAAAATTGTTTATTCATTGCGAACATTTTTCAATGTTCATTGATAATTGTACGGCCCACAACAGTACCCCATCACTCAGCGATGTTAATGTTCTGTTATTGCCTCCCTAAACAACCTCTAAGCAGTAATCTATATACAACTATTTAACAGCATCGAGGATGGGAATCATCGTCCTCAAAATGAAGACTGTCTTAACTTTCCGAGATTTCGCCTCTTTTGACGGCAGTTTAGCGAAAGCGAGGAACTGCCGAAGAAATTTTGATTCTGTTTGGAAAGGAGATGAAGAAGAAATTGTGATGTGCCAACGATTAGTTCTAAGATGGCGAAATAATACATCTAGAACGTGCACCATTTCTTAGCAAAATGGGATATTGGTGTATACGTATTTTCTGCTCTGAACACGTTTAACGAATCCGTCTTCAAGGGTTACATTATAAGGAAACAACCGAATTTTTTCAAATGCGATATAAAATTAATTACGTATCAGATTTAACATAGAATATAAAAATGATTATGGTGGAGTACGAACAAGCAAATGTAAAACTAGTAACTTACAATAAAAATAAATTGGAAAGATACATAAGTAATTTGAAAGACAAAATAAAAATGATAGAAAAAAAGAACGTGATTTACAGATGTTAGATAGATTGTAGCGATTGCGAAAGATGTTCCCTGTGTACATTGCACGTTCAAGTGGCATTCAGTTGAATATACTGTTAAAGATTTAGTTGTTCTGTTATTCTGTGCTTGGGGTAGCCCTTAACTCGTAAGAAGGGACAAGCAATATCAATATCGCATCAAGTGAGGGAAAAGATAAATCAAAATGGGAAATTTGGAGGAAATAGTTCAACGTGAAATTTGGAAACAAAAGAGAGAGAATATTAACACGAGGTACAGGTAAATATACTGAATGGAAAATTTCGCTTAATGTAACTAGTACAGGAATGTGATCATTTTCTTGGTAAAATATTATGAAGTATGAAGGAGGAAATCTAGAAAAAAAGAGGAAATAAAATTAATATTGGAGACTTGTAAATAACCGATTTTAAGGACACTATAGACAAAAATGTAATAAGTACTTCAGAATTAAATCTTGGAAGTATTTCACAATGAGTAGCAAAAATCTGCAATCATGAAATAACTGAAGTAATAGTATACACTTCAGAAAATAAGGAAGAAGATCTTTCCATATTAAAAGAATCGTAAAATGAAGATAAAGAAAAAAAAAAACAGTGTATTTTAAATTAAACTATGAATAATAAATCAAATATGTCCCAACTTAGAATCAGCTCCTAAGATGAAAGTAGTCAAATAAAATGGAAAGGAAAAAACTACCAGACTGACCTTCAAACTCTAATAGATTATCAGAGCTACTATTTCTACCACGATCATAGAAAGAATGGAAAAATTTCTGGACTAGAATGGGCTTAGAGTGTGAAGGTCTAATGTTATATAATTTTGCAGTTATAGGGATTAAGTTGGTAAATTACAAATTTTGGGGACGGCACTTTTCATTACCAATTGACGCTGGCTTGACTTGCTTGATTTGACACCAAATTAGCTTATTGCATAATAACAGTAGACAAAATTAGTTGAAAATAAATATTTTACTAGTATACCCGAGCGAGAACTCTCGCATTAGATATCAATGCTTATTCTAATCCCTAATACATTCGAGATGTAAGCGATATTAGGGAAACAATATAATATTACCAAAAAAGTTTATTTAACATACAGATTTGGTGAAGCTACATAGTTTGTAATGACTATGTTGAAGTTAAAGTTCATACTTAATAAGTAATTAGCTTATCCTACTGGAAAACGTCTCTTAGTTTAGCAGTTAGATTAGATTCAGCTATACCGTTTTCTATACGTAGTACTCATACTTAACAGTTACCTTTAGGGCTGGACATGGAAACAAAATATAATTTCCCATTCATTAAAAGTTATTGTAAACAAACTCAAATTGACATAAAGTTGCCATGATAACGACACGTACACAAGATGGCATAGGGCCCGTGCGGACCTATGTCCTGCGTTATCCCGAAAACGGTAGGTTTTAAGGCTTTAAAACGCTGGACCAAAATGATCCCAAGGGATCATATGTGATTTGGATGCCCGCGTCAAAATCTTTAAAACGCAACCTATCCCTTCTCGATCCGCCGATTCTCAGTCGTTAAATCTTTGAAACCTCCCAGTTTTTTCACCACTTTTATTTAAGTCCTAGTAAGAATTTAAGAAACAAAATTGGTATTCGTCACTTCTTTATGAAATTCTCTTTCTTTTGATACCTCATTCATCAAAATCCATCGCAGCCGGAAAAGAGATCTATACTACCGTAATAATATATAGTAGTGATTGTTGGCAATAATGTTGGAATTATGATATACATCTACTTTATATCTGCACGTCAGAACTATACTGCCATTTTGCTGATTTTGATTTTATTATTGTATTTGCATTATTATGGCCATATTTTCCGGGTATAAGTATCGTAAATAAGCTAAATAGGCAATACAATATGCACTACTTCAAATACGAAGTTTGGTAACAAGCAATATAGCGCGATCTGAATCTCTTGGTGCTCTCCTTTAATACTTTTAAAATGTTACTACAGTTCATCACTGACGTAATGAGTACACAGAGTAATAATACCTAAACCGCTGGTCTACGAAATTGAATACATCATTTATATTACGTGGCTTTCTGTAATGGTTTGTTTTAATAGACAACTCTTAATAAATCTTTGGTAATGACCAAATATGAATGGAACTGTAGAGGGCATTCAAAGTGCAAGGTCTTTGGATTGAGTCACTAGGAAATGTTCTGACGCGCCAGTAATGGGTGGAAAAAATATAGTTCCTGAAACTATCATTATATTAATTTACAGATCTAAGAGAAAAAATATATAAAATAATGTAATATTTATCAGATTGTGTGTAATATGGTATTCGACAATAAACATAACATCATATCATATTGCGTCAGTAAAAATTATATTCATTTATTTATGTCTGACTTAGAAATTAGCTAATATTAATTTATATCTTATTCTTATTGTTTTGATTCAACTTAATTTTAATCCCTTTAAAATTAAATATCAATTTAAATAATTGTAACAATGAACTTCCCTGAAACAATGGTTGGTAACGTTTTATCCTATTTCCAGGTTCTATCCTATTTTTTAAAATTTTTAATGCTCTCTTATGATCAAGATGTGTAATAATGCTGGGTTTATAAAAATTCGTCATCTAAGAGGTTGAAAAAAATTATATCTCGTTTACATATACCCGAAATGGGCTTAAATTGGAAGTACCTTGAAGGACCGACAAAGGTCTCATGACAGCACAATATAATGTTTTTGCTCGATTGTTTCATTTGAATGTTAAAAAAAAGTGACGAATGTTTTGACTAAATGTTCCATTTTCAGTCCAAATAGGTATTACATGCTTACTGTGGAGTAGCAGAAGCGGGGCTTGCCTCACGCGCACACAATTTGTAACACAATTATTATATGTATCCTTACCATAAACGTATATAAATTAAGACAGAATGGAAGAAATGAAGGTGCGGGCAACAGTTAGTGTATTAAAATGATCACAATTAATTTCAATGCTTAGTAACAATAATTTATTATAATAGTCTAAATATAAATATTTGTCGGTTTATAGAACTCAAGTCTAAGGGAAACTGACACAGGATGCAAAACCAAGGCTTCACTGGTACTTATGCATTTTAATGTGTTATTGATATATGATTAGACATGGATTGTTTCTTTTTTACTTCCTTATACGCAGTAATGGAAATATTGTAATCGCGAAAATTTTCGGTTTTCCGATTTCGGCGGAAATATGTATTTTGACCATCCCTGAATCCATTTTGACAAATTTCGTCGTGACCTCTGTACGTACGTTCGTTCGTTCGTATGTATCTCGCATAACTCAAAAACGGTTAGCCGTAGAAAGTGAAAATTTTGTATTTAAGATTACTGTAAAATCTAGTTGATTACCATTATTGATTAAACATTCATAAAACTTCCCAAATTTGGGATTTTAGACTTACATTCTAATATAAATAACATTTTGGTTAAAATTGGCAAACCGGAAGTGGTACTTTACTTGAAGGTCATATTAGACTTTCATGAAAAATTATATTAAAATATTATGTAAAACAAACAAATTTGGTAAATTTGTAAAACCAAACAAATAATTTTATATCAATATAAGTAATATAATAAATTTTGGTTGAAGTTGAAGAGCCAAAAGGGGTACTTTACTTGAAGGTCATAATAAACTTAAATCAAAAGGTATATCTATATAAGATATATACATTTAATACAGAGATCATACGAAACGCGATTTTTTTTCCACTCTAATTAAACAATTTTATTACTTGTTTTATGTCTTAGTGAGTATAAAATAGTGTAAAATTGAGTATAAAATACTTGTTTTCCTCCCCATTTGTGAGCTGAACAAGTCTGCAGAGGAGAATGACATATAAGTTAAGCGGGTTCTTCTGCTTAAAATGTTGAAACTGTCGATTTCCAATGCTTTGTCTAATGATATAGACAGAAAACGACGTATAATAACGGAATAAGGCTTTCATAAACAAGAGCTTATGTGTGTGTCTGTATGGACACCGTCGCCGATGGACGATGCGAAGCAGAGTGTCGTTTTGAGATATTGCCATCTTCGGAAACTAGTAACCAAATACAGGGTCACTTTTTGAGCCGTCGATTTATAGTTTATTAGGTGTGCAAGGAAGTCACGGGGTGTCCACATCAGATATTTGTTTAAAATTATAATAAAATATTGTTATTGTGTAAATACTGATAAATAGATTTTGTTCTGTCTATATCATATAATACAGTAATTTAGAGGTAATTAGAGGGTAATATTAAATATTTGATTGAGATCTAAATTTTATATAAGTGATATCCTTCATTCCTATGTCGGAAGGGTTCCTCAAGGTTCCTAGATCCTATCACTAATTAGTGATTGTTTAGTAGTTATTTCCACTCTATTTATTTTTTAAAGCATTTAGCTTAATTAAGTAAATAACGGATATAATAAAAAAAGAAGATTCAATTTTTCCATGTTTAAATAAAATATCCAAATTGGTAAGCATTATTTATTTTATTTTTTATGCCAGATATTTTGTTTATTTCCTAAATTGGTAAGACGAACTGTATGTTTTAATGCTTAAATGTCCATTGATTTTCAACATTCCTTTGTTAAGCTGCTTAACTCAGTAACCCTAAATATGGGCTAGTAGCAATTTCTATTAAAATATTATCTAATGAATTAAAATTCACTAGTTGTTATGAAAAACATAAATTAGTAGAAAAGCTTAGGCAGGGAAACCTGGAGATGTTCTAACTTAAATTATAAGTTTCGTCTACATAATTCATTTCAAAATCAGTTTTTCTTTAGAAATACAAAAATCCATTGAAAAAATTCTCTTCCTCAATAATAATAAAATACAATAGAACCCAACATATGAATCAATATATATTTTTTTTTTGTACAATTAACTGTATAAACAGTAAATTTATTTTTTGTTAACTGAAATGATTTCGTCTATCTCCAGACTCCTCCATAGTTTATTCCTTCACTAGAATGATTTCAAAAGTTAAAAAACTGCCTTTAACTGTTTTTAAACTGTCTTTAAAACTGCCTGATCTTAAAATTAAAAAATAGGAACCTAGTTATATATATATATATATATATATATATATATATATATATATATATATATATATATATATATATATATATATATATATATATATATATATATATATATATATATATATTAGAAAAGTGTTTGAAACGTTGCCTTGTCCAGGCCTATACTTTTATCTGGAAAGTTTTGGAGAAGTTCTGAAAATTTGATCATTTATGATTTTTGGAGAGCTGATTACGAATTTCAACTTTTGTATAGTGAATTTTTTTTCCGGAAATATTACAAAAAAAATGCAAGAACGCTAAAAAAATAATCTTTTTTCGTTTTTCCCCTGTAATATGACAAACCTGCATTTTTTAGCTACATCAACTCATACTAAATTAAATATCCTTTACATTTTTGTACTCTACAATTTTTTTTCATCCGGGGCATCTGGAACATCTGCTCTTAGTCTAAAAGGATCCAGTTAAATGGGGTCCACAAAGTGATCTCGGTGGAAAGTTTTTGTCTAGTTCTGAAATTTTGTTCATTTATGTTTTTTATGGTGCTGATTGCGAATTTCAACTTTGTTACCTCGAATTTTTCTCGGAAAAATAAAAATAAGGCAAAAAGAAATTTTCTTTTTCTTTTTTGCTTATAACTTGAAAATCTTGTATTATTTTAATGAATTCTAATAATTTATAATAAATTAAAGAAGAGTAAATTACCTACAGTTTTGATTCTGATATTTTTGTTTTGGTGCTCCGGTTTTAGAGAACGTGAGTCAAAGGGAAGGAATATCAAAATTAATTTTTTTAAAGCGTTTTCATTTTTTTAAAATAATATTTCCGTAAGAATTTGTTGTAACAAAGTTGAAATTCGTAATCAGCACCACAAAAAACATAAATGAGCAAATTTCCGAAAACTTCTCCAAAACTTTCCACCGAGACACTTTCTTTTCTCAGTTGACCGGACTACTAAGAAAATAAAAAGTGTGAAATTTGAAGTATGTTTTTCAGTACTTAAAATCAAATAATATAAAAAAAAGTACACTTAGCTACATACATTCGATCACCATCGCTGCTTTCTGTTATGAATTATTTTAATTTAAATTAAATCCATATGACAGGAAGTTTTAACATCAGACACCATTTTGACATTCCTCTACTGGTGAGTGCATGCTAGCTAGCCCTTAGAAATAGGAGGGTTGATCACGAGGAGGCCATCGACTCCTTCGGAAAGGCTCGCCCCCACCAGCTGCCCTTGAGCTACCCGGTATAAAACATATCTTCACCCAGGGGAGGGGAACAGTCCGCTGAGGAGTTAGACGTTCAAGAACAACTGTCCTAGCTCATGGAACAGCACGTCGTAACGATGGCTTCAATCTTCAAGGTAGGATGTCCAGGGTTTACAGTGTGTTTTACTCTGTCTTAGGTTCAACAAATGGATTAAAACGATTTTACAAAACCATATTCTAAAATCACTTAGGTTCTCTACGCCTTTAATTTTCTGGTCTTATACTATACATATATGGGGAAATTTTAATAGATTCTTCCTTCTAGTAAGGAGGAGATTTAATGTTTGTATGAACCGTAAAGTTGACTAAAAAATTATTCGAGTTTTAGTAGTTTATATATTTTTACATTTGAAAATTTACTAAAATGAAATATACAATTGTTAGAAAGACCAATTAAAAAAAAAAATATTGGTATTAAAAATACTTCGAGTTTTTCTTCAAATCTGGATCCTCTGCTGAGGAATAATTATTAAAAATCATTAAAAAAAGCAGATTGCCTGATGTAACATTAAACTGAATTACAATAGTTATATTGGTATTTTATATTGGGCTATTTATATATTGGTATTTTATTGGACTTTTACCTTAAATTTGTAAATCTCGAATCCATTTTCATTTAACTTTCCTCCATGTGCTCTGGTACAGGAGTCCTTGCTATTTGGTCTTTCATTTATTTATTTTTTTATCGCTATGTGAGTTCCAAGCGATGAGGTTGGTTACGTATATGTTCTATTTAGGCATCCATATATATATGCATACAAAGAAAACATTCTATACAGTATTGAATACTATTTAATATACCTTAAGAATATTATATAATATTGGCTTAAGAATTGGGTATATGTCAATGGAACTATAAATGGAATTTTTTTAAAACGTTTATTTTTTATTTTGAAACGTAAGGATATTTAAACTCACTAGTATCTTTTTTGGATCTTTTGTATAATATCTTTTTTTTTTTGTGTTGTTTATGCTCCTTACCTTACAAGTAGATTTTCACACTAACTTTATTTATCAAACAATGATGGAATTGGTTTGAATCTTGTTAGAATAAATTTTATTATTATTATTATTATTATTATTAGGTTCATAGAACCTATAATTTTTCTAAAATCTGTTGAGCACCTTAGATTTCCAATACAATCAAAGTTAACATTTGATTTCTTTAAGTAAAAGAATCTTAATAAGGTATGCTTTTAACCTACAGCTAATAATTAATTTATTGCTTCTTTGAATTATTCTCTAATGTGGAACAGTGGTTAGACTTTCCAATACCACAATGCCCGGGAAATCTCCAAGTTGTCTACCCTACCCCTTTAAGTCAATTCGAAATAAACCTTGTTTTCAACGACATCATTTTTACTCTACAGTCTGAAACCTTTTTATTTCATTTAAACTAAACCATATGGTATTTAAAGATTTTTAATAAGAATCTTTTATCCTATCCATCCAGTTTGCAATTTTAAGGTAGCCACTGACTCCAATCGCTCCACTCCAAATGGAACGGGGAACGATCGCGAGTTAGAAATCCTGTGAGGATTTTTTGGATTGATGCGGAACGGCTGGAATTCCATCAGCCATAAAATCCATGACGCAGTATTTAGGCTTAATAATAATAAAAAATGGTGATCAGTAAATACAGCATTGTTAAAATTTACGATATTCATTGGATAAAATGTGCTACAAAAATATTGATATGAAGTACATACAATATCATTAATTATATTTCACTATTAATGATGTTAATAAATATAAATATTAAATAGAAGGAAATGAACATTTTTAGTGGATTAATAATTTTCAATATGCTTAAAATTTCCACATTTTTTTGTAAATATTAAATTATTTAATGTTCTCGCTATTGTAGAAGCACTAAGTATTCCTATTAATTCTCAAGAGTTATATTAATTTATACATTAAGATTTATAAATTATATTAATTCGTTTACTGCAAATAATATGAAATACGTGTTCGTGTGTTGAACGAGAGCATGAATCACTTACCTGTCGGTTAAATATGGAACAACGGAGTGGAGTGATCGTCAGTGGGGCTCTTGAAATCTTTTCTTCACTCCAAGCACTCCAGCCCATCCTCTCCATTGTTCCATTTGGAGGGTTCGATAGGGTCCACTTAGAGAATACAAAATTTTAACAATAATCATTTAGTAATCTAAAGTTTGACATTGCCTTTTATCAGCCATTAATTCGTGCAGGATCACGCTATAAAAATTAAAAGTACTTACATCCCTCCGTTCATTTTCTAAATAAATATCGGGGTCATAGGCGTGCTCACCGGGAAGTGCCACAGGTGCACAGGCTCCTAATTAGTCAGTCTTATATCTTTTGTAGCACAAGAATGTTAAATTTTTGGTTTAATTGCTATACAAAATTGTTTAAAATAAGTTTGAATCTGCATATTATTTAAACAATTTTCCGGGGAAGTAAAAATAATCTCAGGAACCCCCGCCCAACTGGGGAGTATCGAAGGACGTTACAATGGTTTCTGCAGCCTCTAAAAAAGGATGCTGCGCACGCTGATGATCGTGTTATATTAGGCTTGGTTATATAGAATGTTCTAGGTAACCTCAAATCTTGCTTAACACACTTTTTGAACTTTAGTAGAATTTAAAAAAAAAATCAAATTGTACATAAAATAATT
Organism: Rhaphigaster nebulosa; assembly: GCA_948150685.1. NCBI lineage: Eukaryota > Metazoa > Arthropoda > Insecta > Hemiptera > Pentatomidae > Rhaphigaster > Rhaphigaster nebulosa. The sequence continues at coordinate 136,359,623 of OX411306.1, read as the reverse complement.
TTGATAATTTATTATATCTTGTAAGGGGACCGGGGTGGCCGAGCGGGCGAAGGCGCTTGCAATAGGTAATCAAAGTTAAGCAACGTCGAGCGTGTGTGTTTAGTACTTGGATGGGTGACCGCCCAGATTTGGGTGACCGCCTACCAGGGAAAATCCACGTGGCCCGCCACTATCCCCCTCCCCCGGGTATGTGAGGCCCGTCAGCCTACTGGAGGCCACTCACACAGACCGGGCATAGGAGTGATGACCCTACCCCGTGTATCTTAATTGTGAATCGCGTTGTGGTTTTCCAGGACATAAAATAACCGCCCGGAGGTTTGGTCCATGGACGGTCTGTCTCGGGGAAAGAAATATAGGTCCTCGTGCGCCTGCTGATTCCGAACAGCCATAATCCGTGGATCTAGACCGATTTTTCACTGTCCTTGAACCCGAGTGAGTCGGTGGGAAGGACACTGCCGAATTGGCCCCAAAGGGACCGGTTGTGGAGCAATGACCAGCCTGCCGCTGCACCATGGAAACCATGGTTCGCAGCAACGTGAGGTTGGGTGACCCCCTCCAGGCTGTCTGTGCTCCCGCAAGCAATAAATGTCTGTAAGAACACCACATCGCGCGGCCAAAGATCTACAAGGTCTATAGAGCCAACCGAAAAAAAAAAAAAAAAAAAAAATATATCTTGTATGTTACCAGTTGAATTTATTTCCCAATACTACGTCCTATTTTACTCATTACAACATTATACATTAATGGTTTTGTTATATTCTATTTTTAGCAACCTAATATTCGTTAATTCTTTATTGAATTTGCAATATATAATTTGGGATAATTTGGTGTGTGTCAAAATTTATTTTAAAATAAAATGGAAATGATTGATGTATTAACTTTGAAGTAAACAATAAAATAAATACTGCTTATTCTAAAACCGTTTATTAGTTTATTTTTTTAAATTTATTAAGTAAAAGAATCTTCCAATGAATTCCACTTTTTTAAATAAAATTTTGTATTAAAATTGTCTATTATTTTAAAGAATTAATATGAATTAAGTTGAAGTGCTTGACTCCATTAACTTTTTATCACCATATTCACCATAGATTTCGTCTCAATGTTTGAAACAAAACGTTTAATTAATTGCATACAGTTCCAAAGCAAGTTTTTATAATTTATAATTATCTTAACTAGCGGTTTTCAATGCCTTTACCTGTTCAACTTTCTTTTATCTCAAACAGCAGGATAAATGCAATTTCAATGACATATAAAATCATGGATATTAAATATAGCTACAGCTCGTTTCTGTGATATTTTTTTTTACATACATTCTTTCCCTTGTCATTTTAAGTTAAGACTAGAGTATTTTCAACCCATGTAATCCTGGCCTGCAGAATTATCAACTTTAAATATGGAGTGGATTTAAAACTTTAGTTTTCTTGTTAAAATGATCATCATCTAGGTATTGTTTGCGTTTCCCGCATAGAACCACAGAAATACATTTTCGTGACGAATCTAATATTTTTTACCGAGGATCTCGGTTACTAAATACGGTCCGCTAAGCATCTCGCAGTGTATTAAGGTGTGTTTACACCAAATGTTGTCAACATTCCATAATATTTACCGACAGCCTGCGGTAAATGTTGGCAACAAATGTTGCTCTTGAATTAGTCTAAATGACAGTATTTGTTAGCAGCAATGTCGCCAACTCCAACGAAACGCGGTTTTAGTAATCACTTTCACTGTGAGGTAAATTACAAAAATAAATGTTTTATACCTGATATCTCTCAAAGAGATTAATATTCATTGATCTATTTACATTTAAAAGATTTTTAAAAAAAGTAAATTTTCATTGTATTTATGATTATTTAATTATTATTTTTTTCACATTTCTAACCCGATTGTTGGTGGAAAAATATGAAGTATTATTTTAATATTTGCACATTTCCTTTTCTTTTTTTCGTTTTCCTTCAGATTATTTAATTATTATTTGTTCATATTTTTCACTAGATTGTTAGTGGAAAAATATTAAGTATGAATTTAATAGTTGGACATTTTCCTTTATTTTTTGAGCTATATCTTAATGTTTGTATGTTTCTTGAATTCATGATATAAATGTGTACATATCATCGATGCCATGCTAGAATTAAGAATGTGAAAAATTAGATTTTTTGTTTTTGTTATATTTCAGTTGATACAGTCTCTAGCAAAGTTACGAATCTGTTGGAATTAAAAAGTGCTGAAATCGTGATTGCATTTCTACGAAAAACGTCTTAAAGTTTGATGTTCAAGTAACGAATATGCGTATTATTATAAAGTTAAAACAATAATTGAACATGAAACTATGAGATAAAAGAAATAAAACACCAACAAAAAAAATTAAAATAATACACAAAAGAATGTAACTTTTTTTTTTCTCTCCTGAACAGTAATGATTTTCACATACGTAAATTTAGCATGGCACTGACGATATATCCTGTAACTAATTCTCTTTAAATGTGAATCCCCCTTATTGTTTGTAGCACTGAACAATAAAATTAAGTTGAAATATGAAAAATGAAATAGTAACATGCAATAAACTATCATTCCGGGTTACGCACACTTTATCTCAACTATCCCTGTTAATTTGAAATTAACTCATCTTCAATGGTTATTAATTTTCGATTTCTATGTTTTCTTTCTTTCCTTTTTTTTTTAAAAAAACAAAAAAATGATGATTTATTTTATATATCATTCTTAAGGCTTTAAAAAAAATTTAAAGTAAAATTTCGTAAATAACATTTTCAAAGTTTTACAGGAGAGCAGGATGAAGTTCCAGATCGCGCTGTATTCCAGATTGCTTGTTTTGGAAAAAGGTCACTCTTCATATTTGAAGTATTGCATATTTTACTGTCCTTTTAGCTTATTTACGATGCTTATACACAGAAAATATGGCCAGAATAATGCAAATAGGATAGCTAAATCGAATTCAGGAAAATTGGACTTCCGATCAGTTTAACTTTGAAGTACAAATATATATATTTAACATATATTTTAGACTTTTCATGATTTTGATATTTCTGTTTAATTGAAAATAACCAAGAATTTCCTTTACATTCACTTAAATAGCTTAAAGTAAGTGATTTTTTTTCAAAAAAAAAAATAATTGTTTAAGACGAATCTAATCTAATGCTTAGTAAAATATACGTTGTCGGTCATTTGTAAATTATTAAAAACAAGCACGAACGGTACCGTATTTCAAATCAGCTAAAAAGGTTAACCTAATTAACCTTAATTTTTAGATTAACCTAAAAAGGTTAATAATAAGATGCTATAATAATAACATGTTGTATCTGATCCAAATAAATACATTATTTTGAGATATGGGAATTCAAATAATAAGTTATAATAAAAGAATGAAATGATTTACTTATAAAAAAAGTGAAAAATTGCGGTGTATTGGCAATATTTCTGCGAGAAATCGAAGAAAGATTATAGAATATAACATGTCAAAGAAAGAAAAAGAAAAGTTTCTTTGAAAAGATTTCCTTGAGGAGCCGGTATTATACGATTGATTGTACTTTGACCGCAAAGAAAGTTTTTTCTTATTTTTTTGCGTTCTTCCTAGAGTGTAAATGATGTTTAGGTTAATCGAGAGCTATAATTAGAATTTTATACGTTCCAGTAACAGTTTATTGTTGTTTTTTTTTTCTATTATTTCATCAAGGATAGACGGAAGGCCCCCGTAAATAGCAGGTATGTTAATAGTTTTCTCATTACTTCTCCAGTTTTAATGGATATTGGTGATAACCTTTTATGGGGTCTATTGTGAAATCGTAATCATGGCATGCCAGGAAATTTCATATCCCTAATCAGTTTTCTTCCACTAATAGATTATCTGTTTTAAAGTCATTAATTGATAGTAAAAATTAACTAGATTTATGATATGGCCTTAATATTCAAGGTTTGGGTTTTATATCGTTTATATTCCTAAATTCAAATCAAAATATTATAATTAAGACGAGATTATTTGAATTAAATTAAGAAAATAATATGAAATCGTTTAAATATTATTGGAAAGTTCTTTAAAGGTAACTGTTATAAACTATGAATGCTATGTATAGTTTGATGGTTTTCATATAAATTTAAAGGATACTTCAAAATTAATGAAGTTTCGTATTGAACAATAAGTGTGATTTTCCGCTTGAAATTATAATTACCTTAAGCGTTATAATTATAAAAGTTATGATAGTTTCTTGTATTAAAATGGAGAGAATAAGATGGTTAGGCCATGTACATCGTATGAATAAAAAAAGACTCTCCAAGTAGATTACGGAAGAGTGTCCAGATGGAGAAAGAGGAAGAGGCCGATTTAAGATTCCTGGGTGTGGGTTCATGGAAAAGAGCCGCATTGGACCGATCTGAGTGGAGAATTGTTGACGAGGTTAAGATCTTCTAAGCGCCGGAAGAGTTAGTTATTATAATTAATGATTAGAATTAGAAATATTCGATCTAATATTTCAGGGATAAGATAATTAAAAAATGAATTATACTCCATAAGCAATGACTGCGTCTCGAATTTAGGATTTTCTTGTTGAAGGGAGGAAGGTATCAGCACTGAGCTTCAAACGCATTTTAATTACTTGTTTCTCTTGAGGTAAGGGTCCCATAAATCGAGGATTGCCACTGCCACTTTTATTTTTTTACTTTCAGTGCATTTTCAATTAAGGGAATGAAAAATCTTATTGCTCTGAAAATTACTCGCTTTTAAAAGTAAATAATATGTGGATATTAAAGTCTAACATTATATAATTAAATATTTTTGCCTAAAGTTTTTTTCATTCTTGGATTAGTTATACCTCACTTTCTGTAACTTTCCACTAATATGTGTTTAACTATCGTAATTTCTCTAACATCCTATAATTACGGTCAGTAACTGATTAATATTTTATGCGAAATTAGCTACATAACAACGGAATATTATGAATTGAAATAGAAGTATAGCTTCAAATTCAACAACAGAACCTGTTTCATTGTTTTATTTATTCGTAACGCGTCGTAGTGGAAGCAATTGATGTCGACTTGATTAGCAATTCAACATAAATTAAAAAGAAAAAATAACTGACTATTTTAATTATAAATATCAGAAAGAAACTCAGCAACACGAATAATTTTAGAGGAATGTTCGGTTACAGATCGATAAATAATCGTGAGCATAATTGAAAATACTTAGTGCATATTTTTATAGTGCAAATATATATTTATATATTTATAAATTATAAATATATTTTTTTTTTAATTGAATGGTGGAGATATATCTCCTTTCCCCGGAATATATGAAAAAAATATGATTTTGATGCCCACCAACATAAGGTTTGTGTTTTGAGTGATTAAAATAAAGGTTAAATTAAAATAAAGAATCAGAAAATTCTTAAAATGCATCTAAGATTCAGTAGAAGAATCTTGAATATTATTTTACAAAACTTTTAAAATTGGGGTAAAGAAAAAAAAAACGTATTAGCTTCTTATGTGTGAAAAAAAGTTAAGAGACACAATTGTTATTAATTTTTTGGTTTATAGTTGCTTTTAGTGTGTGTTCAACACAGAGAGGATTATCTCAAACGTTACCAATCTAAGCCTGCTGAGGTCGGAAGGTGGAGATTTATTTTGCGGGTCCTCTATGCATATCAAACCTCTTACGTCTCGAAATATAAACGTGGCTTTAAAAATTTTCCCGCCATGTTTTCTATCAAAAGTGAAATTATTAATTATTTGATAGTGTTAATGTTTAAAATCTGAAGGGTATGGGTTGTTTTAAGATTGTGTCAACTCTGGATGTCTCTGAGGAAAAAAAAAATACGCATTGTTGTCCTAAATTGCTATTTTATGGCAATTAAGATTAGCGGTCAGTGTTAGATATACAGCATTCCTATAATAAAGAAAAATAAAGTAAAAAAATAATCGTACATGAGGTAGTCAAGATCCGTTATATTATGTAGTTTCACTTCTTTGGTTGGATGTATCATTTTCAGGTGCCAAAAAAAAAAAAAAAAAAAATGAAAAAATGGTTTGACATGCCTCTTGGCATTTGAAACGATCCGGGAGCGGTACCAGAAGATGACCCGCTCCTCCTACAGACTACAATAAGCGGTGTAGTTTGATTTTTTTCATACCCCCCTCAGAGCGATGATTGCCATTCCCTGAAGGCTAGGCTATACATAAATGTTTTTATTCGCTGACAAAGAATTGGTCTCGGCACCCTTTGAATGGGGTTCATCCAACCGTCGCTTCGTCAGGAATCAGTCAAGGATTCCTTTCCATTTCATTCCTACTCCGCCGATAATGGAGTTTTTACAAATATCATTCTTCTTTTTTTTTCTTTTTTTTTTGTTCATTTCTTTTATTTGATATTTCGGTTTCCTTTGAGCTGCTGTAGGTTTTGCGAAACAAGATGTTTCCCAATCTGGACAGTTTGCATCCCCGTATCTGAAGTAATTTGTGATTTTTCAGTTACGGTAATATTTTACGAGCGTTAAACTGCTTTTTTCATAGAACAGCTTTGTTTTATTCTATGATTTTTTTTTGACAGATCTGTAATTATAAATGTTGTTCTATTTTCACAATTTTTTTAAAATAATTGTTTTTATTTCTTGAATATTCCATATTCCCATAAGTATTTTTTGGGAGTAGAGGAGAGGTGGTTGGGCGCATGTAATTTAATAATAATTGTGGCAATTTCTACAAGTCTTTTGGTTCTCCTCTTATTTTATTTTTTACTGAGCTAAAAAATGATAGCCGGGATTCAAACTCTCGTTCTTTACTTTTCTATTATCGCTCAGCTATACCGGCCCCCAAGTATCAATAAATATTTTCAATAAAAAAAAATTAAGTTTCATTTCTGATTAATTTCGTTATCATGTATGCATGGAGAAATACAAATTAAGAGAAACAAATAATTTAATAGAATACATTCAGTTTTGAAAAAAACTACTTTCTGTACAGTACGAGCACAAGATTAGAGGATGGAAATGATCACCTGGGACTTAAGTAGTTATCTACCTGTGTTATGCTTACGATCCTCTTCCATTTCACCAGTGGCCTACGGCAAAAGGGTAGGAAAAAAAAGATTGATTTCATATCCAGCAGTTTCTTTCAAATAAGTAATCTGGAGATTAACAGAAAATTAATTAAGATGATGATATATATAATTTAATGATTATTTACCGGTACTAATTTGCAATGAAATAATAAATAAAATTAAAAGACAAAAACAGAACATAAAAATAACAACTGCCGCACATCTCCACCGTATACAGGTTCAATATTTTTTCCTCCTTCATGTATTTTTTATTATTTTAAATTAAAATACTGTTAATTGAGCTATTATTTTTTATAGTATGATATTTAACCGAATATAAATTAAAAGTATTTATGCCAATTATCCTTATGAGCAGAGGCAATAAAAAAACTAAATAATTAAGCGATTTATGTTTAAAAAAAAATGAATATCTTATTATTGGATCTGATAATAGAAAATATTGGAAAACAAATAAATTAATTTCCGAAATTTAAATATCTAATCTAGCGGTTTAGTAAATTTCTTGTAGGATCAGAAAAATATTTAAAAACAGCATTATCATTGAAATATGTTCATACGCTGTATATTAAATAACTAGTTAATTTATTGTTATTTATCTGATCCTCCGCTCTGTTCTTATTACCATAACACTTGGGAGATATAAATTCAAGGCAAAATTAGAGCGCTAATGACCTAAATATTTTGCGGATGTAAGATCAAATCAACCAACTTAAAAATTAAGGTTCTTCTATTTATAAAATTGTATGATTTACTACCGTGTTTAAAAAGGAGATCGGGCGATGATCATGCTCAACGCCAGATATTTCTCCCAACTAATTGAATGATCAGATACCCACTTTATAGACACTGTGTGAGCCCAAGGAGGGTCTTTTGACCCCAGAGTCGTTCTTTACAGAATTAATATAGTATCTGTCACAGCCGGACTTGAACTAGGGACCGTGAGTTAGGAGTCCAGTGTCTTACTCGCTGAGCTACCCTTCTCCTCATCTACTTGACTTAATGTAATATTAATATTATTAAATATTATAATAATATAAAAACATACAAAAGGTAGCCAGTAAAAATGCTGGACTTCTCCATGCTTGCCATTCATTACTGCTTGAGAATTATTTAGTGTTTCTCTATAAGCGATTAGGTTTAAGAAATGGATATCGAGCTATAAGATTTTAAATTTCCATATTTTTCTATTGAGTTCAAGGTTGGGATTATTGAATCAGTCTTTGTATAATGGGAGATTTTAATTCTTTACTATTTCGTCTTATTGATGAGATTTGCTATGGACAGTATGGTGAAACGATTCTTCTTCTTCAAACTTAGGAAGAGCAATGGATTCCTGCAGAAATAACAATAATTTGTAAAAAAGCTCAATTACTTGGTTAAAAACAAAATTCTAAAATGTGCTCATTCTGCTTTTTCCTTTATATTTCGGAAGTGGGCTCAGTAATGTTTCTGTTTAATGCTGTAAAACATCGTGTTATCTATATCTGATTATGGTTAGCTGTTTATATAAAGGAGATATGTATCAACAATATGTGGGTCGATGCGAGATAGCCCGTAGGAAGGACGGTGGTGCACAAGCGAAGGCCGACGATTAGAGTGGCGGATATAGCCCGAATTACGTCCGTCGACTCGAAAGCAACTCCAGCTCAGATAATATATTCAAAGGATACTTGCTGGCACCTGCTCAGTATATTTCAGCCCTTGAGTGAGGTGGAGGCTGAAAAAACGCTTTCATTCTGCCTTTACAATAAGGTATTGCTGATCTGTACGTTCTAGATTCAGTGTCAGTGTATTGGCGTGGCTTAATGAATGTTCATTCAATAGTTGACGTCCGACTGCAAAAATTGAACAAGCAACACTATCGAAAAAATAATGAGGTGTTTTTGTTTACGAATTACTCAAAGAATCTGACATGACAGAAGTAGTTGAAAGGTGTCTCCTTAGCAATGTTTTGATAAAATAATTAATATAGAAGGAGTGTGTTTTTTTTTTCGTTTTAAAATCTAACAATATTTTCAAATTTTTAAAATCAATCAAGATATTTAATTGAATATCATTGATTTATTTAAAATCATAATTTAACATATTTTGTTTTTTATAAGCTGGTGTTAATTAATTCATTACATAGGCAATTAGGCATTTTAATTAATTTTATATTCCCGTTTATATTTTATTTTAAATATTAAATAATATTTTATAAATTTTTATAAAATATTAAATAAAGACTGTTAAATTATTATTGAATTATTTTTCCTGCATGATAAGTGTATTTAAGTATGTAATAATTGTTTTATTTATTTTATTTTTTATTTTTTTAGTGTATCTACAATTGATATTAAACCTACTTACTCTTATTAAATTTACTTTACGATAGCAGAGAGTTGCAAATAATTTCGAAACAACTGCACCGCTTATTTCCTTCGATTGGATGGCTATGAAGAACGACCATTTGGTTCTGGTCGATTTTGTCGCAAACCAACTGTGAAACAGAATTGATACAAAGTTTGAATATAGTTATGATACTGTTTTAGTTTCAAATTAAATATAATATCCAACACATCCATTTACCTTTAGAAAAATTCAATCTAAGCTGATCTTCCACATAAAAAAAAAAATGTTTGATTGGAGCCCGTGACCCCGATAGAAACGTCTTATCAGAGATTTCTGAACAAAGAACGATACGAAGAAATAACGAGTGAGAGGACAGAACTTGCTACACGAGAGCTATTTATCAAGTGGACGTGCGTAGTAAAAGGAAGACCACACCCAAGGCTGCCCCTCGTGGGAAAGTGGCAAGTTCCCAATAACACTATATGAATCATAGTCATTTCTGCTTTGAGTGGGTACTTTCTGATGAAATAGGAACCAAGTCATTTCAGTTCTTAGCACCAGGTGTGAGCACACTTCACCTAATTACAGACTATAACTGTAGACCCAAGGTCAGACCAGGCGTAGAGAAGGCGGTCCGAGAATATTGTTGCCTTCAAGGTTAAATTATGCAGCTGCTATTAGTATTTAGGATGGCAATAATTACATTTGGAATAGTTAATGCTAAACAAAAATATAAATAAGGTTTAAGCAATAACTTTTTATATTATATTTATTAGATTGATACAGGCAATCTACAGCAGGGGTGATGTTTGCCAAAGTATAATGCTATTGATTTTAATATATTACCAATAACTCAAGGAAGAAGTTGGTCGGGGGTGCAGTCAAAAAGTAACACTTTAATTAGTAATACTTATTTATTTTACTTATTACTAATGACAGTTTATGATGTGTTGTTAATGTGGTTGATAAAATAACATTAAACAAAAAAAATTCTCAAAGCGAGGTATATATATATATATATATATATATATATATATATATATATATATATATATATATACATGTTTACAATATTACATATTGCTATACAATACAAAAAAATATTATCATGTTACAAAAAAAAAAATATTAGCATATTACAAAAAAATGTATATATATATATATATATATATATATATATATATATATATATATATATATATATATACACAAACAAATACATGCACATACATCAATACAGACAAACACATATACATACATTCAAATAACGGAAGGAAAACAAATTAAATTAAATCACAATATACAATACAATCACACACACTGCAGGGACTTTAAATTGAACCATATGTGTTAATTTGTAGATAATCAAATTTTTCCAAAATTTACGGACTATTGTCATTTAATAACGTTGTTAGATGATATGGGATGTTATATAGATAAGCTTATCAATGGTCTGCAGTCTGTTAGAAAGTGTTTAACAGTCGTAGGTATAGATTGCTCTAGGTGTTTCAGTCAGTAAGTATTGGTGTTTGTCCTATTCAGTACTATTTCTTATCTCCTCGTACTCTGAATTGACTATTTCCAACGAAGTACTTTACAAGTTTGTTTTCTGTCGTGCCATTTAAGCTGCCATTTTAGTTCATTATCAATGGTATTATAAGCGTGTATAGGTTATTGTAAGGGATGTCTAAACTGTCGGATGGAGGAATCAATGATGCATATTTTGCCGCTATATTGGCTTTGCAATTGTCTGGTATATCATTGTGCCCTGGAATCCAGACAAATAAAACTGTTCGATTTGACCACTTTAGTACAAAAAGAGGCAAAATATGAGCACAGAAATAGGATGTTTTAGTACACATTTCCAAACAATAACTATGAGCTTCGAGAGTCGGTAATGAGCACGATTTTTTTACTCTCTCTATAATGGGCGTCTCTTAGCCTCAAGTATATCACTGTTAGTTATGCATTCAGAGGGAAGACTCGTTGGGAGCATGAAGTCATCAACTATTTACAATTTAATGATACTTAAAGATTACTGCTATTACCTATTCCTTTGTTCAATATTCTGTATCAGTTGCCATACTTTGTTAGTAGGTTCGTACTAATCCATTTATTTTTCCGGTTGGATATTTACAAATTATAATTAAACTTAGGGTCATACCTTAGCACATACCTCTTCATTCTGAATCATGACAAACAGCATCTCAGATTTTAATGAAATTTATTATGCTTAATCCTTTCATATATATCTATTTTAAGATTATATACCAAATTGTATTCTTCTTACTCAACTAGTTTTTTTTTTTTTTAAACCAAAGTTTTGTCAAAACTGACATTTCTATATCCTTGGGACTCACGAAGAAACTTGCATTTCCAGTGGAAAAAAAATTTTCTATTGTTATTTATCGACCAAATAGTATAAATTTCCAGGTTATTTAAAAAAAATAACCAATGCTGATTTCAGAAAAAAAAAATCAATAATCAATGCATGATACACTAAAAATGTTATATATCAAGTTATGTAAACTAAAATTAGGTGTTTTACAAAAAAGTTATTATGGACTGAAGGCAGCATGCTAATCAAAGAATTACATTTTTTAGAAGTTCTAATGATATTAGCTTTCACATAGAATGACAAAAATAATGCAATTTTACATGAGTTCCGAAAACCTTTCTGATGTTTTACTGTTGATTGGTAAAATATTATTATGATAGCAAAACATAATATGAGGCATATTTTTGCAATACTAATTCGGTCACGAAAAAGTTGTCTTCGATAGTTTTATCAATACGAACTTTTTAATTAAATTAATTAATGAGAATTATAAGAAAAGTTGGCCCAATTGTTAGTCATTTTAAAAAATCTCGTCATTACGAGGCGTTATTAGTTTTAGAACTATGAAGTCATCGTTTTTAGTGAATATGGTTGATGGTTTTCCTTATCCGAAATATAATTGAAATATAACATAATATAATTGAAATATAATATATTGAAATATAATCGAAAGCCTTGAATTTAATTTCGTATTTAAATGTTGTGGTTCAAATGGAGGGAGATAAATTGCGTTTTATATTTCATTTATAAATATTTCATCCAAAATGTTACTATATCGTTTACTGTATCTTTTATTATTTTATTTATTTATTTTTTACTTCACTTGTTAAAAATGATCTGTTGTAATTTCAAAAATCAAATCAATGACGATTTCATTACATTAGTTTCATTATTGTTTCTAGAATAATATTTTGTATTTCCAAATCGAATTCAGGTATTTCCAAATCGATTTCAGGTACCAAAAGTTTTATTAATATCGAACTTGTGGCCAAATCGTTATAGCCCAGTTAAAATTCTGAGAAAGGTGTAATAATCCCTAATCTTTTGTTTTATTCTATTAATAATATTTTTTTTCCTTTTTTTGTATTGCCCACTAATAAATTGGACTTATAGTAATTTTTTTGAAGTAAAAGCCTAAGGACCCGGGTATTGCACCATAAAGAAACTGCTTGCGACAACATTCGGTAGTGGTCTGTTGGGAAAGCGGAAGCATGCGGCCATGCAGACATCCTACATACACGTTGCCATCTCACACTTGACCGCCTCTGAAACACGTACAGATCTATACGAATCTTACATAAGTCTCATGGCTCATTTTTGTCTTGGTCTTGTTGGTTTCAATTTTGGACATTATATAATTTTGTTGTATCCTATGTTCTTTTGTGGCCTCTGGCTTTTGAAATGTATTTATTAATTCCTTGCAAACCTTCTCTACTAAAACGTCTAATCTCCTTCTGATGTGATCTGACGACTGCTTCTTCAAACGCTTTGAAATTAAAAAAAAATAATAGAAAAACGTGTCGAGACAAAAATCGGACCACTAACCGAAATATTACCATTAACCTAAAAGAAGAAGTTGTCTTAACTTCCTTCCTATTATAGTCCTCTGGAAAAATCTTGAAGTAAAATATTTCAAATTATGCGATTGAAAAATGTTTCCCCTGTTCTAAAATAAGAACAAATACGATATTATACATTTACGTTTTTAAATCATATTTATTGACAAACTTTAAAATCTACGACGATCTTGGGCCTTCATGATGATTATACACCCTCATAAAAAAAAAAAAATAAATAAAATAGTTATAAGTTAAACTAATATATCGCATCCTTACTTAATTGCTATATTTACACTTGAACTGAGGATCCGCAAACGTGCTCCTCCCCAAGAACGTTGCCATAAAAATTTATTGGAGGGAGCAAAATCTAAAATTTTTCGACCGTATTTCCCAACTATATTAAATATTTTAATTTTTCTAACTATATTATAAAATATTGCAATTTTCTCCAACTATTTTGGATTTGAACTTTTCACTTATCTGTTGCGAATGTTGATGCGTGGCAACAATATTTTTTTCCTTCATTCAAACACAATATTATATCGATGAAATTCCAATTTCATAACTCAAAAGGGATTGATTTATATTGGTTTTAAATTTTAGTAACTCTTTGTGTTTAACCATAATTTTCGCAGTGCGTTCTCAAGTCTCAAATTTCCCGACGTTTTGGGTTTTCAAAGTATCGTGAGACACTCCCCTCCCCCAAACTTCTCTCATTATGCTGTCCCTGTTCCTCCCCCACATGTCAGGGATAAAACAGAGCAGTTAGGGAACGGATACAGAAAAACTGTTCAAATTCTGACTGATGAGTAATTTACATTCTCATGTGATGTTTTCTTATTTGTTAATTTTCGAATTAAAAAAATTATTCTACAAACTTTACGTTTGAAACTCAGCTCCTTCATGCAATGACAGAATGCCGATATTACACATTTATTAGAATATCAAATTGCAGATACTAAATTACCACTGGTGATTTTTTGATGATTTTAATATTTGTCTCGTTTTTTGTCAGACGCGATATAAATGCAAATCGTGAAAGGAATAATCTAAAATGGACTAGGAGAAAGTTGAGGAAAAGATCTATTAGTCGAATCAAATGATGTCTTATCAAGTTGCATAAAGAGAAAATCAGTGATAAATTCTAGTAAAAGTGGGAAAACGGTGAAAACCATTATAAAAAATGGTAATATGAGTGGATCTGCTATACGCATGTTCGAAGCTTTAAGTCTAAGGTGTTGGAATTACAATATCTGTCGTAATGGCCATGATTGCACCAAGTGTTCCTAATTGTTAATGTCGCCAGCTTGGATTAACTATTTCGATCATGGATGTTCCTAAATAAGTTGTTGCAAGCGTGAAAATATTTAAAAAAAATAAAAAATACTGAAGTATTTGTAAAATGTTCTTTGTTTTCAGATGCCACTATTACTTATAAATATCTTGATTTTTAAACGTACAAAATGCATAGAAGCGAAAAATTTATGTATATATTTGTTTTTAAATTTTTTTGTTTTGAACTTCACTTAGATCGTTTTATATTTCAATTAATCTGTTGTACTTTTCAAATGGGTATAAAATTAAACTGATAAATAACCTTCAATATTTTAATTTAATCAAGTTAAAAAGTTACATCATCATATCGTTAAATGATATTTATATTAAAAACAAGTCATTAGGCTATATTTTTGCCTTGTTTATATTTTTATATTTGTTGAGTAATAATAATAATAAGAAGAAGGGTAACCTAAAAAAATGTATTCCGTTTATGAGTTAATGGGAATATATTTTTTCTTGCATGCTTTCAAGTCAATTTTCTCTCCCTCCATGTGAAATTGTGACAGAATAAGTGGCCTTTCATACACAATTCTAAAACTCATTCACAGTGTTTGAAGCATTTCCTGGAAGGCTAGATTCAATGATTCCTTTCTCTATTATGTTTAATTAGGTATACGGTTCTGTTAAGGTATAGTTACCCTAGAAACGTACATAACAAGAACTTCCCAAGGAGATGAACTAGATGCCAGAGAAATGTTTCAACCATTGGAGAAAGGTTACATTACAAATGCGGATGTTCCCAACAATTTCACTAAGACTTGTTAGCTGTGTAACCAGTAGCTATATGACGGGCTTTCTAGTATTGTGTAGTTTGCTCATCTAGTCTAGCGCTGTTGTCTTCTTCGAAAAATGTCTACTTTTCATATCTTCATTCCATCGCTTAGATTGTTATGTGTTTCAAAAAGTAAATGAATAATTCTTCAATTACATACTTCTTCTTCTTCTTTTACCATAAATACGAAATTCTTTTACCATAAAGTGTTAGCAAATTTTCATTGCAAAACCGAATGCTAGCATATTTAACAACTTTTACTTATTAACGTTTCATTCTCATTCTCATGAGACGTTCATTAATTTTCATTCTCCCCTCCCCCCCAAAAAAAAAATTAGGACATTTACTTTGTCCTACATTTGCTTAAAATACTATTAAACCATCAAAAATTAAATTGAATTATTCGGTGGTTATTTAAGTGGTATATAATAATGCATTATTTTATCTAGAAAATGAAAATATTTATTCTACATAAATATATGACAAACCGTATCCGTCTGATCACATTATTAAACAGCAATTTATGTATTAATTACTTTTTCAAAGTTATTAAAAATAAATAAAATTAAGCCTGTAATAAATAAAATTAAGCCTGTTTTTGATGTTACTTTCCCTTTTTAGTACAAGGGTTATATTTTTAGCTTTGTTATAATTTATAGAATAGTATTTTAAATAAATATTGAGTTATTATTCATTCAAAGATAATGATATTTTGAACTAGGTGATCTGGAGAAAGTACATGAGCATTGGCTCCAACATTTTAAATTTTACATTTTAACATTTTAAGCACAACTTTTTACTTCGCAGAGAGTTAAAAATGGCAGAATATTGTTAAAAATGAAATCTATTTATTATTGATATTTATATATTAAAAATGGAACATCAAATTGTGAAGACCATATGAAAAAAAAAATCTTCATTTTTCATGAAAGATAAAAAGATCTTAAAATAGCAAATTTACTCCGCCTACTCATAGACTTCTCTTCACTGCAATCCAAATAAGGCATTTTTCTTTTGAAGCTACTTGAGCAGTGAAGATGTGGATGTTAGTCAACCATAAGTTTCCCAATCGCTCTGACTTACGATTACTTGGGATGCTGATCAGTTTTTTATTACTCTTGCAAAAGAATTAACTTTCATATTTTTTTTTTGTATACCCAGTTGCATAACTACACTCGCTCGCATATAGAAGAAAGAAAAGAATATCATTTTTTTTTAATATTTATTAGATCTTTTATTTATTTTTTTCAACTTTTGTTAGTTGACTTTCGCATCGTGATTATTATTTCTTCGTATATAAAGGAATTTTATACTTCCTTAGTAAAATACCACTAAAAAAAAAATGGCGATTTCGGGACAGAAACTGGGTTTTCACCGCTGTCTTTTGTGAGACGACGACCTAATTCTATACACGATTAGGAAATTTATTAATTTTGTTGTTATGTTTAAAAAAAAATGAAAAAGGAAATAACAGTGAAAAGTAAATATATAGGATCTTGTATTTTAGTGGTACATCTAGAGTATACCATACTCAAGCTACAAACTGTGATTTCCGTGGAAAAACTTTCTGTAATTTTCACTCTTTAGTTTTTTTAATCACTAAGAAATGCTGATTTCTATCTTCTGGTTAAATCTCAGCTATCAAACTAAAATTCTTTTCATTTATATTAGAAATACTGAATTTTAATATATTTCTTTTTTTTAAGGTATCCTTATTTAATATATCTTAAAATAATACATCTTAATTCTAACCCACAGAAAATTTGTAGAAAATGAAGGGGTACTCTGTAATGGTACCCTAGACAAACAACTGTGATTTGTTGGAATTGTTTCAGAATTATATTTGTTACAAATACATATTATAACTTTAAAATTGTATGTGATTCATGAATATATCGTTGGTTTGGAAGAAGAATTCCACAATATCAAAAAGTGGAATTTTACAGTAGAAGTTTGCCAATGTAGATTTATCGCTGCTCTCCCTAACTCGTGATAAAACATTCTTGAAATACTAAAAATAACATAGATAAAATATTCTTAGCCAATACTACTTACCTTATTTGTTTTTAAAAAAGTTAATTTTCATTTTTCGATCATTTAAACAGAAATCAGTGAATTAAATTGTGACAACTTGTCATAAAAAAATAAAATAAATTGTAATTACATTGAATATTGAAACTAAAAATCTGACGTTTTTAAAAATGAAATACACGTGATAAAAAGTTCTCCAAGCAAAAAAAGCAAAAACTAAAATTTTCGTGGTGCTGCACTCTTTTTCCAAGCCAGCGATGTGTAATAAAGAAAATAAACTTATTTTTAATTTTTCAAAAATATTTTGTATCATTTAATAAGCTAGATTTATTGATGTGAAATACAATTGTAAATATTCTGGGTCGATATAATAAAAAAGTAGATTAAGTTTTCGAGTGCAAATTTTTTAAAAATGAATGTTTTAAAAGTCAGTTTATGAGTGTGAAGGGTGATGGTTTTTACACTCAAGCTAACAATTTCAGCTAACATTAACATTATAAAAAAACATTTAACTGAAAACTAAACTTCTTTTGGAGATAATATTTCCAATGTGTTCCTTTCGAGCTGTTTATTTATTATTTATGGTAGGCTTTTATAAAAACTATTTATTTTGACAAAACTATATTTTTAAAATGTCTGTCGAACAAGATCCGAATCACTTATTTTTGATCGACTTTAGATTTTTTTTTATTTTAAAATGATTACTCAACAATATGCAATAGCGGAGAGTTAAAAAAAATTATCCACACGAAAAAAAAAGAACTATTAAATTTATAACAACCTTCCATCAAGGCTAGGCGACTTTTGAACGATGTGTTTTTTTAGCAGTTTTTAGCAGTTAGATTGAAAAATGGATTCAGAATCTGATTTACATGTGATGAAGTTGTAATTCCCAACATGAGTGTAGTATCAGTGGAAGAGAAAGCTTTAAATAACTTAATTAAATGTAGTGAAGTTCGTTGTGACGACAGATAAAAAATTTGGTATAATAAGTACTCCACAATTAATATATTTAAATTGTAGAAAAGATTATATTCGCTCTTTTTGGGATAAAACAATAATAAAATGGATAGAGTAGCCAAAGATACAAGGTTGATGAGAATGACTAGATACGACGTACTATCGTGTGATTTTAAATTACACAGTATCTCTTTTGCTGAGTTTACGAAAACTTCAGATAAATCGAGAAAAAAAAAAAAAATGGTATAGTCAGTGAAAAGTTAGTTCGCTTCACATTCATAAAATTGTGGAACATTATACTAAAACAAATGTCATGTGTAGGACTGATGAAATAAAAGATTTGGAGGCGGCAGATTGGAAACTTTTTAGAAATTATTACATAGAATTTTTGAAGTCTCCAGGATTCAATGCTAATGAAAAAAATGCTTTCGCTCATAGTTTGCAAATGAATATTGGAAAACTCAGAGCTTACGAAATTATCCATAAATGAATTATTAAACTTTATGGAAAGTAAAAATAAGAAATGGTCAATAAATAACAAAATCAGATTAGAGGAATATTTTCAGAACTAATTAATTATAAGCGAAACTACATTATTACTTATAAGCTCCAAAAGTACATTGTTAAAGAAGAGAAACTAGAAAATTAATAAATATTGAATGCATAAGTAAATAACTGATTCTCTTGATTTTTTTAAAACCATTTGAGTCAAAACTTCCCTTAAAGGCCCATGTCCTTCAATCACAGTATCCCCGGATATTATTATTATTATTATTTACTATATTATTATTACTATATTATATACAGCTCTGTAAAGGCTAGAAATAGAACGATTTCTCGTCATGAGAAATGCTTTTGACCGAGGAAGGTTGATTTTATGGGTACATTATGATTTCGTTTATAATCCAATGTGAAACCTTTGTGACTATATCGCTATGGTTTCGAGTGAAACTAATTGTTCTTGGTGTGTAAGTCGTTAGTAAGGTTTGAAAATTCTAATAAGGTTTTCTTGTTACTGTTTTTTTTATTTATTTTTTTAGTTTTAAAATATAGCTAAGCGGTGGGGAATATTTTTAAATCGTGAGCAATGAAGTATAGAGAGAAATTGAATATGAACCAAAGCTAAGCAAGATGTTAAACTGATGAAACTAAATTTGATATGCTGGCTCTGAATGATAGGACAAAGTCATTAGTATGCAATGTTTTCTAAAATTTGAGCCAATTTTTAAAGACTCATTCCACAATATATTTAACTCTATGATCCATGATAAATAGAATCAATTCCAAACATTTACGTTGATATTCCTTGATAACAAAAATGAGTGGAATGAATTGTTTCACATAGGATGCTTATACATGTATTATATAATGGGCGTTCGAGCAAAATTCACAAGATCCTAAATGGTGAAAAAATTACATTTCACATTCACAGTTAATTTCTTGAACTACTATATATTTTCAGCTATTTTTTGTTTCTATGGTCCACCTCATTAATAATTGTTGGTAAAATACAAAGTAATTTATTAATTATTGGTAACACCATAAAAATTTGAAATAAATTAGACTAATTACTCATTATGTCATGCCGATTTATCATTTTTATTATGATTTTGTAATTTCCTGGCTTATTGTTAAAAATGTCTATCTATATCTGTTCCCGAACCAGATACAAGGGCTAACACTCGAACTAATAACATTCAATTATTATATGAAGCATAATAAATAATTATTATAATTGACCTTTTTGACTTACGTTTTGCAAATTTGCACCTCCTCTATCTGAGTGGAAATTAGATTTCAAAAAATATTTATAGTCAACTTAATGGGATAGTTAAATCCAAAAATTTATTTTAAAAAATATATTTACATCATTAAAAAAAATTACTGAATTTTGAAAAATTTCAGTATTTAAAAATAGATATTTATTAAATAAATGCATCTATCCATATAGGGTCATTTGTATGCTATATGTTTTATTAAAATTATTTGAATTTTAATCAAATATGTATTGTACAACTGACATGTACGGCGCCGAATTGACAATATACCTTGCCCGCAGACTATGGGAGCTATGCTGGCCTTAATCGTACTGGCACAAGCAGGCGCTATTGAACCACAGTACTACGAGGGCCACCAATTCCTGGAACCGCAGTACCTCCACTCAGTGGGGCCCGCGGTTCTGCCTGAGGGACATGCCCTCCACCACTCTGTCGCTCCAGTCTACTCCGCTGGACCAGCTATCCAAGTGTCACCTATCCACGTTCCAGCCGGCCTTTCAGCTGTGCTGCCAGCCTACGACGGTGTTGAGTACGCTAACTACGCTCCTCAGCACGACCATGAGCACTATGTAAGTATCCTGCATGTTAATAAATCTTGGGCAAGAGCAACTTTGATTATTTGGAACCTCATGTTGAATAACGATCCATAGATAGGAATGGTAGCTTACTAAATTAAACAGAACTGTCTGTATAACAATGACATAGTTGGAACTGAGCCGAAATGGAAATGGGAATGTTTATTCATAATAAATTTATATAAGCCAAGAACTTTTTCTAATAAACCTTTGTAAGCATTTGTTGACGAAATTGTTCAATTCACAAGAATATGTCTTGTCATTATAAAATTAGGTTTTAATGCTCTTTATATTTAAATTTCAGCCAGTAAACATTAATAAATGAGGTATAATAATAAAGGAAACGTTAAACAACAAAATAAAAGAAGCATTTTTAACCCTTACGTTGACTCATCGATCCGGTAGATCTCTATTAATATTATAATAGCGGTTTACCATACCGATGAACCGACGTAAGTACATCTCTCTTCAACAGATGAAAAAAGATTAACCAACTAGAACTAGTGCATCATTAGAAAACAGTTCAAGATATACTGACTATATGTTTAGTTGTTCACTGTTAAATGAGAGACTCAAGATGATTTTCGATTATAGAATCTTGGTCGACTCATTGAAAAAAGAAGGTACTTTAAAATTAAAATTTTTGATAAGTGTAATTAATATTATATTATCTTTTATTTCAATAGATTTCTTTCAAGACTTATAAGCAGGTGTGAATGCATATTTTTATCAAGTTTATGAAGAATTAGGATTTCAATCTCCACAGAGTGTGTTTGGATTACAACTATTTTAAAATTATTCATTCTATGATTATTTTAAACGCACCTTGGGAGATTTAATAAAAGAGGATAACTTTTGATTGCTTGTAGCAATTTTATTAATATTAAAAGGCGAACCTAGAGAATCAGTTAACAGTCTCGACAAGCATTAAACTCAAGAGGTATTATATTACTGATGTTTCCAACTCGTCGGTACCACTATAAAGAATAGATGATGGCTCTCGCTGAATGAAGAAGGAAGCATTCAGTAATGACTCGGCAGATAAGACAGATCGAGATAGCGGTGATGCTACAATAGCGGCAGGTGGACCAGTTGCACAATAGCATTATCTACCCAAGGTCTTGGCCGACCGGCTACTTTCGTAGGGTGGGACCTTCACTAAGAAGATCGCTTTAAG
Source organism: Rhaphigaster nebulosa (assembly GCA_948150685.1). Classification (NCBI taxonomy): domain Eukaryota; kingdom Metazoa; phylum Arthropoda; class Insecta; order Hemiptera; family Pentatomidae; genus Rhaphigaster; species Rhaphigaster nebulosa. Next base: position 136,337,704 of record OX411306.1, on the reverse strand, counting down.
ATCCTTCGTTCCCTATAAGCATCTTAATTGCTGAATCACCTCATCACATCTTGCAACATAAACACCACAGAAGGACTGTAGAAAAAAAATAAAATAGAATGTTACTTCATCCCAATACCTCATAATAGCATGTGATTGTAATTTATTATCTAGACCAGTTTCAACTGACCTTCCTGATTGAGCTGTGTAATTATGGTTGACTCAGTATTCCTCACAAGTTTATTTGAATAGTTAACATTTTTATGATTCATTCCAAATTTATTATTGTATGTTATAGTTTTTAATTTTTCCCCTCTAGCAACTATTTAGGTTGCTTGATAAAAACTCTATCAACATTTAATCGGATAATAATATACTGGAATAATATGCTAGATGTTTCTCCGACCCCTGCCAGATTGGGTGATTATCTATTTTGTTTAAGAATAAAAATAAATAAATAAAGTATCCTAATTTGATCACTATGACCTACATCACTAACAATATTTATTTTGAACATAGTCGCTTTACAACAGTAGCTCAAGTTGAAAATTCAGAAATCGGAAAAATGTTAACTTTTAGTAAAACACCAAATGCTTAACACATAATTTTCTATTAAATTATTACTCACATGTTTTTATTTTTACATGTTTTTACTTATTTTTTATAATCTATTTAGCTATTTGACGTTTTGGAATCTTAATCCCATCTACAAAAATAAAAATTATAAATATCAGGGTCATTCTCAAATAAACTGTAACTTTCAAAATCTGTAAAAATATAAAAAAAAAAATTCACGTTCATGGAAACTATCCTTGGGACCTATTAGGTTTTGTACCAATGATGTAGAGTGAAAAATCTGACTTGGTTTCCGAGTTTTTACGATTTTTCAGTTTTTTAGGTTGGTATTTTTTTTATTAAACTTTTTTGTATTGATTTTTCCCAAGTATTTTTGCGTTTTTCTATATATTTTAATAATATTTGTTGTTCGATATCTTCCTTTGTATTTTATGATTTGATGCGTTTTGTTACTGAATTTAAGAACGTCTCATTTAGTATAATATAATTATGTAAATTGATATCACTACTCCTCTTTTGATTGAAGAAAGCTTACAACATTTTTGTGAAATTGAATATATCCACCCAATCCAGATTTATCTATTGTATACACTCACTGCTAGTGTATTTACTTTAAGCGTTCTAATTTTATCTAACAGTTTCATGCAGGATGGCATTTATTTAACTTGAGATGCTTTTTAATTATGAATTTATTTTTAACAATACACTGTTTTTATTTTAGGCATACCCCAGGTACGCCTTCAACTACGGAGTCCACGATCCCCACACCGGTGACATTAAGCAGCAGTACGAAGAGCGTGATGGAGACGTAGTCAAGGGCGGCTACTCTCTGGTAGAGCCGGACGGTTCCATCAGGGTGGTGGAGTACACCGCTGATGATCACAATGGCTTCAACGCCGTCGTGAAGAAGATTGGACCCTCCCATCACCCGGCGCCTGCGGTCCACCACGCACCTGCGGTCCACCATGCCCCAGCAGTCCACCACGCACCCGCCGCATACGTGCCAGCATACATCGACCACAACTACCATTACAGGAAGTAGGAGAAGGAGGCTAAGATCTCAGCCATTGTAACCGACAAACACTGCCGCTTGCCCGAGAATCAAATCAAATATTTCATTCTTCTGAGTCCGTTACACTCAAAATGACTTGTTTCGAAACACCTAGTTTGTGCATCTCAAGCAACGGCAGTTCGCCTCATGACTAATACAATCCTTTAAAGTGATATAATTTTTTTTAGGCGTGTGCTAGAAATTTGTTAACATTATTTCAGTGAATAACTTAAGTATTTTCACTTTTCTGGTAATTCAATTCCAAGAATGAATTATTTTTATTGATAGACATTTTGAGTGCCTTTCAGTTTAGTAATAGCTCTCCTTTTTAAATGATGATTGTACTTATCTATTTATTTGTAATAAAATTTTAGAAATTACTTTTTATTATTTTGGTTTCTATTTCCTACCTTGTACTAAAACTAACTTTTTCTCTATCCCTATTTATGTCAAGATGAGTTCTAGTGCTGGAATATTTCTGATACTTTGTCACTCATACTCATAAATAGCCTGTACACTAACATTTGACAATATTAAAGTGTTGGGTATTTTCGATCTTAATTTTGGGCCATCATCAGAGAAGGGACCAATTGTTCCAACTAGTCCTTGTTACAACCAGAAACATCACAAAACATTTTCACACATTGTTACTAACCTATTTCAATAATTTTACTATTTTTTTGTGAAAATCCTAATACCAATTTAATTCTATATTCTTTATTCTTGTTAAGAATAAAGATACCTAATAAGGCCGAGTTAAGGGCTTATAAAATCTCTTATCGGCCATCATTTTGAAACGAAAAGACGGACATTAGTCGAGTTCCGAGGATTATCTTGGGGTGACAATGATTATGTTACCGAATCTCAAGAAAATCGATCAGTAACCTCAAAGAAAAGCCGCGAACGGCGGACGGACGGTTTTTTTTTTTTTTATACGGTGTTTGTGTTCTGCGTATCTTGAAATATGAAACTTCTAATTTTGAGAGCTAGTTAAAAACAAATTTTTTTATCGATTACAAAGGTCCATTATTGAAAATAATAAACCAAAAGCATTTATATGTTTGCTTTTTTTTTTGTTTTTTTTTATGTCTTGGTATGCTGATTTCAAAACACTTCACATTTTCACTCTGTTTTATCTTGCTAACTTATAGGTTTATGAATCGATTATTTTATTTTCACATATTTTTGTATTATTGATTTTTTTAAATATGCAATAAAAACCTTTTTATAAACATTACTTATTATCTCAGATAAAATAAGTGGCGACGTGGATTAAAATGAGTAGAAGAAAGAAGAGACAATCAGGTTCTTCAGATGAGGAAGAAGAGGTAAGAAACGGAAGACAGGAGGAAAAAAGCGGCTGGTGTAATGCTGCATTCGAGAAATTTAATGAAGGTATAGAATCGTTTGGAAGGTGTGAGTCGGCTGGAGAACTATTTTTCTGTATTGGACATCAACGAGAGTCAAGATAGTAAGAGATCTCAAATTCTAATTCATATAGTTGGCAATCACCACCTACTACCGTACAGGTATGAATACAAGCGTACAGGGCAGCATGGAAATGCATATGCACTTTTAAGGCTTGCAATTGAAGGATCAATACGGAAAGAATACCAAGATGTGAGTACATTATTTCACCTGAATTTCATTCCTCGCCTACCAGTGTCATTTAATGTGATAAAGAAGGAAAGCGAGCTGGATGAGAATCTGAAGACAGTGCTGAAGGAACTACTAGAAGGGAAAGGCGTGAGTGATCCTAAGTGCAAGCATTGCGCCAGTGAACTGACGGCTGATCAGAGGATCAAGAGTCATCGTGCCAGGAGTGCTAAAGAAGAGGGTGCTGGCAGAGCTGAACTCTGCACATGTCGGGATGTCGCGGATGAAGTCCTTAGCGAGAGCCTATGTCTGATGGCCGCGATTGGATGGTAATAGAAGAGATGGTACAGGACTGCAGGGTTTGTGTAGCACACCAGACAGCACCGCCGAAGGCTGAGTCGCATCCATGGGTGGATGCACGCCAACCCTTTGAGAGAGTTCACATCGATCATGCAGGACCATTCCGAAACCAGTATTTTCTTATCATTGTCTATGCTTTTTCTAAGTGGTTGAAGTTATTCCCAGTGAGAAACATAAATACTGAGACCACAATCGATCGCTAACAAGAAACCTTTTCCCGGTTTGGATTCCAACGACATTGGCGAGTGACAATGGAACCAGTTTTACCTCTGGTGCGTTTAAGAGATTCTTACAAAACCATGGGATTGTACACCGGACAATTGCACCATCCGTCGTCGAATGGACAAGCGAAACGGTAGGTGCAGTCCCTTACGAGATAGTTGAAGAAATTGATGGAGGAGCCTGGAAAACTCTCCGACAAATTGAATGAGTTCTTTATGGCTTTCAGAAGAGCTCCAGATCATCGGCGGAGCTTGTATTCGGAATAAAACTGAAAAAAAAATAGACCTGGCAAAACCAATTGAATTCAGAGATAACGCATATGGTGGGGAGGAGTGCGTCGAGAAGAAGAAGCTGAGGAAGTTTTAGGTAGGCGATCTAGTGATGACACGGATTTACAACGATCGACTGAGGGAAAGATCGGAGGGGTTATGTACATTGTCGAGACTGATGAGAGGATCACAATTCGACGTCACGTGGATAAACTGAGTAGAGGACAATCAAAACTTATATGTCTATGAATTGATTATTTATTTTCAAATATGTTATATTATTAATTTTTTTTAACATCCTATAAAACCTTTTTGCAAACATTACTTATTATCTCAGATAAAATACCCTCTACCTTTATCAATAGCCGAGTTAAGGGCTTATAAACTATCTAATTGGCCACCATATTGAAACGAAAAGACGGATGGTAATGTCGAGTTCCGAGGATCATTTTGCGGTGATTTTGTTGACAAATCTCCAGAATATCAGTCCAATAGTCTTGGAGAAAGGCGCGGAAGGCGCTCAGTGGTCAAAAACGGGCCTTTTTGTGAAAGAAATAGCCTCTCATTTTGTATTTATCTGAATAACCCTACATGAGGGTTATTTTGATGTTTTTTTTAACGCTGAACACTGATCCAATAAGAGCTGAATATTTCAACATATCATTCAAAAGTTATAGAAAATAATTGACTAAATGAAAGGGGAAATTAATATATTTATATATATATATATATATATATATATATATATATATATATATATATATATATATATATATATATATGAACCTTAATAAAATATAATTTTGCTAAAAAAATAATTTTTTAAAAACTTTTAACATATTGCTAATATTTCTTTTTATATTTGATATAAATTAAATCTAAAATATAATGCAATATAAACAAAATATAAATTTAAAAAAAATATTACACAACTACATTAATTACATATCGGAGATCGAGAATTCGGGTTTGTCTATAATTTATTAATAAAAGTATCGGATGTCACTTGAAGCATATTGATATCCTCATTGGGCTGTTCATGAGACGACAAATTTTCCTGTAGTTAATAACATGTGAGCCCAGAAATTGTGTTCAATTAAAAAAAAAAACAAAGCTTAGCTCAAAATTTGATGGACATTTCTTGAAAGAATGCAAAAAATGCTATAAAATGAAAAAAAACAAATTTTGCGGAAGGATATTTTACAGATTATAGAAGTATTGCTTATCTATATCAAAGCATTGATCATAGCCGTTTTCGAAAGCCAATTGTAATCAATATGAAATTAAAAGAAGCAATGTTAATCGGGTAAGAAGGGAACATAATTACTTGATTTAACAGAAACCATGATGAGCGGTAACACACTGACATTATTTACAACTATAAATGACTGTGGGTCTGCTTGGTTATGACTGACTAATCCGTATCCTTCAACGAGAGTATAATCAAATTTTTAGATTATACTTGGGCACAATTCCTATAAAGGATGCATTATTACATTTATCATGTTTTGAAAGTTGTTTTTGTCCTCCTCGATTGGCAATCGGCCCCACTTTGCGGCGGACGGACGGATTTTTGTTTATTCCATATTTGGATTCTACGTGTCAAGGAGTGTAAAACATCAATTATTGATCGAGAAAAAACAAATTTTTTTTCTTGGTCGATTACGAAGGTCTATTATTGAAAATAATAAACTAAAATGTGGCAACTGGAATTGGCAGTGATATTATATAATAATATATATCGATATATAATATATATATATATATATATATATATATATATATATATATATATATATATATATATATATATATAGAGAGAGATAATAATGTATAAAAGAAACTCAAATCTTGTATGAGAGGGTTAGGTAGCGATGTCGCAAACGATCGACAATCGACTAGTGTGGACATAGCTTATAATCGGTTTTCTGTTTTTTACTAGCGGATGCATTCAAAAATTCGCTGGCGGATTAAATTAACGTACCTCTTAATTTTTTTATTAACCACCATTATTTCTATAGTTTTTTTTATATGTATTGTAAGGTGATGACAATCCGAGTATAACTATGGGCTCAACCGGAATACAGATAATCCCTGTTTTATTTTTTTATCGCTGTTAAATCCTCGAGTCACTACAATATCAAAGTTGCTTCAGGAAATTTCTTCACCAGCCTTTTTTTGTCTTCTACAGACACAGTGGATCATTTCTCTCAAAGCAATATTATTTAAAAACGTTTCAATGACCCAACGCTTTTGAGGATCCATAAGATAAAGTGACCAGACATCACACATCTGGGTTCTCGTCCCTCATTGTAAACAGTCCCATATTTCCCCCCATTGGACAATTTTTTATCTTTTGGAATAAAAAAATTGATGTCTATTAATGGATTTTTATGTAAAAATATCTGAAAAACGATGAAGAAAAGTCTACTACTCCCAGCAGGTATGTAGCCGATTTGTCAAAATGGTCGCCGTATATTATTAGGTTTATAACCAATAAGTCCCAAAGTATTACAATTAGCTTAAATGTATAAATTATTAAAATTTAAAGAATTAAATTTCGCAAATTTTAGTGTATAGCAAATATTCGTAATTACATTTTATGAGGAAAAAATAATTCTTAAAAAACTGTGATTCTCGTATATCATTTATTTTTATAAAGTATACTAGATTAAATAAAGTATAGGTTAAAAACCAAAGCACTTCAGATACCGATTCTGCACCTTAAAAGTTACAAAAATGTTCGTATGAACCGTGGTTCGATTCTCGATAGAAAAGCTGGAAATTTTTTTGTTTTGCTTTATTATTTAGAATAATGAGCATTTGTAATCGACCAAGAAAAAAAAATCTGGTGCGGTGCGCGCATCACACAACTTTCCCTTACCGTTCTATAATAATTACCTTTTTAATATAATTTTAAAGAGTTCATATAAACACTGCTTCTAATAAACTCAGCAGCATTCACTTCTTCTGCCACTTCAGTACCATAAAACAGTTTTTTAAACAATTATAGTGCAACAATTCTGTACACTAGCTACATATTTTAACTTTGTCAAGCTGCAAATTTATTTTAAAAGTTTCTGGTTTAGTTTCTATGGAAACATTTCTTTCCATTAAATAATAAGAAAGTAGAAATTATTAAGTCAATTTCAGTATTCTTAAATTACTTTGTTACAGAGCGTATTGTTTACAACAGATTCGGCGGATTGATGGGAGGAGGTTCGGTCGCATCCATCTCCTTTCGGATACGCTCAGTTATCCATCTATTTTATGCTCCTCATAAAATACACTGTACCTTTGCTAATACCGTTCCGATTTTGATGAATTTTTTTTTTTTTAAGATAATTGAATAACCTTTCATATAATTATGTATATAATTTACTATAAATTGCATGCTTTTTAAGTTAAGCGCAAATAAAATATTCTTTTCCTCATAACTTTTTTCCCTGCACTTTTTCGTTGATATAGATAGATAGATAGATAAAAGAACTTTATTCTGGGACTAGGTCCCTTAAGAATAACAAGAAGGAACCAATAAAACAGTAACATTATCTGGCCATAAGACTATAGAATACAGACCAATTAATTTTTACAATATCTTCAGTAAAATAAATAAGCAAATAAATAGGTTTTTTTATCGAAAAAATATAATTAATTTGAGCAAAACAAAAAAAAAAGAGAAAAAAAAAACAAAACAGAGAAAATGAAAAATACAAAAATAATGAATTGATTAGCAAAGTTTGTACATTAAAATCTATTATCCACTTCTGATCCAGATGTTAATCCTAAACTGAAATTTCGCAATTAGAGAGCATCATTTTGGAGAGAAAGTACATAAATGAAAAGTTAAACCTCTTTAAGTTGAAGACATTAGGCAAGTTTCACCAAAATCGTTGGAGCCGTTTACGAGAAAATTGTAAACAATTGTAAAATCCATAGCTAATTCGGGTTGGTCCGATGCGCTGTATCATTGCTAATATTGGACCGATTTTGATGATTCTTTTATTGTTTTTTAGATAATTTAATTGCCTTACAATTGTACACATAATTTACATTAGAATGCACACTTTTAAGCTATACGCAAATGAAGTATTCTTTTCATCATAAATTTTTTCTCTGCAATTCTTCGGTGATTTACTGCATAAATGAAAAGTTAAAGACCTTTATGAAGAATAATTTAGACAAGTTTCATAAAAATCGTTAGAGCCGTTTTCGAGAAAATTTTAAAAAGTGTAAAATCGATTATATAAAGTGGCACTTCCGGTAAGTCGATTTTGACGAAAATGTTGCTATAACATCACATGGAGTGCCAACCTTAAATACATAATTTCAGTATCGTACAACTTTTCGTTTTTGAGCTAGACTGATCACATACACACAGACACACGGACACTGAGACCATTTTGCGAGACTTGGTCATTTGGACTTAGGGGACCTTAAAACATGTATTTCCGTCGAAAACTCGAATTCGAAAATTTTCACGATCGGAATACTTCCCCTTACTATATACTTCGTATATAGGTAAGGGAAAGTAAAAATCTAACTCCCCTCAAAATTTGAGGTTTTACGTTTCAAGAAACGTAGATTCCAAATCTCGAATAAGAAAAACATTTACATCTTTTCTCAAAGTCAAGTGGACTGGTTTTCTTGGGGTTTTGGCCAAATAGAGATTTTATGCTGAAGTTTTAATTCTGTGTATCAATATATTTTGGTTTTCTAAATATAATTGATTAAAAAATGAGCATTTTCTTTTTAATTTATTTATTTTTTGAACGTGTCCAAGATTGTAAAACATGTGGTCACTTTACCATAAGACCATCAACGACCTCTCTTGAATCATTTACTAGAATGTCTGGTGTTTCTTTTTTCCAGGAGCTGGTGTGTTTAGTGAAGGACCGAAAAATATTCTGAATATTTAACTCTTCCTGAGAAGATGAGGAAATGGGCACAACTACTATTTGAGAATTTTTTCCTGGCTTTGATAAATCTTTCTTCCTCTTTCTCTTAATAAAACCCTTTTTTTGCGCTTTTTTCACTTCAGTCATCTCCTACAAGGCAGGTTCTTCGATCTGGCTCTCTTTAACCTAGCCATTGTTGAAATTCTTGGTTTTTTCCAGAACAATGAACATTCACGAACTTCTAAATTTACTCTTCCACTAAGAAATAATTATAAAATGGTACTGGTAATACTTGTTGGTAAGACAGTATCGTACAAATTTATTAGGCTTTCTGTGGTTCGGTGACCCAAATAGCCTAATAAATAAATATTTGAATCACTATTACTCAAATTACAGAACATTTTGACACTCACAACTTGTTCGGAATATAGATCAACTGAGGGCTAGACTAAATTGTAGGCGATTAGAAAGGCGGATTTCTATTCTTTTCTTACATCAAAAGGAATAAAAATAGAGGATTGCGATAAAAAATTATCTAAAAAGTTATCAAAAAATAAAGGACACCCTACTATATACACACTCACTTTAGAATTGACATGAAGGAGAGCTAGCCAAATCATATCAATTTTCTCAGGCATATCATGAATATTACATTGGTAGTTTTTACTCAGAAATGAAATAATAGTTTTGTTTACAATTTCATTTACACTTACATAGTTAGAATAAGATACATAATTATAATGTGTAAGCTACTGCTATCTGCAAGCAGTTGCAAAACCTTATGCTTAGTGCTTGTCCTTTTAGGCAGGTCAATGCATTTACTAGGCAATGGCTGGTCAGTGCATGTGATAGCAAGTTAGCTCACTGGCCAGTACAACTACTATCAGCAACAATCCTGTCAAACATCCCTATTCAATCGTATTTTTCTACAACATAAGAGAAAGTTTGGTATCTTGGTTTTATTATGCAATTAGTTTATGTAACCTCTCAAAATGGAATTAACAAATAAGAACTCAACTAATATATATATATATATATATATATATATATATATATATATATATATATATATATATATATATATATTTTTCCCTTTCATAGTTACCCTATGGGAGTTACCTTATTTATAAAACTTACAGGTCCCATGTAACAGAAACATGTAACAAACATAATGTTTACAATTAGATAAAAGTAAAAATTATTGAAAAAATAGAAAAGAAAAATAAACATAGTATTACATAAAATAATACAGCATGACAAAAAACAAAAACAAGAAAAATAATTTTAAAAAATTAAAGAAAAACAAAAACAAGAAAAAAGAATAGAAAAAATAACTAAAGAAAAAAAGAAAGCAAAATACAAACAAAAAAACAAAATAAATATCATAAAACAAAATAAGAAAAGTCAAAACAAAAATATTGAATCTTAAACTAAACTTGAAAATAGTGACCATTAAACTAAATAATATAATTAAATGATATTAAAAATACAATAGTTTTAAAATTAAACTTAATAATAAAATTAAATAATAAACAAATACTTTTACAAATAAACTAAATAATATGCAAAATACAAAATTATATTGGTTTTAATGAATCGGTAAAGATATATGCCCAGAAAATCTTGACTTCGGAAAACAGGAAGAAGCCACTTCAACTCGACATATCGGCTGCAGACATGGGAGCACCTGGAGGCTCCTAAGATAAATCTAATGAAACAATTCATTAGTCTTCTCAATATCATCTCATGCCCACTAAATAGCCCACCATATACAAGGCAGGCGTAGTCGAAGTGGGGAAAAATAAGAGAGGATACAAGGAGTTGGCAGGTTTTGAAAGGTATGGAATCACGGAATCTTAGGAATTGTTTGAGGATCAAAATGGATTTTTGGGTAATCGGAGATGTATGGTTGTTCCAGGATAGGTGTTGATCGAAGATTATCCCAAGGTTTCTGACGGAAGTGTGGAAGCGGATAGGCTGACTATTGAGGTAGAGTAATGGATAATAAGGAGGAGAATTAAGGAGATGCTTGGAACCAATTATTATTCAATGTTTAACCTTAAATCATTTCTTCCAGCCCATGCGTCGATATTGTCTATGTCCTAATGTAGCCTCTGGGTTGCTGCAAGCATATCGATTAGATGAAAGGATTGGTAGATTTGGAGGTAATCGCCATAAAGGTGGTATTGTGAATGGTGGATGGAACTAGGAAGATCGTTAATGTAAATGGAAAAAAGGATTGGTGAGAGCGAGGATCCCTGAGGAACACCTCGATTTAGGAGGAAGGAGACTCACTGGGGATAATGACCGTTTGAGAACGAAGCAAAAAAAAGGAAAGGAACCATTTTAACACACTATTTGATATGGAGAGGTTTTGTAGTATTGAAAGAAGGATGTTGTGATTAACAGAGTCGAAAGCTGTGATAAAATCGAAGAGGATAAGGATAGTGATTTTCTGTTTGTCTATGGAGGATGATGTTTGTCTATCTTGGGTGATTTTTAAAAAGGCTGATTGTGTGGAATAGTGGAATCGAAAGCCGGACTGGAGAGAATCAAAGAGAATTTTTGTTCCAAGAAGGTGTTAATTAAATGATGTTAATTAAATTATGTTAAATAATGTAATATAAATATCATATAATCTTCAATTGTACAAAATATTGATTTGAGATATTTAAAAAATATTCTGTATATATCGTCATTCCCATGTTAATCTAATGAATATGAAAATCACTACTTTTTAAACGTAATAAAAATAAAAATATCATGAGCAAGAGGATAATGCAATGGCAGATTCTGTTTTAATGAGGGCAAAAGTGTTTAGTTTCCTTCCTCTTTGGCCTTTTTGAAAATTTATTTCAATAAGGATATTTTTATTTTAAGTATGTTTTGTATTTTTAATGATAATGCGGTTGTAAAATTATTTTCTTCAAAGTTTCATTTCATATATAATTTCAGAATTATTTTGGTTAATTAACAGATATTTTCTCAGTAAAGTTTTGTTTAATTTCATAAAGAAGCTTTTTATTCTATATTTCTGTGTTATTTTATTGACAAGAAACAAAGTAAAAATAAATAAATTTTAATCTCAAAACACTTCTTAGTCTGGGAAACCTAAACTCCACACCAAACTTTTTGGAAAACAACCTAAAGTTCGTTTTTCGTGAAATAAACGGAAAAGTTGTTCTAAAAGTGGGATATCTTTAGCAAAGCAGGGGGCTGAGAAAAACATTCTCAAGTAAAGCATAATTTTAAAAATAAAATAAAACTTTTTGCTATTGGTTCTGCTGAATGCCCTCATACAATAGATTTAGTTATGAGGGAAACCATATTTCTTAAGAGGGAATTTTGACTACTTTATGATGGTGCGATTACCTAGAATAGAATTTGAGTGGTCGCTTCCTATTCAACCAAAACCGTGACTTATCTAAAAAAACACAAAACTTAAATTTTCGGCTTTTCTGTATGTAATCAGACCATAGTTCTTATGAACTTTTCTGTTGCTCTTGAGGTGTAAAATCAGCCCCTAAAGTTTTCTGGTTCTGATGCTGTACAACCAGTACAATTGTATTTGGTATAACAATTTGGTCACTACGCAAGAATGCACATGAACAATACAAAGCATGCATAATGAACATAAATAAACCACAAATTTGAACACTGAAACTAATTCAAAATTCTTCGTGTAATATAATTAGTCAAACTAAATATGCATTTCCATGTTCCCACAGTAGAAAATCATTTACATATATTTCACAATTGTTTTCATTACAATCCAAATGAAATGTACAAGATGTGGTTACAGTGATTGTGCACTAGGCTAAGAAAGAATTAAATGAGGAATCTTCTATAGTAGCAAATGGGAATCCGAATTCATTTGAAAGAAGAAATGTTTCCCTTACACCATTTATTTTACTTTTTAATTAGCATGAGTAAAATTACTCTTTTATTTTAAGACCGGTGAAAATTAAAATAAAAAATTGTAAAGCTGTGAAAGTTGCATTGAGCTATTGTTCTTTAAGATGTATGGTTTTATGTTTAAAATATATATAATTTAAATAAATAGCCATTTTATGCATAAGCTCTTTAATGACAAGACCTTTAGTATGTTCACCCCTATTCTACGTTTGCATTAACTTTGGAAGCTCTTTGCTCTTTTCTTCATCCAGACAGTGTACATTATATTTTGCAAAATATTCCAGCTCTTTTTTTTTTAAATATTAATAATTTTTTTATTGTTGTTTAATTTTTTCAGAATATCAACTCGAGCAGTACATAAAGTTTTTTTTGATATGCTTTCTAGACATAAAATTTTATAAGAAAATGGAAAATAAAAAAATTAACCCTACAAGATATGTGTACATAGTTTCCACTGGTCATATGAGTTACATACATGTGTGGCCTATCCCAAAGTGAGTCAGGTTTGCTTCATCTCTCCTGGAGAGTACATTGTTCTTAAGAAATTTATTTGATTAATAAAATTGATCTCTGGTCTTTAAAATATAAAAATTAATAACACAAATAAGATATGTATCACATTAAAATAGCATGAAAAGAGACTACTGTCAGAAAGCACTGGAATAATCAAAATACATTTCTGAATGGCCAAATGTGTCAATGAAATCAAATATACCTTATTACATTATATTATATGGTTTATGATACATATTGATAATATATATATAAAAGTTCAAATTATTGAGCCTGAAAGGAATGTGATCGATACTTAACTCCTCAAATGGCAGTCGTGTTTTGAAAATATCATATAAAGTAGTATTCCCATTAATTATTTATTTTAATTTCATACAGAAAATAAACATTTGAAAAGGGTTCAAATATTAATAAAAAAAATTAAATCCCTCAACTTTTCTTTAATAAACTCTGTTACTTCCTTATTTATTTTCCTAAGCCCTCAAACAGAAAACAAAAAGCAATACATTATACTACAAAAATAATGAAAGATTATTATTATTAAGTGAAGAACTTACTTTTCCTATGATTCTGTGTATTTAGGAATTACATGTGAGTGTTTGATCTAGGATAACGTTATAATAAGATATTTAACCTCATTTGTTATTTTAAAACGTATACCTTCCAGCAGGATTCTAAATTATGAATCCTTTTCCTGGTAAAGGGTACAATAGTGGTTTGGCTTGGATTGATGTTTAGTCCCTGATCCTGACACCATATACAAACATGTTTTAGAGCTTTTTCCATTCTTTCCATTAATATAATTTCATGCTTTCCTCTTATAATTATCGCTGGATTATCCACATACCCAATTATTTCAAAACCTTCATTGGTGAGTTTGTTAAAGAGACTGTCAGCAACAATAGTCCTCAAAAGAGATGATTAAATACCCTCCTGTGGACATCCTTTTGTTGCTTTTATTTTGACTTTTGTTTGCCCCATCGTAGCTGTGATGCTTTTTCTTCTATTTGTTAGCATTTGTTTAATCCAAGAGATAGTGCCAGAGCTGGACTAGCTCCTGCTCTCTAGGTAGCTTTCTCTGTGATCTTAAATGAGGTATTATCAAAAGCAACCTCTACATCACTAATTGCACACATTGCCTGCCGTCTCTTTATTCTTAGATAAAGTGAAGAGTTTTCTATCTTTTTAACGAGAGAGTGTATGCTGAGATAGTCGATTTCTCCGCCTGATAGGCAAATTGATATGGACCTAATGATGAGTTTTTAGTTATTATGTCTCTAAGATATACATCCATAACCTTTTCTATTGTCTTAAGTATTACTGAAGAGAGACTTATTGTTATATATACCTTTGGATTACCCATGGGCATATTACCAATTTTTGGAATAAATACCACTTTGGTCTCTCTCCATAATGTTGGAATATATCCTGTTGTGTAACTAGCTCTGAATAGCCTCCTCAGAGCTGGAAGTAGCATTTCTTGCCTGTGTATCAGATGGGTAGGTATTATTCCATCTCATCTAGCTGCTTTGTAGGGCTTAAATGTATTTATTGGTCATATAATTTTGTCTGGAATAAAAATTTGTTACCTTCATTTTGAGCCCACTTATTTATCCGATCATCTTCTTTCTAAAAAATACATTAAGGAAAGTGAGTTCTTAGTAACACCATCACTGTTTCCTCTTGATTTTCAGTTCAAGTTTTGAGTGATTTACAAAGTGAATCATGAACATTTTTTAAAAATCTTTTGAGAGGACTTTAAGAACCCGTGTTGTGGAGGATAATTCCTCTATTCCTTCACAGACTTCTTGCCATGTCCTTCTTTTTGATTTCCTGATTCCCTTATTATATTCTGTTAGTACTGTTTATATTCATTCCACTAACATTAACTCTTTGCTCTGTTAAAGAGTTTTCTTACTCTTTTCCTGAGATTTTATTCCACCAATTTGGTCTATCTACTTCTAATAAAGCAGCTTTCTTCAAAGGACCTGTGCATAGCGTTATGCACATCAGTTGCTGCCTCTTCCAGAGAACCTGTTGCTTCAATTAGGTTTTTATCAATCCCTAGGTCTAAGAGTAGTAGTTCTTTGTATAGTCCCCAATCTGCAAGTTTAGGTATTCTTACCCTTTGTATTATTTTCCTGCCTACCCTACGTTAAATCTGATCTACTGATGATCGGTGAGTGAGGCTTCGTCAGAAACATGCCAATTGCTAATGTAATCTTTTGTGGTTGGTTTGGCTAAGGTTGAGTCAATACTTGTTGCCTATTTTTTTGTGATAAATGTAGATTTATTACCTACATTATTAGATATTTAGAAATATAAAAGTTCCTCACCTCTTTTGCTTTTGCACCTGCTGTCCCGTATTGTATTACGGGCATTTACATCCCATCCAAGGATATTCTACTTGCTGTGCTTTTTGCAATGGTCAATGATGTCTTCAATCTCTTTAGGAAGGATCTCCTTCTTGACCCCAGAGCAGTAGGCCGAAGCAAAGAGCAAATCTTTCTTTCCTCCCTCTTTGGACATCTCCATTGTCACTGCGACTAGGTCTTGTGAAGGAAATTCTGTAATCACAAAAAAATTAATATTATTATTTATTATTACTCTTGGTCTCTTAACATCTCTGCAATAGATAAGCTGACCTACTTTAGTTGCACGTCCTTTTATCTGCTACTTTAAAACTAACATATCTAATACCTAAATCTACCAAAAAGAATCCATACCAAATACAAGATCTTCCCTTGTATTTTAAGGGCCTCGAGAGCCTCTTTTTCAATACCGATCACCAACTGATGCTTTCATCCCTGGACAGCGAGATAGATGCCATGGTGAGACGCACCACGGTATACCCACCAGGTAGCGACCTATAGGGACATATGGGACCTTCGTCTGGCCGTGAAGAAGTAGAGGATCGGGAGAGCTCCGGGACTGGACGGAATAAACGCTGCGGTCCTCAGGAATAGTGCCCCGTACGTAGAGGAGGAGCTCCTCCAGATATTCAATGATTGTTTGGAGAGGTGTCACTTTCCAAGGAAATGGAGGACCGCAGACTTGAGACTGCTCTACAAGGGAGGAGGGAAGGACAAAGAATCGCCTAAGGCGTACAGGCCGATATGCCTCCTCCCTGTCGTCAGCAAAGTCCTGGAGCATCTGATCGTCACGCGACTTCGCCCGATCCTCAGTGCAGCAAGTCATCTACGGCAATTCGGCTCGACCCGTGGCAAGGAAACCACAGATGCGCTGCTGAGAGTGCGTAGGGGAGGAGAGGGCGGAGAAATATGTCATGTTGGTGCTCTTCGACATATCCTCCGCCTTCGACAGTGCATGGTGGTCCTACGTGCTCCAGCGGCTGCAGGGGTTCGACACCACCAGCAATTTGTACTCCCTCGTTAGTAGTTACCTCAGAACAGGAGCGTGAAGATCAAAGGTAGCTACTACTACTGCGGTAGAGCGGAGGATAGAGAGAGGCTGTCCGGAGGGCTCTGTCCTGGGTCCGGCCCTGTGGAAGCTTGTCTTCGATCAGTTGCTGAGGGAATTGGATAAGAGAAGTGGTGGTCATAGTGGCCGAGGATAGCAGAGCCAGACTGAAAACACAGGCAGAGAGGTGCCCGGTCTGTAAATGGCTTGTACAGGATTGGGAGTGCGTTCTGGGGCATAAGACACCCAGCTACAATGAACATTTACAAGGGAGTGGTCATGGGTATCTTGAGGTACGCATCCCCAGCATGGAGCCAACACCTCACGCAGTTGCAGAGGAAGAGTCTTAGGGTCACTAAGACATACTAAGACATATATATATATATATATAGAACGGTGTCGCATTAGGCGGTGCAGGTGCTAGCCGGAGCGATGCCCCCGGACCTCGTCCTCAAGGAGGACAGAATAAAGTATAATGTGAAGAGGCAGAGGCTCGACTCGCTACCGGAGGGACTCCGTAACAGAGTCGGCGAGACCCCCAAGCAATGGAAGAAGATATTGAGGGAGGATACCATCGAGGAGTGGAATGGACGGTGGGTAAGGAGTCAGTAGGGAGCTGCCCTAAGGAAGTTCTTCCCTACCGTCCAAGAAAGGCTGAAGGCGTGATGGATCCTCCCAGATTACTGGGTCTCGCAGATGCTGACAGGGCATGGAGGTTTCCGGGGGAAACTACAGGACCATGGAAAGGAAATAGACCCCCGGTGGCCATCTGTGGAGTCCCTGAGACTACAGAACACGTGATCGTATCCTGCACCGCAGTAGAAGGATACCGAGCCAGGTTGTCGAGAATGACCGGAATCTAAGCCCTCGCCGAGTCGGATTTCCCCCGTCTGATGGAGGAAGAGGTGTACCCTTTCTTCAAGGAGTTCGTATAAGGGTGGAAGGAGGTAGTGGGCCCGGAACACTTTACCCTGGGAAGGGTCAGATAAGGGTGCATCCGGACGGATGCAGTGGACCAGGAAGGCTGTACCAGTTTCCGGACGGATGCAGTTGAAGATGGGATCCGGATGGATGCAGTGGACCAGGAGGGCTGGACCAGTATTCGGACGGATGGAGCTGAAGATGGGATCCGGACGGATGCTGCTGACCAGAAGAGCTGGACGGATGGAGAGCGCCGGGAGGGCTCTGGCTACGCCGCCCGGCAGAGGATAAGGTGCAGCCCTATAGTGCGCAAGCGCGCATATTAATTACGTATGCTCAATTATTTTTTGTAAAATAAGAATTTGAACCCCACTGCTCCCGAACTCCGTATGCCAAAAATGGCTAGACAGGTGAGGGGAGGGGAGAGTTCAACTGTTTACCCACAACCAATGATTCAAAGCCTGTGCTGTTCTGCCTGGATTGGAGGATGTTTTTCACTAGATCCACCATGTTTAGTTTTAGCAGGGTCACCTCTGGCAGGGTCTTGGTTGCAGCATCCTTAAGACCTGTGCAAAGGCTTTAGAGGTCTCTCGGCTACTCTTCTGGACTGAGTGAGGCAATGCCTCTGACTCCTGTAGTTCGTTTGACCTGCATTGCTAGAAAAATTAAAAAATGTCTACAATGCGCAATCTTTGCTAATAATAGTTCAATTTTGATATTTTTTTTTGTTTGTTAGAGAATTTAATTATCTTTCAAATGAGCGAAAAATGTGTACTTTTTGAATAATGCTCAAATAAAATACTCTTTCCGTCGTAACTTCTTCCTTCTTTTTTTCCCATCAGATTAAATATTTAATTAGCCGTGTAGATAAATATAATAAAGGTAAATATGGCGTGGATATATGTTTTGGTAGGTAAAAGCAAAAAATTTAACAGAACAAGTATCTATTTTAAGACTTTAAATGGAGAATCTACTGTACTAGAAGTTTTCATTATTATAATTTTGTATTGTAAATATACCATGTAACGATAATAATAAAGTTCAGTAAACATATTGTGGGGTAAATAACATAAACCGTAAATAATATGACTATGGCGTGGGCGCATCCCTTATCCATTCTTTCATCGAATTCATTTCCTGTAGATGTTGCTTAACGTAATAGCAGCTTGCGGGACGTGTTTCAATTAGTTAGCGGAGTTATTACTAATTACCTCATGGGGAAACTTGAGTTTATTGACGCATCACCTGTACTTCATAGCCTAGACATGGAACTGTTTCGTCAGGAGCTTCAACCTGTCATTAGGTAGGTATCATTGAGGAACAGAAGGTGTAACCTGTGGATTATCTGAGAGGGACTCCTGGTTTGGAAATCTGGTCCCTTGACTCACAATGTTTTTCACTTATACTAATTTTTTGTTGGGGAAATTAGGGTAGATGTACATATCGTCGAAAACACAAGAAATACTATAATATCAGGGGCATCATAAAATGATGAGGAGTTCAATGTTTACTTTAGAAAACTCTAACCAGCACTTAATAAAAATGAAAATAAATAAAGAAGGGACCAAATTTTATATGTTACTGTCACTTTGCCAAGTTTTAATTCCAACCCTTAATAACGGATACCTATATGCCTAATACCTATAAGACACAATAAAATAAATAAATGGAATTCGCAGGTTATTATTTATTTTCCTTTAAAAATACAAATAATGAAGAAAAATCATAAAATTTCAACGTTATTAAAAATTACAGGTAAAAATGAAACATAAAATATTGCTTCATAATATTATGGGAAATAGGGAAAATTAACCCAACAGTTAAAACGAGATACCGTCCTACAGTATTCTTAAATCATATTCTGTTGATCAATCCTGCTTCCTAGGATATCAACATGAAACTCTCATACAAAATTGAAAAGACAAGAAACGACCCGCCGTTTCCGATAAAGAATACGTTTATTAGATAAACGTTCTGAACTTCCAATTTTCAATACATAAGTTCATTAACGTTACAATAAACAGGTCTATTTTTTTACGGTTCAGCATTAGATATTATGTAGCATTTAGAGGAAAAACTTGTAGTATGGATTTTCTTTCTGCTGTTACTGTTAAACTACATACTAAAATAGCTCAAGCTTAAGCATAGATGATAAATGATTCAAAAAAAAAGCTGGTACCTGTTTAGATACCATCGCACAAGCGGATGGAGGAGAATCTAAGATTAATTTGTAGACATAACAAACATTTATACCTCGTTAAATATATACAACTTGATAAAATACCAAGCTAAGTTTACCAGGATTCATTTTATTTAAACTAAAATAAAAATAATGTTCTACCCGCAACAGCAGAAGAGAAGTTGTTATAACCAGATTAAGCATAGAACTCATGACTTACAGATATCTAATAAGGAAAGATATTATTCCATAATAAGCTGCAATGTGCAGCTGGTTATATGCCACACAGAAGACTACCTGAAGACATGACAGCTACTTTCAGTACTTCGGTATGGAAAGAAACCTCCAAACGAACATAGGAAAAATATTGAATTCCTTAAAAATAATAGTTTTTTTTACAGAATGTAATAAAAGTCAAAAAGAAAAATTAAAAAAAATAGATTCAAGAAGGAGTCTAAGGACCCGAGATGTTAATTTTCAAATAAAAACATAACCTAACCTAATCGTAATTCTTAGTAAAGTCCGTAATGCTCCTTGATATATCAGAGAAAAAAACACCTGACTTTAATGTGCCATATGTTCCAGATTTGGCCCAACACAGTTATCCATTCTTCCATTATGAGCTCTATATCCACGCAAACCCACTAATTTATAACCTTGCTTCCTAATCATTGGTTATCCTCTGAAGCGTCTGAAGAAGAGACATCGAGACCTGCCAAGACGGAACTGTATTGGAGTGCAATCATGAGCGGTTTCTTCTTAAGTCACTGAAATATCATTTACCTGCTGTATATTTATATAGTCGTGAATCTGAATAAATAAACTAAACAAGAAACAAAAAAAAAGATTTGTTGTGCCGAAATGAAATATAAGTAGAAAGTAAGAGAGGATCATAGTGTTCTAACACTAAGGAAAACTTTACTTATCTAATTCAAATTATAACTACTAAATCAATGTTTTTACAGGCTTTTAACAAGTCTTTAAACTTGTGGGACTCATTTAAATCAAGTGGATTTATGGAGTAACTTTCAGCGAGAACTAGCTATCTACTAATATGTTATCCTTACGCGTAAATAAATGAATGAGACGATCTTAAATAAATATTAAACATAGCAATATATTGCTCGATATAATTGAATTTATTATTCAGTACTCTCTAGATTCGATGATTTTCTTGCTATCTGTAATCTTCAAAAATTATGGTGATTCACATTACAGCTGATAGCTTCTGATTAAAATAAATATTTTTTACATAACACACTGCGGCCTCCATGCCTTTCACTCTAATGTTGCTTAGTTATAGATTAATTTTGAACAAGAACGTAATAAGGTGAAATTTTCTGCCGTAACTGAAATTTTTTTTCAGAAATTTATTACATGATCCTTGGTGTTCTTCTATTTTCCACTTCCTAAGAAAAAAAATACGTGATGATAAAAATGTACTTTTCGACTTGTACTTGTACTTCATCATGAAATAGGGCTCTGGTGAGCACAAGTAAAACAAATCCGTCCCTGCTTGAGCGCTTTAACTCCTTCATTTATGGAACATGCATTAATCTCAATATTTTCATGGTTGAGGTTCTGAAGAGTAAGCCAATATAATTTTCTTGCATGAAAGAATTATAATAACACAGTAGTAATTTTTAAAGGACTTTATGGAAGATTAAAGCCAGCAGGTAATCGGCTCTTTTAATTTTCAAAGGTACAAAAAAGTACAAATATTTGCTACCACTTTCACCGATCAGAAAATGCTATCCAATTAACTTTTAACTGAAGGATAAAATAAGAAAAAGAAGAGTCCTCGTGGGTGATCTATTCCCCATAAAGTACAGTCTCGGCAATAAATTAACTGCTGACAGATTTAATTAGCAATGAACTATAATTGCCAAGAGGATGAACAGTCCCAGGACTGGCGCATTCCAAGATGTAATTTCTAATTTTTTTTTTTCTTAAAATAAAAAATCAGAAGAAAGTACCATAGAATGTGAATTATTAGATTCATCCTTGCTGTTCTATTTTTACTTTCTCTTGCCTATATACGAAGTGTGTAGTAAAAGAGGAAGTATTGCGATCGTGAAAATAGTCGAATTCGAGTTTTTAACGGAAATACACATTTTAAGGTCCCCTGAGTCCAAATAACCAAGTCTCGCAAAATGGACTGTATGTCTGTGAGTCTGTGTGTATGTCAACAGTCTTGCTCAAAAAGGAAAAGTTGTACGATACTGAAATTACGTGTTTAAGGTAGGCACATGTATGTGATGTTACAGCAACTTTTTCGTCAAAATCGACTTACAGAACTTTACATAACCACTTTATATAATCTATTTTACACTTTTTTACAATTTTCTCGAAATCGGCTGTAACAATATTGATGAAACTTGGATAATGTCTTCCAGAATTAGCAAAGATACAGCGCATCGGACTTACCGGAAGTGGTAATTATGTCATGGATTTAAAAATTTTCTTTTAAAAACAGCTCAAACGATTCTGATCAAACCAAAATGTCTTCTTCTTAAAATCCTTTAACTTTTCATGTACGTAATATATCAACGAGAAAATGCAGAGAAAAATGAAAAAATGTTATAATGAAAAAATATTTTATTTCCGTATAATTTAAAAAATATGCATTATATAGTAAATTATGTATAGACTTGTATGTAAGGTAATTAAATTATCTAAAAAACAAAAAAATAATCATCAAAATCGGACCAGTAATAGCAAAGTTACAGCTCATCGGACTAACCTGAAGTGGTAACTATATCATGGATTTTACAATTTTTTCGTTAACGGCTGTAATGATTTTGATGAAACTTGCCTAATGACTTCTCCTGAAAGCCCTTTAACTTTTCATATATGCAGTATATCAACGAGAAAATGCAGGGGAAAGTTATAGCTAAAGGAAATTTAATTTAATAATTCGGAAAGTAAGTATTTTATGGTAAATCATGTATGAGGCCATACGAAATGTGATTAAACTCTCTAAAATACAAAAAGAAATGATCGAAATCGGACCGGAATTTAAAAAAAGTTTCTTATGAGGTCTCCTGGACCCCAGATAAATAACCGAGCGCATCCGAAAGGAGACTGAACCTCCTCTCACCAATCCGCCAATCTGTTGTCAATAATACGCTCTGTAATAATGTAATGAAAGAATACAAAAGCAGAAATTAACTTAATAATTTCTACTTTTATATTAATTAATGGAAACAAAATTTTTCCATAGAAACTAAACCGAAACTTTTAAAATACATTTTCAACTTAACAAACATTAAATACATAAGTAGTTACCATATAAAGTTGTATGATGCGCGCATCGCACCAGATTTTTAAATATGTGTGATTCAAGTGACTGATAGATTGAAATCTGAAAATTATAGCCTTTCTTCAGGGCTATATTAAAGAAGTACATGCTTTTAAAATTCTGAACGTCTACAAATGTTGATTATTGCTAACAAGACACATTATTGATTGCATTACAATAATTCTGTGTTCATTTTAAGTAATCCAGAAAAAAGTATTTTATTATTAGATCATTTTATGATGAAATGATTGTTTGTTTGTGGATTCCTGCATTACTGCAGTGTCCAAAAATAACATTTAAATTTGTTTTTAACTTTTTCCTAATTCTTGACATGTAGATATATATATATATATATATATATATATATATATATATATATATATATATATATATATATGAAGTGCATATGGTAGTATAACGCGCAATAGAGGATTTATCTGTAAAAATTTCAAAGTTATAAAAATTGTCCGAACAAAGATACAAGACTTCAAAATTTGGATTTTTTTTTTTTTAGTATTCAATAATTGAATGTCCTAAAAACTTGATTTGTAGATAAATCAGAAACATGAAATTTATGCAGCAGTTCAAAGACAATAGAGGATTTATCTGTTGTAATTCCAGATTTTTAAAGTTTGTCCCAAGACATTTACAAGTCATCAAATTATTTTATTTTATTTTTTTTTAATTTTTAATGATGTAAGGCCAGAAATACTTAACTTGTAGATAAATCTCAGACATGAAATTTTAACAGCAGTATAACAACGTAATAGAGGGTTTTAATGTAAAATTATCAGATATTTTGTCCTAATAAAAATACTTGAGTAAAAATCCGGTATTTTTGAAATTTTCGACAAATCTTTACTTGAAAAGGAAGTCAATCTAAATGTTTACATGTAGTAGCTATAGCATGTAACATATAGGTAGCTACTACCCCTCCCAAAATATTTAGCCCGAAATTAGATTTCTTCTAGGGGTAATATGCCTTCAAAAATTGAAAATTTTTCAATTTTCCACATTTTTAGGTGGATTTTGATTATTTTGGAACAAAATTTTATTAAACATGTACTAGAAATAATTTACACTAATAATTATTATTAATAATTATAATAATTTACAATAATTTTTAATAATTTAATTTTAATAACACCAGATATTTAAAAAAAAAAAAATATACAATATCTTATTAATAACACGTTGATCAACCACATAAAACAGTTAGTGATCGCTGGTACAAGTTATGATATGCCGGTACAATTGTATCCGCGGGTAAATGAGACGTCACGCGGGCACATTGGCTCGCTCGGGCAAATGTGACGTCAGGCGGGCCACATGGTTGGGCACCCCGGGTATAGCGTATCATCGTCATGAGGAGCACAGAGTTGCAAGAAACAATTTTCCATGGATTAAGGGCAGTCAGTATTCAGTCCATTTTATGACGATATTAGATATTATATAATAGATATTAATAGAAAAAACAAAACAAAAATATATAGATATATTGGACAATATTGCCGACTTTCACAAAAAAATAATGGGACATTACAATAAATTGTTATCTAATGCATATACCCAGAGATTACTGTATGATTATGGAACGACGGGATGGGCGTAACGGTGGAACTAAAGATTGTCGGATTATAGAAGCCCAAAAGGTCAGGTGGTAGAAGCTAATCTACGTTGTTTGATCAAGCTTATTAACATTTTTCTCATAGGTTCTATTACTGTCGGTTTAATCTGCTGTTATTTTTCAGTAGGCTTGAAGTCTTTACGTACTCCAGGTAGGGTTAGATATGCCGGTTCTCCTGCGTAGTGAAATTTTATTCGCGTCTCGAAATAAAATTCAATTCTCTCATAATTCTCGAATCAATTCTCGAACCATGGTTATACTTTTTTTTTTAATGAATTATTTTAAAGTGGAGATAATTGAAAGACTTTTGGATGCATTTAATGTATAGTCATATTAATAAATAATATTGAACCTTTTTTATTAACGAGATCATAATGCATTAAAATGTACCGTGCTGCTAAAGTAAAATATTACTGAAGTTTAATTAATAATACTTACTTTTTATTCTTAGAAGCTAATATTGAAATTTGCTCTAATGACCCTTGATAGAATATCTGTAAAATCCTAGTGGTATAAAAAAAAGAAAAAAAAAAAGCGTTTGCTCTCTATCTTACTGGATGTACAGTGCTGCATCATTATTACGCTACGTAATTTCGATCTCGAATTCAATCCTCTGTTCATTACCGCTTCAACCGATCACGGCCTTCAGATTTATATACAACGGCCAACCAATTTTGTGGCCATTCAATTCCAAAATAATTGTAAATAAGTATTTTTACTTAACATTATTTTTACTTTTCCAATTATTATAAATTCATTTCATTTAACTATACTTATTGGAAGCAAAGCAGGCCGTTTGGCCAGAAAAGAAGAAGTAGTGGGAGTAGCTGAAAGGAAAGATGTTATCTTGGAAGACTAGGTGCACCAATTAAAGAAAAGATTGTTGGTAGATTGGGAGAAGAACTGGAAAGGAAAAGAGTCCAAACTACTAGAATTAAAACCTGACTGCAACAAATGGTCTAGAAGCTCCAGAAAGTCAAGAAAAGAAGAGATAATACTGGACCGACTGGAGATTGGACCACTGCCAGTTTCAGGATACTTTTTCAGAGGGCTTCCATATGAAGCACCCACATGTCGAAAGAGTAACGATAACGCACAAACTGTAAAACACTGATAGAATGTACCCAATTTGAAAGAATCAGGAAAAAATAAGATCATTGGCGTCAAGGAATAATTTATATTCTGTTTTAGTGATTAGTAGCTATTAAGAATTTGAACAAGTGTTGATTTTTTTTTCGTTATCTATCAGCTCTTCTTTTAATGCTTTTGATGGACCAATTTGAAAGAATCAGGAAAAAAATTGGTCCATCAAAAGCATTAAAAGAAGAGCTGATAGATAACGAAAAAAAAATCAACACTTGTTCAAATTCTTAATAGCTACTAATCACTAAAACAGAATATAAATTATTCCTTGACGCCAATGATCTTAAGGTTAGAGTCGTAGAAACAAATTAAAAAAAAAAAAATATTGGAATTTAGTTTTTGTTTAAAGGCCTGAAAGTTATGTCATTATGACTTATATATTATATATATATATATATATATATATATATATATATATATATATATATATATATATATATTATTATTATTATTATTATTATTATTATTCTTTTATTTATTTGTTCATTTTAATATTTGTTCATTCTTTTGTTCTTTGTTATTTATCTTACTTTTAATTTTTTACTCTTAGGCTCCATAACTGAATTAATATTGCCCTAAAGGGACGTGGTCCCTGAATAAATAAATACCTAATTATTATTATTATTAATTTTATTGACAGCTCAGGACAAATCATCCATTCAGACAATATAATACCATCCTGAACACAGTGGTCATTGCTTGGAACTGTTAGTAAATATTATTTCGCTTCTTATCTAGGGTTCATACTTAATACTTTAGGATGTTAGGGATGCCTAGCATATGCATCCCTATATTCCCTATAGGGAATATATAGAATGGATATCAGAATAGAGTTCTGAACTACATCAGAAATTAAATAAATATAATTTTTTGTCTGCGGTTTGTATTCCACAAATATTGTAGTTGGTGATAATTTTAAGCCAAAAAAAAAAAAAAAAAACCTCTATCTCTGCAACTTGTAACGATTAAACTAGACGTTGTGGTCGGTACCAACACTTAACCAGCAGACTAGTCCCCAACCCAAAGAAGGGCCAAGTACACACTATTTAGAGGCTAAGTTTGCCCGCTGATATAGCAGAACAAATTATCTACCACAGCTGGACTCAAACCCGGGTCAGTCATCGAGTCAAGTATATGAACAGTTAGGTTTATTATATAGTTGATTTATTAGTTTAAAGTACATCTACTTATGAAGGTATAGAATTTAACAATTTGTATTTTTCCTTTGTCAGGGAAAATTGTCCATGCTGAACAAACGGTTCACCCATCGATAATGGTATTAATCAATAAGGCTCAACATTGTTTTTCGTTGTCACTTATAATCGAAGGTTTAATAAACCCAATCAACACACTAAGCGCAACATCGTTTGATAATGGATGATCTAATCATATTATATCCAGGAATTCACTTACTAAGAATCGAGCCAAAAGATATTGTATTTTTAAAATTTCGGGTAAAAAATAATCGTAATTGCAATGTATCATAGTTTCAAGTATCAACACGACAGCTACTCAACTTGTTGATAATTCTTTATTGGATTGTTTCCTGGGATTCATCCACTTTATCCAATGAATTAGATTTTTAAATTTCGGATTTGAATAATTATCAGGAAATAATTTTATGATTAATTTATAATTTTATTTTGTTACCTATTAAATAAATGGCAATAGGTACAGATAGGGTTCGAAACAATCATGTAGTAACTCAAACCAAATAATTAAATATTCCATTCCTCATTATATAGATTTCCCATTCTTTGTTAGTTCATATTTTAATCCTTTTAAGCCAGCTTCCTTTGAGTGCTAACTGACACAGTAAGCAACTCATCTGAGAGATGGGTCATTCTTATGAGAGTTGTTAAATTCGCATCATATGACTTTGAGGCTATTTACATCCTTCGAAGGAGTTGACTCTAATTTTTGTGTATGTTATTGGTGGGCACGTATATAATTAGTAAATAATGAATGGCCAAAATATTTACATTTAAAGTGTGTTTAAAGGGTGAAAACGAGAGTTCGAGTTTGTTACCACAATTATTTCGAGTAATATTCGCTTTAAAAGGAGGTTACTCGGAACTCCTCGGACCTTGGACGGTGCAATAGCTCATAATGTAGTAGTTTTAATCTAGAATACAGAGAATTTGAAACTCAAATTGAACCTACAACTGAAATCGTATTGGCAACATACTTGAGCACTCGTTTTCACCATACCTTGGAGACATAAGTTCTTGATGACCTCCTAATCATTGGTAATGATCAAAAATTTGAATACCTTTTGCTTGAAGCACATTTTTGCTTTGGAAGTGGTACTTTATATTTGAGCTAGGATTTTTTTTCCATCAATGTATGCAAATGTGGACAAGAATATAGTTGAGAAATTTGAATTTAAAAAATAATTAAAATGTAAATATTTTGGTTATTCACTATTTACTAATGATTGGTGTACTAACTAATAATATATACGAAAATTTGAGCCAACTCCATAATAATTAGAGGCATGCAAAAGAAACCTCAAAACCAAAAGACGAGAATTTGACAAGTCTTATGAGAATGACCCAGATCAGAAATTTCTCAACTTTTCCAATGATCAAGCTCAGAGAAACATGAAGTTCGTAGCCATAGAGATATTGTTATTTAAACTAATATTTATTAATCAAGTTTAAAAAAAAAATCCAGTTTTTTATTCTGAAAAAAAAAAAGGCGGGGAAAAATGTATCAGTTGAAATTCATCTGAACAATTAGTAAATAATGATTTAATTTGGAAATAATAATATTGCCATAAATGATGCTACATATTTCAAATGTGTTACCAAGGTCGGTTTTTTCAGAACAGGGAAGATGGTGAATTTAAAATGCTGGTTTCATATGTCATCAGTCTAAATTATCAAATGCTATAACCGTTGTAGAGAACAGTTTTTATTTTTACCATTTACTTTGGAATGATTTTTATCCTAAATTTCTAGCTAAATGTATTGATGATTAAAAAAAAAGTAATTAAAAAAATGTGTTAACAGAAAATAGATTTTGGAGAATCAAATTAAAATCCTTGACGAATACATACGTAACTGACGAATAACAAACACTACCTACAATGCCATGAAAAATCAGAAGAGTATTCTAACAAGCTAAATATGTCAAATTCAAATGCCTAACAATATCGGTAGAATATTAAAAAAGGAGGTGGATGAGGGATCTCCTTGACTGACTTACAAAGAGTAGATGACGCAGAGTAATGCACCCTTATGCCTCTCATGTCACGTATTTTATTAAATTACTCTATGTCAGCTCATTCATTGATTGTCTCAGTTTTGTAGACACAGTGAATGCATCATGCATTATGAGAGAAAAGAAACTGATAAGAGTCATTGCTGGAGATATCAAATATTTAAGGGAGAGCATTAGTCATACGACTTAACTTTTTTTTATGGTCTAATTAGAAAATGGAAATTACCTTAAAAAGATGAATTTGTAATAACTAAAAAAATTAATTTTAGAGAAGTCGAGTCCTTGCGAATTTCAATAAGTAAAACCATTTTTACCATTAACTTATTTTTACCATATGTATGAACTTTATAAAGGGATATGCCAAACATGGAGCCCATCATACCTGCGATCTTCTTGGATGGGACTGTCATCATCCGATAGCGATCTTAAAAGTGAACTGCACGGAACTTGTCGGGTCTACATTCTATCTAGAGAAACGAACTAGGTAAGAAAGGGCTGTCTGTCAAAATAAATAAGGCACGTAACCATCTCGATTGAAAAGATGAAAGTAAAAAAATAACGGAATCAGCAATTATTTTAGGGTGGGTGGGGAGTTTTTTTCTGTGAGGAGTCCTATATATACTTACAGCCTTCAGTCATAGGCATCAGTCAGCTGAACTACTCGTTGAGGATTAACATCTGTTGCAAACATGAACTCTGTTTACATTGTAAGTTCATCACCACTGTTCGATAAAGTTTGGCAAGTGATAATAATAATGATAATAACAATAATTTCAGTTAGACGTATTCAAAATATAAAATATATTTTTATTGTGTTAATCGAATATTTTTTGGCTTCAGTGAGATTTGTTTTTTGTTTAAATTAAAATACTGCGATTAGCTTCGGGAAGAGGACTTTTTTATTATTTTTGTTTGAATTAAAAAATTAATACAAATGCTACAAAAATAATTAACTTAAATCATAATATAATATAAATAGAATAACAAAAATAAAGTATGCTTCGAAAAATTTATTTTAGTCAAGATATGAAATACTTTCCTTCTTTTATTTTTTACAAGTTTTATATATACTTCTATATCTAATACTTTTACCGATATAATTTTTAATTGAAGATATGAGAAGTTTAATCTGGTTGACCTACTATACACCTCATCGCGACATAATTAGCTTTTGTTGGTTGTCGAATTGATAAACCTATTTCAAATTATATTTAATTCAGTAGACTTTTATTTGATACATTAATATATTATCGTAAAAAAGTTTATATATATATATATATATATATATATATATATATATATATGTATATATTTATATATGTATTTATTTTATTTACTTATTCATTATCACAGATTGCTCTTTTCGTCGCATTTTCCTCTGCATCAGAGAAGAAAATCAACGAGAAGAGAGGACTTGCAGGTTTCGGATATGGAAGTTATTATCCGGCCTCTGAACCGTGGTATCCAATTTCTCAAGAACTAGCCCTTACTAAGGTAAATAGTAATATCAGTTATAATTGAATATATTTAATAAATTCTTATTCGGCGTCTCTATAAAAAAAAAAAACATAAAAATCTTTCAGTTAAGAATAATATCCTTCTTTTTTTCCTTGCATGATGAGTAGTCATCGGTAGGGATGGGCGATCTGCTCAAGAATTGATTGATAGGGATACTACCTCTTTTTACTGAGTGAGGAATTAGAGAATGTCGGGGAAAAAAAGAGTGGTAGTTCTTTTTATTGGATGACGGAATTATGTATATGTAATTGAGAATTTCAAGACAATTCTGAATCCGTTTTTCAACATCCTGATTTATACACAGCTCTGAAGCTTAAAGGCTGATAAAACCCCCCAAAGCTTTAGAGTTGTGAATAAACAAGGATGTTAAATCCTTGACTCTAAGTGAATTCAGCTGTTGAATTCTTACGAAAGACTTGACAGATTGTATAGGTATCCTGTTTCTATCTATTTGTTAAATATTCCTTTCATACTTGCCGTTTCTAGTATAGGCCTGAACAGCTACCCCTCAATCCTTTTCCACCCTGTAAATAATGATGGGACATCCATTTTTTGTATTGCCGTAATCATGTTATGGGTGCTTCGTATTGTCTCATATCCCTTATATAGCATAATCTGTTTCTGGTGACGTCATATGTGGATAAACATTTTAAACTATACCTATTCAATAAGCTTATTTCCAATCTGCATAACGGTTTAAATCTGATTTTTATCTAATTAATAAAAATATAAAAATTTTACTCCACAGAGTTCTGCCCACACAATAGCCTTGCAAAGCGCCTCAGCAGCCCATGCAGCGGAAGTAGCGAACGCTCTGGGAGCAGCGAAAGAGGCCTCAGCAGCAGCAGCCCTGGCACAGCAACGAGTGCAGCACGCAAAGGAGGCGGTTCTGGTACAGCAGAGGATCGCGGCGGCCAAGGAGGCAGCAGCTGCGGCCGCCATCCAGCGCAGTGAGGCTGCCGCCGCTACCGCCGCCGCTATCCAACGCAGCGAGGCCGCAGCTGCCGCTCTCCACCGCCAGGAGGCAGCCGCCGCCGCAGCAGCAGCTCTTCAGCGCAGTGAGGCAGCTGCTCAGGCTGCAGCCGCAATCCAGGTCGGTTCATCTTCATACTAGATATCTACATTTTTTTCCAATTAATCTTTCTGCAAGAATAACTTTTTTAAATAAATAATTATCGATTTTGTATTTAGCTGAATAGATTTTTATGATTTTGTTCTACCATCATTTATTAAAATTAGTGCAAATATACATTTAAATGTAGCGCGATTTTTGACATCCTCATAATCTTTTTGTTTATGGAAATTATTAATTATTTTATTTATTTAGCATTTCTCTGCACATTTGATTTGAAATTCCTTTTTCTTTTTTTACAGAGGAGCCAAATCGCCTCTCACCAAATCCAGAAGAATGCCGCCAAAGCTGCCGCCGCCAACGCTGTTCTGAACCAAGTAGCTGCTGCCGGCCTGCCGTACCCCAAGGCTCTTGAATACCCATGGGGTTGATTTGTTTTCTGTCACTGGCCTTAATAATTTGTTGTTGTTGTTGTTGGAACTTAGTGTTTTAATAAATTTATATAGTTTTTAATCATAATGTTTAAATATTCCCTGATGTAGTGCTGTAGAAATAATCTTAAAGATGGGACTAATTGCAACAAAAATGATTGTTATTGTAAATGTTAGGCAGCCTAATCAACCTAACCTAGTCAACATACTAAAAATATACGTCTGCATTGTTCCGCAAAATCCGTTTTTTACGCCGTCATTTTGAATAACATTAAAAAAATCATGTGTGGTATCAAATTACAGAAAAATTAATGAATTAATGAATAAATCTGCCAACCAAACTATAGTCGAAGAATGACGCAACTGCAAAAAATATGGTTGTGAAAAAATGTAGTGGAAAGGAATACAGGTTCAAACATTGTAGATGTTTTTTATTTAGACGAAGATCAAGATGAAATTTGATTTTGATGAAATAAACCTATTTATTGTATAACTTATCAAATTATAGATTTTGTCTAATGTGAAATTTTAACTTGAAATAATCAGATTTCATTATTTTTTTATTTAACATTTTTTTAAAAATTGTGAGCGAAGTTAAAGCTACAAATATATTTTAAAAATGTGAAATAATAATAATAATAAAAATATGTTTTTCAACACTGCATAAGCTTTCAATTTTCGGTCACCATTTTTCTATTTCCACTGATCTTTAAAAACCAATACCATAATCTATTTCAGCATGAAATTTTCTGTGATTTTATATCATTCATGATTTATTTTATTTTTCAAGATAGCGGATAAAAAAAAACAAAGCATTTTGCGCGACAGTACGGATGTATATTTTGGTTAATTATTTTCAATAACGAACCATTGTAATCGATCAAGAAAAAAAAAATGAACCCTCATCCCTCAAAATTTGAGGTTTTACGTTTCAAGGTAGGTAGAATTTTTAAAAATCTGTCGGTCCGCGACTTTTCTTCGAGACTACTGGACCGATTATCATGAGATTCGGCAATAATGTCCCTGGTCACCCAAGAATGATCCTCGGAACTCGATATTACTATCCGTCGATTCGTTTCAAAATGGCGGCCGATTAAAGATTTTATAAGCTCTTAACTCGACCATTTATAGCTATAGAGGGAAAATATAAAGTTTTTTGGAATCAGCATTCATAAAAGAATAATAATAAAATAAAACAATATAAAAGATTTTGGTTTATTTTTAGTAATGGACCTTTGTAATCAACCGAGAACAATAAAATTTTAACCCCCCTCAAAATTTGAGTTTAACGTTTGGAGAATCTAAATACCGAATAAAAAAAAATCGTCCGTCCAAATTTTATTTATTTATTTGATATTTTCCATGATTAATAAAAATTGAGTAATAAAATTTCCTACAAACCCAAAACAAATCATCGAAATTGGACCAATATTAGCAGAGATATTGTACTTACAATTAGTAGATTGATTCCCCGACGCTCGTGATCGTTAGCCTCCTGAATTATCCTTTTCGGTTGCTTCCGATCCTACTCCCGACTTCCTCACATTTATCTCCACTTCAATCTTCCTCGGATCCATCCGCTACTTACTCCAGCTTCTTAGTCTTTCGTTTTTCTTTTTCCCACTGAAGTGCGCCCCCAACATTTTCTTTCGGTACTCTTTCAACTTCTATTCTGAACACATATCTTAGGCATAGCTTACTTGCTATAAGGATAAGGATTTCTACTGCACTAATTTTTATCATTTAAATTACATAATACAATGATAATAGGATCAATGCTATATTCATCAACTTATGTATTCATAATTGGTATTGAAACAATTATAATCGTGCAACTTGTTTAAATTTAAACAACTTGAACATTTCAGCTGATTTCAGGACAATTTTTTTTTTTTTAATTATTTTTTTATTCAGTAATGTTACATTCTGTCTCAACAAGGACAATGGTAATAATGAGCTAAGAAATCATTCATAACATATTAAGACAAATAAAGAAAACAAAAATGTGAGTCCCTCTGCAATCCATAATACCTACCAATGCAGAATTCTCCAAATAGAATCATTTTGATCAATATCGGACGAGGCCTGGTTTTTCATTAAAGTATAAATTGTTGAATATAATTATTTTGTGGGCTGCAATAACATAAGAATGCATCAACACTGTAAAACAATAAAAAAAAAAAATCAATTTAAAAATTGTTAGGGTTACCGTCTATAGTACAAAAGTTAAAACTTGTTTTTTTATTTTGCCCTACTACAAAATCAAGGAAAGTTTGGTAATCCACTAAAGTATGTCAATTTGCGGCAGAGTTAAACATTATAAAACAAAACAAAGATAGACAGAGATTTGCTTATTTTATGTCTAAATACTTCGACCACCTACAAAGCATCAACTAGACGGTGGCATGCAAATTATTGCAATTGACAAATTTAAAAAGCTATGAAGCTATTCGGATACTGGATCCTTCACAATGCTTTATAAGCGAGTTTTAGCCTGGCACTTTATCCTTTTCATACAGAATCTCCAGAAAAAAAGTATTTCAAAATACAGGATATATGAAACCTCGTCTCTTGCTTGAAACAAATTATATATATTCTACTACGAGAGTCTGGAGACATCTGAACAATATACAGAAGTACTTTTCATAGCTCTTTTCCAATTTTATATGTAAGTAAGAGTAATAAAAAAATCTCGATATTTGTAACCTCAGCACTACTTATGCTACTGAAGGATAAAAAATAAATAAATAATAGATTGGATACTATTATAGTTCTATAATTATATTATTATTTTATAATTCCAATTACAAAAAAAAAATTAAGCTTCATCTAGTAGAATAATTTATGACTCCCAAATTATTATAAAACTATATTTAATCTGTGTTTAATGGAAAAACATAAACAAACGAGACAGAACATGTCCTGGTTTCCAGTAGACATTTTAACATAGTTAATGAGGAAGCAGTCAAAGTAAGTAATGAAAAAAGGATGTATGTTTGAATAAGGATACAAGGCACAAGAGAGTAGAATGTCACGATGCCGGAGTCAAGACGAAAAAGGTTTTAAAACAAATGCTTTGTAGGTGAGATCGCGCAGAATAGAAGAACTCAGAAGAAATAGTGAAGCCAGGAAGTTTTTCGATGAAATGAATAGAATAAAATCAGGCTTCATAAATTACTGCCCAGCAATAAAGCGAGCTGATGGAAAATGGCTTTCTTGGATCACAATGCACAAAATAGACGGGAAGAGCATTTTCGAGAATTGCTAAGCGCCCGAGAGGATGGAGAGCGCACAGGTTGGGAGTTCCAGCATGAATAAAATGCCCTTGAAGTAAGTTTTGAATCGGGTGACATTAGTCTGATTATAAACGACCTAAGGAATAATCAGGCGTCAGTGTCGAATATCATACTGGTGGAAGTTGGGTGGGTCAGGAGTTGTCAAGGAATTGACCCATCTAATAGCTAATATTTGGGAGTCTGAAAAAGTGCTAGATACCTAGAAGGAATCGGTCATCATAACCATTTTCAAGAAGAAAGTAGATGCTAAAAACTACATAAATTACCGGGTAACCAGTCTTCTGAAAAATGCTTATAAAGTAATCTCTTATATAACAGCTTAGTGGAATACATAGCACTACAATTGGATGAATACCATTGGAGGGTTTAGAAGAAATAGGTAAACAATCGACCAGATTTTTTTCGTAAAAGCAAATAATTTAACTAGATCGTATAGATTCTTTTCTTAGACTTCAAATCTGCATATGATTCCATAATCAAAAAATAGCTCTGACAATGGAAGAGATATGCATCCCATTAAAGCTAATCCGACTTACAGCATGCAGGGAAAGTGTCAGCAGGATTTTAAAAAAAATGGGAATTCATACCTACATTTTGCAGAGAAGCCTGGAGTTAGACAGGGTGATCTCCCCCTCTCTCTCTCCACTTCTATTCAATATTGTCCTCCAAGTAATTCTGGGCTAAATCAGTCCAGTACCATTTTCAATAAAATGACACAGCTGCTTGGGTTTGCTGATGATGTGGCTATCTATCTATCTATTGACATCTATTAAGGGTGCAAAACAGATTTGTGAAAGGTTGGCGAGAGAAGCGGAAACTATGAGACTTTTCATAAATGAAGAAAAGACGAAAACCCTCCAAAACAATATCTAGAAGAAAATCTCACGTTTCAATGTGTCTCCACTTTCATCTGGGTTCAATTGCCAATGATCGACTAGATAAAAAAGAATAGTTACAAAGCCGAATAATTGGGGGGAAATAGAGCTTACTGAGCCTTAAGAAACTTCCCCAAGAGTAAGCTGCAAAATCATCGTACAAAGATAAATTTGGCCACATTTGAATTCCATCATCCGACCTAGTTTAACTAATTTTAATAAGCCTAAGCAACTTGGACTCAATGAAAAAGCTCAGCTGAAGAAATCAATATGTCTAAGAGGAAAATAATGAGACGTATTTTGGACGCAATTAGAGAAGATGTAGCATACCGTCTAAGGAGAAACACAGAGATCCAGGGCATTTACGATGATTTCCAAGCTTTACATTTCGTGGGAGTTCAACGCATTAAGTAGCTTGGACATGTATTAATGCACAATATGTTTCAGGGTGGATGATGGCCGAACAGATGGAATCGAAGAGATCGTCGTGGAAGGGAAGGTGAAAGGACTCGGAGGCTGACCTAAAGATGACAGAAATTTCTTTCAGACGAACATCTGACCGGAATGAATGGGAAAAGGCAGTTGAGAGGGCCATTGAAAGCTTCATGCGCTTGTCGAACCGATAAATAAAATATAACAAATAAATATAACAAAAAGCATTGAGTGAAAAATTATGAAACTGATACAGTTTATACTTCTGTATAGATAGAAACGTTTGGCACAAATTTAGTGACTGAGACTCAAAATCTATTCTTGAATGCGAAGAAAATTTATAACTCTGGAACCAGTTGAGTTTCAGACAAAATTTGTCTTATATGTTTTTCACTCAGCCCCGTTAAAGTTATTACGCTTTAAATGTTGTAGAACATGACTTTTGGCCATATTTGAAAATTCTTGATGACCTAACCACTTCAATCACAATTTACTTTAAATATGATTCTGGCCAATCATTCTTTACTAAGGGTAGGTGTACTCACCAATAATATACAATATTGGAGTCAACTCCATAGTAATTAGAGGCATTGAAAAAACAACCTTAATATCTAAAGATGCGAATTTGACAAGTCTCATGAGATTGAACCACATCTATTTTGTGGTTCAATATTACATACTATGTAATATTTTCAATAGTACATACCATGTATATACGAGGAATAATCGGTACGATTACTGTTTTTGATTATAACCTTTCCAAGCTATGCATTTTATTTATTTTATTTTTTTCTCTGGTTGATGCGTCTTTCTAGACAGTTGATGTGAGATGCTCTGTATTTGATCTTCATAGATGTGATTTTTTGGTGTATGTCCTGATGATGCCTGAATTGTTAGTTGTTTACCGGTATTTTAGAGACTTGAGGCTTTGTGTTTGGAATCTTCCAATTGTTTTCTGATGAATGAATGAATAATTGAAATCAATAGATATCATCATAATTACCATAATCGATCCTCTCTTCCGCTTAATGGATTGTGAGGGGGATGTCAATACGGCCTTTTCCACCCTTGTCTGTCCGCTACCCAGCGTTGCCAGGTCAGCCCTATATTTTCCCCCTAAAACTCTACATTTTTCCCTAAATTCACCAACTTTAATCCTAAACTTATCCAAATTTTCCTCAAAATCCACCAACTTTAACTCCAAATGTTTAATTCTTATTTTTCTACTAGTGTAACCAAAATTACCCCCTAATATAAGATAAGAATAAATGATTAGAAAAGTAAAAAATACCCTAGAGGGTGAAACATAAAACCTAAATCTAGAGCAAAAAATCCCAATGTGGTAACACTGCCTCCACCAGCTGCCCTCTCCTATTTCATTCCATGCATCTCTTCCAAAGTCTCTCTTCAATTCCTCCTCATTAACATCAATTAACAGACAGTAGATGAAAAATGTTTGCGGCACGGATCAACTTTTTTAAAAAAAGCTAATACATATTTGTATTGGATAAATAACAATCCTTCGGTTGCCGACCACTTCCGTAGATCATTTCAGTCGCAATTAGAAAATCAGAAAAATTTCTAAAAGCATTTGTAAATAATGCAGAAATAGTTTTTAATATCTTATTCACACATCTTATACCAGTCAGTGATCTCCTTCAGTGAACTAAGGTAACTGAAATAAGCACGAGAAGTGTAGCTGCTTGGTACATTTCCTATACTTGACACGCCCTAATTATTACAAGTACGTTCCTAATTATATCTTCTATTTATGACAGTTGTGAATATAATTTATAATATAATATTATGCTAAACATTAAGAGTCACCAATAAATAAAATGATTTTAAAGATTTGCTATGTTACCAATTTATTTATTACGATGCAAATTTTCGGCCTACAACTCATCCTTGTAACAATAGCCTGCCTTTATTTTTATATATTAAAGTATTCACCTTAATCAACAAACATATAAAATGATTTTATATTAAGACAAAATACCGTCGGTCATAATGTGAAGGCACGTAAGTACAAAACATTTTGATTAAGGGTTGTTCTATTTTTGCCTAATTTTAACGAAATAAATTAGTTGTTGATCATTTCTACTCAATAGTATATTACTTACTCGTATTTACTATTTATAAAAACGTATCTCAATATGATGAAAATTTAATTTTTAAAACTTGGTTTTTGTCTATGCCGAAAAGTTGGGATTTGACAGCTACGTGGTTTCTCATTTCTCATGTGTAGTTCGAGTGGTAGTTCGTATGACTCTTATTTCCAGTTTTCCGAAATAGTTACGCATGAACTTCAGGATTGGAAAGATGAAAGTAAAAAGCAACATAATTAGCAATTATTTTAGGTGAGAGGGTGGGGAGGTACCTTCTTCTTGGGGAGTTGGTATAAAAACTTCTGTCCCTCTGTCCTAAGCATCAGTCACCTGAGCAACTCACTGAGGAAGAACATCTTTAAACACCATGAACACCATCTACTCGGTGAATTTATATGATTGTTGTTCAATATGTATAATTATTTTTTAATAAGATATTACAGGAATTAATTTTTTCTAAAATATCGTATAGCATTATAAATGTATATATATGTATTTATATATATATATATATATATATATATATATATATATTCCCCTATACTTCAAAATAAGAGTGCGTCTTAAATTAAATTTCTTTAGATAAATGTTTTTAAGAATTACCATATTTGATTCTGTGATTAACTACATTTACTATCGTTGAATATAAGATTAAATTGACAAAAATATATCAAGTTTATATTAAATATACTTTAGATTGCATTAAAAGTAAAAGATTAGGATGAATTTTTTTTTCTATTGTTTTCAAGGGATATTGCACCAATATCGAAAAATCATAAGATGTGTTGTCTATTCTATTAATGAATACGTAATGGAACTGCTTTCTTAGTAATTTTTATTCATGAAATGCATAAAAAATCTCAACCAGACCAACGTATATTTGTCGGATAAATTATTAAAGACCTTGTTTTGATCACAAACTACCTACTCTTCTAGAAATAAGCTTTTTGAATTTTTATTTTGAAACTCATAGAAATCTATCTAAATATATAGAAATAGTTTACAAAGGAGATCCAAACATGTATAAGAGACATAATGAAGAAGTACACTATTGTTATTGCCGTTTTGTCCTCCGTGTATAAATAATAAATCTTTCTTAGCCAGATTACGACAGTTTACTGAATACAACAAAACAATTTAATATCTCATCGTAACACTACCTTATTTGTTTTGATTAATATATTGCATTATTTTAATTAAATATCTCCCTGATAAAAACAGATCACCGTTTTCGTTTTCGTTGCTTGCTGTTCTGCAGCAGAGGAGAAGAAAGCGAACGATAAGAGAGGACTAGCAGGACTTGGATTTCCAGGCTACATTCCAGCCTCTGAATCTTGGGTACCCGTCTCTCAGGAGCTTGCCCTCACTAAGGTATAAATTACTATTTCCAATAGTTAAATCGTAGCAGCTTTATTTATTTATTTTTTAAAGAAATATTAATTGTTCACATGGATAGGCTCGTGTAAATAGACATATGCCTTAAAAAAAGAAAGAACTCAAATGTGAAAGAAACTGATTCGTTTTACTAAAAATTATTATCCTTTGATCTATTACTATACGAATCTATTTATAAAATAATATTGTTAATTAAGTGTATTTAAGGTATAGGTATCCGTTTTTTTAATAAACCATCCGTCCGCATCGCAAACTCGATAAAGCTAAATTTTCTAAATCTTCAGTGTTACAAATGTGGCAAAAAAAAAAAAAATATATAAGCTTGTGTAAATATCTAATGTATTTTTATTTTATTTTATTTAAAATTTTAAGCAAAGAAACAAAAAATAATATCTCCAGCCCCACTGAATATTTGTTTTGTGGAATTTTTTATATATAATTGTATTACAAATACAATAAGTAAATGTACTATCTGATTAATAATGCATGAAGTAACTTCCAAAGGAACTACCCATTGGTAGCTCTCCAATGATAATTCCATGTTAAAAGGTCCCATCATGTTTTCTTTTTAGATGGAAAATTATTGGGAATCGAATGGGAAGCTAGATTAGAAACTAGTAAGTTCGAGAGTTTATAATGGAAGGATAGGTATTTTATTCAAGCCAAATTAGCAAGATATGGACCATCGTATTGTATAGGAAGTATGGATAATTTTATTTTATTTGAAATAATAAGAAGCATTAATTAGTGCTATGGAAACAATTAGATTCTAAAGATGGGATACGGGAGGAATTCGATGGTTTAGTATAGCCCCAAAGCTCAACTCCAAGAATTCGGGGTAAAATCGAAAATGTCAACTTTTCCGGCAAGCAGATTCAAATTGGATTGTTATTAAAAAATGTGCCCTATGAGAAATAGCTTTTTATTCCACAATGCTAAAATTTCTCTGTGCTTTCTTTCTGATTTAGCCGCTAACTTTGAAGTAAAAGTGAACTTTTGCAATCTAAAGCTGGACTCAACTTATATTTTTCGTTATGAGATGATTTAATTCATGGGGGCTTACAGATTCTTTTGCACGAACAACAATAGAAATAGCAACGACAAAAATAGAACAGGTGAAAAGATTGGTAATAGTCTTTCAGACCTTCTTTATATTCGTAGAACAAGTTGAAAACTAATGATTAAAAATAGATATTTTTTATAAATTCACTTTATTATATTCTAATACGAATAAATTTAAATAACATTATTCCAAAAATCATAGAGCTCAGCACAAACGATAGCCTTGCAAAGCGCCACTGCAGCCCACGCAGCGGAAGTAGCGAACGCTCTGGCAGCAGCGAAAGAGGCCTCGGCAGCAGCAGCTCTGGCACAGCAGCGAGTGCAGCACGCCAAGGAGGCGGTCCTGGTACAGCAGAGAATCGCAGCGGCCAAGGAGGCAGCAGCTGCGGCGGCTATCCAGCGCAGTGAGGCCGCCGCCGCAACGGCCGCCGCTATCCAGCGCAGCGAGGCCGCAGCTGCTGCTCTCCACCGCCAGGAGGCAGCCGCCGCCGCAGCAGCAGCTCTTCAGCGCAGTGAGACAGCTGCTCAGGCTGCAGCTGCCATCCAGGTTAGTAAAGCGTTATCCAGTTCTTTTCCACTGATAGTAGGATTTACACAAATAATACACATCTTTGCAAGATACATACATACACAAATTTAAACTATAAGTCCAATTAGTCTACTAATATAATTTATAGTTACTGAAAACTGTTTAAGAATCTATATAATTTACTTTGGATTGGAAACCTAAATTCTTCGGCTTGTGTATGATTAAGCTAAATTTCTAATTTTGTCTTCACAGAGGAGTCAAATCGCTGCCCATCAATTCCAAAAAACTGCTGCCAAGGCATCTGAAGCAAATGCTGCGCTGAACCATGTTGCTGCTGCTGTACTGCCTTACCCTAAACCATTGGAATATCCTTGGGGCTGATCTGATTTTGTTATTATTTGTTGATTATTTAGATTTGATTTGTTATTGTTTTTGAAGTTTTTAATAAAATTTAATTATTATAAATTGAATTATAATTTTCCCCTCAACCTTTTACTTATCAAGTGTTTTCTTTCTTTTGTAATATTAGTCTACACTATTTAGAATTTTCAAAAATTTTGTTTGAACCAGTTTGAAAAAAAAAAATAGATAAAATTAAAAAAAATCTTGTTTGAGTTGGATATAATGATATTTTCAATTTAAGGATACGAAAAACATTCTGTGATCACCCTCAATTTTAGATAATAGTGTAGGGGTTCCCAGACTGTAGCATGCTTACCACAGGGGCTTCAGATGGTACAGGAACAAGCAAAAAAAGTCATGGATAAAATGATCTTTTTTACAGGCCCAGTGAGGGATATCAATTTTTTAAATATTGTTAATGAATGCATCAGAGATAAGATGAATAAACATGATCTACAATCAATACAAATGATTTAGGATGGTTGCCGTTGTAAAGGCACTCGGTTTTTCAAAAGGACTTAAGAATCAAGTTGGGCTCCTTCAAGCCTAATATTGATGCTCTGACTTTAAATACACAACAATTTGTTTCCAACTGAAAAATATTGATGCTTTTCTTACTTTTGATAGATGCATTTTTATTATCAGAATTTTTGGTGCTGTTGTGTGAATCTTACTTTTGCTGTTATATGAAATCAATAAAGTTTTGATTTTGGATTTTTTGAACTTTATTTTAAATTTATTATATATTAAAATAATATATGTTGTTATGTCAAAACTATTTTTGGCACTTTCAACCTCTCATTAATGAATAGGAAGTAAAAACGTCGTTGTTCCACATATTTTTGGATGCTGATTATAAATTTCATCTTTGGGTTTTGTTTTCTGTATGTCTACATCCGAAAATAAATATAAATTGCTTCATGTTTTTTCTACTTAGATTGTAAGCTCTTTGATGAAAATTCATTTTTTGCATATTTTCAACTTAAAGTTATATATAATATTTCTTAAATCTAGCTATTGGTAAATAAAGAAATCATGAATATAAAAACTGAAAAAGAAATATAAGTGTTTATCAAAGCAGGACCCTTGCTTCTAGTGAAATTTATAAATTTATTATAAAGTATTTTTTAAACAAAAAACAAAAATGGCCATGTCTGATACCACAGAGATCCTAAAAGAACCCCAGCCTCGTTTTTGAGAGAGAAAAATAACTTTATATATCAAAACATGTAAATAAAATGAATTTTTTTTATAACCAATCATATTCTTTATTTTATCGTATTCTCCTACAAAGCCACAGTTATTCATATAATTAACAATCCTTAAGATAACAATATCCCACTCATATGATTGATAGAGACAGCTGTTTTTTTGCCAACATGTGTTCAAAAATAATTTAATAATAATAGTGTACTTAGCTAAACTATGTTTATTCATCTAAAAATAATTTAATTCCTTAAAGCTGTATTTAAATAACATATCTGCTAGAAATAAAAAAAAATTGTTTT
Organism: Rhaphigaster nebulosa; assembly: GCA_948150685.1. Classification (NCBI taxonomy): domain Eukaryota; kingdom Metazoa; phylum Arthropoda; class Insecta; order Hemiptera; family Pentatomidae; genus Rhaphigaster; species Rhaphigaster nebulosa. The sequence continues at coordinate 136,293,881 of OX411306.1, read as the reverse complement.
TTTTATTAGCTAACTCACAAAATTAATTGCTTATGGTAAAATTTAACATATTAACTATAAAAATAATTATAATTGGTGAGATCATAATAGAAATTTTGTTTTCCAAGAAAATAAAATTGTTGGAAAAATAACGTGTTGAGGTTATTTTTTGCTCTTACTATACAGGGTACAGTCTCACCCTTGATACTGTTAATTAATTTAAGTAAAGATGAGTCATATTGTAAAAATATTATTTTAAAATGGATTTATTTACTTTTATTACCTATATACCATTATTATCAAATTTATGCTCCCAATTGAAAACATTTGAGGCTTTATTTTTTTCATCAGTTATTTGATAAAATCAAATAAACAATTTATTCTTAAATAATTTTTTTATTTGTGGACCAAAATTATTCATTCAATGTTATATGTATAAATTTATTATTTCCTATAATTGAAATAACAAATAAATAAAGATTATTTATTTTCTATTTGAAATAAATTTGCCCAATGAAATTTTGGCTATACTTATAATATGTAAAGGTATGTTGGATTTAAACTGAATAAATATTTTTATTGTTTCAGTTTTCGGTTTAATTTTGTTTACATTCATAATAATAATTATATCTATATACATGAACAAGCAAACAGAAGCCATGGATAAAATCATCTTTTTAACGTGTTCAATGAGCAATAACAATTTTTTAAAAATTATTATTGAATTTATCAACTATCAGATGAATAAACAAGTTCTACAATTAATAAAAATAATTTAGGATGATAATTTAGATTTGTTACTTTTGATGGATACACTTTTATTAGAAGAATTATTGGTGCTGTTTTGTGAGCCTTTCTATTTTGCTGGTGTTATGTGAAATTGATAAAGTTTTGATTTTGGATTTTATAACTTTATTTTCAATTTATTATTTTCTTAATAAAATTTACTGTAATATATATTGTTTTGTTTGTTAAATAAACTGTTGCAAATCAGTTTGTATTTTTTTTATGAAGACAAACGCTTAATTTCAAGGGGAAGGGTAAAGGAGACCGCCACTCAGGGCCCCACACCTTAGAAAAATTAAATAAATAACTAATACATTATAGACAAATTTATAGTTTTAGGAGATTACAGAACTCCTCCTTATCCAACGAGGGCTCCGCAATATCGTATCACCCATAGTCCCTCAAGGTCTATATCCGTTACTACTGATACCATGAGATCAGGTAGTGCTACGCACAGTTATCTAAAAAGTGGAAGTGGTACGCAGTGACTCAAAGTCTGTCTTTTAATCTTTCTTGTAATTATTCGATAATCATTTAGGTCTTGATACTTGATAATTAATTATATGTATATTAGTTTATCAATTTTTATCCTGTGAAAGTTATAAACAGGAAGTATTACTGCTGTAAGTAAAATTATTAGATAATTTGATATAATTAACTATGGAATTATTTAAACATTTTGGGACTTTAATCTATAAATTAAAAAAGTTATAATCCAAATGAAATAGTGAACCTTCTGGAATCATAGGCTTGCACAGCGTCCTTTATTACAAGGGTAGGAGGGTCCGGGGATATTCTTTACTCTCCTAGAAAACTATTTTAACAATATGCTGTCTAAAACATATTTGAAAATTAAACCTAAAATTAAACACTCTTGGGCTACAAAAAAGATTCAGTTGAAGTTTTTGAACTTTCATTTTAAGCAACATTTTTTTTTTTTTTTAACTTGAATCTTCTATCTACTGTTTTAAAGGGGAAAAAATATTCCTGAGACATTAGCAGGTGCCCCTCCGTATGCACATCTATGTCTGGAATGTTTTATAAGGATATATAGAAAATCTCTGAGCTAGTCACAACCTCAGTCAGTTATACAAGCACTATTGTGGTATAGTGTCTTTAGTCAGTCTTGTCTGTGTCCAGTGTTGAGCCTCTACTGAAACCAAAGCATGATTAATTACATGTTTTCGAGATTAATAATAATATAAACACTGATGTGGCATCCTATCATCTATAGCAGGACTGCATTTTAAAGCTGGGTGCCCACAAGGACCGGCTCGCACCGCTCCAGGTCGGCCTGTTTCTCAGCCCCTTTTTCAGCCTCTATATATAACGTACACTCAAACCACCATGGACTGCCCCAATCCCAGAGTTGTTCAGTAATTAATTACATTATTAATTAATTATATTAGTAATTAATTGTATTTATAATTACATGAGAAAAAATTGGATGCTTTTATGTACTTAGACAAAATATAAGCTGAACTAGCAAATGCTATGATGTTTGACAAACTATTATGCCAAAAGTAATTGCAACTTCCAATTACAGTTACAATAATTGGAGTGTTAAGAGCAATTACTTTTTCCAATTACAGTAATTGTAATTGTTAAATGTAATTAGTTAATGTAATTGGAAAAACTAATTCTGACATTCTAATTACAAATTACTGGTAATTGTAATTGTAATTTATGTAAAATACTTACTTTTCTAGCAGTGTTTCTAGAATATGGTGCCATAATAGATATTCAAGTTAAAAATTAAAATGGGCCAATTTGAAACCAATATATATTTTTTATTAAAATATTGATGCTTTAAGACGTCTTGAGCCATTTTAAAATCTACAAGAAACAATATCAGTTTATTTAGTCACTATATATATATATATATATATATATATATATATATATATATATATATATATATATATATATATATATATATATATATATATTTGTTTTGATATGAAAAAGAACTATTTATTATTAATTTTACTTGGCTACCTACTATGTAATGCACATTATATTTGAATCAAACATGAAAAACATGTCTCGTCATTTTCTTTATAGTTTTATTTCTTTGTATTATTCCTTTTCTAAAACTAAAATATCACAGAATAAACAACAAATTATTTTCATAATTAATGCAAGGAATTATATAGTTTTTCTATTATTGCATATAATTACCCTTATTGTGAGTCAATTAAAATACCCCTCTACTTGATCTCCACTCCTCCTTTTTAACAATCACACTTCAATAGCTAAACAGGATGTACTGACTCATGACTAAATAAAATAAATAAACTCATGACTAAAATATCACAGAATAAACAACAAATTATTTTCATGATTAATGCAAGGAATTATATATTTTTTCTATTATTGCATATAATTACCCTTATTGTGAGTCAGTCCATTAAAGTACTTGAATATTCCCACTCCTAATTTTTAACAATCACACTTCAATAGCTAAACAGGATATACTGACTCATGACTAAATAAACTAATATTGTTTCTTGCAGATTTGAAAATTGCTCAAGAGGGCCAGAACACTGTCAATATATGAATAAAAAATACATATTGAAGTCCAATTGGCCTGTTTTAATTTTTAACTTAAAAAATAATTACTGTACTGTTTAAGTACTTATTCTTGATTTTATGATTATTTTCTTACTATATGTAGATGTTAAGTTATCAAACTGTTTGAAATTAACATTTTTTACTTTCCTACTGCTACCTGGGAATAACAAGGTGTGGCAGTTAATATTTATGTGTTTTTCAATACTAAATCACAGGGTGGTATTAATTTCTCAAGAAAATACTTCTGTTCCAAAATAATCAATGATAGAATAGGAAAAATTAGGAAAATAAATTATTAAAGGTATCCTATTTAAATTTTTTTTTTTTAACTGTTGTAGTTTAAAAAATATAGGTGAAAATAAATAACTCATTTGAAATTTGCATGAAAGTGGTAGGGAAGAAGGAAAGTCGTCTGAGTGGATACATCAGATATTTACTTATTAATACACAGAGATATCTGATTGATTTGAAAAATAAGTATAAATTGTGCGAGAAAGAGTAAAAATTGAGATTACCGATTCAAATAAAATAAAATACTGAATGATCTATTAATTTTTTTCACCTTGTACCCAGTTCATTATTTTAGCCCTATGACGAATATTTAAAGCAGAGTTGTAATAGTTTTAAACTCGGCATATTTTACAGCGTTTAGAAAGAAACCAACAGAGAGAACTCGAAATCGGTATAGTTAAAAAATTATTGTTATATTTTGATTTGGCTGAGTAATTAATTCTCAAATATGTTACTTGTGCCCCTTCTTAATCCTTAAAACAGTTGGTGTAATGCCAATGTGATGCCCTGAAAATATGTGAAACCAAGAAATTTCCATTCTTAATTTTAGCTACAGAATCGAGGTTAAAACCGAGCGTAGATCTATATCGTGTTTTAAACAGACTTAATAGGCAGGCAAATAAATTTCTTTCCACTTGTAATACTTTTCTTTGATATTATAACATTTTCTCTTGTATTTTTATTTTGAACTGTATATTATCTGAGGCAAAATTGCTAATTATGTTTATTTTAATAGACTTGTCAAACCTTGATTTTTTTTTCCGATGCATTCTTTGCTAGAAGCGGAATGCTGCAATTTTCCCGTTTTCAAGTAATGTAGAAGAAAGTTTTTTAAAAATACTAAGTTTTTTAGAAAGTTTTTTAGAAAATACTTTTGAGCTGGCGGATTTTTCTGATGCGATGTTGATTAGGCATTGCGAATCTATATCGTTATCGAATTGGTGGGTTCTTGTATACTTTTAAAGAGCCTCTATAATCTTCCATTCTCAAAACGTGACAAATCCATGAAAGTGCACCTAGGTAGTCCAATAAGTTTTTTTTGGGATATCCATTCCTTTCATTGTATAATAGAGATTGGATCTCAGATTGTATCCAATAGAATGAGGATAAATACATACATCTTTTCGGGAAAAACTGGGAAGTTTGTTTGAGGGTGAAAATTTAGTCTATTGTTGACACATTCTTATGGAAATCTGCTTTGTTGTCACTAAATATGCTTTCCATGTATGGTATCATCCTGTTATATGTTTTGATATGTTGAATTTTGGTTTATGATATTAATTAAAATAAATAAATTTACAGAATAGAAGTTAACGACTTCAAGGGTTCCCTGACCATGGTCATTATACCATTGGTGGTACGCAAGGACATTCCAGATGGTGAGCAAGCAAGCAAACAAAAGCCATAAATAAAATCATTGTTTTAACACGCTCAATGAGGGATAACAATTAATTGAAAATTATTATTGAATTTATCAATTATAAGATGAATAAACACGATCTACAATTAATAAAAATGACTCAAGATGGTTATCATAGTTAAGATGAAAGCATTCAATGTTGAAGAGGATTAATGAATCAAGTTGAGCTCCATCAAGCCTAACATTGATGCTCTGATTGTAAATAAACAACAATTTGCTTCTAACTGAAAAATGTCCAAATTTCTTATTTTTGTGGATACACTTTTATCTGCAGAAATTTTGGTGTTGTTAATCTTACTGTAGCTGTGAAATCACATTTCACTTTTGATTTTAGATTTTTGAACTTTATTTTCAATTGATTATTTTTGTAAGCACAATTAATGTAATAATGTAATTATAAACATTGTTTTGTTTGTTTAATATCCTTTTGCAAAACAGTTAGTATTTTTTTTTTTATGAAGACAAATCTTTAATACTAATATCATAAGATCAGGTAGTGGTATGCCCAGTTTTCTGAAAAGTGGATAAAGAATGGATTAAAATGATAGAGTAAATGATGTACTTAAATACTCTACAATTATTTCATTCCAGGCTTTAGGATAGCTAATATCTGGCATCTGCCAAGTGATTTTGAGTTGTCTCCAATAGTACATGATGCTGGTATTTATCAAAAACAATTTTGTAGTAACAAATTAACAGAGTTTCATTTCAAATGTTTACTCAATTGTGAACCTATTAAATAACAAACTAAAGAAAAAGAAAGCTGGAAATAATGAATTGCATAGGCATCGCTACTTTAAGTAGATTTCCCTTTTCCTCCTAAACCTAAATATATTAACAACGTTTTAATTATCTTTGCTCGAATCACAAATAATATTTAACATTTCATCAACCTTTAGTCATTAATCACCACTCCATAATCATTTTAATGCATGCAATCATGAATTTCATTAACATTTTTTTTTTCTATTCTATGAATATTATTCTTTAAATGGATTATATTTGCAGAGGATTTCTGTAAAAAATAAATTTAATTTAATTTAATAAAAGTAAGGATCTAATATTTTCTGAAAAGTTGACTGTTTTTTATAGCTTTTTCGTTTAATAGTTTGTTCATAGATCAGATAAATATGAAATTTATTTTTTGATCAATTACAGCAATATGTTATGTACCAAGTACTTGGAGCGGGTTTAGGGGACCATAATGGAGTACATTAATTACATTTTAGATTTTCTAGAAAATTTTATTTGTAGTATAAAAATATTCTATTTACATCAATATAATAAGGTGCTTAATAAAAGTATAGCCAAAGTGAGTGGCATGCACTGTAAATACTAATCATAACTAACATTAATTTCATATCAAAATAATTACAAATATATATTGATATACAACTTTTAATCCTAGTAATACATTTGGTAAATATATTCTAGTATCAATAAAAAGATATGCTCAATTAAATTATACATTTTCATGATTAATTATAATCACTTTCCACAGTTTGGTTTTCCATTCTTTAGAGTTATATCCCAGTAAATAATTACAATTATCAGAATTAGACTGGTAAACCAACATAAAAATACAAATATATGATTGAACAACTTTCAATTTTGATGTATCCATTAAATTTAGTGATTGTGATGTACACTTCTGTTCAAACGGAATGTCTTATGTTTAATAAAAGCATGCCTACATTATATTTACAAATTTAATATAAAATATTATACAGACTTGATGATGTTAATTCATTATTTTATATGGCATTTTTAAACCAATGAGAACTGGCATTCGACAAGTTAGACTAGGATATACACAATACCTATGAATGAGAATCACAGGGGCTCTGTGATCAACAAATTATAGATATCCAAGAGGTGAGTCAATCTCTCTTATCTGAAACAGAGGTAAATTTTTAGTTAATACAATTTAAAATATAGATAGATCAATGAGCATACGGCGACGTTGTTTTTTGAAAAAGACCTAATCGCCAAAAATTCGAAATTTAGGTTTTGATTTATTATGGGAAATAAACACTACTTTCCTGCTCACGATATATCGAGAAAAAAAATTGGTAATGGTCTAAAAATCGAAATTTGATGTGATGACAAGCATCAAATACTGACGACTTTCAGTCCTCACTCGGACCTTGTTCAGTGCTAGACGCCTTAAAAATATATTCTAATTATCCAAATTATGCCAACTGAATAAATTCCTACATTACACAATAAATAAGAAAAAAAAAATCGTAATTTGGGAAAAATACTTCATGTCTTTCCTGTAAAGTTTGCTAAATGGTGCTTATGCATTTTCAAAAAACGACGTCGATGTAATTATTATTGTTTTTATTGAGTTTAAATAAACAATTAATAATTTAACAATTCATTCATTCATTCAATCGGCACTGCAACTTGATGTCGAGTCTTGGCCTCCTGCACCAGCCTCCACCAATTGTTTTGATCCTGTGCTGCTGCCATCCAGCTTCTCAGAGCCAACATGGACCTAGCATCAGTAGCCACTCTATCACTCCATCGAAGACGAGGTCTTCCTCTTCGCCTTGTTCCATGTATCACTTCCGTCATTATTTTCTTTCCTCATCATCATTCTCAGCCATCCGAGCAATATATCCGGCCCATCTCAATCTACTGAGCCTCGAACACTGCACCACATTTGGTTCCTTAAATAAATCTTTGAGCTCCTGGTTTTTTCAACATCTCCATACCTGGTTAGCCTTCACAGCTCCAAAGATTTTATGCTGAATCTTTTGCTCAAAGACCATCAAATTGTGCTCACCAGTTTTGGAGATAGTCCACGTTTCTGAGGCATAAAGGAGAATTGGACGAATAATTGCTTTGTATAATAGAACCTTTGTGTCCTTAGTCAATGCACGGCTCCTAAAATATGGACTGAGACCATAATAACAACGGTTGGCGCATAGCACTCTTCGTTTAATTTCTGAATCTACAACATTGTCTTGGATTATGAGGGATCCGATATAGATAAACTCGGAGACTTTTCCAATAGTATAATCTCCGAAAGTGATTTCTTCGCCAGGCCTGGGGATTTCCTCTGTGATCATGTATTTGGTCTTTGCTGCATTTACTTTAAGCCCTATTTTTCTCGTTGCATCTGCTAGTTTGAGGAATCCATCACAGACAGCCTGGAAGGATCGTCCGGCGATATCAATATCATCAGCATAAGCCAGAAGTTGTACTGTTCGACTGAATACTGTTCTGCTTACTTGAATACCAGATTCTCTAATGGTCTCCTCCAGAGCTAGATCGAAAAGGAGGCATGCCAGGGCATCCCCCTGCCTTAGTCCTTTCCTAGATGGGAATTTCTCATATGTTGCTCCTCCAATCTTCACCATACATCTCACTTCTCTCATGGTGAGTCAAATTCAAATTCAATTCAAATTACCATGATAATTTAACAATTAATAAAAGATAAATAAACAATTGTTTATTAACATTCAAGAAATAGATAAAATAAATATATTTTCGAAAAATCTCTATTTAAATTGGTTTTGCCCGCAATAAGCAAATGTCTTCAATGAATTAGATAAGACCTCGATAAACTTCATTAATGTTGCAATAACTGGAATATTGTGCCATTGTTTAATTTTTTTAATTAATATAAGATGGTTAATTTTTAAGTTAGTTAATGACATGTTATTATTGCTGGGTGAGGAATTCAGAGAATAACTGTAATCATAGACACAGACTTAGGGGAGTCGAGAGGGGCAATTGCTACCCCAATAATAAAAGAGGAGGGCAATAATATCAATTCGCCCAATAATTTGATGCATAAATATTAAAATAAATATCAATAACAAATAATCTGTATGAACAAATAAAATAGATTAACTAAAACCAATTAAGAAAATAGGTAAAATCGAATAGCTGGTTAGGCAAAGGTCTAGAAGTAAGATTAGATTTGAAGTTGAATCGAATTCTGTAAGTCTAGATATTCCCATCGTTCGTTACTTCATTTAAGTAGTAAATAATTTGAGCAGTAACGAACGAGAGGCTGATTTAGATTTACAGAATTCGATTCTACTCCTGAATAAAGAATATAAATAGAATATTATCCTATCTATATCGATCTGTAGAATACTATTTCAGAATATACAGAATATTAATACTATTCAACTTTTCACATTTTCTTAATTATTTATTTTTACACCAAATTATTGGGTGGGGAGAAGCGAAATGATACTCTCGTCCCCTCTTTCTAGAGGTGAAAATGAAATTTGGCCTCTCCCCTCCCAATCAAAATGGAAAGTCTGTGCCTATGACCGTAACAATAAAAAACAAAAACATTAATTGGTTTTTTAATGATTTTTTATATAAAATAATACTCCTTAGGATATTTTGTGAACAAATAGAGCAGAATTATTTAGAATGAAAGATTGAATTGAAAAAAATTGGATGAGACACAGAAAAAATACTTAAAAATTGAATAATCAGAGATTGTTGATCGTTGTTCTAAAGATAAAAAGTTATAACTCCCTACTTACCAATTTACCATGAGTGGTGAGGTGTGATGATTTCTTTGAAGTGATGTTTTACTTTGACAATCTTCACAGGAACTGGATAAGGCTTTGGAATTAGGACAGGAACTTTTTGGATTACTTCTACTGTATATGGTTTCACTATTTCATAAGGAACTGGTTTCTCGATAGGCACCTGAAAAAAAACAAAAAAAAACATATATATATATATATATATATATATATATATATATATATATATATATATATTTATATATATATATATATATATATATATATATATATATATATATATAGAGAGAGAGAGAGAGAGAGAGAGAGAGAAAATCTTCAAAAGCTTTTAATAGTTAGAGCTGACAATAAGATCCATAGATCCATATTGTGCATACAAGAGAATCATTGTGATAATCAGTTTCTTATTCTGATTTTAATTACAATCAGAAACAAGTAGTAAACGCAGCATGAATATAAGTTCCAAGTTAAATTTATATGAATAAAAATGCTTGCAAACTGGATAGCATGTGAAAGCAGTGGCAAAAGCTTTCTAGACCACTTAATCTTCATTTTATCTTCAATTTTCTGTAATGATGGTGAGATTCAATGAAAATAATTCATCTAAACAAATTTACAAATTCACCATAGATAATTCAATAAATCAACAAATTATATAGTTATATACGCAAATAAAAAATTGTCCTTTCAAGATAGCTAAGATCACAATTTTATAGGACTAGTCCTTATTTCTAAAATGCATATTCTCAAAAAAGCTTTTTGTGGTATCCTGTATAAAATATGATATCGGTCAGAAATATTCTAGTTTTGTCTAGTTCAATTATGATGAAATAGATGTTAAAAGAATAAATACAAATAAAAACCTACCTGAACAGTTTTAATTATAGGCACCTCTACTGGTACATGGACTGGTACGGGATCTGGAATAGGCACTGGATAAGGTACTCCAACTGGGTGTGCCACATGTACTGGTGTTGGAATAGCAACATGATTGTTATATTCCACTGTCTGAACTGGTACCCTGGAAATGATTATAAATAATATAAAACAAAAGGTTATATATTAGCAATAAGTTATTTTTTTTATCACTAAATAGGTTTTAATAATTTAAAGAAGAAATTTTAATTTAATGAAAATAGGAAAATCGAACTAAAATTTTCCATGAATAATTTCAAAAGAAATAATATAATTTAATAACTAAAATAGATATACTGAATGATTAAGTCATGTGAATTATTTAAGGCTCTAAAATAGTGTGAAAAATATGAAGGACTCTTTTAACATTATATATAGATAGCTTATTGATCTATCTACATTATTAGAACAAATGAATCATCAGAGGAAATCATTATACATAATGTTGCCAAATTTTATAATTTTCAAAAGGTCCTTTTATGAATAACAGAATAAATATGATGAGGTAAAAGCTTTAAAAAAAGTCTCCTAATTAGATTAAATTCAAACAAACATAAATTATCAGTTAGTTGTAATTTTGATTAATAAAGATGTGCTGTCTATATTTTAAATGATAATTTTCACAATTTAAAAATGTTATTTGGTTTTACTATTATGCGCATCTTTTCCAAATTAATTTATATCTTGTTATCTCAGTATTAAGTTCATATTCCTAAATTGGAGTGGTAGATGTATTGAGTATAACTGTAAAGTATGAGGCAGTATTTTAAAGTTATGGTTAGTTACTGGTACATTGTCGGTAGGATGAACCACTTCTATGCTAAGTTCAAGATGTTCCTGAAACAAACGATATAAATAAGAGGATTTATGTCTAAAAACATAAAAATAGAATCTCTTGCAAACAAAACATTAACAATCAGTAAGTAATTATAATAATCATGATTATTTTTTTTTCCATTGTATTTGTTTGTATGTATACCTGATTCGATATGCTGAATCATAATTGAAGCAAGATATTTATTCTGTCATATAGGTGATTTTTTATAAAGTTTTTAAAAGTTTCATATAAGTAAAAGATGTTTAAACAGCCAATTGGTAATTCTTATTGTTAAGAAAGAAAGGAAAAGAACAAAGAAATGAAATAATTATAGTTACTACTGGTATTCTGATGCTGCCAACAAGATGTTTTAACACCTTTACTGCCATTTGATAATGTCGAAATGGGCGAAAGATGCTTCTGTATTTTTTTTTTTTACTTCTTTGTATTAATGATTTATATTTATATATATATATATATATATATATATATATATATATATATATATATATATATATATATATATGTTAATATTATTTTATTAAATATAAATATTAATTAATATTATTAATTTAAATTCTAGATATATTTTTTTAAAATTAAAACAAACAAAGGGTAGAGGGAATGGAATCCCTTTGAATTTAAAATTTCATTAGTCATACATACTACAGTCCCAAGAAGAGCGAGAATCTCTGCATGCTATGGCCACAGCAGTAAATGGGTTAACAGGAAAATCCAAGAAGAAAGAAGTATTATCCAGGAATAAACATCTTACTGAATATTACTCAGAATAGGAGATTTTAACATAATTCATTAGTTTATGAATAGTTTTTGAATATATACGTTAATGAAAGGTGTTCACTATTGCTATAATTAAAATACTACTGACAGAGATCAAAAAGCAAATTAATTTGATAGGTTACTTCGTAATACCATTAGATCACAGTGGCTTATATTGACATTTAGTACTCTATATAAAAACTTAAAAGTAAATTATTTTTTATTAATTTATTGGAGGGAAGTAGCACAGTCAGTAAAACTAATATTGAACAAAGAAGTACAATCAACAGTTGAAACAATTTTTTTTTTTTTAACACATGTTTTTATACTTGTTAAGAATGAAAATTTAGTTAGTAAAAATTAACTTTAGCTTCTACTCACCCTCCTCCTACATATCCTGGGCTTCTTTTAACGATAGCTACACAGGCCTTAATGACCATTAAGACAATGAGAGCCTTAAAAAAAAAATGTATATTGGTATTTATTTTGTAACAAATAGATTAAAATTTTATTTATTAGATCATGAAAAATATATTAACTCTTAGATATCAAAACAGTACCTATAAATTATTAATTATTTTAAGCAGTACAAATTTATTGCAATATAAAGAAAACCACTTATAAGTAGTTCTCAGTACAAAGTGCTTCTTCATTTCTCATCTTATGTTAAAAGTTCTCTGTGGAGTGAAATTTTTACAAATATTACAATTAATTTAACAAATGAAAAACACTTAAATAGAATGAAACTATCTAAAATATCACAAAATTACTATTAAATCTGGTTAAAATTAGTTTTTATTCTTTTTCAACAATCTGAGTTAAAATGATTTTTGGAAAGAGCTTCAAGATAGCAAAGAAAAGAATTAATATAATTAAAGGTTTATAATTATTAAAGTAATATAATCAAAGAAGGGGTCTCTGATATATCCCAAACATTAATTATCAATGGACTTCAATAGAATTAGGAGTATGGTGTAATAGAATATGGTGGAACAGTAAATTGTTGATGACTTACAAAGATAAAGTTCCACATAAGTTTTTAATAGAGCAATGCTAATTAAGTATATTAAACTTACTAATGTGGTTTGATTGAGCCCAATATATAAATTTTTTTCATGATGACAAGATAATACTAAAAAAGATTTTTTGCAGAAGTCCCTACTCCTTTCATGGAGACCCCTACAGTAGGAAAACAGATTTTTTTTTTTTTTAGATCTTATATTTCTGCATCAAATCGTTCCTGGTCTATGTTAATAGTCCTTTGCAGTATTATAATTTGTGATTAACCAGTGGCGGCTCCCACAAACGGTGGTGGCAACTGAAGTTCACACAAATGATCTCATATTAACCAATTCAAAAATACGACTGTACGCTAAATTAGCTGCTGTAAAAAATCCTTGCATCTGAGCGCCTAGCACATTTTTTGTGCATACTATGTGATCGTAGCAAGCAGTATCCCCTACAAAACGAAATCCAGCCCCCTCTCCACTTCTCAGTCTAATCTAGGAGCACTGCTCAAGCTGTGCGGGATTCGTCTTCCAAAATGAAGGCGTTTCGTTTCTGTTGATTTACTCAATTTCAAATAAATATTTTCTATTTATTTTTAGTACTATAAAGTGATTGTGTTTTTCTTTTATAAAGTTAAGGGGAATCGCGTGCTCATGTGTACAAATAGAACAACGGCCGCTGTGATTATCTTAATATTTTATTTTCGTTGTCATTATAAGAAATATATGGACTGACAAGATTTTTATTTTTAGGCTTGTATATTTTTTTTAGCATGTAAATAAATATTAAGGTGCTTCTTCCAGACTAAGAAAGTATTTCTTGCTATATACTCCGAAGATAATATAGATGCAAAGGAAAGGACCAAGAAAAAATAACAACAAATAAAGCTTGGTATGGCATGCTATAGAATGGTTATTGTGTTCTAAGAAAAAAAGATCACAGAAGTGTTTCTCTACCTCTGGAAAAATAAGCATATACTCATGGACTAAATATACCAAGCATATACCAATTTTCCCAGAAGAGTACCAACGGTTCAAAACGATAAATGAATCACACTTCGAATTTAATTCAGATTTATTGAGAAAATGCTTAAGAGAAATTTAGACAAAGGACTAATAAATAGTAATAAACAAAATCTTAAATTTACTTGACGGAATATTTACAAAAATGCCATTTAAAATAAGAAAGAAATGAAAAAAACTTTAGCGAATTTCACAAGCTTACTTTTTTTCATAGTTGTCTTGAATTGTGCTCTGTTTACAGTAATGAATGAGAACATTAAAACATGATTAAAGAATGAGAATATTCAGTAATATAGAAATTTAAGATGATAAAGTGGCTGTTTATAATAATAAAAGAGACCTCATTCATAACTTTAGTAAATTACGGAAGTGAGAGAATATGAATATGACAATACATATTATTATATGAGAATTATATTTCTTCAGAAAAAAAAAAAACAGCTATCAGAATTATACAATACGAATGATTAGAGTAAATAGAGAAAGGCTTGGGCGGATTTGGAAGAATATATCAGGGTTCTTCTTCTGTCTAAACGATAATTAGAGGATAATAAAAAGTCGAGAACTGATGGCTTTAATTGACAATTGGATATTGTACCAGTTATTAAGAAAGGTTGAGTTATATGGCTAGGATATGTAGAGCGGACGGAAGAAAAGTAGATGCTGTATGGGAAACTCGCTGGATGGAGGAAGCGTGGGAGACATAGATTGTAAAGACTGGATGATGTAAATGTGACGTTGGTGGAAAATGCGAGGAGAGGGGATTATTTAGATTTTTCAATATTAATTTTAAAAAATATTAGTTTTCCTAATCAGCAATTAAATTCGAAAGATTAAAAAGTTAGTATCTATAAATATTCGTTCTCATACGTTCTAAAACAGAATCCGTAATACAACGGTCAAATCTGATTTAGGTGCTAATGACTGCAAATTCTGTTATACAGGTAATCAAGCAGTGATGTTACAGGCACGTACAACAATGGAATCAAGGTGCTTGCCCAAAAATACAAATTTGGTAAGGAAAACTGTCTATTGGATGACTACGACTAACTCGAGAGGAATAGCGTATCCATCAGTTAATGAGGTATAAATAAGAGAAAAATAACAGAATAGGCACAGAAACGAATATAATAGAATCTCAGCGTAAAAGCTCTCAATCTGCAACATTAGCGGTAAAAAGAAGTTCGATTATGATTATTTCACTGGATTCAATTTAGATCGATATAAACATATTTAATATATATATATATATATATATGATTAATATATGAAAAGATCTCTTGCCTTGTGGGGGTCCCATCCAGAAGGTTTATGTATGTTGTACATTACAGTTACTGTCGAATAAAAGAAAAATCATATAGGGTGATGTGGGGTAAGTGCGTTTTCGGGGTGAGTGCGTAATTGTCTCATTAAATCCAAACCCTCTACTTATAAGAGCTGCCCTTTACGGAGCATGAATTCTAAACCCTGATGTATCAGAAATCAGCCACGAAACTTCGCTAAACTGAAGTACAACGAGTTGTAAAAATATTAGTTCCACCAGTTGATAAAGTTGTGTTTGGATACTTTTACAGAATATCAATATTGGTGTTTGTCTACCAGTAGGGTGTTTTTTTTTTGCCTTGAGCGGAATTTACAGAAGCTGTTCTTTAAAATACTTTGTGATTTACATTCCTCTTTGACTGTTTTCTATTCTATTGTCCGCATTCACCCAGCAAAACGTGATAGTGAAGAACATGATAGGGGCAAGTGAAGACCTCTGTTGTATGACAATTGTGCGTGGTGTACATTTACCCTTACTATCATGTTTTATCGAGGCGACTACAAGCGAATTAAAACAAAAATCATTTTTTTTTCAACACATTTATTCAATTATCTCACTTTCATAACTCACTGAAGATTATAAAATTATAAAATCTCATAGAGATTATAAAATCTCAGACAAGCTTTGACTTTTTTTGATTATTACACCAGTATAATAAACCTCGGGAAACCGAACTATTTTGAACTTGCCTTAAAACCGCTCTAGCTTAAAAATGATCCTTCCAGATATGCAGGGACATTTATGCACTAAGCACTACTCAATTAAATTATCAATCTCATCAGAATGGACGTCGTTAAAATGTAGGCGTGAATGATATATTTAAACATAATCGTCTAAGGAACATTTTTTTTTAAAAATAGAAAAAATCTAGCTTCAAAAATAAAAATTTTACAATCCTGTAAAGTCGAACTTTATAAAATTTAGTACGCTTTTGCCCCACATAATCCAATTAAGGAAAGCTGAGACACGATATCGATTTAGTGAAATAACTCCAATGTCCTAACTTTTAAGTAATTTATATTGTTAAATATGGATTTAAAATATTTATCATATAGGCTGTGAAAATAGTTAAACTTGTGACCGTAATACTGATATGTTTAGTTGAATAAAAATTTTCATTGGGACATAGATCGATTTGCAAATTTAGATTATAATATATATCAAACAATCCGTCAAAAATATAAAACTGGGAAAGGATAATTTGGAAGAAAAAATAGTTAATAGTATTAAAAAGAAAAGGAAATAAAATATCGATTTTAGTATGTAGAAGTCAAGTGTAGCTTTTTTCTCAAAAGACAACATTGATGCAACGACAATAACTAACATAGAAGCTTAGAATCAATTCTACAGTAATTCAATTCGTAATTTAACTTGATAACTACAACTTGTTAAGTTCTAGTTGTTATAATAACAATTGTATAATTTGTTATGTAAATATTGTCCATTAACACAATTTTGATGTTTGCACAAATAATAGTTTAACTATAAAAAATCGTCTCAACGAAATTAAAAGGCTAAACCTTACCTGAAGTGTGTTCATATTGTCTCTGCGTGTCAGTTCTCTTGAATGAAAACAGGGGTTTGCCGTTGCTTATATAAAGGCTTCAACCCAGAACCATCCCCTCCATGCCGCGCTTTCTAGACTGCACTTAAAGCGTTTTGGTTTTGAAAAAAATATAATTTACAAATAAAATATTGCATCTGATTGTTTCCGTGACGGGTATCAACATTATTTAATGGGCTAATATTTTTCTGAACAATTTGTGATGAATATAATTGCAGATCTTTACTAGTTACATAATTTTAAAGATATTTTAAGCTCTTTACAAGTCTTTAAATATCATTACTTGCTCAACTAACTAAAGCGGAAGAAATATGACAATTAGCGAATAATCATTTTTTCCCCCGAAAACTAACTAATTTATTCGTTTTAAGGCACCATGATTCCAACAAAAATTGTAGATCTTTCTCATTTTTATAAAGATCTGACATTTTCATGAACTATTAAACCATTTTAAATGGTTTTAGCTAAGTTTTATAATAGGCATTTATTTTTTATTATACTTATCTAGTTTATTAATAATTTCAGCATAGTCTATGTATAAATAAAAATTCAGCCTGCGTATGTTTGGGTTCGCAAAATAGTCGATCGATTTTGATGCGGTTTTCATTGTCATTTAGGGATTTTCTTCCGGAAAATTCATATGCATTAAATTTTTCGAAATTCTCCCCGTAAGAGAGAAATGGGGAAAAATTATTTATGAAATAGGTAGGTAATTTTGTAATCGTTGTCATGACAACTTTATACATATGGAAACAAGTTCACTTTAAAGCTTTATTGCCGTTTTGACAAATTTATCATAATTTTAATCCTGTTCCTATAAAATGTCTAAATGAAATGAGACGAATTCTAAACAATGCAGTCGATTACTGAGTAAAATGTTCACCCCTTATGCTTTGGAATATTTACAGTCAAAATTTTTGTTCGAATCCGGTTGCATTTTTGTTGGAAACCGGTTGTTTCGTTGAATGTTCTGGTAGTCCCCTCTCCTCACCCCTAAGAGTTCTAATATTGAAGCATAGAAATGCAAAAGAGCGAATTGCCTTTAAAAATGTTTCCAGAATTCAAGTTTCGACTTGAAAAATATAAAAGAAATATGACTTAATTAAAAAACAAAAACATTTTTTTCTGATAACCTATGGTTGTATGAGTAATAAAATTACATTTATAATAGTACTAGCTTTATAAAAAAAAATGATTTTTTTTTTCTTCCTTTCCTATCATTCCACATAACCACGGCAAAGCTAGTCAGGGTATTAAACGAATGATGTGTTCGCTATAAAACTTTTATTCACTCTCCCATTCATTTCATATAGGAATAAGTATGATGAAATATGCGATATATAATTAATGTGTTACAAATAATATTTTAAAAATATTAAACTTAAAACTTTTCTTTTCTTTAAAAGTTGTTGGTATAGTTAAACAATAATAGTAAATATAAATAATAAATAAATAGTTAAAAATAAATAGTTAAACATTTAAAAAAAAATATCTGATGTGGGCAACATATGACTTCCTTGTACGCCTATTAAATTATAAATCCGTGGCTCAAAAAGTAATACTGAATTTGGTTACTAGTTTTCGAAGATTACAGTAAAAACGACACTCGGAGTCCCGACATCCATCTATTGACACACACACAAAAACACACACTTGTTACTGCAGGTCTCATTCCGTTATTACATGTCGTTTTCCTTCAGTAGGTAACTAGTTTCCAAGATATTTCTTCATATTCCGTGACAACAATAAAACTGTCAATATCACTGAATAAAGCATTGGAAATCAACATTTTAAGCGGAAAAACCCACTTAACTAATATTTTAATCTCATGCTGCAGACTTGTTTATCTCACAAATGGGGAGGAAAACCAGTATTTTACTTTCAATTTTAACACTTAAAACAAGTAATACAAAATTTTAATTGGATTGGAAACCAAATTGCGTTTGTAACCTTTATTACTGAAACATATGATTTCTCTTTTAATTTAAATATAATTTTTGATGTAAGCTTATTATGACCTTCAAGTAAAGTACCCTTTTCGGCTCACCAATTTTAACCAAAACATAGTAAATACATTCATATCGATATAAAAGTCCTATTTACCAAATTTTAGATAATTTACATCATATTTTAATATAATTTTTGATGAAAGTCTAATATGATCTTCAAGTAAAGTACCGCTTCCGATTTTTCAGTTTAGACCAAAATATAGTATGTTATTTAAATCAATATATAAATTATAAATACTAAACTTGAGAAGTTTTGTATAGTATTTTAATATAATTTTTGATGGAAATCAATATGACCTTCAAGTAACCTATCACTTCCGGTAATCAAGCAGTGACCAAAAAGGGAGGTTCACAACTAAATTTTAAAACAATCCTCAATACAAAATTACAACTTTCTACAGCTAACCGTTTTTGAGTTATGCGAGATACGAACGTACGAACATACGTACGTGCAGACGCCACGACGAAACTAGTAAAAATGGATTCAGGGATGGTCAAAATAGATATTTCCGCCAAAATCTGAAAACCGAAAATTTCAGCTACTTATTATTTAAATTGTTTGTATCCGTTTTGTATTTACTCTACCTATGTTCAAATTTTGGTTATATGGATAGTTTCTGAAATCTTTTATTTTTAACAAATCGTTCTTTATCTAATGTTTGTGGGGTTTTTAAATGAAATTTATGATTTAAATCTTTTGTAAATGAATTATGTTGTAATGGAGTTCATATTTGTTAGCAGTTTATAAAGTGTTTACACGAGCCAATAAACCTGCAAGACTACACTCTACCACTCATTTCTGATCTGTTACAATCATTAACTAAAAAAATAAAAATAAAATCAATGGAGAAACCATAATTCCGATATGAAATCCATTTGATACTTGCCTTGCAGGAATCAAGGAAAAAATCCACCTGAATTCTTTCCTTTGATTATATAACCAAGTAGGTTAGGAAGTAAGGAAATAAAATCTTGTATAAAGAGGAAAATTGAACCGCGTATATGCTTAAACTCGATTATTTTTTTTCCATTTAGAATTTCTTTGATCGCCGTACAGCGTGCGCAGGGGTGGGATTCGGGGGGATATATCCCTAAAAATGTTTGCAATGGACGAGAGGTTTGCAATTTGAGTAGTATTTTTGCTAATTTTTAAACAAGAATTTTTGATTCAATTTTCATGCTTATTCTTAAAACTTGCCTCCAATTTAGCGATTATTGACATTGAGGTGATTATTTGCCTTCATATTAAATCCCTTCCCGAAAAAAAAATGTAATCCCCCTCGAAAATAAATTCTACGCACGCTCCTGTCGCCATACAATAAATTTTCCTCACTTTTTGGATAAAATAAAAAGATTTTCTCAATGCTTGGAGTAAATAAAAAGTTTTTTTTTTTAGAGGCGAGTTCAGAGTGCTGTCTTATCCTTAGAAGTTACCTTGTAAATTTGCAGAAGATCTTTATTTCTATTGCTGCATAGAGATCATTTTAAACAAAGCTGTGATTGATGTTTTTTTTAGTTGTTTTTTTTTACCTATAAGACATGAATTTTTTACCAACAGCCCCGTGGGTTCTCTTTTTGGTATAGCTGTGGCTCACTCCACATGATGTCTGAGGTACAATAAAGACAAGTTCTGTTCTCAACCATTTCTGCCCAGTATATCTGCCTTTTTATTCTCTGGTGTTCCTCTTTTTCTAAAATATCTCACGCCAGTCTATTTCGCTGGTGGAGCATGATTGCATCCAGTTCAGCACATCCAGTGGGATTTTATCAAGACAAAGTATCTGTATTTTCCATAAAAACTCCAAATAAACTTTCTAAATGAACAAAAAATTTAATGAAATAACTAAAGCACCTTCAAATGTGATAGCTGAATTACAATCCTTGGAACAAGGCTAAATTAAAAGTGTGAAAATTCATTACCTACAAGAAATCCTTAAGCGTTTGTCCCTTGCAAATTTTTTTAATTACAATATTATTACGTATTGGTTAATATACTTTTTTTCATGTTTACTCTATTATCAAAGAACCTAAAAGTATGATATTTAAAGGACTTTAAATGCAATTTTGATATCAAAGGCCAAAAGAAGATCAGCACAATTAAACTTATTGACTTAATTAGAACATGAAATTTATCACCTTTTTGCTTGATTGACAGCTAGAGGTATTAACTGACATGTTGTACATTTCATTATGTCTTGTATAATCCAATTAGATGAAATATATAATTTGCCATCCAACTCATATATGCAGATGCAACTAATTTTTACCGATGACAGTTAGTATGCTAAATAATTACTAAATGAGAGAGAAAGTCTGTACTGAAATAACTGTCTCCATATTCATAATTTTCATTAAGCTTTTCTTGGAGCTTAATTCTCAGGATAGCTTTAACCGCGAAGGCGAACTCATTGTCCTGCTGACCGACTTACCGAATTCCCGATATTCCTAATCGTTTCCTTGTTCATGACTATACATAAAAACATATATGACATAACGCATTCAATGTACATATTAGGAGATGTATTCAATTGAGATAGATTCAGATGATTTAGAATTTTTAATTAGATAATCTAATTAACTTTACTAGCTGGCCTAAGGTTCTTCGACATTATAAGTCCTTATATAAACTTTTCTAACCTGTTGTCATTTGTTCCGATATGAAAAAAAGTCCTCCATTCGAAAACCGCGGTGATCTGGTTTTCGGAAACTTCTCGTCTTTCCAGTCCCTCTAATGTGGTTTTGCCTTAAAGATAACCTAAAAGTAAATATGCAGAGGTAAAGTACGCTTTATTTCATTATTATTATAATAACTTATTTGTATTCTCATTGTCTTATAAGTCAATTATATAAGTACACTGCCATTCCTATTTAAATTTATCTCATTTTAGAACTAAGTTGTAGACCGATGAACCAATACCATTCATTAGTCTTAGTCAATTCCCACGTCGTGTCCAGGTTCACCGAGGTAATCTTCTGTGCCTCATCACGGGAACGATTCCATCTCTCTTCACGGTAGGACCAGTAATTTCTTTCCTGCCGTCCACAAATGCCTTTTAGTACTGGTAAAAACTATAGGACCCTGCTTCAATCCGCAACATGGCTCTTAGGGCCTCATATACGATCTTCGATTCAGCAACGGGACCATAGGAGCCATCATTGTCGTTTCCATGCTCAACGAGTTTTGCTCAGAAGCCGAATGCTTGGTGAGGAAAACCGTTAGTCCTAGCTTTCCAGGGGTTCGGCCTCAGTTCCAAGTATTCATTAATCTAAACTGTTTCACCTTCCGATGATAGACATTAATTAGAGATTCATCCACGAAGGAATGGGAATATGTGCTTAGTTATCGATATGTAACATTAATAGGAGTGCCTGCATTGTTATGAAACTGTTCCCTTGGACTGGACCTTTCTTCCGTGTGTCGCTTCACATATTATATCATCTTTGTCGGTACCGCTTCCTTAAATTAGATACTGGTTTTAGGTTTTAGTTATGTCAAAGTATTCTTCTTGATTCCAATTTTATTAAGCTTATTTCTAGGATTAGTTATTGTGAGATGATTGACATAAACAATTAAACACAAATGTCCATTTGTATATATGCATATATATATCTATATATATATATATATATATATATATATATATATATATATATATATATATATATATATATATCATGTATATGTATCTTAAATACTCCACTCTCTTAACATGTATATATATATATATATATATATATATATATATATATATATATATATATATATATATATATATATATACATGTTAAGAGAGTGGAGTATTTAAGATACAAATCAGGGATACAAAAAAACTCAAATAAATTCATTCACAAGAAACAGATATAAATAACAAAAACTAAATGCGCTGGGAAAGTCATAAGGCAAACACATCAGTTAAGTAAAACACTATCTTGCAAGTCATATCTTAAAACATGCCACTTTGTTTGATAAGAAACATAGCACCAATCATGTTGTATTATTTGAACAAGGATTGAAAAAATTATATATTTTGTTTTGTGATAAAAAATAGTCTCAAAATTTAGCTTTGTTTCAATATTTTTTGAAAATATTCCTGGAAGAAAAATACGGCAATAAAAAAATTGGGTATAAGAAAAAACATTAAAATGAAAATTTTAAAATAGTTTTCTGAAAATTTGGCAACAGTACTCAAGATATTGAACATAAAATCACTTTTTTACATACGAATATTGGAAGTAGAAAGTAGTTATAATGAATTAAATTAAAATGAATGCTGATTTGAGTTCAGTGGAAGTTGAGGAAGAAAATACGTAACACCAGGTAACGTTTTTAAAAAAATCATTTCATACATTTTTACCAATTAGTTGCTATAATTTATTCCATAATTAGAAGAAATATATGGTGACTGCAGAAGTTTTTACGCTGGAATGCGGGCTTTTTAAAGGTTGTTCCGTTAGCTACGGGAAATATTTAAAGCGGTGGTAGTAAATCTCAATTGCAACAAAAAAGTTGATATGGCCCATGGTCCGATTCCGCGTAGAAAAGCAGGAAATTAAAGTTTTGTGTTTTTGTCACATTTATTGTTGAATACGAAACGATCGCTCAAAAACTATTCAAGGCAAATAATTAACTTCCAATTGTAGAAACGTCAAATACATAAAATTATCCTTAAGAAATATAGTTTGGCCTTGCTAAATCCATTGTATGGGGGCTATCTGGTAGACCAATAGCGACAGATTTCCTTTCTTCTTTTTTTTAATATCTCACTTTACTTGTGAATGTTTTTCTCACCCCTCTACTGGACTACAAATACCTTACTCCTAGGAAAACATCTAATTTTATTAAACTTTAATTTCGTATAAATGAAGTTGAGGTTTCTTCTGGGATTGGCCTAGTAGAAATGGCATCTGATTTGCCAAAATGTGTGGTGTGGAATTAGGTTTCTCCTAAAGTGTTTTGTGAATGAAATTTATTGAATTTATCTTTGTTTATGAAAATAAAATAATACGGAAATACAGGATAAAATTGCTGTTATGAAATGATACTAAATATTACAACAAAAAAAATCTACAAATTTAGCAAAACAATTCTGAAATTAAATATGAAATAAAACAGTGAAAAATAAACACTGACAAATTAAAATGAATAATACTTAGGCATTCAAAAGAATAAAATAATGTTACCACTCATGAACCAATTGCTCCACTCTACTGTTAGAGTAGTCATCATTTTAAACTTCCCTGTAGATGTGAAAAATTTAAATTTATAAGTTTTCTAATTAATATATTAAAT
This sequence comes from Rhaphigaster nebulosa, assembly GCA_948150685.1. Taxonomy (NCBI): domain Eukaryota; kingdom Metazoa; phylum Arthropoda; class Insecta; order Hemiptera; family Pentatomidae; genus Rhaphigaster; species Rhaphigaster nebulosa. The sequence continues at coordinate 136,269,579 of OX411306.1, read as the reverse complement.
TATTGGAACAATATTGGTTCAATTACCTTCGGATAACAAACAATAAAAATATTCTATTTAACATACCTCAGAAGTTTGATTTATAATTCCTTTAAAAAAAGTCTATTATTTTAAAGTTTTTTAAATGTTTCAGTTGGTTTCAATATAGATCATTCAATTCTTTAAAAAAAGTCAATAGACAATTTATACAGTTTCTTATTTATTCATTTTTTAATACTTCTACAGTCTATATCATTTGTGGAAATCCTTAACAGCCTTACGTTGTGTTGACAAAAAATGTTGCTCATGAAAATAAAAAAGAAAAGAAAATAGCTAAACCGAGGGAATCGTTTAGAATCAAAATAAAACCATACACTATATGATGCTAGAGACAAATGTGAGCTTTGTCTAAATTTGATATACAAACGGTTGCCCAAGACACTGAACAATACCAAGCAGGTCGTTAGATAAATTGAACTGGAATTAGCTGTTATTTTGTAATTAATCCATTATTTAGAACGATTTTCTTTATTATACTGTCCCCATCTTATGATATTTAAATGGACTGTCAGAAGGACAATTTGCGAAAATTGTAATACAAAATATGCTTTAAATCAAAAGTTATGCGCCAGCAAACAATGAAAATATAAAAAATATAAGAAAGGTTGAAAACATGACCTTAACCACAACTAGAAAATTAAAACAAAGAGAGGAATCTTCTGCATTTATTTGGTTGTAAAAATCCCAGAGTAATGGTATAGGAAACTGGAGGGTATTGCTCCTCTTTTTGTCTCGAATGTTATTTTATCTCCGGCATCAAATTCACCTTTGTCACTGATTACTTATTTTGGCAAATGTGAATTAACAATTGGGGAAAAAAAATCTCGAAGTACTATGAAAAAAAGTGGGGTAAGCACTGATAATAATACATTAGAAGATGAGAATCTAACATTCTAGGTCAATACCCAGGGTCAGAACTAGTAGGGTAAAGGGGGCAATTGTTCCCAGCGGCAAAATTTGCGAAATTTTATATTATAGATTAATTTTATAAAATTTTATAGATTAATAAAAAAATATTTGTTTCTGCTTTTTGAATCTTTTGAAGTCAATTTAGCCAATGTTATGAGATAATGATATTAATTTCGAAATAATATTACCTAAAGTACTGCTATCAGTCTGTAGATTTTTATTGAAGTGGGAATATGGTGTGAAAGCAGGGACGACAAAATTAATCATGACTTCTCTGGCAAAAATTCTAGTTCCTGCACGGCCTCTACTAATGAGATGCTGTAACATGAATATAAATTTTCCTAATTATTAGCTCAATCGAATATTAAAATAAACTTTTAGTTCTTTGAAACTTGTTCACTTAATATACTATTTTTATTCCATTATATATCAATAGGACGATTTAACAGCTGCAACATTCAGTTATTTAAATATTTCTTCCAAACTAGATATTTAGGACATCAAAACGAAACCAATTACACAACTTCATGTTTATGCAATAGCACCAATATTTAATACAGAGGAGTGTCGCTAAGAATGATTTGCCAAAATGCTGGTGTTGTATAAGATAGGCTTCCGAAAAGTAGTGATGATAAAGTATGTGGTTATTATGTACAAGAAATTGTAGGGGATAGTCCAGAGCTATAAATTTGATCACCTCTTGTAAAATATATTGGTATTGCTAGAAAGATAACATTCGAATAAGTTTATGTCTTTATTGGTGAAATAAAGTTTACATTAGAGCTTTCGAAAAGCCAATTTTAAATTTTAAAAATTAGTAGAGATTGATTTTTGCGTACTTGATATCGCTCCGTTATGAGGGGCTAAGTAAAAAGCCAAAAAAAAAAAAAAGTTGCAGAGCTCCCTCACAAACACCATATTTTAAATTATCTTAAATAGTAGCTAAAATAAAAAATTAACAAATCAAAATGACTGGGGTGAGTGAAAATAGTTTATCCCAATAAAGCACTTATCTAACACCAACTTGACTCAATCAACCCTCTAACTCAATTTGGGGAGGCTGTAGAGGTACGTAAAACATTAAAAACAGCGAAAAAAACATGTGAACATAGCGAAATTTTGACTGAAATTTATCCCAACACTATGGCATTGTTCTGCCTAGAAAACAACCATACATACCGAATTTCAGCTCATTTGATCCAAAATGGTGCTATAAGGGTTATGAAACGGATTTAAAATGTACCCCCACCCGATCCGATGACCTTTGATATAGCGCAAAAGACTATTATTTTCGGAGTAAATATAACAAAATCAAAAATCATTGATTGGATTTACCGTGAAACCGTGGGTTTGCACTGTTCTCTTGTAAATTACATTTCATTTTCAGAACACAATGGTAGGACAGAGAAATTCATTAAACATTATTGAAAACTAAATAATAATTATGTATAAACAGAAGTTTCACGCCCCGAATAATACAAGGGTGGTATGCAAAATATAGCGTTGAATATTACCTGACAAGTGTTTGTTTATGAAATTCAGAAAAAAACTCCTACTTCTCTTCTGTTTCGTATTAAAAATTAACTATTAGTTAATATGAATAAGATGTTTCAAGTTAAATTAATTACATAAGCATACAGTGGGATGAAACAGCAAAAAAGCGGCCAAAACCCCCTTTTTTATGCATTTTTCTAGACAAATGAAAATTTACACCTAAATGCATATAAATTGCGGTCCTAAATTTTCAAAACAATATATTCATCACCAACGCCTATTTTTCTTATATAAGCTTAACAAATCCTGGAAATTTATGAGAAATCGCAATAAAATAAAGTGTATTGTTTTCAATCTAAAACCTTTATAATTATAATACATGTATTCATACTTATGCCATATTTTTAGCTTTAGTGAATGAGTATAAATTATTTTTTTCACAATTTTTATTGGTACTTAAGTACTGAAATGTTAAAAAGTATTTAAATTATGAATTTGAATAGAACTACAGTTTTTTTGTCCCTAAATGCCCCTTTTAAATTAACCAGAATATGTCAGTAAGGATGTGGATGAGCGATCAAAACAATATTTAGCTGAATGAATCTGCGAACTGTTGAGCAAGCTAAATATAATGCTATGAAACATGTTTGCAAATATTTCCCTATTCAGCTCAATGGAGGTATCATTTTGGATTGCAAAATTGTGGAGTAAATTTGATTTTCAGATATGCCGTTTGTATTTCCCCTCTCATGAAAAATTTAAGTTTTCATCCTCTCACACTTTCAACTTCCCTAGTGCATAGTCCGCTATCTTGAAAAAAACACTGAGAACAAGTAGGTTTTTAGTTTTTCCTTGATAACTCGCTTCCAGGGGATTTTAGGCAAAATGTTGTTATTACCAATGTTAATTAACATTACATTTCCTGCATTTTTTATATTGTAACATGTTGGAATATTCGGAAGAGCTACTAAGATACGGGCTATGAATATCTGCAAAATAACACAAATATATGTCAGTGGTTTCGACTTAATAACTATTATTTATTATTATAATATATTAATATAACCTATTAAATAAATAATGAATCTCTGTTATAAAAATATATAATATATTTTTTTTTGTTAGTTGTACTGCCAGACATTAATATTATTATTTTATTTTGCATTATATTTAGCATGTTCAAAAGTTCGCAGATTCACCCAGCTAATGACTGTTTTGATCGCTCATCCACATTCTTACTGATATATTCTTGTTAATTTGAAAGGGACATGTAGGGACAAAAAAAACTCTAGATCGATTCAAAATCATAATTTAAATGTTTTTTAACATTTCTGATTTTTATCAGGGCACTTAACATTTCAGTACTTAAGTACCAATAAAAATTGTGAAAAAAATAATTTATACTCATTCACTAAAGCTAAAAATATAGCATAAGTATGAATACATGCATTATAATTATAAGGATTTTAGATTGAAAACAAAACACTTTATTTTATTGCGATTTCTCATCACAAAGAAAGTAAAAAAAAAAGTCTGAGGTACGCTAAAAAATTAACATTTTTTTATATGGGTGGCAAAATTTTAAGAAAGGTGAACCAACATTATGTCAATCGTTAAACTATTTAAAAAAAAAAAAGGATTGAAGATTAAATAGTTGCAATTGCCTCCAAGTGTGGCGTTGAGGGGGGAATGGAGGAGAGAGGGAGTATTTCTGTAAATCCATGACTTTATTAGAAATATAGAATGATTGTAGATAATGATTGTAGAATATTGTAGGTAATGCTTATTAAACAGTCCAACTTTCTTCTTTAGAGGCTCCGGCAGAAAAAACATCCATTTTTTTAGCATACCTCACGTATATCTTTTAAACCTTTTTAAAAAGTATTCTTTGTTATTAAAGATTATTTAGATTTAAATAAAAATAATAATGTATACATAATTATTAATTTTAATATTAAATACAATTTCTTTTCAGATACAAAATAAGCTATGATATAGATATTTTATTTTTTTAACTAGATATTATTTGCTGCTATTAAACATTGGACCGCAGTTTTACCATCCTAGTTTTTTCTTCGATTTTATTTGAAAAATAACATGGTTTATTAAAAAATACTAACAAAATATACGTTAGAATTTATAGAAATAAGTTACATTAATTGTTGCTATTAGTATAATTAGTCATCAATTATTTTATCAACATGCTGTTATATAAAAGTACAGTCCGTTTATCGTTTGTAAGCGCTAACCACGAAAAGTACAGAACCGATCTTTACCATATTTTAATTATATCGTCTTCATGATTCCTAGATGATTTTGCAATATTAAAATCTACCGATATACATATAGCGGCTGCTCAAAAGCCGAAAAACCACTTCTTCCCTGATGTGTAGCGCCAAAACTTTGAATATCATAGCCATGTTTTCGGAGGCGGCTAAATTTGCGCCTCATAATCTTGCCTTCTTCTCCCCATATCTTCCAATACTAAACTAAACTAAGGCCATATCTGCTATTGTCGCTACATCATTCTATTGTTACTATTTGCCTGATTAGTGACTTGGTAGTTTAAAAAAAAATTAGGATTAGAGATTTGTTCGCATTTGAACTTTTCCATCCTAGGCGACGAGCAGGCCCTGCATGTTTTTATTTTTCTACCGCTGCAGGTCGGAGGAACTGCAGGACAAGCCTTAAGGAAATTATTGTAATCGGGTCTAATTTTCGATGTGCAGTTTTCAACGGTTCTGCGCGCTTCAGAATCCCCTGAGTAAAATAAACCGTATTTTTGGCTATTGCTCTATCTGTGTCATGATCATCTATTGAACGGGTGAACTAATTCTATTTTGAACTTCAATTAATTCGATTTTTTATTACTGTATTTATACATACGATAATTTTTATGAACTTTCCATTGTGTTCATTTAATCTATATTTATACTCAAATCAAAAATAGCGAAGCATTGCCGTGTCAGCTAGTTGGCTAATAGCTTCTTAATCTACTGAACGATGGTACCAAACAATTTGAGCAAATTTTACGTTTTTGACTGTGTTTTTTTTTGTCTATATTTATGACTTGTTATAAGCTCGTGCTAGTATATTTTTTTAACCATAAATTGAATCATAACACTTCTTAAAAAAAAAAAAAAACTGTTCTCTAGAAAGATATATAAAAAGCGTGATGCAGAAAAAGGACTCGAGAAAGTATAGCACTTTTCACCCGCAATCAGCTAATGCCCTTAAGGTATTTCTTAGTGGGTACTTGCTCCACTGGTATTCATTACGTTAACAAGCAAAAGCAAAGACACCTGCTGTTGGCCATGTTAGAGGAAGGAAGTACAAGCAACATAATGTATTGAGTAATCTGTAGAATCCGGTGGCATTATCGGATCTCCTCGGGGTACGTGACATTTGAGGCGCTGACCGGAGGGAACAGGAAACGGAAGAGCGCCACAGTTGGACCGAGATGGGTGTGTGTTGTTCCCTTCCAGCGAGACCTTTCCAGAGCTCCATCTTCCATCTTCACCAAGCCAGCTTTCAGTGTCCGCTTCTCGAGCAATAACTCTTCGTATAGTAATAGCTAAGTTTAGAACGTCGGGATAAACGTGCTTGTTCCAATTCAAAATAAAATTTATGACATGATAAAAGGTTAAAATTTAAGCAATAGTATTGAAGCTGTATAAAATGAGTCTCGAACGAAAGCATCGATATCATTTTTAATTTAATTTTCAATATCCTTTCAGCATATGTTTCAACTTGGAGAAATAATGGAAATTGCAGGATTACACCTATAAGAAATTAGAATAACAACTCCGATTCGTAGCTTTAGTTAAGGAATTGGGCCAAAGAAGTATAAATATACATTTTTAAATTTTTAATTGAATTTTACATCAGATATAACCAACCAATCATTTTTATAACTATTTTTGAACTTTCATGTAGACCTGTTTCATTTTAAGATTCGTTACGTACTTTGAGATTGTGTTTAATGTGGCTTTATATTTTTACAGTATTCTAGTTGGCTTTAGTTTTGCTCTAGGCCAGAGGTTTCCAAACTACGGCCAGCTAGCACCACAGAACAGGCCAGCTTTATTTTTTATTTCATTGCAGAACAACAACTAACTAAGAAACATAATTCCAGACATGCATAATGAAACAGTAATTAATGATGTGAGATGCATCCTAAAAAGTTACATCAAGGTCTTTGCTCCTAGGACTTAGTGAATTTAGTGTGGCTTTTAGGCTAAAAAGTTTGGATAACTCTGCTATTTGTGAAAAATATGAAATCATATTATTATAGAACCCTCGAAAATGAAAATGCTCGTGTTTTGAAAAATATGATAAAGAACTCTAAGATTTAGTAGATAGTACAAAAATACCTCAGAGGAATCTTCATGGAACTAAAAGAAGAACAAACTGAAATTCTAAAGATTGGAATTTTCCTATTGCCCTTGAGTGAAGCTGATTGTATTATTTTACAATACAAAATTTTATATTAGATTCTACGGTGCAAGAAAGGATGCAATAAAAAAAAATGCTGGAGTCTCTCAAATAGCAGTGCATAATTAACCTGTCAATGTTTCGCCAATCAGGCTTCGTCAGGACTGAAAAGACATAACATCATATTAATGCAGAATAGAGATAGAGCATTCCACATCAACAGATTAATAAAAACTAACTAAATAGAGTTACTACATTACTCTTTTCGAAAACAGTCATTAAATAGTCTAGTCAATAAATGAAATATGGGGAAAAGTTTTTTGTAGTCTTAAATTTTGGTACACCCCAGTTTTTTTGGGTCGCTTCATATTCACAAACACGAATGTAATATTCGCTGACAGATATTTTTCCCAGAACATTGTTTGACAAATAACGTAAAAACGTTGGGACTTTTTTGGTTTTTCACTTATATCTCGGAAATTGATGCTTTGTTTTAGAAAATTAATCTACAAAACATTAAAATGGATGAAATTTATTTACATTTTAAGACCATGAAATATTTGTCTACGATTAATCGTCAAGTTGTTAGAGCGCCCTCAAAAATGATCTGTATCGAGGGGTGTACTTCACTTCCGAAGGCGTGAGAAGAAGTGCGTGTTCTTCAAGATGGTGTGTCAAGATGGGAAGAACAGAGAAAAGTGTAGGACTTGTGAAGGAGGATGAGAAAGGGGGTAACTGAAGGGAACCAGCCCGCTGACATTACCGCATTTATAAAGAGAACCAGGAATCGCTTCAGGAACCGCTAAGGTTTAGGAAGTACAAGCGACGGGAACCAGCCGTCGGACCCTACGAAAAACCGAGCGACGGGAACCAGCCTTCAGGAATCGCTAAGGTTTAGGAAGTACAAGCGACGGGTTACCAATATCGAATGAGTAAATACATATAAATTATAATTCCTGAATACGTTATAAAATTTTCAGGGAAAAAAAAAACAAATTGTAAACGGGGAATGCTTGGTAGTATGAAGCATTCTATGAATTTTACAAAATGGTACATATATTAAATAAACTAGATAAAACCAAAATAGGTTTCAAAGAATTACTGTTGGTATTGTATAATATATCAACTTTTATGTTGGAATATTAATATCAAATGTAGAAAAAGCCATCGGAACTCGAGAGTAACAAGGCTAAGGGGAACCAGCCCTTAGTCTTGTGGAATCAGGATTTCAGGAGAGGAGAAGTAGATGATATCAAAAGAAACTCCAGTATTGCTACAAATAGCAGTCAAAAATAACTGGAGGAATCTCAGAGAGGAAACTAGGAATATTTTCGTACATCAAATATTTCCAATCCTTTCAGTCTAAAGGATTGATGGTCTAAAGGATATTATGGCCTCAATAACCCTAATTTTCTTGATCTTATTCCTCAAAGTCTCAATCATTCACCATAAAGGCTCATGGTCATCCTAATACTTTAGTATAATTCCTACCTAGTTCCAGTGTGGATTTACGGACAGGCAGACTAGGCAATTGCCTGGTGCAGAAAAATTTGAGTGAAATTATATTTTTATATTCAAAGGAATTCGTATAAAAAACATTCGCATACATAAGTATAAAAATTATCTACACTTAATTTTTAACTATAAATCTATATGAAATATAGGAGATAAGAGCGGAATTATCTGCCATGGGGTTGGCAATACAACAAATTCGCACCTCTCTTGCTCCAACAATCCTTATAACCCTCCTCGAAGGTTGAAACGGCAGTGGCCCCGAGACCATTTATGAAAATGCTTTTGGAATTCTAGAAATAGACCTAAACCTCAAATACTGAGCGTCTGTGGGCATATAGTGCACACACTTTGTGTCCACTGGCTTTCAATACCAGTGACGCAGCTGGGAGAAAAGCGCTGAGGTATCCTGGAATCTTGCTTTGCCATCCGCATGTTGGGAGCCTTAGAACTAATTGAATTTCTTCTTTAGTATACTTGAAAGTATAACATTACTCCAGAGTGCTCTGTCTGTAAACAGCTGAAACATATAATTCAGATTTAAAGATCGCTGAAACCACTCTCACCCTTTCAGCCTGTCTCAGATACCATATGCCATCATCACGCTAATATAGTAAATGTCAGCGAAAGCATTATATCCTTACATTATCATATAACTCATCGAACATATTTTAAAAGTTAAGAGCCGTTGATCTTAACTCATTGAGAGATCAAGCGATTGACAAGAGAAATTTTTGGTCCTGTGAAACTTCTCTGTACAATGGTATCTAGTTACAAATTTAATAATGTAATTGAAGGACTGTTACCAATATCGAATGAGTAAATACCTATAAATTATAACTGCTGGATACGTTATAAAATTTTCAGGGGGAAAAAAACCCAATTGAAAACGGGGAATGTTTGGTAGAATGAAATTGAGTTTTCCTGGAGCATTATATGAATTCTACAAAATGGTACATATATTAAACTAGATAAAATAGGTTGCAAAGAATTACTGTTGGTACTGTATAATATATCGACTTTTATGTTGGGATATTAATATCAAATGTAGAAAATAATATGAGTAACTAGAAAAAAATTATGAAGTCTGGATTTAAAATAAAGAAGACGTTGGCCAGTCGTCCTTACGTTCTTTTTTAATTAGTAGTAAACTCTAGTGACAATTTATATTAATTTTTATAATCCATTATTAATCAACCAAGTATATAGTCAAGTTTTTATATACACCAACAAATTATTCTAAAAATGTCCACATTGATATATCTTTTACTATTAATTATTATTATTATTTTTATAACTTATCTTGGTTGGTTGGCTGGTACAGTCAAAGAAGAAAATAGAATGATAAGTGCAAATGAGCTTTTATGTGTGCTTGGCTCTCAATTAGTTCCATATACCTGTGGGATTGGGGAATTCGGAAAATTAAAATTAAATTTTGAGTCTAGTTTTGAAAATTCTAGAGAAATCATACGTTTTCTTTATTTTTTAATAAAATGTATCGTAATGCGGGGCAAGTATGTACTAAATTTTATAAAGTTCGATTTTAAAGGACTATAATTTTTTTATTTTTGAAACTAGATTTTTCCTCTTTTTTTTTTTTTTTTAAAGTTCCTTAGACGATTAAGTTTAAATATTACATTCAAGACTAAGTTTCAAGCACATCCATTTTGATGATTAGATAGATAATTTAATTGTACTGTACTTACTACACATTTGTCTCTGCCGTAATGGAGAAATTCGTACAAGATATCTGGAATACTAATTATTCAAGCAGGAGCGGTTTTGGGGCAAATGCAAAATAGATCGGTTTCCGGTGTTTAGTCCAATACTGATGTAATCATCGAGAAAAGTTAAAGTTTGTCTGAGATTCACATTTTATGTTGATTATAATTAAATAAACGTATTGAAAAAAATAATTTTTGTTTTAATTCACAAGTGTATACCAAGTACACTTATCACACAACAGTGGTCTGCATTTACCCTACTATCATGTTTTGCAGGGTGACCACGGACAGGCGATTAAAAAATAGAAATATGCCAAGGAGGAATGTAAATCGCAAAATATTTTGAAGAACAACTTCTCCGTAAGTTCCACTTATGGCAAAAAAAAACAACAAAAAACTGAAAGATAAACACCCATGTAGCTGTACTGCAAAAGCTGAAAGGCAGAACTTGATCAACAACATTAGTTGGAACTAATATTTTTACAGCTCGTTATACTTCATCTGAGCGAACTTTTGTGGATGATATCAGAACATCAGTGTTTAAGCTTCACGCTCCGTAAAGGACAGCTCTTACCAGTCGAGGGTTTGGATTTAACGTGACAATTACGCAATTCTCCCGAAAACTCCACATCACCTTATCACAGTAATGCATAGCACCATTTCAAATCGATTAAAAGGATTTACCCAGTAGGTTTTGACTGCCATTAATACCGTGAGCTAGTTTCGAGAATAAAGTTCTTTTTAAGAGACTTCGAAGATGTAGATTGTCAGATTGATTTTATTTTTTATGTATGCTCACTTTTAACTTCGCCATTCTTGAACCGGTTTCTATGATTCATTTTTAATCAAAAGGACACCTCCAAGATACCTATCAGAATCCGATGAAAACTTTTAAACTAAATCGTCTTTACCACGTTAAAGTAACGAATGTGAAAATATCTACTTTTTAGGAGACCATAAAAAGATCTTTACATTATACATTTAACTTCTCCATTTCGAATAATTTTTTTATGTCTGGGCTTTTATACTATATTCAAGAGATTTATATTTTGCAAATATAATACTGTACATTGACGTGGTGATCACGATATTTGCAACAGGGCGTTTCGATGTATCAAATAAATTTGAAACTCCTATTATGTTATTTTCCTCGCATATTTTGTTATGTTATTATCCAGCAAAATTATGGCCATTTTTATTTAAGTTTTTCATAATCAGTGAAATAGGAGATCCATGGACCATTGTCTATTTAACCTGCGTTCAGGTCCGACTTGTTAGGGAGGGAGAAGAGATAGGGGTGAATCGACAGGGGTGATTATGAGTTTAAGAATTGAATGTGATCTATTTGTCATGTATTTTAACGTAAAATTATCCTGTTGGAACGCTTATGTTGTTGTGTAGGTGTGGCATAAAATAAACCAGAGCGTGTCAGCAATTTTTTGAAGAATTTGAATAGTGATTTGTGGATGTAATTTGTTTAGGCGGTCTTATTTTCTTGAACCCGTAAGTTCTACTCCGTATGTCCAGATAGGTTTCAGTATAGTGTTACAGATAAGTCATTTGTTTTGTCAGTGAAATGAGGGATCTGTAGTCGAGATGATGAGAAAATTGATCTTATTGTCTTGTCAGTTCTTGTATTTTTAATTTTGAGTAATAATGCTCATCTACATACATAAAAATTCAGCCGGCGAATATTTGTGATCACAAAACTCGAAAAGTAGACAGTCGATTTTGATGCGGTTTTCACTATCATAAAGAGGATTTATTCGCATTAAATTTTTCAAACTTCTCCCCTTACTTTTATCTTTACTCCGTAAGAAAAGAGGAACAATAGTAAAATATCTGATGTGGACAACACATTACTTCCTTGCACGCCTATTAAACTATAAATCGGTGGCTCAAAAAGGATCCTCAATTTGGTTACTAGTTTCCAAATATTGCATTAAACTCGACGTCGCGACATCCATCTATTGACACACACACACACACAGACACACACACATAGACACATTCTTGTTTCTGGAGGTCTCATTACGTTTTTATATGTCGTTTTCCTTCAGTAGGTAACTAGTTTCCAAGAGATTTCTTCGTGCTCCGTGACAACATTAAAACTGTCAATATCACGAGATAAAGCATTGGAAATCGCCAGTTTCGACATTTTAAGCGGAAAAACCCACTTAACTAATATCTTATTCTCCTGCTGCAGACTTGTTGATCTCACAAATGGGGAGGAAAACCAGTATTTTACATTCAATTTTAACACTTAAAACAAGTAATAAAAATGTTAAGCCAAATTGCATTTGTAACGTTTATTACCGAAACATTTGATTTCTCTTTTACTTTAATTTTACTTTAATTTAAATATGATTTTTTATGTACGCTTATTATGCTCTTCAAGTAAAGTATCCTTTTCCGCTCACGAATCTTACCCAAAATATAGTAAATACATTTATATCGATATAAAAGTCCTATTTACCAAATTTGAGATGTTTTACATTATATTTTAATATATTTTTTGACGAAAGTCTAATATGACCTTCAAGTAAAGTACCACTTCGGTTTTCCAATTTAGACCAAAATCTAGTATGTTATTTAAATCAATATATAAGTTATAAATACTAAATTTGGGAAGTTTTGCATAGTATTTTAATATAATTTTTTATAAAAATCAATTATGACCTTCAAGTAAAGTACCACTTCCGATGATCAAGCAGTGACCAAAAATGGAGGTTCACAACTAGATTTTACAACAATCCTAAATACAAAATTTCAACTTTCTACGGCTAACCGTTATGAGTTATGCGAAATACGAATGAACTTCCGTACGAACGAACGTACGTACGTACGTACGTACAGATGCCACGACGAAACTAGTCAAAATGGATTCAGGATGGTCAAAATGGATATTTCCGTTGAAATCTGAAAATCGAAAATTTTCGCGAATACAGTACTTCCTTTACTTCGTACAAGGAAGTAAAAATAGGTAATTTTGTTATGGAAGTTCACTATGAAACATTTTAACAAGAGTGAAATTATTGTGTTTAAGCGTCAATTGTTAATCCAACCGTAAAAGTGTAAAAACGTGATTGCTGTTTTGATAAATTTATTATCATTTTGATACTGTTCCTAAAAAACATCTAAATGAAATGAGACGAATTCTAAACAATGCAGTCGATTACTGAGAAAAATTTTCACCCCTTTGACCTTGGAATATTTACAGTCAAAATTTTTGTTGGTGTACGGTTGTTTCGTTGAAAGTTGTGGTAGCCCTCCCTAAGAGCACTATTAATTGAAGCATAAAAATGACATAAAAAAGAGTCTTTGACATAAAAAGTCTTTCTAAAGTTCCTTTAGAAAATGTTTTCAGAATTCAAATTTCAACTGAAAAGATATTCAAGAAATATGACTTAATTAAAAAAAAATAATTTTTTTTTCTGATAACAAATGATTGTTTAAGTAAAAAAACCATATTTAAAATAGTACTAGCTTTACAAAAAAAAAAAAAATGATTTTTTTGTAAAAACATCTTTTTTGTTCCTTTCCTTTCATTGCACATAGCCACGGCGAAGCAAACCAAGGTATAGAATTGAATGATGTGTTTCCTCGATGAATTTATGTTTGCTATTATACTTTTATTTTCATTCATATCATATGGCAATGAGTATAATGAAATTTGCCAAATAAAAATAAAATAAAAATCTTATATCTTTTCTTTTTTTTTTTTTAAGTTTTTTTAAAAGTTTTGTACAAACTTTACAGTGTGATGATTTGGAATGATGGGAACAATACTCTGTCTTCTATTACTCACATTATATTTTAAAAGTTAGACATAAAAAAACAAAAGAACTTGAAATTTGAGAGGGCATTTAACTCGTAATTCTTTTTACGGGTAACAGGTTGCGGGTACATCTTTTAGAAATATGAAAAATTATTGTTTTTTAACCGACTTCAAAATAAGAGGTTATCAGTTTCGCTTTATTTTATATATATGTTCACTCATAACGTCACCATTCTTGAACCAATTTCTATGATTATTTTTTTAATCAAGAGGGCACATATTATGCAATTATCTTAGGCAAATATTATTCAATGATTTTTTTTCCATCTTGTTTGATCTAAGGCGATTGGTATTAAATGATTGGTTGTAAACTGGCAGTACAATTATACGATTATTTGTACCGTTTTTGCCAAGGCAATCTTGCCGACGTATCGATCGATCTTCTTTCCGGGCTATCAGCCTAGAACAACTACAGTCTACTCCCCATTATCCGCGGCAACATAAATGAAAAAATATGTTTTTATACGTACACTTAGAAACAGTGAAAGAACCAAAACCATGCACCGGTGTTGTTAATTAAGATTAAGATTTACAGATCTACTTGCTAAAGAAAAATATAGAAGAGGAATTCGTGCATAGAGTTTTTTGGAAATATTTTAATTTGGATGCTATTTATGAAATTGTAGCTGCATGCCAGTCAATAAAACCATCCACTCTCTAAGTCATGGAGAAAGAGAAAACTGTTGCCAAGTGTGAAGAATGGAAAAAATATAAATAAATAATAAATAAAAAACTATGGCGAAGAACATGACATCACATTCGTTGAATTAGTGTGAATCGTTCCTGGAGTGGAAAGCATTGACGAAGACAGAATTATTGATCAAATGAACAACGTCAGATCTTGTCATTGAGCAGTTTACAGATGAGCAAATTACCAACAAAATAAGAGGTACTAAAACATTTGATAATGAATCTTAAGAAATTTTAAGAGGTGGAATATGAGTCATGAAGTGGCTCTGCAACATGAAAGCGATCTTCTGTTACTGGCTGACAAATTTTGTTTTGCGTAAAATTCAATTGCATATCGAAAGAAAGTGTTTGCTAACCACAAAAAAATAAACATAAACAAGTGACTGATTATTTTAGAAAACTTTAATTATTTTGATTACGATCCCGCCTAAGAACAGGACATACAAGAATCACCCACGGGTATCTTATGACGAGGGGTACACCGCCTCATTAAGTCTCCTGCGGGGTACATAATTGACAGTATCGCACATCCTGACAGAGTGCTTGGCATAGGGGATGAAATTGGTTTAGAGACAGATATAACAGAGATTTTGAAAAGAAGTATCAAGACGGCGGGAAAATTAATACTATTTCTCAAACAAGTTGAAATTTATCCCAAAATTTAAATTACCAAGTTACCCTTGCCTGTAAGCTAAGTACAGAGAAGAAATAACCTATTTAGTTGAAGTGTCCATTATTGTTAATAAATAAATATTTTGCTTACAATCGTATATTCATTTTAAACAGCTTATTACTTGTTTACAGTTCTATCTTTAGTAATCTTGATGTCGGGTATACTTGAAGGTAAAAAATTCAGTGTAGGCTTGCTTCATTAATAGGAGTATCAATCTTCTGCATCTCTTCATTAGTTTTGCTATTGTTTTGTCTTCTTTTTTTTTTTTTTATAATTCTAATAGATTTTCCAATTTGTTTTCGATTTTTTTTTTTTTTATAATTACATCGTGTTATTTTTGTTGTCTTTTTTGATATTTTTTCTTTTCTATTAGATACATTGTACATTTATTACAATTCAAGTAAGAAATTCATACTTTTTTATGGCGTATCGAGAAATGCATGGCTCTCATAGAATGGTATCGCAGGAGAAAATAAATGTAAAATGCACGTTAATAGATATAAATGAAATTCGAGTCTACATTGAAAAACAAGTAACTTTCGAAATGCAAATTCGAATGTTAGTTGCACTCTAACCCATAAACACGCCGAACAAGTTTGCTAAATTTGTATCCGAACACGGGTCCTTAGGGTAAATTAAATATTTACTGGAATATATAAGTAGAGAAAACAAGGAGGAAGTTCGGAAACAGAAAATGAGGATTTTTAATATTTCTAGTTCTGACCACTAAAAGTGTTGGTCACATTAATGTTACATGAAAAGATTTATATTGTGAACTTACTAAGCAGACTCATAAATTTTCAGTTTATTTATTTATGGAGATTACTTTTGTAAATAAATGCTCGCATATGGAGGGTGGATGGAAGTAGCGAGAGCGAAGAGATCACTTCCAGCAGTTAGACCTAGAAGGCGTGGCTGTCACGTAACAGTAGTAACGTTTCTCAGCCGATTTAATCTATTTACATTCAACGACGTCCGGACTTCTCCTGGAGGAACTTCCTTTTCTCTGGAACAGGAATAGGTGGATCAATTTTGAAAAAATATCACGTAGCATTATGTTGTCCGTCGCGACCTGTTGTCTGGCCACGTTCTCTATGAGCACCGCGCATTCTTGTAACTCTGATAGATATCTCAAAACCATACTGTACTCTTATAAAATTCCTATTCTCACTATTAACTAACTTTCCAAAACATTTGGGGAGACAGAAGAGTCTGAACGGAGCAAATGAAATATAAATGAAATGAATAGGGGAGAGAGACTGAGGTTATTTGGTATCTCCAACTTTTTGGAAATCCCTGTGGGGCTAGTTGGCATAGTTAGGTATGGGGTCAGTTGGCATAGCTATAACAACTAGCAATTTTGTAGGCAAAGAGTTAAGCTATCCGTCGCATTCATCAGAATCTCTATCAAAGTATTGCCCAATAAAATTGAAAAATCAAAAACTAAAATCTATGCCAACTTACCAGTTTCCCCTACTATTAACTAGCTTTTATTATCGATGAATGGAATGGCAAAAATTACCAACTTTGCAATAGTTGTATAAATATGTTTATTTAATATTTCAAGTCAAATGCAGCCCTACCGATGCAAGATGTAGTATTTCTGAAATATCTGCATATAATTCCCAACAGTTCATATACATTTTATTACTGCTTTAGGTATTTTCATTTTAGTAATGGCTTATAGCATTTCCAAGTCAATTGTAACCTTTTCCAAATCAATTTTCACCTTTTCCAATTCAATTTCAATTTTCATTTCAATGGGGTTAATGCATATGTAACAGATTTCAGTGAAACAACTTTTGGACGATAGATTTGCTTTCAAAACTAAGCTTTCCAAAGTTTGACATAAATGTGTTCGTTACTTAATTTTTTAACTGTGAAAAAACCGAAATAAAGCCGGCATGAGATCACGCCTTCCATTCCAAACAGACCAATAGCAGCCGTCCTGAAATTAGGAAATTGGGATCGATTTTTCTAAAATGTTTACATTCAATAAATTATTAGTTTTTGAAATTTTAAATTTTTACATACAGTTTTAATAGTTTTACATACATCTAAATTTCAAAAACTAATTATTTATCGTTTTTAAGCATTTTAGAAAAATCGATCCCAAGTTCCTAATTTCATGACGGCTACTATAGTGTTACCTAACTGCGGGCATCGCAGTTTTTTCTCTTGATAGATTCTCATTTAAAGCCATGAATCATTTTGTACAGGCCAATCGTCAAATGTGTCAGCTGTTAGTTATATAATGGGTTGGAAATTTTTTTTAAATGGCAATTTCTGCACTCTTAGTGAAATTATTCTTTTATTGTCAAACATTTTCCATGATAAGTCGTTATAAACATTTCGAAGTATAGTAAAATCTTTCTACAATGGATATCCACGGATCTGACGGATTTGTCCGTTGTAAAAGATTGTCCGCTGAGGAGAGGTATACAAGTGTTTATTAAAAAATGAATACGTTCATGCATGTATCAAAATTAATTTATTAATTTAAATTAATGAATTTTATTCATACATTTTTTTTTCTATTTATACACATTATATTTTAACAACTTAATAGCTTGTATGTTTAAATAGCATATACATATTTTAAATACAGAAAATAAACTTGGTGAACAAAATATATAAACAATGTAGGCATTTACAATACATTTTTTTTAAATATTAGTGAATTGTGTTTTCCACTTAAAAGTTTCCGGCTGAATTCCGTACATAAAACTTTTTTTAAAATTTAAATTTGCGTTGTCATAGTGTTCTAAGTAAAAAGAATAAAATCCACTGAGGTATATGGGTTTTGATAAAACATGAAGAGTAAATCCTTCGTGGAAAATTACATGATCCTATTCAAAAGTGCGTTTCTATTTCACTCTGTTAGATAGGAAATACTAATTAGAAGAATAAAAAAGAATTTTTATGTGATGGCGGTGTTGTGGCCTTAGGTTTTAAGTAATAGTTAATAATTAATTTTTTTTCTCGACCCCTTGAAACCACATTAGATGATTTTTGTTTTTTTGGAAATTTGATTATCTTTCAGATAAGCATTTTCATATTCGACGAAAAATGTACCCTTCTTGAATTATGGGTAAAGGAAGAAAAAAAAGGTTGTTTTTTTATAAAAAAATCATTGTTTTATTGTAAAGCTGATAATATTTTAAATGTGACTTTATTACTTATACAGCCATATGCTATCAGAAAAAAAACGTGTTTTTAATTATTAATTATTTATGTATTTTTATATTTCTTTAACATCTTTAAAGTTGAAATTTCAATTCTGAAAGCATTTTCTAAAGGCACTTAGACTCTTATTTATATCATTTCTATGTTTCAATTGTTTGAACTCTTAGGGGGAGGGAGAAGTGGCTACCATAATCTTCAAAGAAACAACCCAGTTCAAACAAAAATATTGACTATAAAAAATATTCCGAGGCCAAAGGGGTGAAGATTTTTCTCGGTTATTGACTGAAGAATTCGTCTCATTTCATTTAGATGTTTTTTAGGAACAGGATCAAAATGATAATACGTTAGTCAAAACGGCAATAAAGCTTCACATTTTTACCGATTGTATTAACAAATGACGCTTAAACACAATAATTTCACCTTGTTAAAATGTTTTCATACTGAACTTCCATTAACGTGTATCAAATTGCCATGAAAACGATTACAAAATTGCCTATTTATTAATAGTTTCCTCATTTCTCCCCTTAAGGGAAGGATTTCGAAAAATTTGACGCATATAAACCTTCTCGAAGAAATTCTGTAAATGATAGTGAAAACCGCTTCAAAATCGACTGACTACTTTTCGAGTTTTGCGAACACAAACATCCGCATTTTATATATATATATATATATATATATATGGTATATATATTTATTATCTATTTTATTTTAGTTTAATCCCTTACTTTAATCTCTTATTAATATGCTGATTCCAATAAACTTTACACTTTCTCTTTATCTTTAATAGCCAAGTTATGATCTTATAAAATAGCAAATCGGCCGTAATTTTGAAATGGCGGATGGTAATGTCAGCGTGTATTTTGAAATCTGAAATTAAATCTTTTGTTTGAGGTATGAATATGGTTTTGTAGTTTGAATACGGTATGTGTAGATCTATGCGCAATGTTTTGTTACTGACGTACCAGGGTGAGCGTATTATAAGTCTCAATTTTTTTATTGAAAAGTATGTATATTTGGGATGAGTCTTTTTTGATGTATCGAAGATTTGTGATGCATAGGTTCATATCGGTTTCAAAAGATATTTATAAGGTTTTAGTCGTCTGATTTTCAGGGTCGATCGTTTATGAACGATTGAGTACAGAAATCTTAGTCTACTTAAAAGTTTCTGTTTCACGTGTGGGTCTGGGGATATTCTTCTGTCGAAAGTGAGGCCTAAGTAATGAAATTTCTGAGTCTGTTGAATGGGTTGATTATTTACATAAACTGAAAGACAGATGTCTTGTCTAAGAGTGAATGTGATGTGCTGAAATTAGTGGTTGTTGAGTTTTATTTTCCATTGTTTAAAATAGCCCCTTAGTTGTAGTAAGTGAAGACTTAGTAAGAGAGTCAGTGAAGCCTGAGTGACATCTGCGTGTCTAGTGAGAATTGCTGTGTCTTACTGCACTGCTTAAATGTGCACCAGTAATTTCCGAAAATGAGAAATCACCGTTTTGTGAATTTATTTTGGCAAATATCATGAAAATCCGTTCTTACTATTATCTGTTCTTACTACCACCGCATCCCCAACCAAGCATCTTATAATTACATGGAGGCCCAATTTTCTCGCAGCGTCCTCGAACTCCTCGAACGCCTCCAATTATACTGCTCTCGGTCTAGCCAATATTGCCACGTCATCTGCTTAAGATAGATGCTGTGACAACCTATTATAAATTGTTCCAAAAGCACGTACTGTATTTACTTAGGCTAGTTTGAAAAGAGTTGGGGACAAGGGTTTTCTCTGCTTTAGTTAACTGCAAACTTTTCCAATAGTGCTCCTTGTACCTTAACCCTGCAGCAGCTAACTATCAGTGCCATCCTCATCAATCTAACTAACTATTTCGGTACGACTAAAGTGACCATTACTTTTAGTAATTCGCTTCTAAGGACACTGGTGTAAGTCTGTTTAAAATCAATGAAATGGTGATGAAGATCCGCATTATATTTACTACATTTTCCCAGCTTCTTTTTGACAGAAAATATTTGATCGATGGTAGATCTATTTGGCCTCAAACCGCAGTGATATTCACCAAGAATAGGTATGGACCACACTAGCAACATTTTATTGAGGAATATAGATGCATATTTTGTTTACACCATTCCCAAGAGGATATACCTCTGTAATTTTCGCATTTAGTTTTGCCTCCATTTTTGAAAACCGGGCAAATAATGACTACCGTCCACTCTTTCGTCTTTATTTATTCGGCCTACATCTCCAACAACAAGTCGTAAACTTTTTTTAGTAGGTCCTCTTCACAATATTTCAACATTTCCGCCTCAATTCCACCATAGCTTGGGCTTTTATTATTTAGTAGGTCCTCTTCACAATATTTCAACATTTCCGCCTCAATTCCATCATAGCTTGGGCTTTTATTATTTCTAAGTGTTTCAACCACTTCCATAAAATCTTCATAATCGGGAGAGAGGGAGGGAGAGGGAGGATTCTCCATCATCCTCGCCACTCAGCACTTCCATACGTCCATGCAACGCATTCCTCTCTGCATTCTCATAACGTTACGTAAAATCATTATATATATTTTATTAATTTAAACATTTTGTAAGTGTCCGTTATCTCCTGGTGACGAAAATATTGCTATCCGGTTCCGTTAGAAGAGTGTGTGTTGCAAAGGGGTATAAATTCATATAGTTCCAGGCCGGGATATTTGTACGTTGAGAGACATGGAATGCTATAAGGGAGTAAAGAAGTGTAACTGTCCCATAATGAAAGAAAGATTATAATTTATAGATCTCTTATGCTAATTTTACTACTATTTTATATTTTACTACCAAAAAATTATTTAAAAAAAATGAACCAAATGTTAATGACTATGAGGGAATATCTGAGATATTTTCAACACTATGAAAATAATATTTTTTTTAAATATTTTTTAATTGCTGATGGAGCAATTTGCCATTATTTGCTATTCCAAAGTCGCTACCGTCAAAAATGGCGGCATTTTATTAAAGAAAAAACGTAATATTTTCCCTCATTTTTCAAACTACTACCCTCACGAAAAATATTATAATTATGTTTTTAAGGGAAATTAAATTTACTACAATTTGAGCTCTAATAGAGTTGCATTTATTAGCTCTCGAGATTATGCTTAAAAAAAAACTTTTTATTGTGTTATTTTTTTTTATAAAAAAAAGGAAATCACCGTTTTGTTAATTCATTTTGGCAAATGTCATGGAGACTGCTCTTCCTACGGAGATAATAATTCTGAACTGCTTTAAGGTGCATTTTACAAACTCTAATTTGAGGGATAATAGATATCTATACATCTAATAGTTCCTGAGATATATAACTGTAAATGTTATTTTTAAAAAACGTTATCTCGGGAATTTTTTGACGTACAAATCTTTACCAACCCTAAAATTATAGCTTATTAAATGCACCAAAAAGCAGTTTATTATCACTAACATCATAGTAAGAACGGATTTTCATGATATTTGCTAAAATAAATTCAATTTTTTGAAACTCTTTATCTCAGAAACTATTACGTTTACAGATGTCAATTACCAGTCAAATAAGAGCTGCTTAAATGTGCACCGTAAAGTAGGTAGTTCTTCGTAGGAAGAACAGTTTCTATGATACATGCCAAAATAAATTCACAAGATGATTATTTAGCGTTTTTCAAAAAATAATTATTTCTTCAAAGACTTTATCTCAGGAACAATTAGAGGTAGACATCTGTTAGCAGTAGCAGTTCCCATATTTTGCCAGAATCAGAAGGAAGACAGTAGAACAATATAGGAATGTCAGGTATGAGGCAGGATGTTGTCCAGCCGGTACTCCCTGCTGAAAATGTCACATTAGCCAACTGTTCAGGTTATGGGCCATGAATGCTTAACCGTGGGTTCTTTGTCCATCCTTCTGATGAATAATAAAGTACTACTTCAACATAAAACCGAACTTTGCCTGTACTTACTTGAAAAACTACCAGACGTTACTTTGATAATTGCAACACGCCTAACCTCTCGTAACAGGATATATATTCCTGACTTCACCATTTATAGAGCTGACCATCCAGACAGCATTTCACATGGTGGAACAGCCATTATCATAAAAACATCATCAACATGTCTTTTTAGTTCGTTATTATTTCCGTTATATATCCGTTTGTCAGATGGTAGTCTGTTAGTCTACCATACCTTACGAGCTCTTCTTTTGGCTCTGATCGGATCTCTTATATACTGAGGATAGCTCGGTTTATTGGTACCGATGATGCCAGCGCTGATTCCTGTATGCTCTTCATCAAAACATCAACAGCATCTTCGATTTCTTTTTCGCTTATTATTGATATAGGAACTGAGCGCTTTTGAATTAAATTTTCTTGGTAGAGATCCCAATCTATTTTCCCTTGAATAAGGGTAGAACGTTTTTCCTGTTAAAGAGGATTAAATGTATAAGGGAATGATCAGACCATAGATCAGAGATCCGATATCTGATGATGCGAGGCCTGTAGTCCTTCGTTACTGCTAACAAAGAAATCTCTAGTCCCGATATAGGCCAGTAAGTCGGTGAATTTGGTGATATAGTGTTTAGTGAAAGTTTCTGGAGAGTGGAGAGGAAGTTTCATTCCCTTTTAATACATAATCGCGACCCCTTCCATGATGCTTAGCATTGCAGACTAACTCCGGTAATAAAACATACTCCCAGATTTTCAAAGAAATTACCAAACATACCAAATATTAGCGTATACCGAGGAGGGTAGTACACCGCTGCTGATGTTATTGTCTTTGTGTAGTGAACAATGTTATGGCAGTGCCTTTCATGTGCGGTGTAATTGGTAATTGTATGCAGTGGTATTTTAATGATGTTTTTATGATAATGGCTGTTCCACCATGTGAAATGCTGTCTGGATGGTCAGCTCTATAAATGGTGAAGTCAGGAATATATATCCTGTTACGAGAGGTTAGGCGTGTTGCAATTATCAAAGTAACGTCTGGTAGTTTTTCAAGTAAGTACAGGCAAAGTTCGGTTTTATGTTGAAGTAGTACTTTATTATTCATCAGAAGGATGGACAAAGAACCCACGGTTAACCCACAAAAGAACCAAAAACCACAAAAGAACCCACGGATTCATGGCCCATAACCTGAACAGTTGGCTAATGTGACATTTTCAGCAGGGAGTACCGGCTGGACAACATCCTGCCTCATACCTGACATTCCTATATTGTTCTACTGTCTTCCTTCTGATTCTGGCAAAATATGGGAACTGCTACTGCGGTGCGCTCACTGGTCCTAGAGGAGGCTGATGTGGCTGTTGCAGTTGAGGAAAATTCAGCGATCCTGCTGGTTGACTAGAGCTTGAGATCAAGGTGCTATCGGTAATTTCGGGAAGTTCTGCATACTTTCAAGGTTTGTGGTGCATATGAGCTCAAGCTCTTATTTGAGGGGTAATGGACATCTATACGTCTAATAGTTCCTGAGGTATATAACTTCAAATGTTATTTTTTAAAAACGTTATCTTGGGAACTTTTTGACGTACAAACGTTTACCAACCCTAAAATTAATAACCAACCAAAAAGCAGTTTATAATCACTATCATCATAGTAAGAACGGATTTTCATGATATTTGCCAAAATAAATTCACAAAATGGTGATTTCTCATTTTCCGGAAATTTTTATATTTTTTGAAATACTTTATCTCAGAAACTATCACGTTTACAGACGTCAATTACCAGTCAAATAAGAGCTGGTTGAATGTGCACCGTAAAGTAGGTAGTTTATAATATTTATCTTCGTACAGATGTCTACCTCTAATTGTTCCTGAGATAAAGTCTTTGAAGAAATAATTATTTTTTGAAAAACGCTAAATAATCATCTTGTGAATTTATTTTGGCATGTATCATAGAAACTGTTCTTCCTACGAAGAACTACCTACTTTACGGTGCACATTTAAGCAGCTCTTATTTGACTGGTAATTGACATCTGTAAACGTAATAGTTTCTGAGATAAAGAGTTTCAAAAAATTGAATTTATTTTAGCAAATATCATGAAAATTTGTTCTTACTATGATGTTAGTGATAATAAACTGCTTTTTGGTGCATTTAATAAGCTATAATTTTAGGGTTGGTAAAGATTTGTACGTCAAAAAATTCCCGAGATAACGTTTTTTAAAAATAACATTTACAGTTATATATCTCAGGAACTATTAGATGTATAGATATCTATTACCCCTCAAATTAGAGTTTGTAAACTTAAAGCAGTTCAGAATTATTATCTCCGTAGGAAGAGCAGTCTCCATGACATTTGCCAAAATGAATTAACAAAACGGTGATTTCCTTTTTTTTATAAAAAAAAATAACACAATAAAAAGTTTTTTTTTAAGCATAATCTCGAGAGCTAATAAATGCAACTCTATTAGAGCTCAAATTGTAGTAAATTTAATTTCCCTTAAAAACATAATTATAATATTTTTCGTGAGGGTAGTAGTTTGAAAAATGAGGGAAAATATTACGTTTTTTCTTTAATAAAATGCCGCCATTTTTGACGGTAGCGACTTTGGAATAGCAAATAATGGCAAATTGCTCCATCAGCAATTAAAAAATATTTAAAAAAAATATTATTTTCATAGTGTTGAAAATATCTCAGATATTCCCTCATAGTCATTAACATTTGGTTCATTTTTTTTAAATAATTTTTTGGTAGTAAAATATAAAATAGTAGTAAAATTAGCATAAGAGATCTATAAATTATAATCTTTCTTTCATTATGGGACAGTTACACTTCTTTACTCCCTTATAGCATTCCATGTCTCTCAACGTACAAATATCCCGGCCTGGAACTATATGAATTTATACCCCTTTGCAACACACACTCTTCTAACGGAACCGGATAGCAATATTTTCGTCACCAGGAGATAACGGACACTTACAAAATGTTTAAATTAATAAAATATATATAATGATTTTACGTAACGTTATGAGAATGCAGAGAGGAATGCGTTGCATGGACGTATGGAAGTGCTGAGTGGCGAGGATGATGGAGAATCCTCCCTCTCCCTCCCTCTCTCCCGATTATGAAGATTTTATGGAAGTGGTTGAAACACTTAGAAATAATAAAAGCCCAAGCTATGATGGAATTGAGGCGGAAATGTTGAAATATTGTGAAGAGGACCTACTAAATAATAAAAGCCCAAGCTATGGTGGAATTGAGGCGGAAATGTTGAAATATTGTGAAGAGGACCTACTAAAAAAAGTTTACGACTTGTTGTTGGAGATGTAGGCCGAATAAATAAAGACGAAAGAGTGGACGGTAGTCATTATTTGCCCGGTTTTCAAAAATGGAGGCAAAACTAAATGCGAAAATTACAGAGGTATATCCTCTTGGGAATGGTGTAAACAAAATATGCATCTATATTCCTCAATAAAATGTTGC
Organism: Rhaphigaster nebulosa; assembly: GCA_948150685.1. Taxonomy (NCBI): domain Eukaryota; kingdom Metazoa; phylum Arthropoda; class Insecta; order Hemiptera; family Pentatomidae; genus Rhaphigaster; species Rhaphigaster nebulosa. The sequence continues at coordinate 136,243,661 of OX411306.1, read as the reverse complement.
TAGTGTGGTCCATACCTATTCTTGGTGAATATCACTGCGGTTTGAGGCCAAATAGATCTACCATCGATCAAATATTTTCTGTCAAAAAGAAGCTGGGAAAATGTAGTAAATATAATGCGGATCTTCATCACCTTTTCATTGGTTTTAAACAGACTTACACCAGTGTCCTTAGAAGCGAATTACTAAAAGTAATGGTCACTTTAGTCGTACCGAAATAGTTAGTTAGATTGATGAGGATGGCACTGATAGTTAGCTGCTGCAGGGTTAAGGTACAAGGAGCACTATTGGAAAAGTTTGCAGTTAACTAAAGCAGAGAAAACCCTTGTCCCCAACTCTTTTCAAACTAGCCTAAGTAAATACAGTACGTGCTTTTGGAACAATTTATAATAGGTTGTCACAGCATCTATCTTAAGCAGATGACGTGGCAATATTGGCTAGACCGAGAGCAGTATAATTGGAGGCGTTCGAGGAGTTCGAGGACGCTGCGAGAAAATTGGGCCTCCATGTAATTATAAGATGCTTGGTTGGGGATGCGGTGGATAATTACAACTTTTTTTCTTATTTTGTGTTTATTTATCAAACGCACCACCAGCCAAGCTTTTCCTACATATATTTTCCAAGATCAACCATCCAAGATCAACTCTTACTATTAAAACAAAATTTTTTTTTAGATAAATGTTTCTACTGAAAAATAATATAAGGTGTCATACTCAAGGGCAATAGGTATTATAGATACGATAATCAATTCATACTATATACACTAGGTAAATGAAAAAAATAGTAAATAAAATTGAAATAAAATAAAATAAAAATAACTATATATCATATATATACTCGTATATCTCGTATAAAGTATATATCCATGAACCAAAATTTAAAATTAAGCCCGAACGAAATAACGTTTGGAATAAGTAGGGAAAATTACAACGACAACCCGGAAGTCCAGGAATATTTAGTTCAGGAATACCATCAAAATCTAAAGAGTACTAGGGAAGCCATAAAAACTAGTATTGAAAAAACAAGGAAAAATACATTAATAAAATAAACGAAAACAGGGAAGATTTACCTAAATTACCAGAAGACATTTATATCAGGAAACCCAGTTCCAATAAAAAGGACGTAAAGTATCAAAAGGGTAAACAAACTTACGAGAAATTTTTATCATCTAGAGGTAAAAAGAAAAAATTACACGCAAGTCAGATTAAAAGACCGAAGAAAATACAACATAAGGACAAACCCACAACGCATCAAGATACGAACTAGAATGAATGTTTTGCTGATAATGCGTACGCCCAGAAATTGAGTGAGGAAATTGAAAAAAGGATCCAAGCGCTGAAAGCTAATCCTATTACTCTTCCTGTTACAAATTTTGAAGATGAAGGATTATTTCAAATTTCTTCTGATCCTCATTCTTCAGGCACTGACCCCTCGAGTAGAAGCGTTGAAAATCCAGACGTTGTCGAATGGCTTCGATCATTCAGAAGAATTCGTCGTATGTGATGACGGAATGGTACACTTTCCTTTACTATAAAAACCTGTCCCAGCTGAATGACGAAATCTCCACTCTAAAAACACATAAATAAATCAAATCACCCACCTTCTTAAACGTAGCCATATAAAAAGAGAAAAACGAGGAATTGTGAATGGACTGGGAAAAGCTCTATCTTGGTTGGGGGGTACGATGGACAGTGACGATAAGGAACGGTATGATGCCATCCTACAAAAAGTAGAAAATAACTTATATCATATAGGGCTCAACGAGGAAGACTTAGCCTTAATCGGAAATTAACTCAAGAATTAAATAAAGACATCATAATCTTAAACCATTTCAAAAATAATATAGAAACGAATAATTGGGTTTTGGATACAACACTCGTCAGGTTATCTTATCACGATCTTATCACGATATTAGCTTATTTAACTCTTATAGAGACGCAGTTATAAGAAACAGAGGATACTCTAGAACAATGTAAACTCGTCCTAGCGTTCTTTCTTATGACGAAATTATGAATATAAAAATCCCCTATAAAAGGTTATTGACTAGAGATGTGGAATTAAATTGGTTATTAAGTAAAGCAATTTGTTCAATGCCTGATTCCGGAATGATTTACTTCTTTATAAAATTACCATTAATGGTTGCCCCTTCGACTACTCATTTTGTATTATCATACCCGACAGTTTATAAAGAAACCATAGTAACAATTCCAGTAGAAAATACTTTATTTGTTAGACATAATAATGAATTTTATAAAGGAAAATATTTAAAATATAACTCCAACTTCTATTGTAATTATAAAAGTCTAAGTATAATATATGATCAATATATTTTAGAATTAAGTAACAATCTAAAGTTAGAACATTGTAAAATAATAGGAATTTCACAAAAACCTTTTATCAGACTTTTACCTATCCTTAATCAGTATCTAACATTTAATTTATCGACAATTGATACTAACATAACACAACCTACGTTATATCATTTACCTACCACTAGTTTGATAAGTCTTGACAAAGACGAAATATTTGTAAATAAATCTATAGCAGTAAGATATGAAGAACACGTAAATATACCTATTATATCTTTACATAATATTGATAATGCTATTTTTACTAATTTAGTTATGAAGATGTACATACATTAGATTTAGGAACGTTGAAAATAGAAACACTGGAGGATTATTCTATAACTACTTATTCAGATATTATGATATATATAACTATGACATTATGTATATATTTATTTGTTCATCATTTATTATTTTAAATTTAAAACCCTTTGTATTAATAACATTAACAACCCAATACCTTTAACATCGATTGTAACACCTGACCCAACACCAAATCCTACTGGCCAATCACCCGTCTATGACGCAAGGTCCAGAGCGTGGCATTCCTACCTTAACGAAAAACAGAAATCTTGGTTCGGAGGTCCTCACTTTAAAAAGGGAGCTTAAACTTGTAACTTTTGTTTTTCAATAAAGTATTTTTTTAAATTTCTCCGCCGTTGAATTTTCGTAATTCTAGTCAAAATGGATTCAGGGTAGGATTGCAACATCGAAAGGAAAATATCGATATGTCGAAAGGAAATGGAAGCAAAAGCAAAGAAAAGTTCATCAAATGAGTATAATGGTTAAACTGTGAAGAAGATTAAGAAATAATATAATTATTATTATTTATAAAACAATATTAGCCATGAATCATTATAAAAAAAGATAGAAAAGAATAATACTTAAAAAAAAAAAAAAGTTTTAACATAGACTTTTAGCCATATTTCATATATTAAAGTCTTCTAGAAGTTTTTCAATAATAAAACCTTCAAACTTCTAAAGAAATTTATTTATCCTATAACGCTTCCGACCATATTGTGTATTCTCAAAATATTCACTTAAAAGCTTATGATTCATTTAATATACATCTCAGTACAGATGCTGATTATATATATAGATATATATAAGATATATTAGATTATATAAGATAGATATGTAGATCATTTATATAGTTATCAATTTGTCTTTATATAGGATTAATTAACATTATTTCTATATAAATCTTATCTACTAATTATTATTTGCTAATCAGATATTGTTTTTTGTTTTATTTACTAGTAAAACTCCAAAATCGTAACCCTAACATGGCGGACATCTAGATTTTTAGGACCTGATTGATCTTAAATATCTAGACATGCGCCATGTTATAGTTACGATACTGGAGTTTTACCGTATACAGGAAATTGTCGCTTAAAATAAAATAAAGTTGAATCTCGATAATTCGTACGAGATTCCCAATAATCGGTGGTAAGAAATAGGAAATAAAAAAATTAATACAATATTGTATTCATGTAAATGGACATACAAACTATATAGTTAAACCAACAAAACCTCAAAATATCACATTTGAAAAAAATTAGGTTATTTCTTTTTGGAGTAATCCTTTAAGACAGGTCATATAGATCGCTTCGTTAAGCATGTTCAGAGCAAAAAATACGTTTACACAAACATCCGATTTTGCAAAGAAATGACGCACGTTGCAGATGTATTTATAATTTTTAGAACTAATTGTCAGCATATCAATTTCTTCTTCATCTCCTTTTCACACGGAGTCGAAATTTCCTCGTTTAGCTACCGCTAAACCTTCGTAAAAATATACGAAAACCTCGAAAAGTTACTTAATTTTGAGGTAGGTGATTCCCATGTTCGATGCTTTATAAGAGTTGCATCACTACTTCCTTGCGCTAAATTTCTAAAATCGTTTAATTATGGCCAAGTCTAGAGACTGTATCAACGTAGATTGTGTTGGGAGGCAAAAACAGAAGATTAACATCGCTGAGTGATGTGGTACTGTTATGGGCCGTACAAATATCAATAAACATTTGAAAATTTTCGCAGTTTTTTATTCCATTTCTGTACCCATTTTTTGAAAATTTTGCTTGTGGTACATGCTTTTGTGTTTGCACGGTAGGCTATCGGTAACGTTTTTCTTTATAAAACATCTTGCTTTCGCGGATTTGCCAGTCATGAGCTAACTTAATTTTTCAGATCAACCCATGTTGGCGGCTAACAGTATGGTTACAGGTTTGCTTACAAGTTTTTTTAAAGAGAGCTGAATAGAAAAAAAAAGGAAAACCGAACGAAATTCATAGAAACAATTCCTCTCTCACTCACTCACCTCTCCTCATGAAAATGTTAAGAGTTCAGCAGATTTTTTTTTTTTGGAAATTCAATTATAAGGCGTTTACATTACTTGGAAAACGAAAATAAATACGAGTTATCGAGGAGACCGGATTAAAGTGTTTTTATAACAAACAAACGGAAATTTTCAAGAAAACGGAAAATCAATACAAATCACCGGGATATGAACTATCCAGATTCTACTGTACTATAGTTTAACATGTGGTGTCATCGATATATCGTTTTAAAATATCGATATCATTGATATATCAGATGTTAAGATATCGATATAAAATATCGGTTTTTCAACTCCGATATATCGCGTGTCGATATTCCAACTCTAATTCAGGAATGGTAAAAATGGATGTTTCCGTTGAAATCTGAAAACCGAATATTTTCGTGATTACATTACATTACTGCGTAACAATAAAAAAAACGTAAGGAAGTAACAATAAAAAAAACTATGTAGGTTTATCAGATGAGAAAATAAATAGATAGACAAATTAAATAATAGCAAAATGAGTAATCAACCAAGATGAAAAACACTTACATACATACATCCTTGGCTCTATATAGCCCTGTGCGGGCTTTAGCCTCCCGCAGAAAATTCGCCCATTTCTCTCTGTTCAGCGCCATGGTCCACCAGCCCGCTACACCCAATCGTAGCGCATCTCTGCATATCTGGTCCATTCAGCGGGCTTTCGGTCTTCCAGTCTTCTTCTTTCCCATAGCTGCGGTTAGCGACTCTAATCGGTATACAATCTTGCCTCATTCTTTTTAAATGCCCTGCCCAGCGAAGTTCGTGGATATTGACAAAATCCACCACAGGTACGTCGCAGAAATTGGAGTATAGCTCTCTGTTGTGACGCCTTCTTCAGCCACCATTCTGTCGTATTGGTCCATAGATTTTCTTAATATTTTCCTCTCGAATAGGAACAATCTTTGCTCACCAGGACTCCAATCCGTAGGTGAGGACGGGCTTAACCAGTGTCTTTTAAAGAGTGACTTTTGTAGTTCTGGTAATTAGCCTGGATTGAAAATGCTTGACAAGACCTAGTAGCTCCTGTTTGCCGCTTGGATTCTTCTTTTGATCTCCTTAGAGGAACGGTTATTGACATTTATACTGACACCCAATTACACAAAATCCTGTACCGCTTCAATGACATAATCTCCTACTTGGAAGTAAGGGTATCCTCGGTCATTTCCGACAGCGATATACTTAGTTTTGTGGGTGTTAATGACTTAGCCCACGTTTCTGGCGGAAGACTCTATGGCCGTAAATGCTTCAGGCTTGCCTATGTTATTGCAATCAGATCAATATCGTCCGCGTAGGCCAGGACTTGGATCTGCCTTTTAAATATGTATACCTATAGGCCAAAGTTGCGGATTGCTTTTTCTAGTCCCAGGTTTAACAATAGGCACTGTGTCAATCTCCCTGCTTCAAGCCATTTTCTGTTTCTACTGGATCTGACAGGTGCGACTGTACTCTAATTCTGCATTTTGATTCAGACATTGACGCTTTAACCATTTTTATCATCGTTATAGGAATGCAAAATTCATTCATAGCCTTGTAGAGCATCCTTCTATTAACCGTATCGTAGGCTGCACGGAAGTCCATAAAGAGGTGGTAGGTGCTGATTCCATATTCTAAAGTATTTTCTAATATATGTCACAACGTTAAGATTTGATCAGCTGTTGACCTGTTCTTCCGAAAGCCGCATTCATATTCTCCAATAATATTCTCAGCACAAGGAAGTAATCTTGCAAATATTACATAGGACAGGAGTTTATAGGCGGTGTTCAATAGAGATTTCCTCGGTAGTTCTCACATTTAAGTGTATCTTCTTCTTTTTTATTAAGATAAAGATAAAACAAAATATATGATAGTCAGCCTAAATTCCATCCCAATAACAATATCTGCGTGGATGGCAAATCGTTCTCGAAAGTAGACAGGGATACCTTGGCTCCTCAATAACATCTGTAAATGACCAACTAACAGAGATAGACCAGCGTATAACAAGCGCAAGGAGTGCTTTCTTCTCTTTTTTAAGGGTTACGAAATCCCGAAAAATCTCTAGAAAGCTCAAATTAAGGATGTAAAATCCTCTGATTAAGCCAGTTATGATATACGGCTGCGAGACCTGGGCTCTAACCGGCACTCTAGAAAGCAGAATCGAGAGATTTGTCCTCCTCACGATAACCGGAGCCGATATAGGATCAAAGTCAAAACTCAGGGAGGAAAAGGACCAATAAAGAATTGCTTACGGAAACTGGTCAGTCAGTATCTCATGATATAAAGGCGAGAAGGTTAAGATGGGCGGTATGTAGAGCCAACGAAAATTTACACACACACACACATATATATATATATATATATATATATATATATATATATATATATATATATATATATATAGTATATATATAGGCCCCCCTATATATATATATATATATATATATATATATATATATATATATATATAGGGGGGCCGGGGTGGCCGAGTGGGTTAAAGCACCTGCAAAAATGCAAAAATGCACCAGCCTACAAACCCAAAGGTTGTGGGTTCGAATCCCGGTCCCGGGATTCCACAGGCAATAATAAAATAATTAAAAATAAAAAAAGACATTAATTAATTAATTAATTAATTAATTATGGAGGAAAATAACGCTACCCTATTACTCAGGCCAATACGGCGCGGGTTCGATTCCCGCATAGGGACAGTAATGTCCTTACCCTGAGAGTCACAGGGAGGTGAGCGACCCCTGTGTCTGACATAGCTCCTGGCCCTCCAGGTTGGGGGTTGGGCATAGGGCTAATAACCCTATCCCGTCAAAAAACAAATATTACGAAACCTAAAACTAGCCTCGGAAAATCTGACTGTCTTAACATGGTAACGACCCCGGCTTTGTATAACGGACTCCATCTTGGATCATGGAATGTTCGGAGCTTATACAGACCAGGGGCCGCCCAAACGGTAGTGAATGAAGTAAAAAGGTACAACATACCGTTAACAGCCATACAAGAGGTGAGATGGCCAGAAGGTGGTGAAACCACTATTGATGGCCACACACTGTTCTACACCGGGAGAAATGCCAAAAACGGAACAGCTGGCACTGGATTTATAGTTAGTCCAGCTGCAAGGAAATCAGTTATAAACTTCACCCCGATTAACGAGAGGATAAGTGTATTACGAATTAGAGGTCGCTGGTTTAACACCACGATTATTAACGTATATGCACCAACTGAAGACAAAGATGATGAGGTGAAGGATGATTTCTACGATCAGCTAGAAAAAGTAGTGGACCAGGCTCAAAAATATGACATCAAATTAGTCATAGGTGACTTCAATGCCAAAATAGGCAGAGAACCCCAATTCAGGCCCATTATCGGAGGCCAAAGCCTTCACGAAACGAGCAATGACAATGGAGTGAGATGTATTAGTCTTGCAGCAGCTAAGGGTCTAGTGGTCAGTAGCACGATGTTCCCGCACAGAGACATCCACAAGTACACCTGGGTAAGCCCTAAAGGTGCTAAAAACCAAATTGACCACGTGCTGATAGATAAGAGACATCAGAGCTCCATCCAAGACATAAGAAGCTACCGTGGAGCAGACTGTGATTCGGACCACACTCTGATTAGGATCAAATTCTGTCAGAGGCTGAAGCGAATCAACAAAGTAGGGGACCATGTGGAAAGAAACAGGTACGAAGTCCATAATCTGAAAAATCCTGAATTAAAAGCTAAATTCCAAGTTGAACTGAAGAATAAATTCGAACCCTTGGACTCAGAGGACCTCACGGTTGATCAACACTGGGAGGCATTAGAGACTGGGTTAAAAGAAACAGCTAAGGAAGTAATAGGTATTCAGGAGAAACGAAAAACCAAGAAGTGGTTCACAGAAGCATGTGAAAAGGCAGTGGAGGAAAGAAGAAAAATTAAAGTTCTCTCCGTAGCCAAAGCTGATCAGGACACGCTGGAAAAATACGCCGCTGCCAGGACAAAGACAAACAGAATAATAAGAAAAGCAAAAAGAGAATTCCTCAAAGAAAGACTGCAAACTATTGAGGACAACTGGCAGGCCGGAAATATATGTGAATTCTACGCAGACATCAGGAAAGAAAGGGTAGGATATAAAGCGAGAAACACGCAAATGCGAGGAAAAGATGGCAAACTGACGGCATCAAAAGAAAAGGTATTAAGCATCTGGAAAGAACATTTCCAGCAGCTTCTCAACCAAGGGAACCCCACAAACGAAGAAGACATGGACCACGCTGAAGACCTCGACCCGCAAGAGGTTGAAAAACCAGACATTCTGGATGTGGAAATAGCTATCGACAGGCTTAAAAGAAGAAAGGCCCCAGGGTTGGACAGCATACCATCAGAGCTGTTTAAAGATGGAGGCGAAACTCTAAGAACCAAGCTATTAGAACTAATCCAGAAAATATGGGAGGAGGAAAGGATACCGGAGGCTTGGAACACAGGTCTAATATGCCCTATCCTAAAGAAGGGGTCCATGTATGAATGTGGTAACTACAGAGGCATAGCACTCCTTCCGGTCGCCTATAAGATAATGACTAATATCCTGCTAAACCGGATATATCCCCACTATGAAAATATAATAGGCGACCACCAAGCAGGATTCAGAAGAGGAAGGAGCACGCTAGACCAGATCTTTATCCTAAAACAGGTACTCGAAAAACGTTGGGAAGTAGAGCAGGATGTGCACGCCTTATTTGTCGATTTCAAAGCAGCCTATGATTCCATGGACAGAAACTGCCTATGGAAAATCATGACTGAGCTGGGTATTCCCGGGAAATTGGTGAGATTGACGAAGGCGTGTACAAACGACCCCAAATGCAGAGTACTGATACAAGGAGATGTGTCTGAAGCCTTTGAAGTTAGAACAGGTCTGAGGCAGGGGGATGGACTCTCGCCGATGCTGTTTAACTTAGCCCTTGAGAAGGTGATTAGAACAACTTCATTGGAAAATGGAGGGGTGCACGTTGGAATGAAACACAAAATCCTAGCGTATGCGGACGACATAGCTGTCCTTGGAATCAATGAAGAGGACATTGAGAGACTTGCTAAGACTCTGTTACGAGAAGCAGAGCAAATCGGCTTGAAAATAAATGAAGACAAAACAAAATACATGATAGTTAGCCGAAAAAATCCACCCCAACAATAGTATCTGCGTGGATGGCAGAACATTCCCGAAAGTAGACAGCTTTAAATACCTCGGCTCCACAATAACCTCAGTCAATGACCAGCATACAGAGATAGACCAGCGTATAACAAGCGCAAATAGAGCTTTCTTCTCTCTGTCAAGAGTACTGAAATCCCGAAAAATCTCCAGAAATCTCAAATTAAGGGTGTACAATGCTGTGATAAAACCAGTTCTGATGTACGGCTGCGAGACCTGGGCTCTAACCGGCACCCAAGAAAGCAGAATCGAGAGATTTGAAAGGAAAGTCCTCCGCATGATAACCGGAGCGATATGGGATCAGAATCTAAAATCCTGGAGAAGAAAGACCAATAAAGAACTACTTACAGAAACTGGTCAGTCAATATCTCATGATATGAAGGCAAGGAGGTTAAGATGGGCGGGGCATGTAGCTCGAAGCAATCCATCAGGACGCCTTTTCACAACGATGAATGCCACAATAGTTGGCAAGAGACCACGTGGAAGGCCAAAAACCAGATGGATAGACAGGATCAACAAAGATGCGAAAGAGCTGCATGCAGCAAACTGGAAAGCAGTGGCCCAAGATAGGCAGAGGTGGAGAAGGCTGGTTCAGGCGGCCAAAGATCTACAAGGTCTGTAGAGCCAACCGAAAAAAAAAAAAAAAAAAAAAAAAAAAAAAAAAAAAAATATATATATATATATATATATATATATATATATAAATACATACATACATATATATACCTATGCATATGTACAGTGAGTTAGCGAATTCAAAAATTAATACTGAGCATGGGTCTGATTTATTTGGTTTCGGAAGAAATAATCTTGCTACATGAACTATACAGAAATAATTATAATTGCTGATAATTCTTTAACAATAAATCTTAGAGGTGCAACAAAATTATTATATAAATTGTTTTTTCGACATAATAACATAAATTTGTAATAAATAAAAAAAAGTAAATATAACATGAACCGGAGACTTGATATTGTATTACGACAGATGTCATGTAAAAAATATACTTTTTAATTTTTTTTTCTGTCACTTAATGCAAGCGTGGTTTACATGTTCCTCAGACCATATACAGTAGGGAACAACGACCCTTGAAATGACTCCATTAATTTGGTTGAATGAAGAACGCCGCTGGGTCCAGGACCTGCAGTGACCACTTCCTCGACATTTAGACCTTATGCAAGAGCCGTCCTTCCTCGACCAACCTTGCGCAACAAGTTCACACACTGATCCACACTGGAACGGGTTCAGCGACCAGTCCCATCTTCGGTGCTCCAGGTCGTTAGCGGTTGTTTATTCTACGCAGGAAGTTCCTTACTTCCACCTCAGTCGAGATTATCCTTAAATGGGGATAGGAGATAGTATTTGAGCTTTCGAGAAAAATGTGCGTATTTGGAAATCGTAATTTAGCAGGCTGATGCACGATTCTTCTAAAAGAGATTGGAGGGCCGAATTTCTGTCAAATCATATAATATACCTGTACCTCAGAGGTAAACTGTCGTAAGTAACATTTTCAAAGTTATACATGAGGGCAAAAAGAAGTATCAGATTGCAACGTAATGCTTGTTTTGGATTAACGTTCAATCTTTATATTTGACTACCTTTTTATCTTATTTCCTATACCTACACGTAGAATATATATCCAGAATAATGAAAATACCATAGTAAAATCAAATTCAGCGAAATTGGATTTCCGATAGCTTACCACTGACGTACAACTATTATACAAAAACATTTAAAATTATGTTGCTAGAATTCATAAATCTATCAGTATCTTGATTTTCCCATGTCAATTATTTAAATCACAAGAGGACATACTACATCTAAGTGTAATTTCAACTTCAGTAGATTAGGATATTAAGCACAGGATTCCTTAACTTTTATAAAATCAGTTTTTAAATTGGTTCATGGTTTCTTTTCTTTTCTTTTTTAATATTACCACGTATTTTATATCTTCCATTATCAAAAATAATTTGTACGGTTGATCAAAAATAAATTTAAAATTTTATTTTTATGAATGTTGAGTTAATCATACAAAATATTTCTTTAGATTAACCCCTCTCCTCTTATTGATATTTAATAATATCGATAGCTTGCCTTTGATGATATAGAAGCTATCGACATTATTTACCTCAAAAATACTCCAGACATCTTGCATCTACTACTGCTTTTATGGAGTCTTACAATAGAAACAAAAATATAATTATAAAAAGTAAAGTAATTTTTTAATAATTAAAATAAGACAGCAAATCTTATTTTAAATGTAAAACCAAACAATTTGAGTTTATTTTTCATAAATCATTATGCAATTTATTTATTTATTTTTTTAATTTACACGATAATGTAAGTAGTTTTTCCAAACCTCACTTGTTTTTCTACACCACTATCCAATATTTTTTATTTTACAAGATATATTTCATTGTCTAGTTTTATAAGATTATTCTTTCTGGAAGAAAGAATTTCAATATCTTTGGTTGGTTATAACAATAAAACTAGTTGAGGGCTCTAATAGAGCAAAACAGCTTTAAAAGAATTAAACTGGATTAAAGGATATGTAAACGAAACATCAGCAAAATGTAAACGAAATATATCAATGCGTTTATCAGCTATTAAAAACGATAAAATAACTCTAGAGAGTGTAAAGGTATGAAAATTAATATTTATGAAAACAAAGTAGGTAGCAATACCAGGATTTGAATGATTATAATACATTACTCGTGTAATTATTTCTAAATATAAATTTATTAAAAAGTAATTAATGGCAACGTCATTATTAGGTAAAAGGAAACACAAAACAGAGAAGATATGAGAAATTGGCGTAAGGAGAAACTTTATAACAATTTCACAAAGTGGAATCTGGAAGAACAACTTTGATCATCGACTTCCGATGCAGAGGACTAGATAGCCGGAAGTACCTAAGAGGAGAAAAGGAAGATCTGCATGTCACAGTGGAGGGAGTTATCCGGCTTAGGAGTTTAGCGAATTTAGATCCATCATAACTTTTCATCCACCAAAATTTATCTAACATTAATAAGTTGGAATATGTTTTTCAATTCTCAATTTATTTTGCAAATGATTTCCAGTAGTTCTTTTATCTTACTTATAAATCTTATATCGTACCAATCAGGGATATTTATTTTATTTTGCATTCGTTTATTCATATCAGGGCAAATTTGCTGAATACGAAAGTGGCTTTATTTAACTCGCTTTCGCTTCAGTTAACATTGACCTCTTGTAACATCGACATCAATAATATAATTGCAAATGCCAATGTCTCAAAACAACCAACATACGATAGTATGTATAGATGTAGGAGATATCAAAGAAAATTTACAAGTAATCACAGAGCCCATTATACAATTGATCAATTTTTGGTCTTACTTTCTCCGAAAGACTTTGGCACTGTATCAAGGGTCAAGGGAGGAGGTGCACATTTAAAATTCGTATATAAACATTTCCTCCCCCTTCACTAGATTTGGGAACTTCACTTCAATCAAAATGTCTGCCACTCTTATAATAATAACAGGTTTTTCGCGGTTTTTAGGTTTTATGCAACTACAAATTGAATTGAAAATTGGGGTTGACAATTTGTGTGTGAATTGAGTTGGTTTTAGAGAAGTGCCTTAAGGGGGTCTCAATTTTATTTCTTCCAACCCCACCATTTTGATATTTTCAATTTTGTATTTTAGTTATTATTTACGATAATTTAAAATACGACCTTAGAGAAAACAGAGCTATATAATATAATTATTCAAAATATAATTTATCTTCTCACAATTATTGGAATTTTCTAATTTTGTTATCCCTTCACCATCCGTGAAAAAAAAAAAAAAAACGTGTCGTTTAAAATGACTTCTAGGAATATTCATGTCAAATTTAAAAAAAATCGAACAGATTTTTGTTGATACAGGGTCGTTAAAATGACCGCCATCTTGAATCGGAATTAATAAATAAAAATCCCTACGCATACTTCGTTTTTCCTGACTTTAAGAAACATTTGTGCCAAAGAATCTGTCCGGTTCAGGCTCTGTCTATATATATGTTCACCCTCACAAGAAATTGCTATTAACAATGTCAGTTCTGTAGTGTCCTCCTGCGTACCATAATTAGCCGAAGTATCTTGAAACGCTGTAATTTTTTCACCATTTGTTTTTTTAAATTTTTTTAAAGCACTGACTTTAAAGCACTAATATGTAAGAACAATTTCTCAATTTTACCATAAGCCATGGACCTCGAGATGTATCTGCAGGAATTTGTGAGTCAAATTCCAACATTCAGAACATTGCATTCTACTGCTGTTTTCCGGAAAAAAATCAAAAAATTACATGAAAATTTGGGTAAAAACTCTTCTGGTTGATGAGCTGCACAATCCAGTCTTTAGGTATCTTTAGCTAAGCCCTATCGACACCCTCAATTTTTTTCTTTAGATTTTTGGAGCTACAGGTTGAATTTTTTAAAAGAAATTGTGCATTTCATGAAATTTTACACAATTAATTTAGTTTTTTTTTTCTTAAACCTGTCTTCATCAGAAATAAAATAAGTTTTATGCTTTGCACAGACCTGGTGAAGGCCTACAACATAAGCCTAAACGTCGGCACGCATCAAAAAAAGTTTTACAGTTACTTAGTGTTTTCTCTCTTGACCGCACCCCCAACCATCTTCTGCTCGATTACACCTACGGTGTCAATGATATCTCCATTATTCATTATTTATTTTTTTGTTTTTGATGTTTTAATGAATTATATCCGCTGATGCTGATGCTGATGCATACTGGACTGTATTTAAACCTCATTTTTTTTCCAATAAAAATAGGTTTAAGGTAAAAAAAAAAACCCTGAATAAATTGTGTTGAATTGCAAGAAATACACAATTTCTTTCAAACATTTCAACCTATAGCACCATTTCGAAAAATCTGAAAAAACATTTAGGGTGTTAATAATGTTAAGTTAATGATACCTTAAGACTTTGGTTTGTCCAGCTCAACAACCTGTAGAGTTGTAGTTGTTTTTCTTCAAATTTTTCAATATATATTTTATTTTCGAGAAAGTTGTAAATAAGTGTAAAATCGATTATCTAAAGTGGCACTTCCGGTTAGTCGATTTTGACGAAAATGTTGCTGTAACATTACACATATGTGCCAAACTTAAATACGTAATTTCAGTTTCGTACAACTTTTCGTTTTTTAGCTAGACTATTCACATACACACCCACACAGACACAGACCCACTGGCCATTTTGCGAGACTTGGTCATTTGGACTCAGGGGATCTTAAAACAAGTATTTCCGTCGAAAACTCGAATTCGAAAATTTTCACGATCGCAATATTTACCCTTACTATATCCTTCGTTTATATAGAAAAGGGAAAGCAAAAAAAATGAAACTTAAACATCGTAGTACGACACACATTCAAAAGACTAATACAGTTTAATGTAATCATTGTACCCACTTTTGACAGAATGACTTTGAGACCAGATATGAAACAGATTTGTCTTCGCCTAGACAATTGATTCACGTCATTGTAATTGTAATTCTGGCAAAGCCGATCACAGCTCAAAAAATAATTCAAAAGTTGATATCAAATTAATAATGAATGGAAACTAATAATGAATAATTATTTTATATCATTGGATAAACATCCAAGAATTTTTTTTTAATTTCTGCTTCATCTGAAATCCAGTAATTTACCTTCTTCAAATGATTTTAGCAATTAGATATTGGATTGCATTCCGGCTTTAACAATTATCTCAGAAAGTTTCTTTTACACCTGGTTAATTTCAGAGTTGTAGTTAAAGAGTTCACGTTGTAACTCAGTCTGTTGTTTTTTTTTGTAAAAAATTTTTGTAGTATTCAATGACAGTATCTCATAGTGTTTAGGTAACCAAATCTTTTGTAGTAAGTCATGTGGGATATAAAATGCCGCCTCCACTATTTTTAATTGAAAGGACAAACTTCTTTAGATATTTGAGGTTTTAGTGGATCCCCATTATTATATCCCATTTGCCCATAAAGGATCTATCATTAGTAACTTTATAGATGGTAAGTTTCTTATTTAAGAATAATTTAGAGGATAGTAGTCTGAATGTTGTGTTCATTTTTTTCTTTTCAGTCTGAAGTGAGTTCTCCATATCAGTTTCTTGTACTGGTGATAAACAAACTATAATACATATTATAAAAAATAAAATAAAATGGAACTGTAATTCTTTTAACCTATTAAACAAATTGTTTTTTTTTTTAACGAAAGTTGATTGATGAAACTGGTGGCGACTGGTCAGAGAAGTCAGGCCAATTATACGATATGTAACCTTTGGGCTCCGTCTAGAATGCTAAGGTCAATGTCCATTTTTTCCTTCAGCCGAATCAAAACACATCTCCTTATGTAATATCAATAACGGGTCGTGTTTCCTTCTTCCTGCGAAAGCAAATCCAAAATATGGGGGTCAACTTAATTTATATGCTGGCAAAAGTGAATAGGTGTCAGAAAATTTATGTTTGGACATTAATGTCCTATTTGTATTCACGTTCAAATAGATGGATGGTTTTGAAAATGAATAGATAATTCTTTTCTTTATTTTTTTATTTTAATTTAGAATATTTACATAATGCTAATTACACCATATCAAAATAAATATAGGGCCAGAATAGCCTACTTTTTATTTCCCTTTTTTTTTTAGATCATCTTGTGTTTTATAGTAGGTGAGGTATTTTCAAGGAAAGCAGACTGGTTTTCAACGAGGGGTCTCCTGTGAGCACCCTCTTGTGAAGCTGCAGGCTCACACTGTAGAGTATATGCAGATGAACAGAACTACGGCGTTCTCTGGACTGCACACAGGCCTTTGACTGTGTATCGCACACATTCCTCCTCTGCCGTCTTGAGGAGTGCAGGTTTCCTGCCTCCCTATGCCGATTGATTGGATGCTATCTTAGCAGAAGATCTTTCGTTGTGCGGGTAGGCGAGAGCCTATCGCCTCCAAACGATTTGGTCTATGGAATACCTCAAGGGTCTGTACTGGAACCATTAACACTGGTCTCGATGCAGCATCCAGGGTACGCTGCCACATAGGCTGCGTCCACAGGGTCAGTAGTAGCAGCCTATGTGGACGATATCGGCATCTACGCGACCAGCATCAACGCTAGTAGGGCCCTCGAGAAGGCAAAGGCAGCATCAGTGACCATAGTGGAAGACCTCAGACTGAACGGCATCAGGATGAATCCGGAGGCTATTGTGATGTCCATTCAGAAACGGAAGAAGCCACTGCCCAAGATGGAAACAGCAGACCGACCTCTCTCGAACTCTATTCTCTGCCTTGGCGTCACTTTAGACACGCACCTCACCTTCTCCAGTCACGTCAGGGAGAGAATCAAGCTGACCCGGCTGAAGTCGCATAGGCTTCACTACCTGCTCACGTCGCCGAAGCTCTCACTTCGACTGAAACTGCAAATTTTCAAAGTCTTATAATGCTATAAGGCCATTATAATGCTCTACGGTGCGCCGCTGCTCCGACATATGTATAAGTCCTCCTTACAAAGACTGCAGTGCTTCCATAACTCCGTTCTTCGACGGATCGTCCGTGGGACCACGCTCCAACGAGCGAGAAACGCCACCATCTATGAGGAGCTCCAACTACCGTCAGTGCCGGAATATATCAGCCGGAGGCACATCAAATTCTTTGATGGGCTGAAGGCCTTTGCCAGCCCTCAGAGACATCGCCCCACCACCAAGGCCTGGGAGGAGGCAGGGCTCTGTCGCTTTGGTCGACGGACTCTATTCTCATATTTTATTCCTGAACCAGCAGAATGGTTCCTCTCCATTCTCAACAAATTAGTGGGGACCAACGGCTGAATGTGAAACTCCTGCACGCAGCGGACATTGACATAGCTTTGGCATAAGAATACCATCGGGTAATGTAAGGAATTGTGTCTATTGTATATATTGTACGTTATGTATGTGACAGAAACTTAAAATAAAGGGAGGATAAAAAAAAAAAAAAAAAAAAAAAAAAAATCCACAACGGTATGGTACAACGGTAAGGAAAGATCTGTCAAAATCTGCGGATCTACAGATATTTCCTTATCCGATTTCATCTATATGTTTGGTTTTTCAGAGCGTTTCATCAATAATAAAACCAAAATGAATTAGGCAAAGCTGTGATTCTGTTGTCCAACATTTATGTCACTCAGCGTAAAAGGGTAAAAATAAACAAGAAAGAAAACTATCCAATAAATCCATCAGATGCAAAAGAGTTCATAAATTATACAGATCAAAAGCGATAGAGCGTTTTAATCTCTGTAGAGGATCGCGTAAAAAGAGTTATAAGAGCGAAGATAATTTTCTAGTTATGATCCGCTTCAAAGGAAAAAGTTGAGGGGGAAAAGGAACAAAACAATCTTATAAACGGTGAGAGGGAAGCTGTTGATGAAGACTAATCTTACATTTATATATAAAATGAGCTGGAATTTGCTAGTTTGGTTATTTCAATATTCAATACTTTGTGGGTGATTCGTATTTGGCGAGAATTATTTAAGATAAGACATTATAACGGAATTAAATGTGATTTTCAAAACCCAGTTCATATCACTGGCTCAACATCAAAAACGGCCCTAGTGACAGAATTTAGAGGCAGAAAAATTTCGAGCTTAATTTTGCTTTTAGGTAAACTGAAAAGTATTCGTTTCTGCTTTTTGACCTTAATTCTGTGAAAATGAGTTAAAATAACTCATGAGTTATGGTATGAGATGGTGATAATTATTTCGGAATGCGGGCTTTTGGCTTTTATTAGAGGAAAGGGGTGAAAGAAGGAGCGGCAAAAATCAAGTTTGTCTCACGGCAAAAATCCTTGTTATGACCCTGTTCTAAGCAAAGGTATTTTTTTCTTTACCTACCTGAAAGAAGGTTTTGGTTTTGATCAGGGAAAAAAATCTGCTGGTAACTGTCTCGTTTTTCTAATTTTCGGGCACTGTGGAGAGATCGGAATTATTAAAAATAACTTCTTTTTTTTCTCTGATAAGTAGAGATATTTTGGGATCATCGATAAAAAAAAAAATGTTAGATTTACATTTAATTTTTTAGTCACCATTATTCAAGGCACCGAAAGTAAATTTATAATTTTGGTATGATGCTGTAACATCATTTCATAAACAGATATTCAAGGTCCGGTTCTATGAGAAGGTGTACAAGGAAAAAATTAGATTAGATACCATAGATCTGGAAGGTAAATGTTTAGCATTTATCACTATCCATTATGATAAAGATATAATGCGACCAAAGTCATAATAACTGTTATATCTCTCTATTATTATATTATCCCTCTAAATAATATTTGCTGCTAAAATTTATGCGATATAAACCCTTCAGTGCCAGGGCCTATTTCATGATTCTATCTCCTGTAGTTTCAATTTTTTTTTATAAATAATAACATATTTATATTATAAATACTTTCTAAAAAAACGAAAAAATGATAAATAAATTTTTTTTTTTTTTTTATCGAACAGCTCCAACCTTGATAAAATCCTCCTCTGAGGCTGAGGCTGCAAACGTTACAATCAATAAAAAATTGTCCTAACATCTATTGTTTTTCAGTACTTTTTAAATAATTTGAACTTACCAGGGTAAAACTTTATTTTTAAATTTAACCATAATAGTTTAGAATTGTATTTGTTAAAAGTAAATGCATTATGTTACAAACATTCTTTTCAACCATGGAATCGTTTGTATTATGCTTTTCAACGCAATAGATCAATTAGCCCTTAGCTGACAAATAATCTTTTACCATTATGGTCATATTTTTACCTCAATTACGGGGTAGTGAACGAGAAGACAGTAATGCACCTCAAAAAACAAGTCCATTTATTTGATGCAAACAAAAATTTATGTACTATAGGAAAGCCTAAGTAATGACAGGTATAATGTTGAAAGTCCTTCGATGTTTTCATCAGGGAATGGAACCAAATGTTGAGGCATTCAATATTAATAAAACTAACGAGAATAAGAGAATAACTTGAAGCTAATACCTGTTGAAGAAAACAAGAGTAAATATCGGATGGGGTATTTACTCACCCAACCTAATTTGATGGTGATTTTTGCTATTTGTCATATTTCAATTAGTGTAGAAATTATGAGGAAAATAAATAAATGAAATCTTACCAAAAATTTTAAGATAGAAACATTTTATTTTCGATGAGGTACTATCCAAATATATTAGTTGCTAATTTACTAACTTACGGGATTTATTAATTTATTTCTTACGAGAAATTTATTTCGGAATTTATTACTAATTTATTAACTTACTTAATTCCTGTTATCCCTTAATTGGACATGGGGTCCTGATGAAATTCCGCCATCTATCTCTGTCTGGAGCCATCTCCTTGAGAGTTGCCCAAGTATGATTGTGCTTCCTTGCTTCCTCCAGGACAGAACTCCTCCACGTCTTCCTCAGCCTGCCGACTCGAAGCTGGCCCTAAGGGTTACATTCAAGAGCCTCCCGGACGATGCCTTCTTTCATCCTCAAGGTGTGTCCGATCCATTTTCTTAGCCTGATTTCATCTTCTATTCCCCTCTGCTTGATCTTTCTCAGTAGTTCTTCATTGAAAACGGTTCTTAGCCACCAAATTCCCAGGCTAGACCTCAAACATCTATTACAGAAGGATGGATCGGGTCATCCTCCACGTTTCTGAGCCATAGAGGAGCATGGACTTTACATTGGAGTTGAATATGCGGAGCCTTGCGCCCAGATTTGTTTTCTTTGCCCGCCACAATGTGTGGAGCTTCGCGAAAGCGCCCTTTGCCTTTTTATTCTGCTTTCCACGTCGTCTTCAGCTCCCGCATTTTTCGTCACCACACTTCCAAGGTATGGTAAGGCCTTCACTTCTTACAATGTTTGACCATAGATTGTGATTGGCTGCACATTTCTTGTTTTTATCCTGATTATTTTTGTTTTGAGTACATTTATTGCTAATCCATACCGCCTGATCTAGGTCTTGCATCTTTCCCTGAATGCCTGAGAATCGATGGACCATTTCAAACGTGTCATCCGCATATTCAACCACTCCCCCTTCCATTCGCTGATAGAGACCCCACTGGATTCCCCGTCGCCTTCCTGCTGCAGCCTCTCTCTTGACCTCATCCAGCACTTAAGGATGCTAAATTAGGGACTGATAAATTATTTGCCACTTCTAATCGATCCCTAATTAGATCGATCCTTCTATACCATCATGCGGACGTCAACTGATATTAGTTCCTACTTGCAAAGTTACTAATCTTATTTAATAAGGGATTTTTAGGCAAATAAAAAATTATATAAGCAATTGTTCTGAAATTTTAAGAGGTGGTAGAGAAATTGATTCGATGGAAGATGAACTGTAAATTCATGCTTTGATTCACCGCCGAACAGTGGGAAGAATTATCGATTTAGTGGCCAAAATTCTATAACTCTTGATTTAAATACGATAAACTAAAAATTATTTTTCCATTTATAAGCATGGGATGTCTTTATTAGGGAGAGTGAACAAAGTATATACAGAATGTTTCCGAGCCTTTGAAATTATTTTTTTTAGAAATAATTCCATCACTTTATTTTAAATAAAACAGTTTTTTAGGTATAGTACCAATTTCCATCCAATGGGGAATAAATTAACTAATATCCTTCTCTACATTATTATTTGTAGAGCGTTACAATATATGTATAAATTCAATGTATATGTATAAATTTTGTATACACGATAAATTTGTAATCAATAAAAAATAGTATATTTTTAACTTGAATTTTTTTTCTTCATATAATAATTATTTATAAATCTTGTAAACGTTGTAAATATACGAGAAAGGCAATTATATATGAAAATCTTGATCCTTTTCCTTCCATCGGGATTTCAGAGAGAGAAGAAAGTTCTGTTTGCACTTATTTGTTATACGCTGGGTCTGTATCTCAACTGGTCATTTACTGAGGTTATAGTAAATGTTTATAAAGTAAAAGTTAACCTAAAAACAACTTTACCAAACGTATTAAAACTAGTAAAAATCACTATAAAACACAAGAAAATTTTTGTTTATTAATTATGAAATAATAATCGGTCGAAAGTACTCTCACTTTAGACTGCAATATGAACGTCTGCCACTCTTGATCGGATGCAATCAAATTTCATAGACCAACAAACTCGTCATATTTTGTCAACTTATTTCAAGATGGAAGGAACCTTTTCCTAGTCAACACAGTGGACTGAAAGTACTAGCTTTGCCAACCGAAAGTGGTTTCGTTCCGTCGGCAGACGTATGTCAAAATCCAACTTTTTTCTTAAAAATTTGACTCATTTTAAGATGAATAGGACATTTTCCAAATAACACTAATCCGCCAAGTGGTATACAAAAAGAACGTCTGCCAACCGGAAGTGGTTACATTCCGTCGGCAGGCATAAATCAAAAACCAACTTTTTTCTTCAAAATTTGACTTAATTTAAGATAGATGGAACCTTTTTCAAATAAAACTAGTCCACACAGTGAACTGAAAATACTAAGTCTGCCAACCAGAAGTGGTTGCGTTCCGTCGGCAGACCTAAGTCAAAAAACAACTTTTTTGCTTCAAAATTGGACGTATTTTAAGATAGATAGGAACCTTTTTTAAATAAAACTACTCCCCCCATTTCTTCCGAATAAATTTAATAAAATAAATTTCGAGAAAAAAGAAAGAAAGTATATTGTTAATTGAAATGTTTTGTATTTTTTAAAAATAATAATTATTTATAAATCTTGTAAATGCAGTAAATGGCTGAGAAAGACAATTATTTCATTTCTTCCCCTTTGGATGATCCCATACCCAATAAACTGCTTTATTTAGAATATAGTAAAGAAAGAATTTAGAACAAAAAATTAATTTTAAAGGTCCAGAGACACCGTTTATATATTTATTTTCACTCTCACTAATAAAGGAAATCTCATGCTAAAAAATGGAATAAATAATTTTTCGTTTATCGCCTTTTAATCAAGAGTTATGAATTTTGGACACTGAATCGACAATTTTTCCCACTTCACGCCGAAAATACATTTATCATAACTATCATCCAAATGAGTGTGTAAATAAATAGAGGCAGTAATTTAATTCAAAATTTTTATAGGATTCAGACATGTTTATCGTGTATAATACCTCAAAAACATGCAATATACTTGTTTTTAGACAGAATTGGTGAAACATTTAATTTTACTCTAGATATGTTACAGGACCGGTTTAAAAAAAACATTATATTTAAAACAATGGCATGCGAACAACATTGAAACAATTTTCAACTAGAAAAAAACCTTATAAACGAAGTTTCATGGGAGTCAAAAATAATTTATTTTTACTCAAAATTTTCGATTTTTTTTTCGAAAATTGCCATAATTTCAGCAAGGCTCCACCCATCTACAAGAAACTTGGGAGTGGTTTAGCGTCTTACACACGAAATGGCACAAAACTGATCTCCGTAAACAAATTAGAATAGGAGGCATAAAATAAAACGCGTGAGGAGTTTCTCTTTATTTCGCACTAATTTTTCTCCTTTATAAAGCCATATAATCTAAAAGTTATTGATATGGATTGGAGAGCAGAAATTCAGCTTTCCAACGGTTGTGATAACATTGATTTGGATATAATCCTTGGGCATTATGAATGTTTAAGTGAACACCAGACATCGGCAAGATTGTTACTAGCGTTAAAATAGTCCAGTATCAATTTTAATAAATTCCATCCAATACTTTTGGTTAGGCATTAGCAAACGCATTTTCTTTTACACGCCTATATTTCGAAGACATGTTCGATTTGGCCTAAAGTTGCCTAAAAGTTGAAGATTAATTGCATATTGATGTGTTATATTGACACAAAAGTTGAACAATGAAGTGCAAGGGAAGGAAATGGCCTGAAAATAAGTGGAATGGAATAAAGTGGATTGGAATGAAGCTGGTTGGAATGAAGTGAATTGGAATGAAGAGGATTGGAATGAAGTTGAATAGAATGATATATATTGGTCGCAAGGTTTCTTGTCAATGCGCCCTGGGAACTGAGAAAAAAATTATATAGTTTCAACATTTTTTTATAGTATTGTTTTCTGCCTTTGTCCTGCATGGATTTCGAGTTTTCATATGCCAATCGATTTTTGTTTTTTTTATAAAATAAGAAAAAAATATTGCCGATCATATTCAATCAGGTAAAGTTTATAAAAATTACAAAAACCTTTAATATCCTTATAAGGGAAAAAAGTAGTGGGAAATAAAGAGAAACTGCTCATACGTTTTATTTTATATCCAGTTCTAATTTGTTTCATTTTTTTGTTCCCGTCTTCGGATTTGTGTCCTTTCTTGTGTTTTATAGAACCCAAAACCCTTTCAAAGTTTTCTGTGGATCGGTAGAGTCGTGTTGAAATCGACAATTTACTCAACAAGTAAGGCTACAATTTTGAGCAAAATAATTTTATTTTTCGATTTTTATGATAATTCGTATTTAAGGATTTTTTGTATTGGGAAAAAAATTATATCAACTCTCTTTCTAAAAAAATATTTTACTACACTTTGTTACAACGGTCGATCCAACTTGTTTCAATCTTGTATTCATACAACAGCTATTTACCAAATATAAAGTTTTATTCTAAACTGGCCGGATATACATTTAATTCATAATTATATTAAATGCACCAAGCCAGAAATATTTCCCCCTGTCTAAAAACAATAATAATGCATGTTTTGTAGATATTATACACTATGAGCAGATCTGGATCCTATAACAATTTTTAATTAAATTACTACTTATACTTATTTACACACTCACTTGGCAGATAGTTATCATAAAATCAAAGGAAACAAATGTATTTTCGGTAGTACAAGCACTTGATGAGCTTTGCATTTGCAGTTTTCTTCCTGCCTAATCGGATCTGAGAAGCTTCCTTGGCTGGAATTTCTGAAAACTCCTCTACTAGAAGTTAATATTGACAATCGGAATTGACAATAATGAAGACAATCGGTGAAGAATTCAAGCATGAATTTTCAATGCATCTTCCTTTGAATTAATGTCTCTATTAACTCTTAAAATTTCAGAATAATTATGATTTTTTTTAATTTGCTAAAAAAACTTTTAATTGATAAGATTAAAATTACTACTTTGTAAGCAGCAACCCCAATATTTGGGTAGCAGCTCGTTGAAAATAAAGTGTTTCTAAGATAAATTTTTCGTTGATAAATTAGCGAACAAGAAAAAAAGAACGATTCAGTGAAAACAACGGCATTATTAATTGTTCGTAGTTAGCAATGGAAATTCTCCTACTCCTTCAAATTAACAACGTCAAAAAATAATAAAATTAACATTTAAGTATTAATTTTGTTTATCTAAATTCAAAGGTTCCATTTCTCCTGGTTTTGCGGACGTTATGCACAACAACCAAACCTCTCACAAGATTCCAAAATCTCATATAGATACGCGAATTCTCATAAGAATGGCAATCCTTTTGTTTGTGTAAATCCCTACAATAACGATTACCTAAAATAGTATTTTGTACAAAAAACACGCAGATCGCAGCGAAGAAAAAAAAACCTCTCTTATACGAAAGTTATAGCAATTTTTTACCCAACTTAAGGAATTAAAAACCGTCGACTTTATAATTTTGAGTAATAGATTCTTTATGTTTGATTCGAACTCAAAAAGGAGGAGGGGCAGGTAGGGTTTGTGCCGGTAGGGTAGGAGAAAGCGGAAGGTGCTATATATACGTGAGACTCAGTCCAGCTTACCACTACTGTATCGTTAAAACAACTCTCAACATGTTTGTATTTGTGGTAAGTAATGGAAGAGCTAATAATTTTCTGTGACTTAAGGTGTTTCAATGATTTCAGGATGCATATCAGATCTATGATCAGGTTTTCAAAATATTCGCAGATAACTCAGAGAAACGTTGAGTAGGATGCAAGGTGTGATCAGTGCATAATGGTTTGGTTGGTACAAGTCAATATATCCCAGGTTTTCCTCATAATTTTATATTCAAAAGCCTTTTTTTTACCCCATTATCTTTAATTACAGGGTTTCCATAACTCAAACGTTTATAAACCTTTTAAAGTACTTGAAATAGATAAAAGACAAAGTTTCAACTCAAAATTCACGAATTATCCATTGATAAAATTATAATTTTTATCATTAAAAGTACCTAAATCCATATTTTATGGATTTTATGGAAGACATAGTGTGTGTGTGTGTGTGTGTGGGGGGGAGGTGGGAATGGGAGAATGTAACCTGAAATAAGACCAAAAGTTAACAGAAATTTACTTAAAATTGGATAATAGTAATTTCTTTCCAGGTGTTTTTTTTTTTTTTTTGTCATATCTTTACTACATAATTTTTAGTAATATGTGTAAGAAGGGCAACCTTTTTGGTGGAACTATATCTCTAGTTTCACATGTCCATTGTCTCCTTCACAAGCATGATGATCTCTAAAAAACTCCCATGTTTTAAAAACAAACTTTTATGAAATTATAACAATAAAAAAAATAAATGGGGTTTAATATAAAGAAGTAAAATATACGAAATCATTGACTTTGGAGTATACTACATTGCAGTAACATGAATTTGAAGCTTTTGAATTTGTTAGTCTGAAATGGAGCATTTTAATAATACATTTTAATTATAAAGGGATTAATTAATTCTTGATAGACAAAGATCATCATATAAGCATCTGATTAATAGTAATTCATCATCTAATCACTAAATAATTAGGTGTTTGTTTTTTATAGTATACTATTACTTTATAATCATCGCTTTTCTATTTGGAACTGCTTTAACCTGATTATTCAAAGCACCCTTCTGCCCTTTTTTCGTCCCCCCTGGTAATTAATAGATTTTCATCGTTTTGGCAGTCAGAATACCAAAATTTAATTTTGAGGAATTAATTGCGATAAATTTAGGCTGTGACAGGTGGAAAACAACACTTCATAGTTCTTTCTGAACTGAGCACATTGGAATTGCTTTTATTCAGCGATTTAATAATAACTCTGAAATTCATTATGGATTTCATAATGATAAGTATCATGATCATAATAATGTTTTCTAAAGGAGATTCAGCCTTAAATATATCACACCATTGCAAAATAAGGGAATAACCCAAAAAGTTTGAAATTTGAGTTAGTAATGGTGTCCGATTGAGAAAATAGCCCATTTTGTTTATAGAATATAAAGATAACTATAGTTGGACCTCCCACCACCCAGATATCCAGAATGTTCTGTGTACTTTAATGAGGAAGTATTCAAAAGGGTGGAGCAAAAACTTTAAGTGTGATTTCTCATCAATTTCAATGTTTGAGTTATATCTTAATCTTAATCTTAATGAGTGTGATAGTATTTATGAATGAATAAATCTGGGGTTTTAAAACCGTTTTATATTTACTAAACAATTTAATCTGGCTTTTTAAGTAATCATTTGAAATGGCTAATTATAAAATTGGGACAACTTTTATAGCAAAGCCAAAATGAGAGTTCATGAACAATTGATGAATTTTAATTATGTTACTTTAGCAAAAAATGATTATTCTGTAGACGTAGCTTTATGCTGTAAAATAAAAAGGGGTTCTTTGTTATTGGTCAAAATAGTTGCTGCCTTTCCTGGCGATTGGTGTTTTTTGTGAGGGCGATCAGCAGAAGAGGAGTGCCGACCCTGGTATTGTGGCAGGACATGCTGGCTATGCAGGTCTCCCATCTCTTGGTGCTGGGGCAGCTCTGATCGGAGGTGGTGGAATTGCTGCAGTACCTTCTGTTGGGTTCGTATTTTTCTATTCCTACTGAAATCAAATCCTTGAGAAAAAAAAAGACCCTAGAATGTCAACTTGCAAATGTTATTAGGCAGTAGTACAATCAATATTATGAAGGATATGTGAGAAATGGCAATGATAAAGTAATTATTTCTGATGTAGCTCGATAACCAATTAAAATTTTTACTGTTAATATAATTTTTCATGAAGTTGATGATAATGCGCTAGTCACTAATTATTTTAGAAAAGATAACATGGATTGTATTTGTCTTCTATATGACTGTCTGTAATCTGTTATTATGAGCTTCAATGCAAAAAGCAACAAAAAAGCAAGTCATGTATACCAACATCACAAATTTATAGATAAATATTAGTTATAGATTTTTAGAATTTTTTATTAATTAAAAAAGTCAATCTCAAAACATGAATAACATTTATACAGCATTAGAAAAAGTCTAAAAATATCATATAACAACTATCAACTATATATAAACAAGACAGAACAAAAACAGATCTTATATCACAAAATATTATAGAAGAATTACCTGGATTATACACTGATGCAAGATTGTAAGTTGAAGTGCCGAGAGATGAACTGATCATAACTTGTGAGAAAGTGAAAGCATATACTCATTGATGATCATATTGAGGAGATTCTTCATCTGAGAATCATTATTTCTACTATAACTATTTGATAATTAATACCTTAATTAAAATAGATTATTTGCATCATGGCAGAATCATTTGCTATAATAATAAAATAAAATTATCATAATTGAACATATTAATACCTCTCTCTTCTAATGTTGAAACTACACTGAAAAATAATAGCCTGATTAACCAATTAAAAATACAGATTAATTGTAGGACGCAGAGTGACCCCTATTTTCAACAAAGTTAAAACAAAAACATTCAATAAAAATCATATAAAAATGTTTAAATATGAATTTGGATCTCAATTATATATAAGTTTCATTGCTTATGGTAAGGGGAATATAATTTTCAAAAGTAAAATATATGCTAAAAAATGAAATTACAAAACATAGTAAGAATATAAACATATAATTAATTATATTATGGAGTGAATGTTCATTTAGTTACACAGTTGCAACTTTGTATTTTCATCAATTTAAAAAAAAAAATTCTAATCAATTTCAGCTTGACATTTATTTTATACTTTTGTATTGTATTATAGCTATTAAAAGCTAGGACATAAATAATTACTTTTTAAAAACTAAATAATAATAATAATAATAATAAATATTTATAAACTAAATAATTAAAACTATCTAATAATAATTGTTATTCAATGCAAAACAATTTTAATAATCTATATTACATTTATTTCAGAGGCAAACTTGTTTCCCAATTGGTTGAAGTACAAAACACAGTCGGAGTCCCAGCACCAGTGCCAGTTGCTCATACGGTCCCGGTTGGAGTTCCAGTTCCTGTTTCACATCCTTTACCAATCAAAGTACCTGTACCAGTACCAGTTGTCCAAACCGTTGAAGTGCCATTTGAGAAAGTTGTTCCCTATCCCGTAATAAGGAGAGTTCCTGTTGAAGTAGTTAGGAAAATTCCTGTCCCTGTACCTGATCCTTATCCAGTAAAGGTACCAGTTTACCAGACCAAACATATATACTACTCAGTTAGACCCAAATACCACTACCATGGTTGGTAGAATAGAAGGTGAGTTAAATTAGATATTAATTTCTTAAAATAAATTGACTTTACTAATAAAATGGTTTAAAATTCTATTTATTAGTTTAAGTTAGTGTTTTACTACAGGGTAATTCTTTTTAATGCGTTTTTTTCTTGTTTTTTTTTTTATGGCAGGTCAATGCAGATTTTAAAAAAAATCTTCTAGTCACCCTGAAGTGACCTTCATAAGTGTAAAAATTATATATATTTTGTTATAGTATATCAGTATTATATTTTTGTACTTTATATATATAAATAATAAATATTCTTTTACAAAATCTATTTTGATATACTCATTTTCTTTGTCATCATTTTAAATTGTAATAATCATACAGAAAATATGCTGCAAAAATTTATAGCAAAGTAAAATTCATGACATAGCTTAGTAAGTACCATTACAGTGTTGAGAAATATACTGAATTAAGATGAATTTAAAAAAAAAAAAAATAATAAAATGAAATATACTTGATGGAACTTGAATAATTCAGTAGTAAGAACTTCAACAAATATCTTAGAGAAATCTGCTCCTTCTGGGATGAAATAAAGATAATCTTTTAAATTCTGTATAGTAAAGCTTATTCTCTTTCAAATTAGGCGAGTAATTTGATAAATAAAGTTACAAAATAAATAATAAATGCAATATATGCATAATTGTTATATAAAACTTTTAATTAATTTTAAGAGTAACATAAAACAAAAATAATACAGAAACTTTTATGGTAAATCAGTTTACATGCTTATAAATAAGATTAAGAAGATGCGTTTTGAGATTTCGGAAGATTAAGCATGAGACTTATGTATGCAACTGCTACTTATAAAATTTATTTATTCTATCTTATTTTGCGTATGTTAGGATATTTATTTTAAGAGCATTACAGAAAAAGGGGTCCTTAGGGCCCGCTGCTCTTAACTGAGATGGGGTGACTGTTCTATCAGCCCAATGTAAAAGTTCGGACGTAGTTGTAGTAACAGCTGGTGATTGGATGAGATCCTGCTGCAGTTGCTTCCCTGTGGCCACGTGACTCCGTTACTTGGTGCTAAGCTTTTCTGGTCAAGTGGGATCAAAGGATGGGACGGCTGCACACATATACTGGACGGCTGCACACCATACAATAGCACATAAATAGGGGCTTTTGTCAAAAAGACATGCGAGATATATTTTATAACTGATATATGTTAAATAAATTACACATTACTTTAAAAGAAAACATGTGTATAAAATAGATAATCTCAAAAATTAAACAATAAATGCATCTAAATCTGAGGTCAAAATTCAGCGATGTGTTCCCATATCTTTTGAAACAAACACAACTTATCATACCTCCACCTCCATATAAATTCGCACAGATAGGACTCTAAGTCCCGCATTCCTTCCTGTTACGTTGTTTCACTGAAGCCCACTTGAATCGTACCTTCATTTGATGTCCTTTTGCACATATCTTAGAACTAGCAATGATATTTTGGCACTGTAAAAACTTAAGAGCAGCAGCATTATTTCTTATGTATTCACTTAACTGGAATATATTCATCTTGTTCCGGGTTCAATGTCACAATTAAAACAATATCTCTATTAATATAAGATTTAATTAGAATATAATTAACTACTTAGATAACAGCTATATTGTTATAATTGCTTAGATAGCATGTTTCAGTTATAAAATATAACTGGCATGTCTTTTCGATAAAATACCCCATAAATGCACTCAAACACTAAAATCAATGGTAACTAATAATATAGAAGAGCAGCTAAAAGTGCCGGCTGTGTCAGGTGAAGAGTGATATTCCCAGACCAAACTAACCATTTCCAAAGACTCCAAAGTAGAGGAGAGAGAAAAAGTCATAAAATCTCAACAGGGCAGGGTTCTACGTTGTCAACGGTTCAAAGGGTTCAAGAGCCTCACAAGAAAAAAGGGGAACTCTGCTGACGAGCCCATCCTACTCCGGTTGACTTATTCGACCCAATTTGAACGGGAGAGTTTGAAGCCAATCATCAAGGAATATGGCGAACAGAAGAGCGGGTCATTAAGAGCTGCAGCGACAGAGAGCTAATCTTAGAAAGAAGCTTAATAGACAGAGAAAAAGGCGAGCTGAAGCCATGAGCAGTAAACCAAAAGCGAGGTGATCAGGAACCACAAACTCCCACCTCTGACCCAGCTACCCATAGGAGGTCGGGCATAATTGGGTGACCGATGAGGGGGTTTTCCTCTGGATCAGCTGTGAGAGAGGGGGAATGCTGCACCCAGGGATGTTTAAGAACCAATTCATGAGGAAGGAGGAGGAAATGCTCCTTTCAACTCCCCCTCTCGACACGGATGGGACAAGGCACCCACTTTGAGGACAGGTCCGTACGTTGGCCAAACGGCAAAGGGCCATGGAGGTGTCTCCACCGAGAAAATAAAAAAAAGGATAAAATCTCCTGTGCAACTCTAATCCTGGGCACAAACAGAATTCAAATACATTAGGACCCAAACTCAATCAAGTGGCTTATTCTTTTGGAATTCATCGGGGAAAACTGGAGGAGCAACAATAGTGAAATAATTGCGCTCTGGTCCAGTGGTTAGGAAAAAGATGATCTGTGGTTGGCAAAAAGATATAATAAATCCATCTTCTGGACTTTTATCTCCAGCTGTCCTACTTCACTGGAAAAGGCTGTTAAAGATGCTTTTCTTGTTGGAAATACCAACCACTATACCACAATATTCATTGTTATAATGGTTCTTCCAACTAGTTCTTAATTATGCTAATGGTCTGAAAAAGTAAGAAATTCAAAGCTGTAGTATGTGATGAATCAGCAAACAGCAACACTTACAGGAAGAATTTAAAAAAAAAAAAAGAAAACCTAAATGAGTATATGACTAATTGACCACGTTACAACATTCAGGAGAAGAAAATTAAATTGAGCTTCAACAGCTTACATATGCTGATAAATTTGTGCACCTAAAAAACATTGAAGACACATGAATAATTAATAGACAAGGTGCAATGGCTCCTCAGGGATTTAGGAATAAAAATCATGGATATATCTTCAAGGAATCAGCTATGAGCATTTCTTTAAGTGTATAATTGAGGTCTTATTGTTTGGATGGCTAGTGAGTAGGGCCGATAAGGCTTCTATAATACATGAGTATGATAGATAATATCATACAGACTGAATAGGTTACCAATGAGATGGTATGGCTCCAAGTTGCGGGAATAACTATGCTGTCAACATATAACCTATATGAGGCTGATCTATAGCTAGGTAGGAATAAGAAATTCTATAAAAGGCCTAAGCAAATCTATAAGACTTTTTTTTTCTTTTGATGGAGGTTGTAAAAGAAGAATAAGATGCTACAATGATAAGACAGAATCAGATTGGCACCAACTCTCATCTACCAGAAATACTTACAAAAACTGATTATACACCTTTTACGCCAGCATTAACCTAGCGACAGGCGCGCTTCCAAAAGTCACACTTCAGGGCACAAGTATCAAAATGATACAACCGTTAGAAACTCACATTTGTTTTGTACTTTAATGATTAATATCAATTGTATGTGTAATGGGCATTAAAAAAAAACTTTCATTTAAACAAAAAAGAGGTTTCTTTATTTAACTAAAATAAGATAAAAATATAAAAAATCATTTTCTGAGAAACTCTTTAAAAAATAACTTATTCCTGAAAATATCTTTGAAAATTATTAGAGCAATTAGTTAGCCCTAAGAAATAGGAACTAATAAATTATTTAAATAAAAAAGAACCATTGTAAAAGTTCACAATATCAAAATATCTACTACTACTAGAATTACATCAGGTCAGTTATCATCAAAGATTACTTAGGTACAACGATTTGTTTTGTCTGGTTCTTGCCTTGCATACATTTCTAAATTATACGTGTAAAACACACGTGCATCAGCAAGGGCATAAATTTTGACACCGTACTTGTTGGGCTTGGATGGAATATATTGGATAAAACTGCAGCGTCCGCGAAAACATTCCAGTTTCTCATCAATAGTTGTGTTTTCCCCAAGGGAATAGCATTTCTGACAGTTCGCAATGAACTTCTCAAAAATTTCTCTGATGGGTGCTAAACGATCATATACTATAGCACCTGATCTGGGAGTGTTCTGATGTCATCAAATCTTAGGGTTCTACAGAGAAATGAAAACCTTTTAACATACTTAACCTTTCTAAATTATTCAACTGACTGCTAAAACTCATCACGCTTCAAGTGATTTGTTTTTAAGACTCCTCCCAGATATAAAAGTCCTATAAAAGCTTTAATTTCGGCAGGATCGGTAAATTTGGCACCTCTTGCTCTCGAAAAATTCGCCTGGATTGAAGATATGTATATGTTAGTACACACCACAATTTTATTGATAATATCATTATCAATAAGACATCTCCAGGTAGCTAATATACCAGAAATATTTTTCGCAGGTCCGATGGTACTGGGAAGATGCATCAGAATGTTGTGTTTCCCTCTTCGTTTTCTAGTGTACATTGGGTTTTTATTCCACTTCCATACATTAATCACCTTCCCTCTTTTTTTCTCATGAGCAATGTAAAAATTGTCATCGTTATTAGCATCTTCTTCCTCACTAGATTCTCCATTTAACTCAGTTTCAGAATCTCCTTCCCTTTCCTGTATTTTTTCGCACTCACCAGTGTCACTATCCTCGTCATCTGAAGAATCTGGGGCATCATGTCTTCTGTCGTCAAATAAAAGAGTATGCACGGCTTGCAAGTCGTCTGGATTGGACAAATTGTAAATTTTCTTCTCTCCAGACATCGAAAACTGAGAAAAAGTGAAAAATCAATGGCCACTTACACAGAAGGGCGCAAGTATCAATTTGATACCAATAGTGTTTACAAATGGATACGTGAAGCAAAATTGATATATTCGAGAATATGTTACTTACCAATAAAATAGTAAAAGGCTGGATCGGAAAGAAGTTTTAATCTTGAACTAGCGAAAAAACACACTAACTGGCGCAAGTATCCATTTGATACAAACAAGTGTCTCCAGAGAAAACAAAACACAATTCAAAGTTGAGAACATCACAGGCAGGTTGACGGTTAAAAGTCAAGAAGATAGTGAAGAGGAGAGCCTCACTAACCGATCTCGTGCCTTCAAAATCGCGGAAAAACTATTTTGCATGTATCAAAATGATACTCGCGCCTGTCGCTGGGTTAAATGAAGTTGGACTTTAATGCTGTTTGCTGTAAAATACTGTTTACTGAGGGGGCTTGTATGCTGATGTATTTTAATTACTGAGCAATGAAATATTTTTGGCAAAATTATGCATATTTTTCTGTTTTCTAAATGAACATGATCTTAGTTCGTCCATGAAACTGTAAAATCCATCACAAATCTAGAATTTTACCACTTACCTTTCTAATGAAATGCCGTTTGGTTGAAACTGATCAACAGTGTTAGAGATCTATACAATGTAACAATATTAAATTATTAATTAATATTATAAATATTATATTTTTCTTAATAAAAATATACCATTGAAAGTGTTGATGCTTATAGGTTCTCAAGTAACAACGGATAGTGACAAAAAATAAAAATAATGTTATTTTAGGCTAAAAAACATCTAATTGTCATGGTTCTTTCATAAGGCTGAATAAATCATTATTGAGTCAGTACTAATGTTCTCTAAACCATCATTAGTATATGAAGGAAAACAGCTGTAGCTCAGAGCTTTTAAAAATGGTTCAATGTCGATTTACATTGGTTGAAGAGAATAGGAAAGACCTGATAAATGAGATGAAACCAGGAAGTTCATTTTCTTTTCAGTTTTTGAAATGGAGCTTGACATTAAAATCCAAGCAGTTTTAGAAGATTCAGATGAACCAGCCATGTAGCTAAGCTGAAGTATTTTTTTTTAAGAAACAAAATGAATTGTAGTCGATCTAGAAAAGGTGCAACCACATCATAGATGGGTTGGTAGTCAGGATGAAGACATCATACAATTGCTAGGAATGAGGTTTTGAGAACAATTTTCCAGCTGAATGACCAATGATGCAGTTGAAACATTATTGTAACAATGATTAGGGACTTGTTTTGCCACTATGACCAGTAGTGACAATTGTATAAATTATGTAAAATATAATATAATTAAATTTTATGTTTGCGTCAATGGACATACACATGGGTGTTTAATCAGAAAATGCCAAAAATGATGGTAAAAAAAAAATAAACTCTCCCGACCTATGTGTTTATATGAAACACTAAGTCAAAACCGCATAGCGCACTGGGGATACAATCTGCAATTTGCAATGAAAGAGATTACCACTGCTTATTGGTGCAGAGATAAAAAAAAACTACGTCCTGCTTTTATTCTCATGTTCTCTCATGTTTCTTTTTACCCCACACAATGAATTTCCTGTTAACAGAAAATTCTTCATTAAAAATATGGTATCTAATGCAATGCAACAAAAAAGTTTTTTTCAATATTAATTCCAACAAGTAACAAGCTACATTAACAACAAGTGATTAGTATCATAATTTATTACACTAATAATACAAAGTAATGCTAGAATAATATATTTAAAAAATAATACATTTAATTAAAAATATTATTGGCTATAATGAAAGAGAACAATCTGAAGCAATGTCAGAGATTGCTCTAAGTATGGAGGGATTACACTTATTCAGTGTACCTATAAAATACTGACAAAAATTATATACCTAAAGCTGCTCCCATTCGCTGAGAGTGAGATTGGCAGGTATCAGGCGGGTTATAGAATGGAAAGATCTACAGATGATATTATATATCAGTATCTGGATGATTCTAGAAAAATCATAGGAGTACAGTATGACGACCCACCACTTATTTATCGACTTCCACAGTGCATATGATAGTATTAAAAAGCCTAAGTTATATGCAGCCTTCCATGAAATGGGAATCCTGTTGAAACTAGTCCATCTAATCAGGATTACAATGGATGACTTGAGTTGTGTTGTTAGGATGCAATAAGAAATTTCGCTGGAATTTGTTTCTGCAAGAGGTGTTAGACATTATGATGGGCTTGCCTGTCTGCTATTCACCTTGGCCTTAGAAAAGGTGTTGGAGAAATTGATTTATTATTTCTCGTAGTTTGTAATGTTATAAATATAATAATAAACGAAACAACACTGTTGGCGGCAACACTGGTACAGAAGTATCTGGCTTGAGAGGGGATAGCGTGGGTCACTGTCTGTTGCTTTGTGGCCGCCATCGTGGAAGTATCTAGCCCTTAACTTGTTTGTGTTTTTGTTAACAAATCCTCTAATCCACAACAATTTGGTAGCAGAGCGTGGTTTTAGAGTACAATAACATCAAGTTAAGTGTAATAAACACGTATTTTAACGGATCGTGTGCTGTATAGTTTTTTTTCGGACTAACCGCCGTGAAGAAATATATAGGTCTTTGTTTTACGGACTAATCGCCTAAAACTTATAAAACACAATGGACGTGGCGAATTACGGCATTGAGAAGCTAACAGCAGAAAACTACTCGATATGGTCGATGAAAATCGAAGCATACCTCGAGGCGAAAGGTATTTATGAAGATGTAGTAGAAAAGGGAGTTCCACCAGTGGAAGAAGCAGCCTTGAAGGCCTGGGAACAAAGAAACAAGGAAGCGATTTCTACTATAATCCTAACGGTGAGTAACGATATTT
Organism: Rhaphigaster nebulosa; assembly: GCA_948150685.1. Classification (NCBI taxonomy): domain Eukaryota; kingdom Metazoa; phylum Arthropoda; class Insecta; order Hemiptera; family Pentatomidae; genus Rhaphigaster; species Rhaphigaster nebulosa. The sequence continues at coordinate 136,206,697 of OX411306.1, read as the reverse complement.
TACCATCAATTAAAGGGGAAAAAAGAGCAAAAGTAGTTTGGGACAAATTAAAGGAGAGGTTTGAGGGCATCCCTGAGGAAAAGGTCATAGACCTTATGTTTGACCTAAACAATATAAAAAAACATAGTTCGGAATCTGTTGATGAATATCTCAATAGATTCCAATGTTTAATTCAGGAGATAGCTCAACTTGGGAAAACGTTAACTAACAGAGAATTGATTAGATACATAATTGAAGGCTTACCACCCTATTATGACCCAGTAGTTAACCCCATCCTAGCGAACAGGAGCATCAAATTTGCTGAATTGAGGCAGATGCTTTTGTCGTTTGAAAGGAGAAATGCCTCTAATAAAAATGATCAGGCGTTTAGAACCCTTCAAAACCGGACCAATTCCAACACTAAAGTGTGCTTTAATTGTAACAAACCAGGCCATTTAAAAAAGGATTGTTGGTTTAATAGGGGTAAAAGCAAACAGCCTAGTACCAGCAAACCTGCCTATACAAGTAGATCTTATCTCTGGAAGAATAAAGCTTCTTTGGTGCAAGAATTTGCACTATGTGCAACTGCACGAGTTGATGATAGTGTGTGGTATATTGATTCGGCCTGCACATCTCATATAACCCCGGACTCATCTATGATTGAGGAAGGAGTCTATATAATGAAAGATTCATCACCAGTAGAAACAGCTGTGAAACAGGAAGTTGTATTTTCCCAGGAAGGAGCTGAGGTAGAAGAAATGAACCAGAAAGATATAATAAACAAGATAGATGAACTAAACAAGAAAAAACAAATAAATCTTGAATTAGAAGTAAACAAGATAAACGAAATAAGCGAGGAAGAAGAAGTAAAGCAGCAACAAGTAGTAAACAAGATGCTTGAAATAAACCAGAAAGAAAAAATAAACCTCGGAATAGAAGTAAACAAGATTAACGGAATAAGCGAGGAAGAAGAAATTTTACTTTTGAAAGAAAAAGTAATTCAGGAAGAAGAAAGAAAGCAGCAACAAGTAGTAAACGAGATGTATGAAATAAAACAGGAAGAAGATTTAAATCAGCAACAAGAAGTAAACAAGATAGAAGAAATAGACCAGAAAGAAAAAGTAAACCAAGAAGTAGAAGTCAGCAAGATAAAGGATTTAAACCACAAAGAAAAAGTAAACCAAGAAGAAATAAACCCTAAAGATGTAATAAACAAGATAGGTGAAATAAAACTGAAAGGAAAAGTAAACCAGGAAGAACAACTATACGATAAGGAAAAGGTAAAGCAGAAAGAACAGGTAAAGAAGATGGATGAGATAAACCAGGAAGAGAAGGTGTATAGGAATGATAAAGGTAAACCTCCTCTCTTTGATGTGGGGAAACATCTTAGGGGCAAGGTAAAGAAGAAGACAAAAATCTTTGCATTTAGTTAACTTAAGTGTAATTGAACTGCTGGACCTCGTTAAGTGAATATTATTAAGGCTTTAAAAATTGTGTAGTTGTTAGTTAAGTTAGTGTAAATATTACAGTGTTGTGTTAAGAATCTAATAAGCACATTTAGTAGCGGAATTACTTTTAAGAGAAATAATAAATAATTTAGGAAGGAAATTGTTGGAGAAATTGATTTATTATTTCTCGTAGTTTGTAATGTTATAAATATAATAATAAACGAAACAACACTGTTGGCGGCAACACTGGTACAGAAGTATCTGGCTTGAGAGGGGATAGCGTGGGTCACTGTCTGTTGCTTTGTGGCCGCCATCGTGGAAGTATCTAGCCCTTAACTTGTTTGTGTTTTTGTTAACAAATCCTCTAATCCACAACAAAAGGTAATGTATGATTCAAGAATACAGACAACTGACACTATATTTAACAAGTCTGTTCAAATACTTGGCTTGGTAGATGATTTAGCCCTTATTGCAAGATCCTTCAAGTCACTCAAAAGTGAGTTTCTAAAGTTGGTCGAAGCTGTAAAAGAAATGGGAATGACGGTTAACCAAGAAAAAACCAAGTATTTGCGAGCAGGGCTAGTCAGCAGTTCATCAATGCCAATAGGTGTTATTTTAGCCTCAATAGATACCTAAAAGCTCACCATTATCTCGCTTTAGAAAGTGCCAGGTATATAGGACCCTCATCAGGTCTGTTCTGACTTATGGCTTGGAGTCCTGGACTCTCACAAGTTCAGAAGAAAAGGCTCTTCTTATTTTTAAGAGGAAAATCGGCAATAATTGGAAAAGGAGAACAAATGCAGATGTTTATGGGCTCTATGGAGAGGGAGATGTAATGAGGTTCATAAAGTTCGGTACAGGTCACAGAGGTGTACAGGCCACATCGCAGAGGAGATTCCCAAGAAGTTGCTGGACCAAAGACTGTTTGGAACCAGAGGAAGAGGCAGAACGTGATAAAGATGGGAGGATGCTGCAGCCAGGGACGTCCGGGACCTGCTTGGCACCTGCAACTGGCGAGAGGCTGCACAGAACAGATTGACCTGGCGAAGACTCATTGAGGAGGCCAAGGACCACTACGGTCTGCAGTGCCATAACGGAGTAGTAGTAATAGTAATGTTATTGAAAGATTCTTGTAGATATATTTTATTCGTTATACTCACCAACATTATAGCCATTTTTAAGAATTCAGTGATAATAAAAACACCATTGAAAAGTGTTTTATTGATCTTAAACCAATACTAGAGATACAGTTATGCATATGCACTCTCTATTCCCAAATAATACAGTTGTAAAATTCTAATTTTCCAAACTTGCATAAGGAAAGAACTTAAAATGTCTCCTTTTGCTCCAATATTACATCTTTATACACTGCTTCCTGCAAAACATTTAATTCATACTAAATTTAATTTAAGATTTTTTTATTTTTTTTTACAGTTATTAGATTTAATTTAGGATTTTCTAAAAATGTGGCCATTATACATAAACATTGATTATTAATATTTGCAACTTTAAACAATTCTTTGTTTATATTAATTTTTTGTAAAGCAAGATAAATAATCTGAAGTTTGGATCTGTTTAGGACAGTGACTCCCTTGGGCCTGTCTTGAAGAGCAAAGTTTTTCAAATAAAGGTTTATTATTCAAAGTTGCCACTCTATACTCTTTTTCTATATTTAACTAAGATCTACATTTCCACCGCAGAAAATCTGGTTTCGCAAAGGTAGGTTGTTGAAAATGGTAATAGTATACGAAATACTTTATTTTTTAGTGTAGCAAACTCATCATCCAAACCTGCTCAAAGAGTGATTTATTACTAAATTGTTGTTTTATTTCGCCACTTGCCGTGAAGTCTATAGAGATTTCTTCTTCGGTAGTTGAGAGACCTTCGAGAGTATTTTGAAATGGGTCTCTAGCCCATTCGTAACTTGCTATCAAGTTGAAGTAAGGAAGAAATATGTTTTAAAATTGATGAATGCATAAAAATTATTGATGATAATTGGAATAGAATTAAAGATAATACAAACATAAAGAACAAAATAACTTTTAGAAGACATAAAATTATGTATTGGTAATAATTAATTTAAATTTAACAATGATTACTACAAACAGTTGAATGGATTAACAATGGAGGGCAGGTTGTCAGTGATCTTAAGTGGTTGTTACATCAATAAATTATTAAATGAACAAATTAACAAAATGTCTGGAAAACCGATAATGATCACAAAGTACGTAGATGATTTATTGATAATTACAAAGAATGATGACAATAAAGAACTGTTTGAATTATTGAACAATGCCAATAACAAAATAAAATTTACTTCAGAATCACATATTAATATACCTAGACATGAATATATATTTTGATAATAACAAAATTGGAACATTCTGGACAAAAAAAGAAAATAGCAGTGACATGATTCTAAATTACTATTCTAATCATTCGAAATATCAAATTTGGAACACGGCAAAATATTTAATTAGAAAAGCAATCAAATTAACCAACAATAGATTTTATAAAAATAATAATATAAAATAATTTTTATCCGTATAGAGCAATAAATAATCAGTGGTTCAAATGCCTTAAGGAAAAGGAAAATGAGATGAAAAATAATAATATAAAAGAAGTAATTGTTATTCACAATAATAATGATAAATATAACAAAATGAAAAAAAAAAAAAGGCATGATCACCGATTATTTTGAAATAAAATGAAAATAAAAACGCCATTGAAAAAGAAAAAATAATGACACAAATATCAAAAATACAAACAACAAGCAATTTCATAAATTGAAATACATTCCGAGAATTACGGATAAAATCAAAAAAGCTTTAATTAAATATGACCACAATACAATTAAGTTCGGGGTTTATAATAATAATAAATTGAATAAATTTATCACTAACACAAAAGATAAAATAGATAAGAATTATAGACAAAACGTTATTTACAAAATTAATTGCTAACAATGTCCGGATCAATATTATATAGGTGAAACATCGCAAAATCTAAAAACTAGAATTGGACAACATAGGAATAATGTCAAAACATAAATCATAAATGCAACAGCATTAGCCAGACATAGTATCGTCAATAATCATAAATTTGATTTTGATAATGCCAAAATTTTAAACATAGAGGACGACAATAAAAGTAGGAAATTTATTGAATCCATATATATTACTAAAAATATAAAAAACAGTAAATTTCAAGACGGATGTAAAAGGAAACTGTCAACATTATGTGGACATTATCAATAAAATTGGTGCAACTACAGAGGAGCGGCGCACTATCAGGAGAGTCTGGAGCAGTGTTGCCAGACCAGTCCAGAATTTTCCCCTAAACTTATCAAAATTTTCTCCTAAATCTACCAATTTTAACCCTAAATTTATCTAAATTTTCCCTAAATCTACCAACTTTAACCCTAAACGTTTAATTTTTATTTCTTTATTAGTTGAACCAAAATTACCCACTAGGATAAGATAAGGATTATTGATTCAAAAATACTTGAGGGTTATTTAATTTTATTAGGTATTTTTATATAATTTTAATTCAATACATTTTATAATACTTAAATTTCTATTTGAAAATCAGGTAAAATAATTAATTACAAGCAAACTTAAAATAAGATAAATCAGAGATGAACATTTAATAATATTTAAAAAAAAAAACAGGTTCCAAGAATTATTTTTATGTCATTACAGTAAAAATATATTTATTAATATCAATTAGATTAAAGATTAGGTCAAAGTAATGATTAAGGACCAACTAAAATAAACATTTAATTATTCTACAAAAAAGACTCCAAAATTGTTATATCAAAATTTTCACGGAACATATGTTCAGAGTTGAACTTGGCCAACATTTCTGATGATGGAATAAAGCTAATACAACCTTTTTTTAAATTGTACCTCAACCTTAATAGGGACTCAGTAGTAACGATGGAGAGACGATTTCGTAGTTTGTTTCGAATAACATTCATTATCGAAAATGTTCTCTCTACTGCTGCATTAGATACAGGCAGTGAAAGAAATGTTAGTACAAATGTTGAAATGTTGCCTCCTGCATCTTTTTCACCAGTTACAAGAGCCCATAACTCTTCTTGCAACATGTTTTCGAAAACTCGACAGTTTTGGGAAAATATCCAAAGCTCGTTCCATTCCCTTAAAGTTGCATCAGCCTCAGATACAATATTTATAAAATGGTTTAGAATTGGGGAAATATCATCTCTGATCACAGAAAGGGCATTTCTTGGTGAAAAAACACAAGCTTGTCGCAACAATTTTATGTTTTCAGGTATTCTTTTCTGAATTTGGGTGCAAACAGTTATCAAAAACTGTTTACATCTTTCTTTTATACATTTTAACTGTTGAGAATCAACATCTTGGGACTCGTGAAAATCGTATCCAAAATGGCATTCACTATTCATTGCGCATTTTACAAAATCGAAGTTAATTAAATCGTGTTGTGGAATTTTATTTAATTGATGTGGAACAACAATAATTTGTAACAAACTAAGAAAAAGGTTATTTAAATCTGTGAATAACTTAAAAGGATCAACATTGTCAGATTGGAACAGCTGATTAACTGACACAACTCGACCTAAAGTATTTTTTAAAAATACTAAATATAATTTGTTTTTGTTGTCGGAGAACATTGCCGCCAATGATTTAGAAACAAAACATCTTTCATTTTTTGTTAAGCTAATAGACAAAAAATAGCTTTTCAAAACACCCCACTGTGTTAAAATAGTATTAATGGCATCTAATCGTGCCAGCCACCTGATGCCACTTAAGCCACTGACTTTTTTTGGATCTGAGCCTTCAATTTTTGAATACATACCTAAACATATAATAATTACAATTAAGTATAACCGCATTAGTGATTAGCAAGAGTAGTCAATCCCTTTGAATGCCAGAAAAATAGTCCACACTTCAGATTCATAAGGAGAAGCCATGGGAACGGACAAACGGTAAGCTAAGATAATTAATTCATTGATATATTAATAGTTCGTAGATATAATTGTTGAATTGAGTATTGTGAAATGAAAAACAAAAAAAAAACCCATACCACTAAAATCCATGAAGGGTCTTGGGATCAGTACTTGGTAAGGACTGTACTGTTTCTAGGCCAACGGTTGTGCAAGGAGGTGATTTGGCCGAGATCGCGCTCAACCGCCAGGTTTTCCCCCAATTAAGGGTACCCACTTTACAGAGGCTGGGTGAGCCCCAGGAGGGTCGGGAGATCCGACAGGGTCGATCCACGGCTGATAACAGAATAAATAATTATCTGCCACAGCCGGTCTCGAACCCGAGACCGGGAGCATAGTAACACAGTGCCTTACCACTGAGCTACTCCGCTCCCTATTGTGAAACGAATACAGAGCTTATTGTTTACAGGACATATAAAATTAATTTTGTTAGGAAAATAATGACAATAATCCAGATTTGAATCAGATAAAAAGTGATGAAGACAATATGCAGGTACCTATAATATGAAAAAATGGCAATTTTATATCAATTTGAGTCTGTTTACAAAAACTTTTAATGAGTGGGAAATTATATATTGATTCCCATGTCCAACAGTTATGGACTCATCCAGTCCTCAGCAACCCCTGAGTCAGCAGTATGATGGTTCTAGTATATATATCCCTCAGATCTAGAGCATCTCGTTCATTACCGTCTAGTTAGTCATAGTTGTAGCTTCCTATAGTTGTAACGCTATTTCAGTATTGTAAGTTTTCCTTAAATAAAGTTTTTAAAAAGTGATTTAGAGTGTCCAGTTATTTAATTGGCGCCCGAACAGGGACTGGTGCGCTTCAAGTCAGAAGAGAAGAAGGTTGAATTACATATTCAAGAAAATCCGAAGAAATAGTTCCATTGTACTTTGTACGGACAACAGGATTTGGGATATTGATTCTACCACTCTAACGAACTGGTCAGGAGGGTCCGAAGAAATATTAACAGGATCTGGAGCAGCTCACTTGAAGGTGTATTTAAATACTTCAGCATCAGTCAGAAGAAATATTAATCGCTGGACATCACTTCTAGAACTTCACATCTTTATTAAAGGTAATGCTTATTATATTGTTAAAGTAGTTATAACTGTATGCCTAACGACAAATTAAAAGAAATTTTAAACAAAAATAGAGTAATTTTAGATTCAGAAGAAATTAATTTAGAAACATTACAAGAAGAAATTAATACAATGGCTATTAAACAAATGACAAAAGAATGTTATGACCATTTGCCTAGCTATGATGGTGATCCATCACAACTTGTATTCTTTATTAAAGCCTTAGAATTAATTTATGATGCTACTTGTCATGAAGGAATTTCTAATAGAGTTGAGAACGAACAATTATTATTACAAAAAGCTTTATTCAAATTGCAAGGTACAGCCAGACATTTGTGTATGTATGAAAATTTCTCTTCAATTGGTGAATTAAAATTAAGATTAATCAACCAATTTAAGGACAGTAGGACGATAACTCACTTACAATATGAGGCTTCACATATTACCATTCAAAAAAATGAACATCCTATAGATTTTATTAACCGAGTTATTCCATATGAAATTTTAATTAAAAATCGTATCATAATAGATACATCAATTGAAAATAAAACACAAGAAACTTTAACTCAAATGCGTTTTTTAATTGACCACGTCATCAGAAACTTGCACCCTAGATTAAAAGATACTTTAAATCACGTTGTAATTAAGGAACTCTCGGGACTAAAAAATACTTTATATAATGAATGCCGTATTATTATGGAAGATTTATACCCCCAAGGTCATGGTAGAACTTCGCCCTACCAAACACCCCATAAGGAGCATAATAAACCTCGAGATAATTTCACACATAAAAATCAAAACCCTGCATTTAATAGATTTAATTACCCAAATTTTAATAAACCCCCGCAATTTTATCAACCGCGCAATGATTATCACCCGGGATCAATTCAACAAAGATTCCGTCATAATTATAACCCGCAAAACTATTACCGGGAACAACAACCACAAAGAACCTTTAGTAATCAAATAAGAAATCCCTATAACCAAACGCATTTCAATTTTAATAATCCTCAGCAACAACAAAATTTTAATTACCCTCAGCAGCAACAAAACTTTAATCCTCCGCAGCAACAAAATGTGAATCCTAATTCACAAAATACTGTCTCAATGAGAACGGTGAGGAGTAACAATCTCCACCACTTACAAGAGGAAAATGATGAATTGAAGGCAAGACTAGCCGAGTTAGAGAATAAATTTGAAAATTTTTTAGAAGTAAGCCGGCCGGAACCTGCCCCTCCGGAACCTGGCCCGTCTACCGGTTAAATCTTTTGAAGGAGTCTTTAACATTTTGTGACAACCTCGGCGACCATTGGCTCATTGATACAGGCTCAGAAATAAATTATATAGACCCACGTTCCGTACCCGTAGGAACTCAAATTATTTCGGAAGGATTCGTTGTTATCACTCCAGCCGGAAGCAAGAGAGGAAATAGTTCTGTACTAATTGATCTTGCACCGAGACTAGGTTTGGAAGACGAATTTTTAGTTAAGTTTAAAGTATTTAAATTTAGTGACAGGTATAGATTATTGTTAGGGATGGAAACTATGAGAAGTTTACAAACAAAAATTAATGTAGGAGATACAAATGAATTTATTAAAATAAATAAACTAAAAATAAAAATTATGGATGGAAAAATAATTAAGGAAGATGAAAATGAATTAAATATAATAAGAAATAGAAAGGAATTATTTGAACTAATTAGACATGATCACATAAATAAAGATATTAAAGAAAAATTATTTAATATTATCATGAAATATCCGGAGATAGTAAAATCGGATGATGAAAAATTAAAACCTACCAATCTTTTGAAACACTCCATTAGACTTAAAACAGATAAACCCATTTATACCAGAAATTATAGATATCCCCAACATTTCAAAGAAAAAGTTGATGAAGAAATTAATAAACTATTGAAGAACGGTATTATTAGAGAAAGCAATTCCCCATATAACAGCCCAATATGGATTGTCCCTAAGAAAGAAGACGCGTCAGGTCAAAAAAAGATCAGGATGGTCATTGATTACAGGAAATTAAATGCAGAAACAATTCCAGACAGATTTCCTCTTCCAAATATTGAAGATTTATTGAATAAATTACATGGATCAAAATATTTTTCAACAATTGATTTAACATCGGGATTTCATCAAATAGAGATGTCTGAGGAGTCTATAGAGAAAACTGCATTCTCAACAGACACAGGTCATTATGAGTTTCTTAGAATGCCGATGGGATTGATGTCATCACCCCCCACCTTCCAAAGGGCAATGAATTCTATGCTATCTAATACTGATAACACTCTCGTATACTTAGACGATATTATAATTTATTCTACCACACCTGAAGATCATCTAAAACATATAGAAATTGTTTTAAAGAAATTAAAAGAGCATTCCTTAACTATTCAACTTGACAAAACGGAATTTATGAAATCTGAATTACCTTTCTTAGGCCATGTATTGACCAGAGACGGCATTAAAACAGACCCTAAGAAAATTGAAGCAATTGTAAAATTCCCTTTACCAAGAAATATTAAAGAAATTAAGCAGTTCCTCGGAATGTCAGGTTACTACAGAAAATTTATAAAAAATTACGCTCACATAGCAAAACCTTTGACAAACCAATTGAGAGATGAAATTAATTTTAACCCTAATAATTACAAAAATGCTTTTAAACAACTTAAATTACATTTAATAAATGCACCAATATTACAATATCCAGACTTTAACTCTCCAATGATTTTAACAACAGATGCAAGTAACATCGCATTGGGAGCGGTGCTCAGCCAACTTAGGCAGGGGAGGGATCACCCTATTGCATTTGCCTCTCACACTCTTTCAGCAACAGAACAAAAATATTCCACCATAGAAAAGGAACTCTTAGCTATTGTTTACGCATGTAAACACTTTAAACAATATCTGTACGGAAAAAAATTCACGTTATTAACAGATCATAAGTTTATAGTGGCTATTCACAATGAAAAACAATAATACACGCATTATGAAGTGGATTTTCTTATTAAGTGAATTTCAATTCGATATAAAACATAAAGATGGTAAAACCAATGTAGTAGCTGATGCTTTAAGTAGAGTTAATATAGACAGTAATTATGATTTACATGCATTAACCGAAATGGAAATAGATCCAGAAGAGGAATTAGACAGAATATTACAGGAAACAAGTAATGTAGAATTACCACCAATACCTTCGGAAGATTATGATGAAATTTTACAGGAATTAAATCCTAATCAAGATGAACAATTAAGCATGGCTCCAACACAACATTCCCAAGACTCCAGCAATGAACAAATTTTAATAGTTCCAGAAGACAGAGCGATAAACGTAGAAAAATTTCAAATTTTAATTCAAAGAGGTTCAGCTAAACCCATTATTACAAAACCTTTCGGTAAAACTCGGATTTATTTAGAAACTTCCTACCCTTGGAAGAATAATTTAGAAGAAACTCTCATTGAATTATTAAAGCCTAAAACAGTTTATGGTGTCTACTGTGAACCTAATGTAGAATCAGTCAGAATTGAATTTGAAGCTATATATAAAAAAATAACTGAAATTATAATTGATAAATTCCCTACCGTTAAGATTAAGAGATACAAAAAGAAATTGATTGATGTATTGCAAAATGAGGAACAACAAGAACTTTTAGAGAACTATCACATAGGAAAATCATATCACAAAGGAATAATAGAGACATACGAAAAATTGAAAAGAAATTATTATTGGCCAAATATGAAGGATGACATATCTGAATTCATAAATAAATGCTCGATTTGTAGACAGGTGAAATATGAACGAAAGCCTATTAAAACTAAATATCAAATTACACCCACCATGGAAAGACCTTTTGAAGAATTAATGATGGATATATTAAAATTTGATTCTCATAATATAGTGACAATAATAGATACATTCTCAAAGAGACTTTTTGCCAGATTATGTAAACATGTAAATGCAATTAATATATTTCAGACATTAACAGAATATCTAGCACTGTTTCCAAATCCCATTAGAATAAAAATGGATAATGGAAAGGAATTCAATAATAATCTAATTCGTAATTTTCTAGAATCTTTAGGAATAGAGGCATATTATACAACACCAAATCACCCTAATTCCTTAGGACTCCTAAACAGAGCACAATCAACTCTAGTAGAAACATTGCGAGCCTTAAAAGAAGAAAATCCTAGAAATGATTTAAAAATTAATCTAAATCTTGCTACATTAACCTTTAATAACTCTATTAATCAAACATTAAAACTCACTCCAAATGAAATAACATATGGAGTAATAAAAGACCCAGACAAAAATGAGGAAATAATTAAGGAACAATTAGTAAATGAATATCACAAAAACATGAACATTGTTCATAATAAACTCAAAACCGAAATAAATCAAGAAAAGAAGGAGAGAACTAATAAATTAAATAAAAACCGCGAAGACCCAGAGGTTGAACAGGATAGGCCTTATGTTAAAAGAAGAATAAGAAACAAGGGTGAAAAGGTTTATAAACCAGTCATACCTTTTATGGATAGAAATCAGAAAATTACTGTTCATGCTGACAATATAACAAGAAAAAGGAAGTCCAGACGAAAATCTAAGAAGAAATTAATTACTGTTTCAGATGGAGAGATGGTCTCTAGTGATCTCAGTGATATTGACAGTAACTACAGCGTATAAAGTTACAAACGTTCAGCATTCATCAGGACTAATAACATTTAAGGTTCCAGACTCAAAACTGATATCAGACTACAAAACGATTGTTCATTTTTTAGATTTAACAAAATTAATCAATGAATTAAATTCACTAAGGTTATCACTGAAACCCAAAAGTAGTACAGTAGTTAATACAGTAGCTCAAGAAATGGCATTTAAGCAATTAACATTCCTAACAGATAAAATTAATAATATCATTCCCAAAAATCGAACCAAGCGTGGTATTGTGAATGGCCTCGGGAGCGCCCTAGGATGGTTGGCTGGAACAATGGACGCTGAGGATAAAGCCCACTATGATAAAGTAATAGAAACTTTGGAAAAAAATAACTACCATATGGAACATAATATTGCTAATGAAATCAAAATCAGTAAACAATTAACAGAAACATTTGAAAAAGATGTTAAGTTATTAAATAAAAATAATGAAAAGATGAGTCAAGTTATGGACACAATGGACAGAATACAAATGACATTGTATTTCAATGAACTGTATAATGTTCTCACCTATTTAACCATTCAAGTAATTGACATAGAAAATTCTTTAGAGATGTGTAGAATGGGAATTCCCCACTCTAACATAATTAAACAAACAGATATTGATGATAATACCTTTATTTCAAACGATTTGGAAACAATTTGGTTAACAAGCAAAATCTCTTGTACGATTAGGCAAAATATCATTCATTATATAGTAAAAATTCCAAAATTATCTAACATCTTTAATACAATATATCTTTTATCAGTCCCTATTAAAGAAAATAATCAAGTTATAACTACTCTTGTTAAGCATAACCTAATATTGTATAATTTACATGAAATGTTTACTGGAAATTGCACATTTGTTAAAGATAATTATTATTGTACTAACCTTAGAATAGTTAATGATACTTGTATTCTTAATGCCTTAAGAAATAATCTTTGTAATTGTATTTCTACTAACGTTCTTAATATTTCTCCTTTTATTAAATATGTAGATATTATAGATGCTTATGTAACTTTTGATATATCCTATGTTGTATTGTCTAGTAATGGAACAATCCCTGTAAATTTGCCAACTACCTCTATTATTAAGTTAGAAAGTAAGGAAATAATTGTAAATCAAACTAGGAAATTTTATATCAACTCCGATACCTTATCCATTAATCATAAATTAAATAACCTTAAGAAATTAAATATTACATTTGATAAAATAGACTTACCTATAATCTTGCATGAAGAATTTGAAACATTAGAAACTATTGATAATCCCATATTGTACTCCACACCTCTATTAATTGTATATATTACTATATCTTATTTTATTGTAATCCACATACTTCAGATTTATTTTAGGATAGTAAAATATTTTAAACAAAGGACCTTTCCTAGCCCACCTATAAATTTCCCTCTTATTGTACAAAATGAAAATATGTTCTCCCAGAGTTCGAATCTTCAGAAGGGAGGAGTTATGGACTCATCCAGTCCTCAGCAACCCCTGAGTCAGCAGTATGATGGTTCTAGTATATATATCCCTCAGATCTAGAGCATCTCGTTCATTACCGTCTAGTTAGTCATAGTTGTAGCTTCCTATAGTTGTAACGCTATTTCAGTATTGTAAGTTTTCCTTAAATAAAGTTTTTAAAAAGTGATTTAGAGTGTCCAGTTATTTAATTAACCCTAAAGGGCACTGTCAATTATGAATATTACACATAGAAAATAGTATATCACTACTATATATTATTACGGTAGTATAGATCCCTTTTCCGGTTCTCAGGAGCGATGGATTTTGACGAGTGAGGTATCAAAAGAACGAGAATTTCACGGAGATGTGACGAATTCTGATTTTGTTTCTTAAAATCTTACAAGGGCTTAAATAAAACGCTGCAAATTATTACACAATAGTTTATTATTTCCACTTATTTATTCCACTTGTTTATTATTCCAAAAAAATATCTATTCTGTCAAAGTAAAAAATATGAAGCAGTAGGTACCAAAGGAAAAGAAATTTGAAGCTTGTCACAAGACGTTCGCCGTGAGAGTGCCAAACTGTGTTAATTAAAAAAACTGAATTAAAAAAATTTTTGCGGACGGATTTTTTTTTATTCGATATTTGGATTCTACGTATCTTGAAACGTAAAACCTCAAATTTTACGTTTGAGGAGGGGGGTTACAAAAAAATTTTCTTTGGTCGATTCCAAAGGTCTATTATTGAAAATAATAAACCAAAAGCATTTACAGATAGAGATTTTTTTATTTTTCGTTTTTTTTCTTTTTTGTTATTTTAATGCCTTGTTATGCTGATTCCAAAACACCTTACATTTCTCCTCTATGTTTATAAATGGCAAAGTTATGGGTATATAAGATCTTTAATCGACAATTATTATAGATTTTTTTCCCTGTAAATTTGCCAACTACCTCTATTATTAAGTTAGAAAGTAAGGAAATAATTGTAAATAAAACTAGGAAATTTTATATCAACTCCGATACCTTATCCATTAATCATAAATTAAATAACCTTAAGAAATTAAATATTACATTTGATAAAATAGACTTACCTATAATCTTGCATGAAGAATTTGAAACATTAGAAACTATTGATAATCCCATATTGTACTCCACACCTCTATTAATTGTATATATTACTATATCTTATTTTATTGTAATCCACATACTTCAAATTTGGTAATATTATATTGTTTACACGAATAAATATGTTTTCCTACTTCTAATGTATTAGAGATTAGAATAAGCATTGATATCTAATGCGAGAGTTCTCGCCCGGGCATACTAGCCTGAATCTAATTGCCTAACTGCTAAATTGAAGAGATTTTTTCCGGTGTGGTAAGCTAATTACTTATTAAGTATGAACTGTAACTTCAATATAGTCATTACAAACTACATAACTTCACCAAATCTGTACCTATGTTACTTTTTTGGTAATATTATATTGTTTACACGAATAAATATGTTTATACTTCTAATGTATTAGGGATTAGAAGGATCACTACTGTATATTATTACGGTAGTATAGATCCCTTTTCCGGCTCTCAGGAGCGATGGATTTTGACGGGTGAGGTATCAAAAGAAAGGGAATTTCACGGAGAAGTGACGAATCCTGATTTTGTTTCTTGAATTGTTACTAGGGCTTAAATAAAAGTGATGAAAAAACTGGGAGGTTTCAAAGTTTTGACGACTAAAAGTCAGCAGATTGAGACGGGATAAGTTGGATTCTAAAGATTTTGACGCGGGCATTAAGATCATATACGCTCCGATGGAGCGTTTTGGTCCAGCGTTTTAAAGCTTAAAAACCTACCGTTTTTGAGATAATGCACGATATAGGTCCGCACGGGCCTCATGCCATCTTGCGTACGTGTCGTTGTCATAGCAACTTTATATCAATTTGAGTCTGTTTACAAAAGCTTTCAATAAATGGGAAATTAAATACTGTTTCTCATGTCCAACTCTAAAGGGCACTGCTATGTATGAATATTACACATTGAAAATGGTAATCTAATTGCCTAACTGCTAAATTGAAGAGATATTTTCCAGTGGGGTAAGCTAATTACTTATTAAGTATGAACTGTAACTTCAACATAGTCGTTACAAACTATGTAGCTTCACAAAATCTGTATGTTAAATAAATTTTTTTGATAATATTATATTGTTTACACGAATAAGTATGTTAATACTTCTAATGTATTATGGATTAGAAGAAGGATTGATATCTAATGCGAGAGTTCTTGCTCGGGTAAAGTAGTAAGTAATATTGGACTAAATTTTATGTTTACAATCAACATTTTTCCCTAAAAGACCTGACACTCAAACAAAAATACCGTTAGCCGATAAAATTGAGTTAAAGAATAGTTTTTTTCAATTATTCTTTATATAATATATATATATATATATATATATATATATATATATATATATATATATATATATATATATATAGTTTTTAAAAGAGAAATGTGAACACTAAATCAATAAAATGACAATCTTAAAATAAAGTACGTAAATAAACACTTTACTAAGTACGGAAAATAACAACCATGGATGAAACCACTGATAAACATGAGCCATGAAATTCTTACAGTTCTGAGTTCCGAATGACTTTACAAGAAGTGGCAAGAGAGTGGGGGAAATTTATTCGATTACAGTTTGACGAGCCGGTTATCAAGCTTGAAGAATGGTGGGTTTAATTAAATGTTTCACAAACTTTCTGATTCGAACTTTTGTCCTGTTTTAAAGCTTAAATTCTGCTACGTGCATCGGTTTAATTTGTTGAACCATAATAAAAATACGAAGTGTTACAGGAAATCGTTTCTACTGGCGTATCAACATTAATTATACACGAACATAATTTCTGGCTGTGTTTACTCGAATATGTATAATGCTCTGAGGAATTTCTAACCATATCTAACCTAATTTCTTATTTTCGGTTCCTCTATCATGAAGTTCCTTTTTTGTTGATAGGTTTTAGGTTTTTAATATTTGATAGGGGAAAGGGTAGAAGTTGCCAGTTAGGGCAAGGGGTTACTGTTTAATTCAGCGAGCCTACTTCCTTCAATTCCATATTCCTAGTAACCGAGGCCCTATATCAAAGTGCTACGTGATGGCCAAGGGAAGATACGAAAAAAAAAACTTTCTTACTTCGCAAGTGTTCATATATTCGTTCCAGTTACTGTTAGTCGTTACATTTTTTATAACGGATACCTGAGTATCGATTGAGTGTTGTAAACGGACTTGGTGCATAAGATGGCTGGAGGCTTTGAAGGTTTTAAGTTAAATAAACAATAAAAAATGAAATCATCTATAACGTAATTATTATTTATAGATTACTTATAGATTAAAACCTCGAGTCTCTTAAGCAGTGGTATATAATTAACAAGTCAACATTTCGCCTATTCAGCCATCGAGACTGAAAAATATAAGATTACACTAATGCATACCATATATCCCATTTCTCACATCAATAGCATAGAAATCTCTTGTCCATATACAATACGGTACTATAGATCCCTTTTCCGGCTCTTAAGACCGATGGATTTTGATCAATTGTTATTTCAACAATTTCAATTGTTAATTTCTTACTAGTTTAAATAAAAGTGATAGAAAAACTGAGAGGTTTCAAAGCTTACACCATGGGGAATTTAAAAGATTTCGACGCGGGCATCAAAATCCAAACGCTCCGGTGGAACGTATACATCCAGCGTTTTAAAGCCCAAAAACCTAACATTTTTGAGATAGGACCGCACGAGCCATTGCGTGCCGTTGTCATGACAACTTCATGTTTATAGAAGCAAGTGAGATTATATACAAAAACTTTTCAATAAGAATGAAAATGTTGTTTTTAGTTTTCTATGAATGATACTGATAATGGTACTGGTATTGGTGGGGGGAACTAGTTCGGCAAGTGGGCCTTATGGTCCTTTTTGCCAACCCCTGGCGGCTACTTTTACGTCATCGCCGCGTACTAACCAGAGTGGGAATGTCAAGATGTATTTCGCGGGATCTCCGCGAAATAAATATTACCTGGGGTCAGTTAATATTTAACATTTTAATTAATATTAATAGTCCACCTGGGTCACGCACTGCTAGTTGATATCTAATGCGAGAGTTCTCGCTCGGGTATACTAGTCACTACTGTATATTATTACGGTAGTATAGATCCCTTTTCCGGCTCTCAGGAGCGATGGATTTTGACGAGTGATGTATCAAAAGAAATAGAATTTCACGGAGGAGTGACGAATCCTGATTTTGTTTCTTAAATTCATACTAGGGCTTAAATAAAAGTGATGAAAAAACAGGGAGGTTTCAAAGATTTGACGACTAAGAGTCGACGGATCGAGACAGGACAAGTTGGGTTTTAATGATTTTGACGCGGGCTTCAAGACCATATATGATCCATTGAATCATATTGGTCCAGCCTTTTAAAGCCTTAAAACCTACCGTTTTTGAAATAACGCGCACGATATAGGTCAGCACGGGCCCTATGCCACTTGTGTAAGTGCCGTTGTCATGGCAACTTTAAATCAACTTGAGTCTGTTTACAAACACTTTTAGTGAGTGGGAAATTATATATTGTTTTCCACGTCCAAGCCTAAAGGGCACTTTTAAATATGGATACTACAAATAGAAAATGGAATAGCTGAATCTAATTGCCTAACTGCTAAATTGAAGAGATTTTCCAGGGGGGTAAGCTATTTACTTATTAAGTATGAATTTCAACATAGTCATTACAAACCATGTAGCTTCACCAAATCTATGCGTTAAATAAAATGTTTTGGTAATATTATATTGTTTACACGAATAAATATGTTTCCCTAATATCGCTTATACTTGGAATTAGGGATTAGAAGATATGTAATGCGAGAGTTCTCGCTCGGGTATACTAGTACAATATTTATTAGGATTTATTTATTGTACAGTAATTGTTGATAAAAATCTGACTATCTTTTTAGACTTGAAAGTGGACTAGTTCTGTCCGAAACGTCGTAAACTTAAGCAATAAAGAAAGTAAAAAAGCTTGAAAAGATACAAGTTCCCTAAAATCTAGCGTATTCATAAACTTCTAAAATTCTTTGCCAGTATGATTAAATGATTTTCAATGGTTACAAAAACAACTTCCGCATGTTGGTCTTCTGTCTTGTAAGTTTTTAAACATTCATCAACATTTCTAGATTTTTTCGCTTTGCATTTCTGCTCCAAAATTTTTCCAAAAAAAAAAAGCATTAATTTTATCACTCGTATAATATGTATTTGTACCTTGGAGTTGAAGATTCGAGGTATTTAATTTCTCCAATATGCCGACCAAGTAGCTCAATTTCATCAGAAATAAACAATCTCGAAACATCTTGCCTTCCGGTCGGTTTTTCTCTTCTAGAAAAGTGGCTATTTTATCTCTTAATTCATAAACAAGTTGCAAAAATACCCCACGTGATAACCATTTTGCATCGCAATAAAATAGTAACGCTGAATGTGCAAAAAAATGCAGATAACATTCTTGATTTTAGGGGTCTCATTTTTATATAATTTACCACAATTATCACCGTCGTTAGCATAATATTTAGACCAGGACTTATTTCTTTGGATGCCAGAGCTTCTCAGCAATGGATCAGGCAATGTGTCCAGATACACTATGGAGATTTTTGTTGGAGATTGTCACAAGTAAAAGGATCATCTGATCATATTCCGACGCAATTTTTCCAATCTATATTTGCCTCGTTTTGAAAATCATTTAAGATACCAAATAATGCAAGTGCTGTTGCTTTGGGTTCAATTGGTTTGCAGAATAGTAGTTCTTCTACTGCTGACATACCATAACAAAAACGAATATAGGCAATAAAATGCGCATCTTTATTGCTATCTGTTGCCTCGCCAAGCTGAATAGAAAATAAATTGTCACGCAACTTTCCGAAAAGCTGATTCTGTACATCTTCAGCTATATCATAAATTCGACGGGCGACATTATCATTTGATATAGGTATAGACTGCAATTTTTTGGCAAAATTATCTCCAAACATAGTTTCTACAATCTCAATTGCAGCTGACAGAATAAGCTCTTCGCCGATGTTGTGAGGTTTTTTACATCTGGTTATTTGATATGAAATTTTGTAAGAGATAAGTAAAGCTTTTTCATTCGTAGACAAAGTTTTTTGAAATGTGATTTTTTGCTTTTCATATGATTTTAATTATAATTCGAAGAATTCTCGGGGTTTACAAACGAACTCAGTATGAAGCGTTTCTAAATGTTGTTTAGGTTTATTGGCTTCCATGCTGTCTGCTGCCAAAAATTTTGAGCAAATGACACACAAAGGCCTTTCTTCTCCATTTACTTCATTGCTGGTAAACCCAAAATTTAAATATTCTTCAAAATATTTTCTTGATTTTATCGGAACCACTGTCGTCTGTGCACTGCTCTATGCTTCACTATCGTTTAATGTTCACTTACGCCCAAAACTTTATCCATTTACGATCCTGACCTCAACTGAAAAGGATTCCTTGCTGTTTTGTTTACTTCTTGGGCGATTTATTATTATTAATAAATAAAATTGTGTTCATTTTTGTCTTTACTATGCAATTTTTGCAACTAACTATGCAATTTAAATAATGTTTAAATTTTAGAAACGAACGAAAATTCGTTTCTTCAATTTAAACATTATTATTTTAATTAAATTCCTAGATTTATAATTATTGTGGTTAATTTTCTGAAAAAGTAGAGGCAGTCGTGATTATCATCTGTGGGAAACGTAAAAATTGTATATATTTCGGTGATTATTTACCAGAAAGAACTGAACATATATGGGAATGAATGTATAAAGGAAGGTGGTGGGGATGTAACCTCAACGTCAACACTGTGAGGCCACGCCCCTTTGATAAAGACTTGACAGTCCCCAAGTATTACCAGTTCTACTGCTATAACACTATATAATATCGTTAATTGCGGATAACACGCAAATTACAATTTACACATTCACAGTAGAGGTAGAAGGATCGACTCGACTGACACTGATGCAAGATTTATACGCGCCATGTAGACGTTCTAGGATGTTCGAGACAAATCTATGCATTAATGTTTTGAATATTGAATTGAAATATGATATATTTGAAAATTAGAATTGATATATGCCATTATGTGATTATGCAAACTAAATTAAATAGAAACTAATATTACGATTATAGTACGATTCCAGTGAAAATTATAGTCTGGGAGAGGGGAGGGAGCGATGTCCAAAAATTGCAATGATTTGAGACTATGACCTAGGGTCTTCACTCCTTTGTAATCTGGTTGATCTTAAAAGAATATCCTTAGATTTCTGTTCAATGTGATAATGATGCCATAGGAAGGCAAATAAAAATGCTTCCCTTAAGAAAAAGAAAAAGTCTTTACTGAAGTAGCAATGAAAAAAAAAACAAAAAAAAACATTAATAATATGCACTTTTTTTTTAAAAATGTGTACATTAAACATGTTATTTAATCATTATTATGCCAAGAATTCATTGATCGGTATACTGTGAATTTCACAAATTCAATATTTAGGCAGATTAAATGAATTAAGAGTTTCTTCCTTCTCATACCAGTTTTATAAAAACTTTTTAAATGTCCTTTATAGCTTGAGTATTACATTATTCGTATATTGAAAGGAAATCTAAGGAGATCATGCCAGGGAGTCACAGCTCATGACAGAGGAGTGATAACCATTTATCATGTATTCTAAATTCTAAATTCATGATGATGTATTTTGAACATTAAACTGTTCACCTAGAGATTGAGTGATCACAGACATTATACATTAGGGAAGGACATATCAATTATATATATCAAGGATTTTTGTATTGAACTTTAATTTATCCCAATTATCTCCCATCAGCTTTTTGAATTCATCCATTGATATGTTCGTAAATAAGGCCTTCACGTAAAAACTTATAATTTCTTAATTATTATCATTTATATTCGTATGCTTCATAGTTTTTTTTCAAGTCGAACACATTTTTTACATCAGAAATTAAGTTCATTTAGTGCCAGATTAAGAAATCTTGGTGAAGCTTCTGTCAATTGACAGTTGATATTGTTGACAATTGGTAAAAGATAACTATCTTCTTTGTGCAATTTTATTAGCCAACAAATTTTTATCCAAAAAAGCTGGGAGGGGTTTTATCGGTTAACCTAAGTGGAATTTCCCTAAACAATCTGATCAAACCCCAATTAGAGAAGGCAATAAGTAAGCTAGTTTTAATAAAAAAAATATATAGATGGCATTATTAATATTAAAAATAAAAATAATTATAATTAATAATTAAAGAAGTTTTAAATATTTTTAATTATCATCATAAATGAATAATTTTCACAGTAGAAAAAAAAATCTGATGTGGGCAACACCTGACTTCCTTGTACGCCTATTAAATTATAAATCCATGGTTCAAAAAGTGATACTGAATTTGGTTACTAGTTTCCGACTAAGGAAGCTAAAGGAAGTAAAGAAATAATCCAAGGAAGAATAAAACAGAGAGATACGAGGAAGTAGGAAGCCCAGTAAATAAGTCAGAAAGCAGGATGACTAGCCGCCAGAAGAATCAGTCTCAGAAGTTCCTTACGCAATATCTCAGCTAATAATGGTTCGATTTAAATATAATAAAAGCACAAAAAAAAAAAATTGAGAAGCTTTCAGATTCAGGGATGGTCAAAATGGATATTTCCGTTGAAATCTGAAAACCGAAAATTTTCGCGAATACAATACTTCCTTTACTTGGTGCAAAGAAGTAACAAAAAAAATTTTGCGGACGGATTTTTTTTTTTATTCGATTTTTGGTTTCTACGTATCTTGAAACGTAAAACATCCTCAAATTACAAAAAAGGGGGGTTACAAAAATTATCTATTGAAAGTCTAATATGACCTTCAAGTAAAGTACCACTTCCGGTTTTCCAATTTAGACCAAAATCTAGTATGTTATTTAAATCAATTTATAAGTTATAAATACTAAATCTGAGAAGTTTTGCATAGTATTTTAATATAATTTTTGATGGAAATCAATTATGACCTTCAAGTAAAGTACCACTTCCGGTGATCAAGCAGTGACCAAAAAGGGAGGTTCACAACTAGATTTTACAAAAATTCTAAATACAACATTTCAACTTTCTACGGCTAACCGTTTTTGAGTTATGCGAAATACGAACGAACGTACGTAAGTACGTACAGACGCCACGACGAAACTAGTCAAAATGGATTCAGGGATGGTCAAAATGGATATTTCCGTTGAAATCTGAAAACCGAAAATTTTCGCGAATACAATACTTCCTTTACTTGGTGCAAGGAAGTAACAAAAAAAATTTTGCGGACGGATTTTTTTTTTTATTCGATTTTTGGTTTCTACGTATCTTGAAACGTAAAACATCCTCAAATTACAAAAAAGGGGGGTTACAAAAATTTTCTATTGAAAGTCTAATATGACCTTCAAGTAAAGTACCACTTCCGGTTTTCCAATTTAGACCAAAATCTAGTATGTTATTTAAATTAATTTATAAGTTATAAATACTAAATTTGAGAAGTTTTGCATAGTATTTTAATATAATTTTTGATGGAAATCAATTATGACCTTCAAGTAAAGTACCACTTCCGGTGATCAAGCAGTGACCAAAAAGGGAGGTTCACAACTAGATTTTACAAAAATTCTAAATACAACATTTCAACTTTCTACGGCTAACCGTTTTTGAGTTATGCGAAATACGAACGAACGTACGTAAGTACGTCCAGACGCCACGACGAAACTAGTCAAAATGGATTCAGGGATGGTCAAAATGGATATTTCCGTTGAAATCTGAAAACTGAAAATTTTCGCGAATACAATACTTCCTTTACTTGGTACAAGGAAGTAACAAAAAAAAAATTTTGCGGACGGATTTTTTTTTTTATTCGATTTTTGGTTTCTACATATCTTGAAACGTAAAACATCCTCAAATTACAAAAAAGGGGGGTTACAAAAATTTTCTATTGAAAATCTAATATGACCTTCAAGTTAAGTACCACTTCCGGTTTTCCAATTTAGACCAAAATCTAGTATGTTATTTAAATCAATTTATAAGTTATAAATACTAAATTTGAGAAGTTTTGCATAGTATTTTAATATAACTAGTATACCCGAGCGAGAACTCTCGCATTACATATCTTAATGAATCCTTAATGAAATCGAAGTATAAGCGATTAATAATATAATATTTTCAAGAAAGTTCATTTAACACACACATTTGGCGAATTGTAGTTTATAATGACTATGTTCAAGTAATAGTTAATACTTATTAAGTAATTAACTTGCCCTATTGGAAAGTACCCCCTCAGTTTAACATTTAAGCAATAAGACTCTACTATACCACTTTCTGTTTGTAGTATTCTATCATTCATGGAAACATAAAAACAATATTTTATTTACAAAACATTTTCACAGTTATTAATACGTTTTTGTTAACAGTCTCAACTGGCTTTAAAAGGTGTAAAGTTGCCATGACAACGGCACTCACGCAAGATGGCATCAGACTCGTGCGAACCTATATCATGCGTTATCTCAAAAACGGTTGGTTTTTAAGCTTTAAACCGCTGGACCAATACGCTCCATGGGAGCGTATATGGTGTTGATGCCCGCGTCAAAATCTTTAAAACCCAACGTCCCGTCTCGATCCGTCGACTCTTAGTCGTCAAATCTTTGAAACCTCCCTGTTTTTTCATCACTTTTATTTAAGCCCTTGTAAGATTTTAAGAAACAAAATTGGAATTCGTCACATCTCCGTGAAATTCTCTTTCTTTTAATAGCTCACCCGTCAAAATCCATCGCTCCTGAGAGCCGGAAAAGGGATCTATACTACCGTAATAATATATAGTAGTGATTTTTGATGGAAATCAATTATGACCTTCAAGTAAAGTACCACTTCCGGTGATCAAGCAGTGACCAAAAAGGGAGGTTCACAACTAGATTTTACAAAAATTCTACATACAACATTTCAACTTTCTACGGCTAACCGTTTTTGAGTTATGCGAAATACGAACGAACGCACGTACGTACGTACAGACGCCACGACGAAACTAGTCAAAATGGATTCAGGGATGGTCAAAATGGATATTTCCGTTGAAATCTGAAAACCGAAAATTTTCGCGATTACAATACTTCCTTTACTTCGTACAAGGAAGTAACAATTAACAACAAAATACGATTTTTGGACATGAGCATATCGCTACCTTGGAAGAAGACCGGAACAACTCAAAAATTTACGATTTTCCAATATTTGTGCAATCATAATCAATGAGATGATTATTAGTTTATGATGAAGAGAGCTACAAAAAATATTCTTATCATGTGCCCACAGGAGAGCAGTTGTTTTTTAAACAAAACTGTCACAAGTCAAAAAATTTAGGTTTAAAATTATTTTAAAAAAAAAATATCTCACAAAAGTTACCTCCAAGCATATACTTGCAAACGGGTTCAAGAAAATATTTATACAATTGTAAAGAAACTTGTTATAATCAGTTGAAATTTAATGATGAAACTTCAACTGGCGTTTTCTCAAAACTACAGCTTTCGGAGTTGTGCCAGTATTTATGCTATGTGTTGTGCCAGTTGGCTATATCTTTTGCAGCATCTCGCCAGTTCTGAATACCGAGTTGTGTTCTTTCATCTTCTGTAACAGTCTCCATACACCTCATGTTCGGTCTCTCCACTCTTCTTTTTCTATGGATTTCCTCGATGAGGATCTTCTTGGGTACAGCATATACTCCATTCTTGTTACAGAGTTTGCCCATCGTAGCCTTCCCAACTTGGCTGCCTTAACATCCGAGCTGTTGAAGGTTATACAGTTCCCTGTTACTGCATCTTCTACATACTTCGCCTACTTTTATGAGTCCAAAGACCTTCTGTAGGATTGTCCACTCAATTATCTGAGATCTTTTCTACCCCAGATCTGTGAGCTATATATTAACACTTGTCAAATGAGTGTTTTATAGAGCGTAAATTTTGTATACTTTGAAGGGAACCTGCTCATAAACTGCCTCCTTAGGCTATAGTAGCATCTATTGGCAGCACTGATTTTCCTTATGACTTGTCGTTTGTTGATTTTTGTACCCAAGTAAACAAACCTATTAATGCTTTCGAGCCGGCTCCAAAGTATTCCTCTTTTTCTTCTCTTCCTCCTATCTGCATATATTTAGTCTTCTTCAAATTGAAAGTAAAAGTTTCTTGGCTGCTCCCTCCAATGCAGAGACTTTTAGTATAGTAGTTATTATTTGAAAATATTAAATTATTAATCAGTCTTAAATATCACGCAATGGTGATTGAAACTCTGATTGTTTTAATAGTGTTTCGCCTTTTAAATATTATTTTGTTATGAATGAAAATATCCTATTGACAGAATTAATGCACTTGCTTGGTATTCTTGCTACAGTGGATAACAATAGCAACAGAAATTAAAAACAAAACAAATGCAGTAAACTGATGGTATTTAAGATATTTAAGACACTTTAAGATATCTGTTTTGTCAAAAATCACCACACTGTGGCTACATAAAACCATTATCAGGCCTGTACTGATGGATGGCTCTGAATTGTGGATAGTACTGAAAGCAAATCAGTCAGAGCTTTTGAAAGGAAGATCCTATATCGGTCCTTGTGCAAAAGACTTAGCAAATGAAAACAAACCAGGAAGTTAATTGCCTCTTCATGGAGCTTAAAATGGACAAACACGTTGAGCTTGAAAAATTGAGGTGGGTCAGCCATGTTGTTATGCTGGAGTAGGTGAGACATAGATCTTCTGAAGGCTTACAAGTAGGTAAAGAAATGCATGGCACTCAGCCCATAAGAGATTCTTCCAATCTTTAGTGGATTGATGGTCAAGGTGAGGATATTAGACAAATACTTGTAGTAAGGATTTGATGAGCTGTCGTCCAAAACCGATTAGACTGGGAAAATAAACTTCAGGAGGGAGCAGTTATGCCACAATGATCCGTTAGAACTATTGTGAAAAAAAGATATAATTTAATTACTAGTAAATTATCAGGTCAATGCAAAAATAATGCAGATTTCTATCTTTACTACATTTTAAAACCAATTGTATATTCAAAACAAATCCTTAATGTTAATTTCCATATATATTATAATAAAAATTATTCTATATCCTCTCTTTCATCCGAAATTCAAACAATAAAATCATTTTGTTCAGTCTGTTTAAAGCCTTTCAAATGAAAATGTCAAAGGGCAATTTTTATCATTATATTTATATTTGCATATAATATAATATATATATATATATATATATATATATATATATATATATATATATATATATATATATATATATATATATATATATATATATATTGTATTGCATATAATATATATTGTATATATTTTTACAAATTTAAACTAGAGTGCAGTGCTGTGCAAAAGTGTGGGGTCAGAAGACCATTAACAAGTACACAATGCAGCATTGATTTCAGAAGTTTTGCTGTGGAGATTTCAAGTTGGAAGTCTAGGAAGGTCGTAGGTGCCATTCTGTAGTTGACAATGATCATCTGAAGTCAATAGTGAAAGAAGACCCAACCAAAACCACACAAGAAATGGCGGAAGAACTTGGTATGAACCAATCCACCATCGCCACCTGGAGGCCATTAAAAAAATAAATAAGCTCACCAAGTGGGTGCCTCAAGAGATAAATGAATTGCTACTTTGAAATCTGCCCCATGCATTTAACAAACAATAAAAATGATCCTTTCTCGATCAGATAGTGATGTGTGATGAGAAATGGATCTTATAAGATTACAGAAGGCATTGTAGTCAATGGATACTACAAAGGTGAATCACCAAGACATTTTCCACCTGAGTTATGGTCACAGCATTGGGGTCTACAGTTGGCATAATGCACTACAGCTTTCTTGATTGTGGCTAGACTATAACTATAATAATTCCGACAAGTGCTGTCAAGAAATTAATGTCATTCATCAGAAACTGCAAAGTCTTGGCCCAGCATTGATTAATCAAAAGGGGCCGATCCTTCTCCACAATAATGCTCGACCACACACTGCACAACCAATGCGATGACTGCAGGAGTTGGGCAATAAAACCCTTCATTCAACACCCACCCTATTGCGTGACATCTCCCCTACTGACTTTCACTTTTTCAAGCACCTGGACAAAATATTACAAGAGAAAATGCTTCAAAACCACAATGATATGGAAAATACTTTAATTTAATTAATTTAATGTTTCCAGGAATCCAAATTTCTTTTCTGCTGGAATCAATAAGCTTGTTACACATTGGCAAAATTGTATAGATTCTGCTGGAAATTATTTTGACTTAATACTTATATAATGTTGAAGTAAACTTATGTCATATTTTCAATAAATATCTAAAACCTGCTTTATTTTTGCATCAACCAAATATATCATTTAATTGGGCATGTCTTTGTGTATTTCATTACTACACATACCGTTGGCTTGGAAGAAGAGGGTCAATATTAAACTTTTGTTTTTTCTTTCTTTCTTTTTCTTGAATATATGTATATCCATTTCCTTTTTTTTTGTATTCATGTATATTTCTTTGAGAAAAAATTTCAGATTTTTATAATAATGTCAGATCAATATTTAGTGTAATAACAACTTACTTTAGTTTTTTTATGAATTTAATGATCAAACAATGAAGATTAACTTTTTTTTTAAAAACTAAAAATGTAAGTAGTATCAATTAAGAATATGTCTGACTTGATGTTTTAAAGTGAATTAGGGACAACGATAAACCTAAATAGGCGAACTTCAAACACTTCTCCTGTAAAATTCCACTTTTTCGTATTGTGGCACTCTTCTTCCAAGCCAATGATACATGAAATAAGAAAATAGATAAATATGTGAAAAGAGAAGAATGAATGTTTACAATAAAACAATGTTATAAGAATACAATTTTATTGGCAATAAATAATAATTATTAATATTAAAATCAAATTAAATAATATACCTATGGAACAAATTTAAAAAAATGATTCAAATAATACATCTAAATAGATTTCTCAAAAAATAAATAGACTAAAATAAATAAATGAGGTAGTATAAGACTGTATAACAAGTGAATTAAACCTGATTAATCCTCATTATATCTGTCTGGCAAATCAATCAAATTCTGTTGGAACTTTTAAATTAAGTTCTTCTTTGCAATGATAATTGAGATCAGTTTGTGTCAACTCTCAATGCAGTGCTTATCCTGAACCTAAAAGAGCCGAATATAGGATGGAGATAAATCTGTTTAATTAATCTGCTATCATTCTATTCTGATGGAAATTATTTTGACTAAATACATTCATACTGTTAAAGTAAAGATGTGGCATATTTTCAATAAATATTAAAAACCAACATTATTTTTGTATACTATACTATATTATACTAATACAAAACTTAATGAACTATTTTCTTATTCAAATAAATATACTCTAGTAAATTGCATCAGAGGAATTAAGAAGAACCTTTCTTTAATAGTATAAATGGTTCTGTAATGCTGCAATTTGCAGAATACCTAGACTAAAAGTACTGACTGCAGAAGAAAATTGAAGTTCCGCTAGTGTGATAATGAGCTATTTACAAAGTGAAAAATGGGGGAAGGGAATGTGCATTCCAATTATTATCTAAAGTAATATGCTCATTTTTCTTTATCAAAAGTGGACCGCAACCATTATCAAATAGAACCAATTCTTTTTCCTCTTACAGGACTTTTTGCTGTTACTGATTAAGAAGATCAGACAATTGAATATTTAAAAATATTAAATTATAGTTTATTGTTCGGTGTTATGAAATAAAACATAGTGACTTAAAAGTTTTCTATTAGAATTTAAAGAATCTAATTTTTAATTATTGCTGATATGGAATGCATTAATTTTAATTTTAATTTTGCATGTTTGTATTTACTTTTTTAAATTTAATTCTTATGCTTGTAATGAATTAATATAGGAACATACTTTATTTAAAATTACTTTGATCGATACATACCTCAGTACAGGAATGATATATTAATCTCCTAAGTTGATCCTTGAGCTACGGAAGCTTATAAATAAAAAAAATATTTATATTACCTTCATTTAAATTCTTTACTATATGATTTATAATCCTAATAATTTAAAATATCATTTTTAAATATCATAAACTATATAATTTATATTTATATAAATATTATTATATATTTTAAACTTCCTAAAAAAAAACTTATTATATATTTTACTTACCAAATTTAATTACTACAATAAAAAAAAATATTTGTAATTATAAAATAAAACATTAATATATTAGAGTGAACTAATTCACTATTAAAATGACATTCATAATACTATACTCTTCTGGTCCATTCTTGTTGGAAGATGAAAGAAAACTGAGAAATCATCCTTTTTTGCTCTCATATTCCTTACTCGCATATTTCACTCTCTACTCCTGATTCCTCTGGAGCTTTTTTGAAGTCTTGAAATGTGCTATTCTGAGCACAAAGTGGATATTATGACTTCAATACGTAAATTTTTCGAACAGCCTTTATTCACGCATAATAAAGTTCTGAAATCATTATTATCTTTTCTCGTACCTACTGAAGGAAACAATTTTAAATGTCCTTCATTGTTGTAATATTACATCGTCTTTACAACTTTAAAGTATTGAATGTGAAATACCACATATAGGTCATTCTACACAAAATCAACAAGTAAAAATATAATTTTAGACCTGAGGTTTTTCAAAAATAACATTTTGAAAAAACCAATTTGTTTTATCGAAATATTTAATTTTTTTGAAAACAAATAAATATATATGTTACACATACATGTTAGAAGAATGTATGGACAAAATTTCAAAATGGGATTTTTGATGGTTCTCTTATAAAAAAGTAAAACTTTGTATTTTTAAACCAAGTTTTTTTTAAACTGAAATGGAGATACACTGTATTAGTAATATTTAAAAAATAAATTTACTTTATTGATTAAGTCATCATACAAACTGGATTTTTAAGTTGTTTACCATGCCCGACATTATTTTTGAGTCATTAATTCGTAAATGTACTTCCACAAAATTTTTTTTTTTTTTTAAATAACTAAAAGATTTAGTTTGTTTAATGACTTTTTGCAAAGTAAATTTATTTTTTTTAAATATGACTGTGTATATCTCCATTTCTCCTGTGTATTCTGTATTTCTCCATTAAATATATAAGTGTATCTCCATTTCAGTTTGAAAACAAATTGCCTTAAAAATACAAAGTATACAAATGATTAACCTCAAAAATCGCATCTTGTAATTTTGCCCATATATTCTTATATTAAGTCTATGTAGCATATGTTTATTCAAAAATAAAAAATTTCGATTTTGTTTTCGAAAAAATAAATTTAAAAATTTTTAAACATTTTAAGATCGTTTTTGTTAAGTCTAGATATATATCAATTATCCTTCAAAGATATCAAAATCCTATCAATACCAAAACATCGATCAATCATAAAAACAAAACTTATGAAATTTTTAAGGATGGTAATACTAAGAAAAAAATCACGAATGAAATACAAAATGATAAGGATAAGGAGCAGGGTGTGGAAATAAGAAATGCAAAATATAAAATACATTTCATATCTGAGCTGAAGGAAG
Source organism: Rhaphigaster nebulosa (assembly GCA_948150685.1). Taxonomy (NCBI): domain Eukaryota; kingdom Metazoa; phylum Arthropoda; class Insecta; order Hemiptera; family Pentatomidae; genus Rhaphigaster; species Rhaphigaster nebulosa. Next base: position 136,175,358 of record OX411306.1, on the reverse strand, counting down.
ATATAAAAATATCTTTCAAAGATTTCTGATCATGAGGAAGTAAAAATAGGAATATATAACAATAATAAAAAATACAAAACATTAAGGAACAAATAAATGAATTGGACATGCAAAATATAATTTATAGACTCAACTGTGAAAATTTCGATAAGTGCTACATTGGAGAAACGTCTTAAAAACTAAAAACAAGAATAACCCAGCACATAGGAAAGTGTAAAAACCAAAAAAATGTAAATGTAACAGCACTGGCACAACATAGTATAAGGTTAAATCATAGGTTTAATTTTTAAAATCAACAATTTCTGGATAAAGAACAATATGTCATAAATAGATGCACTTTAGAAGTGATTCACATCACAAAAAAACAAAACAAAAAAAACTTCAGAATTCAAAACGGACACTAAAAACTTAAACATCCATTATGCAGACTTTATTAAGAAACTAACAATATACTAAATACACAAATAACTACCAGAACAAATAGAATCAGAGTATGGCAAATAATTAGAGTGAGATATGTCAGATTAATTTAAATAAACTAATTAAGAAAATAAATATGTGGGGGATAAACAGTTGAACGATTTATACAATATAAATAATTGCAAAGGGCAAATATCTATTTAGTAATAGCTCATTTGTGATAAGGAAAACACGTTTGAAAGATGTAAACATTCTCACCAATTTATATTGAAAATTATTTTATAATCATATTTGTTTATAAAGGACAATATTGTTAGATTGAAAGTTATGTCAAATAGGAGTATAAATATTATACATAAAAAATAAGTCAGGTTAAATATGTTGTTCTCCGAGTATAAATTAAGTTTAATATTGTAATAGAAAAATTAATATAAATTAAATAACATAATATTAATAATAAATTAAATGTATTGCAGAAAAATTGATGGAGATAAGACCCTGATGATGAGGATAAGACCCCAAAATGTCAAAATTGAAAATAAAGGAGAGTGATAAATAAATAAATCAATGTATGTCTATTAATTATTGAAATTCCTGAAGGCTTTCCTCTAAATTATAATTAAAAGACACCATAACTAAAAAATTAAACCAGTATAACCATGGAGGTTTGTATTTCGATATTAGCATACTCAGCTACCTTCTCTAATGAGCTGAAACTGGTGAGGATAAAAGTGCAGCAGGAGGCCCTATTGAACCTTTTTACTGCGGTGGCCATTTTGTTCTCCAGGTACCTGTCAAATAGTAGCTAATTATTTTTAGTAATTAATAGTAAATAAAGCTTCTTGAGAAAACTGATTGATGGGTCATTGTGATCATGCCAAGACTAAAACCATATACGATTAGCGTTCTGGAATATCTTATCCCTTTACAGACTAGGAGCGCTCCTTATGGAAATAATAATAATAAAATTTTTATTTATTCCGGCAAAAATCCCTTTAGAACAACAATTACAGGCAATGATAGGTGGGTTTCAAAGCTTTAGAGTAGATGAAATAGAAACATATGAGTTTATAGTTAATAAAAAAAGATTCAAAGAAAAAATAAATAAATACAAATGAAAATAATAACAAGTCATAAAGCAATAACTTCTAGCATAAGATATAGGTATAGATGTCTAATTGTTTACGTCTTAAAATGAAAGCCTATAGATGTCTAATTGTTTACGTCTTAAAATGAAAGCCACACAAACTTCCTATGTTAAAAAGATATAACACAAATTAGAAACAAAATAACATATTTACAAATGTTGATTGAAATGAAAGAAAATCTATTTAGATTTTTTTTTTTGGAATTGGATGGAAAAGAATTGTTTGGATAAGCGGGATTGGAAGGTGTGAAGAATATTGCAGCGACTGATGAAAGGAGGAATGGAATTCCATAAGGATGAGGATCGGACAAGAAAAGATCTGTCGAAAGCTGCTAATCGGTGGGGTGCTGTATATAAATCTGAAGGTCTAGAACGGGCATGACGAGAATAAACAGAGTATTTTAATTGAAGGAGGTCGAAAATGTATGATGGACGGCGGGTTTGGATAACTTGGTAGAGGAAGGATGCCAGGATGTAATTACTACTGTAGGAAGAGTAAAGCCACTTCAACTCTTTGTAATATCGGGAGACAGACTTGAAATCAATAAATATAAAATAGACTGCAGCAATCCAGGAAGTTCACTACACCCTTGAAAAGAAATTTCACACTTTACACTACAACTCTCATGATGCACTACATAGTTTTGGAGTTGGCTTTGTTGTGAAAGGATGTGCTCACCAGCTCGTCATTGATTTCGATCCAGTCACCCCCGATTGTACAAATTGTGAATTAAGAGTACGTTTTGCAACTATACCATCATTAACTGCCATGCCACAACAGAAATAGCAGATGATGAAGAAAAAGACGTATTCTATGAGGATGTTGGAAGGGTCATGGATGCTTCCCCTGTGCAAGATGCTAAAATAGTAGTGGGAGACTTTAATGCAAATTTTTGCAGAGAACCTACATTCCTACTATTGGATCCTTGATTATCCACCAGGATAGCAACAATAATGGTCATCGGCCTATAAGCTTTGCCTCGAACAACGGGCTAACATAGGCAGTACCATATTTCCTGGAAAGAAGATCCATAAAGCAACCTGGAGATCTACAAAGAGCTAGTAAGCAACCAAATAGATCATCTCCTGATTAGCTCTCGTCATAAATATAATTTGAATTTGAATGTTAGGTCATACAAAGGGCAAACATGGGCACGGATCATTACCTAAGCGTAGTGAATATTAGAGCAAGGATATACGTTACCAGATCTTCTAAAAGACAATCAATAAGAAGATATAACATTGGCAAACTGAAGGAGGCTGAAGTCTATTCTGCACGTCAGGCCCGCCTCAGAGAAGAACTTACTGAGAAGATGAAGACAGCTGGAGATACCATTGAATAAAAATGGAAAAAATGCTCAGAAGCACTCAATGCAGTGGGTGAGAGAACCCTAGGCTTTAAGGAGAGAACCCCTCAAGCATCTTGGTTTGAAGAGGAATGTCTACAAGTGCATTGTGAAAAGCAGCTAACTACAGGGGAATTGTGCAGCTCTCATGTGCCTATGAAATTCTGTCAAATGTCCTGTTTAAGAAATTAGTGAAAGAGAACTTGGAAATTATCAATCAGGATTTAGAAGAAGTCGCTCAACCACCTATCAGATCAGATCATTATTTTATGGATCATCTTAGGAAAGGGAATGGAATAAAAGCTGACCACCCACCATCTGTTGTTCAATTTTAAGTCAGCATATGACAGTATTGGTAGAGAAGTGTTGTACAAGGCTCTTGAGGAACTTAAGATTCCAAGAAAACTCACACAACTGATAAAAATGATGAGAATAAAAATTCGCAGTCCGTGTTTGATTAGACCTGGCTGAAATATTTGAAACCAGCTGCGGAGTAAGACAAGGAGGACGCTCTTGCTTGTCTTTTCAACATAGCACTGGAAATTGCTGTCCGAAAATCAAAAATACAGACAACAGGCACCGTCTATTCCAGGGTTGTACAGCTACTGGGATATGGATATGACTTTGATATTATGGCTAGATTGAAGCAGGCATTGAAAGGAGCATTCATTGCTTTTGAAACAGTGGCAAGGAATTATGGTCTCATAGTTAATGAGAAAAAAAAAATGCATGCGATTTGGTAGTGGCGGGGATAGAGTAGGAGCTGAAATCTCAGTGACTTCTGAAATGCTTCTATTTAGGAGTTATGTTAACCAACAAAGAGTTGTTTGTATTTAAAATAATATGATAAAAATTTATCTTATATCTCATATCTTATTATTATTATATAGATTCTCATATCTTTTCCCATCTCCTTCATTTATTAATGTAATTTTATTTTACTAGTATATTCTTATCAACTTTATCTTTCTATATTTGTTGTCTTAATTTTATTGATACTTTCATTTGTATTATTGATTAATAGTTGATGTAAATTTAATTTTATGAAAAAATATTATATTATCCATTAAAATTATGAACTATTATTATCAAGTTTATCAGAAAGTAATGATTTTTATCATTAAAAACATAAATAAATTGTTTAAAAAAACAAAACAATTATTTGGAAATACATGTATGACATATTCCTTGTTTTGCCTAATTTATAATATTCTGCAATATTTATGTTCTATCCTACCAAAATATTCTCTACTTTTGAATAAAAAACACCTGTAATGCAAAATTTGAATCAGAAAAAAATTTAATTTAATGATTGTTTATTCCTGTTTTAAACTGGATCACTCAATTTTCAACTTCTGAAAACTACCGCAATTTAAGGTTTAGAAAAATTAAACAAGGTGCATTGCAGAAAGAAGTATTAAAATATTCTTCCCAGCAAAAATCCCCATTTTTCCTAAAATGACATTTAACATGTTCTTTCACTTAGCTCTTCAATTGAGGATCTGTGATTGGAAGTCCAAAATGACAATTCTTTAGGAAAGACAAAAAACTGTTTCAAAGACTTCATTTTAACAATTACATATTTTTTGAAAATATGTAACAATTACATTTTCAAAAACAATACCAACCTGGTTATTTATATACTCGCTCATACCGCTGACCATGTATTTTACTTTAGGATCAGTGAAAAACAAGACAAAAGATTTAGGAATTAAATTTTTCCCATGGGATCTATTATAATATCTAAAAATAGAGTAAACTAAATATTTTTTTAGTTAGCTACCCTGTTTCCATCCTAGAATTTAGTTCTATAGACCTTTTTAATCTCTATAGTATATTTTAAGAGTTTTAAAATTTAAAAAAAAAAAGGCATATTCATTAATCTATGATACCAGACTGATTGGTGTTGTGTAATTAACCGCTTAGAACTTTGTTTTTTTGTTAAGATATTTTTGCATCTAAAATAGTACAGGATTTAAAACAAAATTAAATAAAAGAAATATGAATGGTCATGAACTATTTTTAATATATCTAAGTATTTCATTATTTATTTTTGTTTATGGCAAAAATAGCAATGTTTTGTAGATTTAATTTTCATAGTATTTTGTAAGTATATTTTAATATTCAAACAATAAAAACGTCAAGTTGATCATACTTTATTCTTATTGTCTCCTTTAAAACTATCTAAATTGATAATTTGGTTCAGGTAGTCAAAATGACAAAGGTTTTGTAATAAGGTACTTTGCATTAAGTATTCTAGGGTTGATTTATTTTTTTATTTATATTTAATATAAGTTATCCCTAAAAATTATATTTACATTTACTGCTATTGATTCTCACTTTTATCATATCATTTCAAGTGAGATTGATTGAAATAATGATTGAATAAAGACTAAGGCTTGGTCGAAGGAAATTGGTTCCTAGTCTTGCTTAAAGTTGAGAACAAAGTTACGTTATAAATAAAGCATTTAGATGTTAGAAAATTTCAATAAGATACATCAACATACTCACCATGATTTATATTCCAGTTTTTTAGATCAGGAATCATTCATTAAAAATATTAACAGGAAACCACAGTGGCTAAATTTGCCAGATTTCAAATGTTTTCAAATATTCAGAGATTGCAATTAATTCAAGAAATGATAAAGAATGAAAATTAGTTCTTCCATTAGGACGAAGCACCTCCATGTCACAGTCATGTTGTGAGAGTATAGCCTGATGTAATTCTGGTTTACAGTGTTTAGTGCAGGGGTAGCCAAACCATGAGGCATGTGCCAAACAGGCGTTGGAGGGCCTGTGATTTTCTGTCAGGGTGTTCTTCCTTAGATGAGATGTCCTCTTTAGACTGGCAGGCCTCATCATCCGTCAGCCAGGGTATAAGGATATGTGATGGAAAAATTAAGGTGGGACAGGATCAAGGTAAGGACATGATTCTCCCCTAATAAAGGAAGTGGGAGAAATCAAGAGCTCGCGTGGGCAGGGCTGCTAGATTCCTGAAGTAGACCTGTTTTTCACTGGGATTGTGAGAAAGTATCTACCCGCTACCCAAGTTAAATCCACATAGATAAATAGCCAAAAGCTAAAAACTGGTTTTGAACCAAATATAAGGTCCTGCCACACTTCAATATCATGTATGGGTTATCATTTTATTCAGAATTTCTCGGAGCATACCCCAATCGCACTCCCAGTTCTTACTTTTGTGTCAGAAATAAATAAAGTAGGCACAAAGACCACTGAATATTTTTTTTCTTATGGAATATTAGATGAAATACTGAACCAATTAACATAACGAAGGTACTGTTTGAAAGAGAATTTTATCTAGAACCTCCACATACAACTATAATTGTTATAAATACTTCCAGTATTTTTTAATGAATTAAGAATCAAAATTTTTAATAACATTTGTTTGTTTAGAATGGGTTTCCAGAGCACTCATGTATATTTTTTTTCTGTAGGAATGATACCTTTTTCAGATGAAGTACTGAACCAATTAACAAAACAAAGGTACGGATTTTTTTAAATAGTTAATTTGCTTCAATTAAATGCATTACATGATTCTTTATTTTTTTTCTCTTACTTTTCTTTTTCTTTTTTTTACAAATATCTCCATTATCGAAGTTCTTTATTTTAAATATTTACCTTGAAATTTTCAATATTTTTACTAATAAATAAGTAATCCGCTGGGAAGAACTACTCCTACCTGAGAATAATGCAAAGTAATTAGGCCTTACAAGTAATTAGGTCTGACATTTAAAGGCAATATTTAAAAGCTTTTATAAACGCTTGATGATACTGTCCTAGACTAATTAATATTTTAATAAACATTATAAACAAAACAAAGTTTGCTCCATGGTAGTGTATAGATTTTATCAATTAGGCAGTTTACTATAGTCTGGCAAGATTGAAAACAACATCCAAATTTAGAGGTGTGGCTGAAGGATATGGAAGAGGGGAAGGGAGCTCTCCCACTTCGCACATATCTTTCACGTTAGAAGCACAATATCTTTATTATCAGTGCTTTTACCACCAAACAATCAGAGTTCATACATTCAGTATATTTTATATCCAAAAGGTTTGCATATTTATTACATATTTAAAAACCAGAACTATCATGATAGAAGGAGAGGACAAGTAGTAGGGGAAGGGGTGTGCCTTCCCCACCATGCGCAGCTGGCTGAGCCGACTTTTGCGCAGGTCGTTTTCTATCTTGCCAGATTCGAAATAGATGTATTAAATTTTTGTATGTACAATTATTACTGAATTTAAATAATTAAATTTATACTGAACGCCTAATATTTTTCGAGCTGAATCTTGAATTCTGAAGGCAAATAGAACCTTTTGCATATCCATGCTTAAATTTTTAATAATACTATGTTGGGAAAAATAATATTTTAATTGACATTTTAATGAAACATGTAAGGTTAACTCTTTGATTGAGTAAACATTTTATTTGTCTACTAATAGGCTGCAAAAAAAAAAAATTAAATCGCCAAAAATATTACAGAATGTTAATAATTATAGTAGTGCTGAACCCCTAATACATTAAAATTTAATACAAACCTGTAGTTTGTGCGAGATTCCCGCATGGGTCCAGGTAATAATAAATCCCGCTAGGTAATAATAAATAGTAAATTAGTAAAAGTCTATTATATTAAAAATACAATTGAAGCTTTTTAAACATTGCTTAAATAATATAATTGAGCTTTTATTTAGTAGGTATTTTGGAATAATCAGATAAACATTCATTACAGAATTTTCAAGACAGCAAATAAATTTTGGAAAATCATATAGTATTTGTACTAAATAAAGAGTTTTTTGTTTGTACTTCCTGCATGACATTTTAATTTATTTGGAATATTTTTTTTGTAACAAAATTCACTAATTTACATTAAATGTTCATTTTAATCAACAAGGATAAGGGTTTATAACTACAATTTACTCTGCTTTCCTTTAAAGTTCCTTCTATCCAATTTTTCGTGAGAACCAAAAATTTATGCAATAAATTTGAATTAAAAACCAAAATTTTTAATAACATTTGTTTATTTAGAATGGGTTTCCAGAGCATTTATGTATAGCATATTTTTTTTTCTGTAGGAATGATCCCTTTTGTACGGTTTTTTAATAGTTAATTTTCTTAAATTAAATTCATTACATTATTCTTTATTTTTTTTCTCTTTTTTTTTTTGTTTTACAAATATCTCCATTACTGAAATTCTTCATTTTAAATATTTACCTTGAATTTTTTAATATTTTTACTAATAAATAAGTAACACCCCACTGGGAAGAACTGTTCCTTCCTGAGAACTATGCAAAGTAATTAGGCCTTCCTCTGATATTTAAAGGCAATGCTTAAAAGTTTTTGTAAATTTTTGATGATAGTGCACTAGGATAACTAATATTTTAATAAACATTATAAACAAAAACACGCAAGATTTTCTCCATGAAAGAGTGTAGTAGATGATTTTGTCTATTATTATTCAAATGTCATTATCTAAATAATAAAATTGTCTATTATTATTACTAAAGTATAGATTCTACAAAAATTATCGTTACCGAAAATTCCAATTCTTATTACCTTAAGAGGAAAAGCAGTTAACCTTTCAACTCCAGAATAAGTTATCATTGATGACCATCGGGCAGCTGTAGATTAGATGTTAGATAGGAACCACCGATAAAATGACGGCCACGCACAGCTAATCTCGATGGTAGTGATCCTGGAGGCAGTCTAGCTGTGACGCAACTTTGAGGAATTGCCTTGCAACCTTAAATTGGCCTCTGGGAGAGTGAGAGCTATCCCTGTGCAGGTATTAGGAGGCGTGGTGCATCGGAAGTGGATCGTTTCCTTTCACCCAGGCGCCCATTAATACGAGTACGAGTTCTGCGCAAAATATAGATGTGCATCTCTAGACCTCTACCACTTAGCAATACAGTAAATGAGGAATGCCGAGTAACACCAATAGCCTACCATATAGTAATGAATTAGATACAGCTCAGCTAGTTTTTATTAATCTTTTAAATCGTTGACATTACTTATGTCTTTGAAAATTATTGCCGCCGGGTAATGTACCTTACTTTTTTGGAACTGGTGGATAGTTAATACTCATTTGTTATATAAATTTACCTGGCTCTAAATTTATCTTTGAAATGAAAGTAACCTAACAAATGTTTCCCCAATTTGATATTTTCACATATAAGGGTTTCGCCTGCAGTCTGGTATGTAAGAACTGCAAATGGAATGAAAGGTGTCTGATAAAAGGAGTTTGATCAATGATATTTTCAAAATATGCTAGATAGACTCTTGCTGTGAAAAGGGAGGTCACTGGATCTTCCTGAAGCATAAATTACCATTTGGTATCACCATATTTAGTGGATTGTTTATATTCATACGTTTATTGTGATATATAGTAATGCGGAACGAACCTAAAGATTCGATGCTGGCACAACCAGTAATTTTTACCTACATAACTCCCTCAACTGAACCTCATAAAAACTCAAATCTACAAGATCAGATCATAGCCCTTCCAATTACTTTGTACCAAACAGAATTCTCCAGTCGATTCATCCTTATTCGGGCCAAATGTTTTACGCAATACTTTATTTTGAAAAACAATAATAATATTAGTATTATCGAATTTCAGGTAAAGGAACTTTTCAGCCGAAAAAATAAGATTACAACGAGCTTCACCAATAATTATATTGTCCAATCTTCAGACTATTTCGCCTAACAAGCCATCTTCAGTAATGTAATTTGTATATCGTTAAATTATCTTAAAATCTTGTTTAAGATTAAATAATTCATCTTTCCCATGCTGCACATTCTTCATTTTGCATTACCTGCACACTCGTCCTTATAACTTTTTAAATAATCCTTGTTGGTTGAAGTAAATTAATTACTTAATTAATTAATTACTACTATTTAATTATTTGTTATTTGGTGTAGTACTCTCGTAAGAGAATGACTGCAGCTAATGCACGTAAAAAAAAAAAAAAAATGGAAACGATGAATGACTTGATCTTAAACAAGATTTCAAGATAATTTTACATACGCAAATTATATTATATTAAGTTTTACAGAACATACCTGAAGGTGGCCTGTTAGCCGAAATGCTTCCCAATATTATGATTGTTACAGCTATATCAATAATATACTTTAGTAAGTAAAATTATTTTTTTCGTTTTAGTGTTTTTGTGTTGTTTTGAATTTTTTTTTCTAAAAAGTTCTTATTTTTCTTTAATTTTTTTGTTTCTGCTCTTTTGTTTTATTTATTTGATTGGCTAAAATAGCTATTTTAAATTCCCTCTATAGTATTTTTTTTATAGTGGTTTTTAAGTTTGATGGCTCAAGTTATTAAATGAAATCCAGAGAATATTTTGAAACAATCTGAGCGCAAAATACTGAACTATATTGTATTAAATGTGACTAATCTCTCCGTTTGCGGTTCCCTAACGATTTTTTAAGCGAACGGCTCAACCGATTTTCAAATTTGATTTCTCAAATTACTCTTTCAGATCGCGTGAATATTTTGAAACTATTCGAGCTCAAAATACTGAAAAAAATGTTGTATTAAATGTTTTAATCTTTCCGTTTGAGGAAATGTTTGCTTGCTTGAGCAGTTCACTATAATGGATTATTAAGTTTGATGGCTCAACTTACTCACTGAGATCCCGTTAATATCAATTTGAGTTCAAAATATTAAAAAAATATTTTATAATATTTTAGGTATTCTCGACTTCTGGTTGTTTCATATTATATCATGTGTAAACTCGTGATCATATCGTCGGTCTCACGTTGAACTTACAAATGTGAAAAAATCAATTTTTTCAATACTACAGCCTGTAGTAAAGTTATGAATCAGTTACAGCATTAGAAAGTTCTGAAATCGCAGTTGCATTTTTACAAAAAACGTCTGAAAGTCAAAAGCTTCCATGTTAAAGTAATGAATATACGTATTTTTAAAAAGGTAAAACAATGATTACACATGAAACTATAAGATAAAATAAAAAAAAATAATCGAAATCGGCCCTTATAAACAGAAGAATTTAACAGTTTTTTGCCTCCTGAAAAATAGTGATTTTCATATTCGTAAGTTTACCATGGGGACGATGTATGTACATCGTATGTATTATGTATGTACAATACTTTAAACTGCCAAAACTTGAAAAACTAAAAAATATTACATCTCTAAAAATTGGATCCTGGTGAAATTTATATGGAACCACCCAAAGGGTGTACCCTTTCGATTGAAATTCATTCGTAAGTTTACCATGGGGACGACGATATGTATTATGTATGTACAATACTTTAAACTGCCAAAACTTGAAAAACTAAAAAATACTACATCTCTAAAAGTGTTCATTGGATCCTGGTGAAATTTATATGGAACCACCCAAAGGGTATACCCTTTCGATTGAAATAAAAATAGAATAGAAATCGCACCAAGAATGGGGAAGTTATGAGTGAACGTACATAAAAGAATATTTTCATCGGCTCCTGATAAAATTTACATTGGTCCACCCTGAAAGTGTATCCTTTTTATAGAAAAAAGAATCATCAAAATCGGTTCAAGAATGGCGAAGTTGGGAGCGAACATACATAAAAAATAAAGTCTAACTGATAACCTCCATTTTTGAAGTTGGTTAAAAAGGATTTATGAAGAGATTTTAAGCAAAAATAATATTCTACTTGATAATGAACTTTTCCGCGGTATGTTTAAGCATACTGTTAATAGCGATCGGTTGTCGCTGATTGGCCGAGATTTTCTTAGTATATACGCGCCTTTTTTATTGATTTATAGTTTTATTGTGTCATTACGACCGATTGTTGTGCTATGCGTTTCGAAAGCTTTGCAGTTTTTCGAACATGGAAAAGATTGCATGACACTTTTATAGACAAATTGTGCTTTAAAGATAGACGAACATACCATGTAAAGAAATTCAGATAAATGTAGAAAACCACAGTAATATTTAATTTTAAAACCACAGTGATAAAATTTAATTAAATTTTACTGCTAAATTTTAGTTATTATTATTAAATCTGTATCGAGCTGAATAGGGTCAGGATGATGAACTCCATCACGAATTAGATATTAACTCTATACTTTACAACATTGTGACTTTTTCTTGTTTATACAATAATATGTATCAAACTAAACAGGAAAGAGTGGCCCCGATATTGTACCGTCTAGGGTCCTCTACATAGATTAATACGATCCTCCTGACACCAAGTCAAGCCCTTTTGCATGCACTAATTATAGCAAGATCATCACATAGCATACCCCACACCTTGAAAACCTTACTTGAGGATTGATAAGATACCGGATAATGGCAAACACCGAGCAACGGTTAATATCATAAATTAGTACCAGAAAAAAATAATAAATAGATTAAAAATGAAATACTTATATATTCGGAGAGGTGACTTTGATATCCAGATCCAATTATTCCACTCATTTATGTCACCGCGCTTCACAATCTGTAAGTTAATACCATCTTGTTAAACTCATGGCTGTAGGTTAACCACATAAATTCATTTACGCCTGTAACAGCCGTACCAACAGTCATTGTTGGATAATAGTATGTTACATATTGTGGGTTGTGCTTTTTTAGGTTTCAAAATAATCGATTTTTCAGTGTCGAAGGTACTATTAAAAATATTGTTGCAAATTATGTTAAATACAAAACCAAAATATAAACATGATTATAACTCTTGTAAAATCTATACCAATCATCATGTTGCTTCTATGGTAGATATTGCATGAATATAAAGAAATACTCTTCCCCAGAGTTCTCATGGAAGAAAAGATTCTCCCTGGGTCACAGTAATCAAGAACATACCATAAAAAAATGGGTAACGAAAAACGCTGAAAATTATTACACAATGGTTTATTATTTCCATATAGAAATATTTCAAAAATATCTAGTGTGCCCACTTACAGGACTTTCCATATCGCTTTAATTTAGAATTCAGACAATTAGATCATCTTTCAAATGAGCATTTGGAATGTTTCGGGAAAGTTGGAATGTTATCGAGTTATCAAATAACTAAACGAAAGTGGACCGGTTTCCTTAGGAAGTTGAAAGCAACTTAAAAAAAAAAATTGGACAGACGGATTTTTTTTTTATTCTATAGTTGGATTATACGTAGCTCGAAACGTAAAACCTCAAATTTTCAGGTGATGTTCATTTTTTTTTCTTGATAGATTACAAAGGTCAAGAGATGTTGAAAAAATATCGATATATCGATTTTTTTTAAAAAAATATATCTATATTTTTGTACAGTTTATTTTTTTCAATGAATTTATATGAAAATTTAAGTATCAAAACCCGATACTTTCTCCCCTCCCACCAAAAAAATGGAGGAACGAATAAATAAATAAAAAATCTGCAAGAACGGTGGGTTCGACAAAGAATTATAAAAACTTGTGGTGTGGTGTGTTTGGGTTACTATCTATAATTATTGTGTTCTAGATATGGGATTTCGATAGAAAAATATCGATATTGATATTGGTTAACAAGATCGATATCTTGATAATATCGGCATAAAAATGTCGTTAATATTTTTCTAAAATTAAGAAAAAAATCTAAACGAATCAGAAGAAGTTTAAGAGATAATCTGCTTCTTATTATTTAAATCCTGCTGTAAATAAACATAATAATAATAAAAACATAATAAAATATAAAAAATAACATAATAATAAAAACATCTTAATGATATCGGCATTGAAATATCGTTATTATAAATAAATATCTTAATTACATCGTCACGGAAATATCGATATATGTGCGCCTCTTTAAAAGATTAAAATATTGAGGCCCGAAATAGCGATCTGTTTTTTCGATATATCGAACTACTATTTCGATATTCACATCCCTGTCATTTGAGTTAAGATATAGAGATTTTATTGCTATAATGTTGTATGAATAGAAAAATAAAATTATTGTGTGTCAGCAACAGGTTAGTAAAAGTTAAAATCCAAAAATGTTGGGGAAAATTACAATATTTTATAATTATAATAAAATTATAAATTTTATAAAGCCTATGACAGGATCGAGGTGAAAAAGCTGTAAGACCCTGAGAAAAAATTCCAGTATGTAGAAAAACTGCGAAGAAGTCTCCAAGAATTGGAATGGAAACATAAAAATCAGCGTCATAGAGTCAGCTACAGTAGACTGTGGAGTGAAAAAGATACCCATGAAAGGTGAACGTACATCATGGAGGAACCAAGAACTGAGGGCACAGATTAAGGAAAAGAAGATTACTGCCGGAAGGATTACTGCTGGGACAAAACAACTGAATAATGGTAGGTATGTGTGACGGTCAGGAACAGGACGAAGGAAGCTGTAAAGGAGACTAAGAGGAAATCCTGGGAAGAATTTGGAGAAAAGCTTAAACAGGATCTTGGTGAAAACATAAAGCTCTTTTGGAGTATCACAAAATCCAACCGTAAATGCAAACAAATTAGGAATTCTAAAAATGAGAAAAATGAAATGGTCACAGATGATAAAGGTAGTCAAGAGGTTTGGAGAAAACATTAAGATAGACAATTTAGAGATGTCTTTCTGAACCCTATGAATAATCAAAATGGACGATGCAATGAGACATAGTTCGATGAGGTGATAGAAGTGGAAGAGGCCGAACAAGCTTTCGATAGGATGAAGACGAAGAAAGCTTCAGGATAGGATAATATAGTTGGAGAGTTTGTAAAGTATGGAGGCATGGAACTAGTCAGATCTTTCCAAATACTTTTTCAAAAAGCTTGGGAGAAGAAATGGATACCAAAAGAATGGGAACATAATGCTATCATTCCAATATACAAGAAGGGCAGCCAGACTGAGTGTTTCAACTCCAGACCCATGTGCCTCTCACATGTTGTCTACAAAGTAAATACGCCCATTTTAGAAAGTAGCTTAAGACCTGTTGTCGTACCGCACATCGGAGAGGAACAGGCTGGCTTCAGGTCAGGGCGACAAACTCAAGACCACATATTCTCTCTTAGAAATGTCATAGAAAAATCCTGAGATGGAGATAGGAATATGTACTTCGCCTTCCTCGATCTTGAAGCAGAATTTGACTCTGTTCCAAGAAACAAAATATAGGAGACGCTCAGAGTTAAGAACGTTCCAAAGAGCTTTGTGGATGCTATAATGTCTACATAACAAGACCTAAAAGGAATCGTTAAGCTGAATGGACTACTTTTTACTACTGAATAGGCTGTTTGGGTATTTTAATGTAGCAAAGGGAATAAATAGCAATATAATAGAAATAGCAGCAACATGCAAAAGGTAAACTGAAAGGACGTTCCTGGGGCAAAGAAACATCTTGCCTGTAGAGATTTAGCTTCTTATTTATGCGGTTGACATTGTTCTCATTGCGGACTCCCCAGACAAGTTGCAGAAAGCAGTAACTGAATGGGATGAAGAGCTTCATAGAAAAGGCATGCAGATCAGCACCGGCAAGAGCAAAATCCTGTAAGCAGGAAATATACTGGAGGTAATCTATGGATACTGCAACGGAGGAGAGATGGAAGCAGTCTCGAACTTCACCTCCCTCGGAACAGTTATGGACGGGACTGGGAAAATAGACTTACAGGATAAACAAAGCAAACTTGGTCTACTACCAGATCTGTAATACTGTGATTGGGAAGCGAGAAGTAAGCAGATAAGTGAAGTTCCACATCTTTAAGTCGGTATTCCTACATGTGCTCCTGAATGGTGACGAAAGTTGGATAGTGATAGTGTAAAGTTGGATGGTGACGAAAGTTGGATATTAGACATGAGTAGCCCTCTGGCTGTCGATGAAGAAGGACCTACGTCTGGCCGTTCCGTGGGATTATCTCCACCCATTGTAGTTTTACTTAGAGCTCAGTCTGCTCCTGGACACCGGTGAGGTAAGGCGCGTTTTTTAACTTGTCTGTGGTTATCGGTGTGCTGGCGCGAGTGAGTACGCGTGGGTGATTCCCGAGGGACACTAAGTGGCGAATCGGGACGCCTGGAGGACAGGAGGGTCAAAAAATTTATAAGTTTTTTCACCCGTTATAGAGTTTATTTTGGTTTTTTGTGTATTTAATTTTATTTGACTTTTGGTGAGCGCTAGACAGGAGGTCATTTGACCGAAATTAGTTATAAGTTAGACTAAGTGCGGAAAGGTGAAAACCACGCGCGGAAAGCGCACAGTTAAAAACCTTTTTTTGAAACCCCAATTTTACGTAATTCATTACGTAAATGGGGGATTCTGAAACCCCGGTCGAGGGACCGAAAAATACTGAGATTTAAGAGCTAACATGGATCCCGAGAACAAAATGGCGGCGGTTAAATCCATAAATTCTCATGGTGGCGTGGCCAGGACCTACACCTCGACGGACGTGGAGTCCAATAAGGATACGGACGAGGAGACGGGGGCCGAGGAGAACCAGGGTCCAAAGGTTACCCCTCAGAACCTGAGAAGATCCAAAAGGGCCAGAAACGAAACCCCCCCCATCGCGAGAGGAAGATGAGGATAGACCTTCCTCGAAGGCATATAAAGCAGCGGAGGGCATGAGGGAGTACCTCCGCAAAAGGACTAAGTGTACCCTAGATCAGCAGGCCTACTTGAACGGGAGGGTCACGGAGATGAGAGACATGATCGTGGCCCTCGAAGAGAAGTGGAGAGGAGTTCCCCAGCTCGTGAAACACGTGGTTAGAGAGGCTTTAGCCACGGATTATCTCCACGAGGTCATAGCCCTTAAGGTTTCGGCGGTAGTTCCCCCGTTGGTGGCAAACTCTATAAGTGAAGCCGTCGGAGCCACTTATGACGAAGAAATGAAGAAGTGGGTCTCCCCAACTGTGCACAGGGTCGACAGGATTATCGACACCCTAAAGCTATCAAAGGAGGAGACCCAAATTTTGAAGCACACAGCCCAGACCCGGGCAGAAGAGAGGAAGGGGAAAGGGAAGGAGCCTGGAAGATTGGCGGGGCCATCTATGAAGCAGGTACATTCTCCTAAGGCCCAGAAAGAAGAGAAGGAAATGGTTAGACGAGTGACTTTGGTCACGGAAACAACCGAAGAGGAAGAGGAGCAACCGTGGACTGAGGCGAAGAAGAAGAAGAGAAGGCCGAGATCCAGGGTTAGGGCCGAAGAGGACAGGGAGAGGAAGGAGAAAGTTCCCAGAAGGAAGACATTTGCGGATGTTCTGGGAAAAGTGGCCCTAAAGTCGGTCCCCAAACCCCAAGAGGAAATAGTCACCTACATCACGGTGAAGGGGAAGGGGACCGATGGTAACTGGTCCCCCAGCAGGATCTAGGAACAGCTGCCGACAAAGGAGGAGCTTCAGGCCTTAGGGGCCACAGCAAAAATTGAAAAAGTTACTAGGTCTGGTGCCGTCCTGGTAAGGACGGAAGGGGCCGACCAGGCCAGAAAAATCTTAACTTGGGGCAAAATGGCGGAAAAGGGGCTCGAGGTAAGCCTTGCCAAGACTAGGTGGCCCCGAATAGAGGTCAGAAAGGGACCCTGGAGAGATACCTGTGGGGAAAGATCCCACAGGTTAAGTGTGAGGAGAAAGAAAGGAGGGGGTGGATGAGACCCTGTTTCTCCACCCCAGTGAGAAGTGGACTCACGAGGAGTTGGATGATGGAGACCCACCCATCCATTAGGCTGGCATTAATGGAGCTGACGGAGAAGGACGTCAGCGGAGGATGGTGGAGCCTCTTCATGAGAGACTACCTCGACCCCCCCGCTCTGCCTAAAGTGTCAAGACTATGGCCACCCTGCGAAGTCCTGCAGCAAGGAGATTGCGTGCAGATGGTGCACGGGTACCGGGCACAAGGCAAGTGAGTGCCCGGGGAGGACCAGAGGAGCCGCCCCTTGCTGCAGGAACTGCAAAGCGAAGGGCAGAGAGGGGAAGGACCTCCAGCATTGTGCGGGCAGCAGGGAGTGCCCGATACACCTGGAGATGATGGAGGGGCTGGCGAAGAGGACCCGGTATGCGTAGGCTGCAGATCCTGCAGGTCAACATGGGGCGAAGACGAATGGTCGCGGATGAGTTACGTACTCTCGCCCGGAACGTTGACATGAGCCATGTTGTCGGAAGAATGTGGTCGCTGGATTTGGTGTAGCGTCGAGGGTGGTCGCTATGAGCAGTGGAGAGAGGAGGCCCAGAGCGGCAATAGTGATTATAAACCCTGCCCTCGACGTGATGGAACTGAAGAACTTCACCACGGCAGATCAGGCGGCATGCTATGTAAGATGGGGCGGCGTCACGTTCGCCTTTGTGTCCACGTACATGCCGCCGAGACCGGCTAACGTCGAGGATAGTCTAGCTGCCGTGGAGGCTGTCGCGCAAAGGTATAGAAACGCGATAGTCTGTTCCGACACCAATTCGTGGAGCACGGGTTCAGTGCGCACAGACGCCAGAGGGAGAGCAGTAGAAGAGAGCCTGGCGAGGTGTCAGCTCGTGATCGTTAACGAGCCCTCTGGCCCCACATTTGTTGGAGCGAGGGGTCAGAGCTGGATAGACGTGACACTCGCCACGGCTACAATGGCGCGGCGCATTGCGGACTGGACCCTACGGTCTGACACGAGTTCCAACCACCGGGTCATTGCCTTCAGTGTGGTGCAGGAGGAAGGCGAGAACGCCCTAGAAGTGGAAAAGGGCTTCGTGACCCGATCGGCGGACTGGAGGGCCTTCTCCAGTGAACTGGAGGATGTACTCGCGGATAGAGACTGGGAGGAGATGGCGCCGATGGAGGTGGAGTTAGGTATTGACCATAGGGTGGCAATGCTGACGGGCGCCATCACGGAAGCGGCGAGTGCATCCCTCCGACGCCGAAGGGCGAGAGTACGTCCGGTCCCATGGTGGACGCCGGCCCTGACCCAAGTGAAGAGGAAGTATTACAGGGCTAGGCGTAGGTACCAGGAGTGCAGAGACGACGAGTTGAGACCTGCACTCCGCGAAGAGACTAAGCGTAGGTATAGACTGTACCGAAACGGCGTGCGTCACCAGAAGAAAAGGTCCTGGGACGAATTCATCGTTAAGGAGACGGAGAAGAACCCCTGGGGAATACCGTACAGGGTGGCACTGGGCAAGGTGAAGCCTCTCACGATGATGGCTTCCCTTAGAGTAGGAGGAGCCCAGGCAACCACCCTGGAGGAAGCGGCATCGATGTACGTAGATTTTACATACCCCAGGGATGACCCGTCCCAGGACAGCTAGATAGACGCCATGGTGAGACGCACCACGGTATACCCACCAGGTACCGACCTATGCCCACCATGGGACATATGGGACCTTCGTCTGGCCGTGGAGAAGCAGAGGATCGGGAGAGCTCCGGGACTGGACGGAATAGACGCTACGGTCCTCAGGAATAGTGCCCCGTACGTTGAAGAGGAGCTCCTCCAGATATTTAATGATTGTTTGGAGAGGGGTCACTTTCCAAGCAAGTGGAGGACCGCAGACTTGAGACTGGTCTACAAGGGAGGAGGGAAGGACAAAGCATCGCCTAAGGCGTACAGGCCGATATGCCTCCTCCCTGTCGTCAGCAAAGTCCTGGAGCAACTGATCGTCACGCCTCTTCGACCGACCCTCAGTGCAGCTAGTCATCCACGGCAATTCGGCTCGACCCGTGGCAAGGGAACCACCGATGCGCTGCTGAGAGTGCGTAGGGACGTGGAGGAGAGAGCGGAGAAATATGTCATGTTGGTGCTCTTCGACATATCCTCCGCCTTCGACAGTGTATGGTGGCCCTACGTGCTCCAGCGGCTGCAGGAGTTCGACACCCCCAGCAATTTGTACTCCCTCGTTAGTAGTTACCTCAGTAACAGGAGCGTAAACATCAGAGGTAGCTACTACGAGGTAGAGCGGAGGATAGAGAGAGGCTGTCCGCAGGGCTCTGTCCTGGGTCCGGCCCTGTGGAAGCTTGTCTTCGACCAGCTGCTGGGGGAATTGGAGGAGAGAGGGTTCCTTGCCACGGCCTACGTCGACGACCTGGCGGTCATAGTGGCCGAGGATAGCAGAGCCAGACTGAAAACACAGGCAGAGAGGTGCGCCAGTCTCGTGTCGGAATGGTGCCTGAGGAGGAAGCTGAGCATGGCCGCAGCCAAGACCCAAGCCATGCTCGTAAGAGGCTCCACAGACAGGGCTCACCCTATCATATTGGAGATAGATGGCCAGAGAGTGAGGATGGGTGAGGAGGTGACGCATTTAGGAGTGAAGATGAGGAGAAGATTCGACGTCACCCCTCACCTAGACTACCTGAAGGATAGGGTGACTCGGTCTATAAATGGCTTGTACAGGATTGGGGGCGCGTTCTGGGGCATCAGATACCCAGCTACAATGACCATTTACAAGGGCGTGGTCATGGGTATCTTGAGGTACGCATCCCCAGCATGGAGCCAACACCTCACGCAGTTGCAGAGGAAGAGACTGGCGACGATCCAGAGACTGGCTCTGCTTAGGGTCACTAAGACATACAGAACGGTGTCGCATGAGGCGGTGCAGGTGCTAGCCGGAGCGATGCCCCTAGACCTCGTCCTCAAGGAGGACAGAATAAAGTATAATGTGAAGAGGCAGGGGCTCGACGCGCTACCGGAGGGACTCCGTACCAGAATCGGAAGAAGATATTGAGGGAGGATACCATCGAGGAGTGGAATGGACGGTGGGTAGGGAGTCAAAAGGGAGCTACCCTAAGGAAGTTCTTCCCCACCGTCCAAGAAAGGCTGAAGGCAAGATGGGTCCTCCCTGATTACTGGGTCTCGCAGATGCTGACAGGGCATGGAGGTTTCCGGGAGAAACTACAGGAACATGGAAAGGACATAGACCCCCGGTGCCCCACCTGTTGGGTCCCTGAGACTGCAGAGCACGTGATAGTGTCCTGCACCGCAGTAGAAGGACACCGAGCCAGGTTGTCGAGAAGTACCGGGATCTTCGCCCTCGCCGAGTCGGACTTCCCCCGTCTAATGGAGGAACAGGTGTACCCCTTCTTCAAGGACTTCGTGTACGGGTGGAAGGAGGTGGTGGGTCCTGAGCACTTTACCTTGGGAAGGGCCAGACCACCCGACTTCGGCGAGCCTCATGATGGTTGATGCACCCTGGAGGAGATGGGATCCGGACGGATGCAGCTTGAGACAGAATCCGGACGGATGCAGTGGACCAGGAGGGCTGGACCGGTATCCTGGCGGATCCGGACAGATGGAGAGCGCCAGGATGGTTAGCCACGCCGCCCGGCAGAGGATAAGGTGCAGCCCTAAGGTACGCAACCGCGCACCGGGCTGCTCCACAGTAGCGGATAATAAGGTGCAGCCCTAAGGTGTGCACGCGCACCGGGCTGCACCATAGTAGCAGGATTCATTGTCCCCATAAATATATTATCCCAAGTAAAATTGTAAAATAAGATATTAAATAAATGAGCAGTTTATTGGTGCTAGTGGCATACGCTTACCCCAGCGTAATACCCCACTGCCGCCACGACCCCGTATGACCGAAAGGTCGGGAAGGGGGAATAAAAAAAAAAAAAAAAAAAAAAAAAATTACGTTTCCGATGGTTGAATACCACCAGGGCGCCGTTGACTGTCTTATCTAGAATAATCGAGCGTTTGTGCAGGAGAAGAAGCAAAAACATTCGCCAGGTGAGAAACTTAGCTAGGACCAGGGAAGAGTGGCAGTCCTGGTTAAACGGTCCCCTACGTTGAAAGGCACTAAGGGTGACACGAAAGAAGAAGAAGAAGAAGAAATATTTTATAGTATATTTAATATAGTTTAGAAAATTAAAATATCTAATATAGTTGGGGAAAATAAAATATTTATTACAGTTGAGAAATTTTAAGACTTTGTTCTATCCAACAAACAGTAACAACATCTTTGCCTAACCTAATGCCGAGTTTCGAGGGCGATCTGTGACTTAATTGCCAAATATCGAGAAAATCGGTCTTGTAGTCTCGGAGAAAAGCCGCGGACGGCAGACAGTCGTATTTTCCCCGAATAAAATAGACTATTCACTGGGTGGAAGATCAGCGATGAGGTGCGGGACTGCGTTTTCTATCCCTTTCATAACCCATAGAGCACGATTATGGAAGTTTTGGAGATGTCTGATATATATATATATATATATATAAAACCTTGAGGGGTCGTGAAACCAACTCACTTCATATATATATATATATATATATATATATATATATATATATATATATATATATATATATATATATATATATATAGTTGGTTTCACGACCCCTCAAGGTTTTATGTATCGAACTTCAGCGGAGAGACAACAATATAATAAAAGTATGGGTAAATTTCGGCATGTTAGGGAACTGCATTTTATGGTTATCAACTTTTTTCATACTCCCCCGTTTTTTAATTTTTTTGTATTTTAGTGAAAATATGACTATAGTAACGAAGTCCTGCTGCTCACAGGTTTGTTTTATTCCATACTTGTATTCTACGTATCTTGAAACGCAAAACATTAATGTTTAGGAGGGATTAAAAAAAAAACTTTATTGGTCAATTACAAAGGTCTATTATTGAAAATAGTAAACCAAAATGAAATAAGGGATGGATATCAATTATTATACTTTAAAGTAATTGCATTCGGTGGAACACTTTTAATCAAAAATACGTTAAAGTTTGATGCTTCCGAATCCGCAAACTACCTTTTGCTAGGACTGGCTGCATAAACAAAAATAGAGGCACAATGGAATAATGTATAGAGTTAATATCTAATTCGCTATAGAGTCCATCGTCCTGACCCTGTTTACTTCAATATAGGTTTTATAATAATAAATGAAATATAGTAGGTAGGTAACGCTTAATTAAAGTTTATAACAACACCAAATTTTAATATAGGTATCGGTAGGTACGAATATATGTGATTTATCTAAAAAAAACTATTCAGAGGCAATGATGATTGGACAGGCAATGTAATTTCTATGTAATCCAGTTTATGCCATAGTCGAAAATAATCTAGAGTTATAATAATGATTTATTTCTCACTTTACTTAACCGTTAAAAATCATCACTCTCAGTCAGAAAATGACACTTCTAAATGAAGCACACAATTGGCGGTCGTAATTACAGAACAAAATGAAAAATGGACGAATTAAAGTGTGATACAAAAATATATCGTCTATGAATTATTGATGGTTGATCCGATTGATGTTTATCATGGAATAAAGTAGACTGTTTTACGTCAGAAACCGGCGGAGATATTAATGCTGCTATGATTAGCATGGTAAGAATGAAGATCTGTATCCATTACAACCAACTCGCAACATGAAATCCAAAAAATATTTTTATGTAGTTATAATTTGTGATGATGATAATAGCAGTTGATTGAAGAAACAAATTTCTCCTGCTTCATCAATTACTGCTAAAATATGATAATGAATGCAAGACTCGGCACTCGTAAAGATTAGATAATTTTTTTAATAATTGACAAGAATTTCCAAGATGTGCATGAAGGGAAGATAAAGTGCAGACAAGAGATCAATAAACATTGACTTTAAATTCGAAATGGACGGTTCTAACCCGGTATTAGAAAGTTATGCCCGCCGTTTACTTAGACTGTTTTCACCAGAGTGTTATGGAATGGTCGGGCGCATATTTTAGAATCACCTTCACTATCCCAGGTCTTTAACAGGGAACCGGTCTTGAGGGTAATTTGCTCTGAGATGCAAAAGCCGGTGTCCTGGCAAGATTCACTTTTTTCACTTATGTAACAGCATCTCAAGTGCAATCTCGTTTCATCGTCGATCATCGGTCGGAGATATCGGATTTATCACTTTTTTATTTATTTTTATTTTAATCGTTTTCAAGTTCATTAATCATATTATGTACTAGAATTTATTACTGGGAAACACTATATTTATTCGTCAGCGTGAAAAAGAACCTTCTTCATTAATTACTGGACTTTCGACTTAATGATGGACTTTGGCTACGTAATAGTTCCAGCAGGCTTCAGGAAAACAGTTCTTAACTTCGTTACTATTAATTATATTCATTATCGCAATTATAATAAAATCATCCCATATGCGTTGAATACAATCATAATCAAATGTATGTATGTTTAAGGGGAATATCCAATGAGAATCTATTATAAAACATTCCCATTCTTATTTTGAATTCCATAGTTAGTTGCGTTGGAGAAGAACTGGGGGGAGGAGGACTGTTTACAACCACTGTACCACCAATAGAAACTTCTTATTTCATAAAAAAGACACAATTTTTTATTCAGAAATTCTAAAAACTCTAGAAAATATAGAAGAGGAGGGAAGGGTGGTCTATGTCCGCTGGGATACGCTATATATTTCTTCTAGATTTCTCACATAAAATTTATTCGTTATAAATTGTAAACGTTATATCTATTAAAAAAAAATATTGTCCGCGGAATAAAGTGTTTGAGCTGAATAAATGAACGAAATATTGTAATTAATAGATGTAACACCATAAAACTTTCCTTTTTTTTCTTTAATTATAACTATTTTATATACAAAGGTATTCAGGCAGGCAATAAATAATTAAACCTGAAGATATTACTACATCTATTCCTTAGGACTACATATGTTTTGTAATAAGTATATGATTTCTGTGGGATCTCTAGACGAAAGAGAGGTATTTCATAAAACATCCATCTGGGTCCTGTTGAGGAAGGATTTCCCATCCCTTAACATAATAATTATATTTTCCAATAATATTAATGGACTTTTTTTATTTTATTATTATCATCTTTCATATCGATGAGAATATATAATTATGACGTAAAAAGTCTTAGAAGTTGTCCTTACCCCTTAACTTTTGTTTATAAATTACGCTTTTAAGTTTATAGCAGTAAATTGCTTTTAATTTTAGATATCGAATAAGATGCCCCCCTATAAGGCACCCAGGTTATTCAGTGAAAGGTATTTTTTGTACTAGGCTTTTCATTACTTAAGGATTAATGATAGCTCTAAGGCATACTACGTATAAAAGGAAATACCTTAACCGAAGAACATAACAACGAGCTTCCGGTGAAAGGAAATAATATATTTAGTTTTAATTATGAAGAACTTAAAAATCAATGTTATTTTCCGATTATAATTACTGAATTCTTATGTAATGATTTAACCTTTAAAAAAAATCATACTTGGTTGCGTTGTTCGTGCTAAAATAAGCATGATTTGATTAACATTCCGATTATCTCATATTAGCGTTTAAAATTTAAATGAAAAGTGTAATCGCTTCTAATTGACAATTAGCATCAGGATTCTTTTCAAATGGTAATATATATATATATATATATATATATATATATATATATATATATATATATATATATATATATATATATTATGTTAGTATGAAGAAGTTGTCCTTACCCCTTAACTTTTGTTTATAAATTACGCTTTTAAGTTTATAGCAGTAAATTGCTTTTAATTTTAGATATCGAATAAGATGCTCCCCTATAAGGCACCCAGGTTATTCAGTGAAAGGTATAAAAGTGGAAGTACAATAGGAGTTGTAATTGTTATATTAAAATAAAATAAAATAATTGTTATGCTAAAACGTTTTATTACAATAATTCTCCCTCAAAAAAAAAAAAAAAAAAAAAAAAAATATATATATATATATACACGCAGCAAATGATTACACAATGGTTTATTATTTCCAAATAAAATATTTCAAAAATATCTAGTCTGTCTATTCACAGGACTTTCCTTATTGTTTTGATTTACAGTTTAGGTAATTAAATTATCTTTCAAATGAGCATTTGGAATATGTCGGGAAAGGAACATGTGCAGAATACTTTATAAAAGATATCTACCAAGTTCAGCAAAGAAATAAAGTAGGAGGAACCTAAGGAGCAGAAATTTGAAGCTTGTCCCAAGATGATCACCGTGAGAGTGCCGAACTGGGAGCGTTAAGAAGAATTGTGTCAATGCAAGTTGGCTGGGAATGTTAGGGCATGTAATCAGAGGATAAAATGGTACAGAGGAAAATATTGGATGTGCACTTCACTGGAAAAAGAAAAAGGAAAGACCAATAAGCAATTTTTTTAATGGCTTGTTATGCTGTTTCCAAAACATCTTATATTTCCTCTCTATCGTTATAAATGGCCGAGTTATGGACTTATAAAATCTCTAATCGGCCGCCATTTTGAAACAAAAAGACGAATGATAATGTCGAGTTACGAGGATCATCCTGGGATGATCTGTGATTTTGCTGCCGAATCTCAAGAAAATCGGTCCATTAATATCGGAGAAAAGCCGTGGACGGACGGATTTTTTTTTTATTCGATATTTGAATTCTACGAGTCTTGAAACGTAAAACCTCATATTTTGAGGGGGTTAGAAAAAAAAAAAATCTCGTCGATTACAAGTTCTAATATTGAAAATAATAAACCAAAAGTAGAAGCTCATTATTCTTTTTAATTATAAGAACATTCATTGTCTTAATTTCACAAACTGGAGTATTACAACAATGGCCAAATATGTATGGACTAATATGATATTTTTTACATATTTAGAAGACTGGTAATATTCAGATTCAACTTGGCAACTTAGCGCCGCAAAATTGATTTTGCCCTGTATATATGCAATTTTTAATTTCGTTAATTTGGATTTGGAGGTTATAAATCTGCACGCCATGTATAGTTTTGCTAATTTTGTTATCTTATTTGCATTATTCAGGTCATATTTTCCAAGGGTAATATATCATAAATAAGCTAAAGTCGTGATCAGATATGCAGCACTTCTAATATAAAGATTGGCCACTATCCACAACGAGCATTACACTGCGATCTGAAACTTTTTTTTTTGTGTAAAGTCTGTAAAACTTTGAAAATGCTAAAATAGTTTAGTTCTAATGTAGAGAAATAGAGTAACGCAAAATCTGTGTTGGATGTATAATTCAAGTTTTATAATTTGTTAAAAGTTCGCTAATTTTGATTAATTGTAAATGTCCTATGCAATTGCGACTGGAATTCTCGACGGATGTTATGACAAGAAATAATAAGAAAATTACTATTACTATTACTATAATTATTATAAAAGATGTAATCATAAAAAAAAATTAATATTTTCATTCGATACCAATTGCATATCAAATCTTTGATATCGATGGAAATATAAGTAAGTCTCAATTTATGGGTAGGAGTCGGATAGTATTTAAAACACCAGTATAAGTATAAAGAAAAATAGGAAAAAGAAATCATGGTTCCATTAAGAACGTCTTATCAAGGATTTAATGAAGTTTTTGCCCCTAATATTATATCCATTAACTAATTTCTATGACTTTAGTGATGAATAAATAAATAAGATGTTCTTATCATGATTTTAGATTGGTTATTTCAGAAGAAAAAAAAAATTGTTTACGACTTAGCTTTCTAGTAATGTTATTTAGATTTAATCAGACACCACTCCCGTGTATGTTGGATAAATTAAAATAATTGGCCAATTATAGCATGATTTTAGTAATGTAGTTAGTTATTATTATTAATTGTATTCCGGGCGTAACTAAACAGGGGAATTCCCCAAGTACATAGTTACGCTAAGGATTATAATTTCATCCAGCTTTGAATAATAAGGCATGTTTTGACTTTGTTTTTACAGTTAGGCACTGTACAAAACTGTCATATTAATAAAGTAGGACATTCCAAGAAATATACGAAAAATATATACCCCTTTGTGGAAAACCTATTTCATAGCCGCCTGTTTGTTTCAATAATCCAAAATGAAATGTTCAAAAACAGCGAATGAAGTTGCATGCTACATTTATTAGAAAGCCATCCATGGGGTATTAGAAAAGACAGTATCCAGTAACTTCCCCTCTAGAGGTTAAATAATTTCCAGGATAAGTTAAAATATTAATATTAATACTATTAATATTATAAAAGCCATTGCATTATAAGCGTCATATCCAAAACGCCGAGAAATGATGTCTATTTTCTATGACAGAAAAATTATTAATATACACTAAAAATTGCAATTTCTCATGCCATTTATTTTTAATTTATTATGGCATATTTATTAGTATACAGATAATGCGCTTTTCCTAACGAATTAATTCTAATTATTTAGAAAAAAAAAAAAAAAAATCGAACATTGAACTGATAGACGTAAGCAACTTTACACGCGGCGAAAACCAAATCACAAATTAATTGGAAAGAACTCTAGTTTTCACTGTTAAGTTATGAAGTATTAAAAAAATATTTAAGCCTATAAACGATTGCAATTACCAGTGATTGGGCCCTCTGACCCAATGCAGTGGTATAAGGCATCAACATATGCAAATCATCAATAACAAAAATAAGCATGTTCGATATAAAATATATAATTTATTGATACAAGCTAACTATCCCATATCAAGAATTACTATTTTAGAAATCAGGATTAGAAGTTAATCGAAAAAAACAAAACAATGAATAATAACAACCTGCAAACCAGCAGCCATTATCACTTGAACTACAAAGTTGACTGTCAAGACCAGTATTAATTTAAGTTTCAAGTTTCAATTCTTCAATATTTAGTTCAAACTAAAGCGGTTATTTTTCAAACCCACAAGCAGTTAGCAACAGAGAACATAAAATACATAATGTTATTCTGTGGGTTACTCACCTGGGAGGTCTCATGAGTTCTCTCTATCAGCTAGCCTCTGATCTTTAGTGAATTGACTCACTTCTGCGGAAAAGTCCGCATTGTCTCATTTTTTCTCTCGCTTTTTTGTCTAGATTACGAAAATCAGGATCCGGAAAACGAAATCGGTAGCCTGTTTACTATAATGTTAGCCAAAATAAACTGTAAAAAAAAAATTTTGTGAAGTTTTTTTTTCATTTTTTCAGGAAATATGCATTTTATCGAAAAAGTTTCAAACAATAGTTTCTCTTAATACTACCTACAAAACAGAACCGGTTACAATTTAAGCTAAAACTAACGATAACGCACCTGCGGAGTGTTTAGCCAGTGAAATTTTCGCTATTTCAAGAAAAAACCTACTGTAACTGGGTTTTCTATTTTCTAGAAATATGTAACAAAAAAGTTTCAAACAAAAGTTGTTCAGCTTAAGATCACCTACAAAAAATGTTCAGTTAGATTTCAAGCTGAAACTAACGGTAACGGTTAGACGGAGCATCAAAATTGAAGAATTTTTCGGTATTTAAAGAAAAACCTGCTTTTCGCGAAATTGACACTGAGTTCTTTGCGTAGATTACGAATACGATGATCCAAAATCGAAATCAGTTTCAGTTTTTGATCACCTACAAAAAAGATCCAGTTACATTTGAAGCCAAATTTAACAATAAAGGCCCTACGAATCGTTAAACCTGTGAAATTGGCGGTATTTAAAAAAAAAACTGCTGCTAGTGGCGCACGGCCCTATCAATCAATCGTTAAACCTGTGAAATTGTCCGTATTTTAAGAAAAAAAACTGCTATAAGTGGGGTATATTTTTGAAAGAAATTTACATTTAATCATTTACAATTGCCAGTTACATTTTAAACTAACGATAACCGCTCTTTTGCCACCCCTTCTTTTATCTCCCACCCCAATAAAAAATTTAACTGTTTTATAATTGTATTTTAGGTAATATATTTGGAAATATATATCATATCATAGCATTAAAACATTTCATTGACTAAATTAAGGTCTAAACAAAAATACAAAATGTACAAATAATAACATTAAAACTTCACTTTCCGCTCTTTTTTGGCAAAACTTTTTTTTTTTTATTTCCAGATAGTTTATGGAAGCAGCTCGTTGGCACTCTGTGGAGATTATACTCAGTTGTTTGTTAACCTTTATTGATCAATCGTGCTTCTTAAATAACTTTTAGTCAGTTTCAGCTTGTTTAAACTCCTTTCTCCAAAAGAAACTGAGATGGCAAGGAATAACGTTAGGGCTGTTGTAAGGTTGGAATACACCTTTTTGCGGTTTATTTTTATAAATTAAACTTAATGTGGATGATGCAGTGGCCTCCCTTTATTGCCAGCGAAATGTGCATGAAACTTTCAATTTCAAAAATAAATTCTTTCTTGAAAGTTCTTCTACATGGGTACCTGCCAATCAATACGGCTGGCAGTCAACTTCCATTTATGAATCTGGACACCACTCAAAAAACTGAACATAGGGCTGGTGTATACTAGCTACAACAGTAATCGGGATCGTATAGATATAAAAGGAAATCGAACAGCCGAGAGAGCCTGATTCGGCCCAATCCCACTCCATAAAATTAATAGTTACACTTTTGTTATTGTTATTCATCGTTAGCTAAACTGATATATTCCATTTACACATAATTTTCAAAATAGTTTTTCACTCGAAAAGTTGAGGATATACTATTATAAAAGAACATAATATATAGGAAGAGGTGGAAATATAGTCCCTACAATGCCCAACAATGCTAGTTGAGGCACGCATTGCAACCAGTCTTGAATCCCTAATCCTCAGGTGTGAGCTCTTTGTGTCTTTTGGAGGGTTAGGTTTTCAAGACTTTGCCAGAATACGTGTCTCACCTAGAGCGGTTAAAACTAACAGATATGAAAATCGCATTTTTTCACATTCGATAGTGTTACATGGTAGGAACGATTTGGAACCCCACTTTGTTTTTGACATACCAGTGGTAGAAATTTCAAAAAAGTGTATTGTCCTCCCTATATGGTAATTACTAGCTTTATACAATATATTCACATGCACTACCAATTTTCAATTTGTGCCCTTCCAATGCCGAATAACCAAAATTCAATTTTATCAAACAAGTCAAATTTGACCCTCAGTGTTTTTTATTTTAAAAAATATTTTTAACAATTTTTTGGATAGGAAAACCAAGATAGAATACTGACTTTAAGTCAGATATTAATTTTGTTATGTGAACCCTGCTTCATTTCCTAGTCCATACTTTCCTTCACTTCAACGAGTGATACCCTTAGATGTCAATGGAACAGCTTCCTCCAAATTATCATTTGTTGTAGTTTCTCTTCCGGCTTTATTTATTTTTTCTTCTCTAGAGTGATTTTCGAAGCTTTTTCGGAGAGGGATTCCATATAACCAGCACCCATTGGGTTCCATCTATCAAGCATCGCCAACTTGGATTTGATATGAACTCTAAAAAAATTGGGAGGCATAAAAACAGATTCAGGAATGAAAATCGCTAAAGTGCATCCCTTTGAATCGATGTAGAGTGCACCTACCATTATTTTGGTATCAGAACAAAAAAACACTTTGAACATAAATTATCAAAATTTTAAAGAATCTATAAAAAAAAAAAAAAATTGAACTTTTCAAAATGAACACCTAGTGACAATAAAAGCAACAGCCTGCCCTGCACATAAGCGCTCCTTAGCAGAAGATTGAGCTACAGCCAAGATATAGAGGTTCGATAATACCAGGTTCGATATTACCACCAATTTTCCCTAATAATGGACTCTTTTTCCAAAGTTTTTCTACACTACAAAAAATAAGCAGAAAGACCTTATTCATTATTATACCTTAGACCTTATTCATTATTATTTATTATCAAACATTATATGACCTTATTCATACTCTACATACAGGTCACAAAAATTAAATAAATATACTGGATCACCTGTAATGATCCACCCATAACGTTGATGTGGATATAACGACATTGCTTGTTAAGACACATCAGTCATAGCGACTCGTTTATCATTTAGTTAGGGAGCAAAAACATTGGTTATAACGGCGTGGGAGTGGAAAAGGGAAAAATGTCAGCTCAAAATGTAAACAAATGTTGTAAACATTTCCAAGAAAGATGGTGATCAGGAAATTTTTATGGGAGATGCTTTGGGCTCAATTCGTACTGTAGAAAAATTCTTTACAAGTAATCAATGATCTTCAGAGCGACATCATCAAACAAGGTATGGATGTTATTGAGGCTGAAATATCTTATCAATATTGAAAAAACAAATGCTGGAATGCGATTTTTTTTAATAAGAGGCACAACTCAATATTGCTAACGTCAGAAATTTTAATAGTTGCCCTCATATGCCAAGTCAAATCAAAAGGCATAATAAATGATCTAAGAGCAACATAAACTGAAGGAAACTTCTTGGAAGGTTCTAAGTAGAACTTTATCTGTTTCTAATGCTCTATCTAACAAAAAAAAAATTCCCTTTCATTCTGGATGTTCGATATGGATATGTTAATCTATATCAACAATTGTATGAATTTCTTACTTTTAATAAAGTTAAAATAAATTCCTTTATTTGACAATTTGTTATTTACATCTTTGAAATTTTTCGTCTTCCAGACTTAGTATCTGCTTTTACAAAGACCATCAATAGAAATAATAACCACGTGCAGCTTTTTGACCTTAAAACTGCTCATGGTTATTATTTCCCACATAACTAGACAAAAAACGATTTATTTATTTAGTTTTTAATAACTTAAAAAGAAAAAGTAAATAAAATAAAAATAAGAAAGTTATTAAAAACTAAATAAACATTAAGTCAAAATAAAATTAAATAAAAACAAAATAGAGCTGAATAGAAATGAACAAAATATAACTGAATAAATACAAAATAAAAATTAAGTCAAAATATAGGTTAAATTTTATGGATTAGAATATAGAAATTAAGTTATATTATAACTGAATTCAAATTAGCAGAAATATCCCAATATTTGTAATGAATACAATGGTATTATTGATACATTCTTCTTTATTACTTTAAGGCCTTAGGGACCTGTCGAGGCACAAATTTTTTCATCTCTGTCCCGCACCTTCTATAAACTCTTAGAAAATATGACTCACTGTGAGTGCCACTTTGCAGAGTTGACACTGAGGTTGATCTCTCCTAGTCTTCAGGTACTCATGGGCCAAACGACAATGTCCAAGTCTGAGGCGCGGAAGCGGTAATCAGTGCATTTTAAGAAGATACATTTATAAAAAATTGATTGAAACTATAAGGTTCAAAGTTCATAACGTTCATTTATTACAGAAGAAGCTATAAACGATTTATGAAAGCGGATATTGCAGGAAACTTAATAGTAATAAATTTCTGTGTAAGGACAGGCGGAAGTGGTGGTGAGTCAGTAGCGGGCAGCTCCAACAAACCAGTTAGCGGACCTTTCCCTCCATTCCACCTCCTCCACTGCTCCTTCAGTGGATCATGCTCATTACACTAACTATTCTAGACATCGCAAGATCTATAATCACCTGGAAAGTACATTTTCTATAACGTTTATGATCTAGTAATTAAAATTTTATTATACATCTTTTAGAACCGATTGAATTTCTCATAATCACATAAACGTGCCGGATCGTATCGCTGATATAGCATTCCACCTTAATTTAAAAGAACTAAATGCACAAAAGTAGGATTTAATCGATCTGATATATTTGAACTGTATACTGAAACATACTGAACAAATTTTTCTAATTGGGTAGCTACTGTTTGTAAAGATTCGCTATTCTCCGTAACTGGAGGTTGGAATGAAAATAGCGAAGAAAAAAACAAAACAGTAAACTACAGATAAGCCTGGCATCTCAAATCTTAATTAATTCTTTGCACATTTATCCAAATATTAAGAGGCCACTATAGAAAGGGATGATATCTGGATGGATTTATTTATCTAAAGGATACATAACACTTCTAGATGAGACGATCAGACTGTATAGGCCTTCAACAATCAACCTAATTTATGATAACGCTACTAGACCGGTAGCCATACAATGTCAGAACTATGATGATCAAGGGTTGACACTAGCCACTTTTTATGATAACGCTACTAGATCGGTAGCCATACAATGTCAGAACTATGATGATCAAGGGTTGACACTAGCCACTTTTTGATCAATATCTTAACGATTTCGATGCAGCGTCATGGACTAAATGGAACTCCAATAAACGATGGCTGTACCCTGTGTAAATGAGGAATAAACTCTGCTATTGCTTACAACATTATAATTGTAACTTACTATATAGCCTGTATTTTATTCAGTTTATTGTTAGCATTGCATAGTTGTTTACTTTATTATCATATTCTGTTATTTTCAACTTATTTAATTTTTATTTATATATTGCATTTATCAATTTAATAGTAAATGATTATTATACATTTTCATTAAATTGACTGCTAATAAATAAATATTACTGAAATAAAGTTGTGGAAATTGTTCATTCTAAGTTTGATATCTACTTGATCTGTTTCAATGATTTTTTTTTCGGGCACTATAACTTGCTGCTCCTTTCGATTCGCACCTCCATTTGCTCTTCTGTTGTTTATTTCTTTAGTGAGGAACATCTTTTCGTCATGAAAGAGAAAGAGGAGGGTCCAAGTATAACATGGCATAATTAGTTAATGCTCCATACTCCCTCCGTTCTCCCTGTCTACCAGTGTTGAGAGCCGTTAGTCCAATCCCTTTAGATAACTTACCCCCTTAACACTGGATACGCCCGAGACAACTATTCTATGAAGCGATTCCATTTTGGTTGATAGAGTGTAATTTATACGTACTGCAAATTGATCCTAGGCAAGGTAGCACTGGGTTGTGTGCTGAAAACGTCCTTGGTGCCAGTGTAAGTGATTTGACTAGTTCAGTGAGTATTTGTGGTTGGTTTACTGAACTCGGGAGTCTGGGAGAGCGTAACACCCCAGCAATTGAAATCTTCCTTCAGTTGCCCCTTACAGATTATTATTTCACTTTTATTTTTCAATATAAATGAATTAGTATGAATTCTTTGGTAAAGTCATTTCTTTAAGACGTTAATGCCCTCCTATGTGAACTGTATTGCTATTCTAAAAAAAAAAATCTTTGCTAATCTTGTCTCATTATTTATTCATGTATTATTTTAAATTTTTTAAAATAATTTTTTATTCATTTAATTTTTTTTTTGTGCCATTTCCAATTCAGGATAGATGCACATTCATCTATTTATTTACAGATTCTGATAGTGAACATAGATGATTTTTATCTAAATTAATTTAAATAGTTTTTCCAATATTTGTGTCTTAACACAAGTCCGTATCACAGTTAAGATCTGAATACAATGAATGAAAAAGGCACAAACAGTTTGCTCTGTACTGAACAAATTTATGCAGTTGTGGTATCTCGAGGAAAATTATCTTCGAGAAGATGGAGTTGATTTTCTTGTGAAGGTTGTAATTACCGACTTCGCCGATAGTAGAGGGGAAATGGGCGAGCTGGTGCACCGATAGGAGCAGCCAATCAGAAGCCAGCATTTGGTCACGTGACCTATGGCGGGAAATTTGAATTTGAATTTTTGCCTCGACCTAACCTTAACTGCCACGTGGTCTCGCCTCGACCCTACCTTAACCACCACGTGATCTCACCTCGACCTAACCTTAACTATTAGGCCACGCCCCTTTTTAGTCACGTGACCCTTATGCCCCGCCCCTTTTTAGTCACGTGACCCAGTCACGTGACCCGCAGCGCATCCTGGTCTACGCTCCGCCCGCATATTTTAATGACGTGATCAAGTCACGTGACCCGCGGATCCTCCTGGTCTATGCTCCGCCCGCATATTTTAGTCACGTGATCCAGTCACGTGACCCTTTGAACCCTCCGGTAAATGCTCCGCCCTGATTACCCCCACCCTAAGCCGCCATTTTGTTTACAATGATGTGGTCAGCATCCACGCTTAACCACCAGGTTTTCCTCTCCACCCATTGAAGGGTCAGGTACCCACCTTATAGAGCATGAGTGTACCCGGCCGCCATTTTGTTTTTCTACCGTTTGAGAGACTTAAGGTTTTGTCGAAGGGTCAGGTACCCATCTTATAGAGCATAAGTTTACCCGGCCGCCATTTTGTTTTTCTACCGTTTGAGAGACTTAAGGTTTTGTCGAAGGGTCAGGTACCCAACTTATAGAGCATGAGTTTACCCGGCCGCCATTTTGTTTTTCTTACACCGCCATTTTGGTTTTCTACCGTTTGAGAGACTTAAGATTTTGTTGAAGGGTTAGGTACCCATCTTATAGAGCATAAGTTTACCCGGCCGCCATTTTGTTTTTCTACTGTTTGAGAGACTTAAGGTTTTGTCGAAGGGTCAGGTACCCATCTTATAGAGCATGAGTTTACCCGGCCGCCATTTTGTTTTTCTTACGCCGCCATTTTGGTTTTCTACAGTTTGAGAGACTTGAGGTTTTGTTGAAGGGTTAGGTACCCACCTTATAGAGCATGAGTGTGCCCGACCTCCATTTTGTTTTTCTTACACCGCCATTTTGTTTTTCTTACACCGCCATTTTGTTTTTCTACCGTTTGAGAGACTTAAGATTTTGTTGAAGGGTTAGGTACCCACGTTATAGAGCATGAGTGTACCCGGTCGCCATTTGTTTTTTCTACTGTTTGAGAGACTTAAGGTTTTGTTAAAGAGTCAGTTACTCACTTTATTGTCTGTAACCTCCCTACGGTTATATAATCATAACCTATACGATGAAGGGTCAGGTATCCACTTTATTATCTGTAACCTCCCCTACGGTTATATAATCATAACCTATACGACGAAGGGTGATGTATCCACTTTATAGTATGTAACCTCCCCTGCGGTTATTTAATCATAACCTATATGATGAAGGGTTAGGTACCCTCTTCATACTCTGTAACCTTCCCAAAGGTTACATAACCTTTACATTGTTTTCGTGTTTGTGCAACCTTCTCAATGTTTACGTAATCTTTACAATATTTAACTTTACCAACATTTAAACAGGTTGGATCATGTATAGACAAGTTGGATGATGTCTAGGTGAAATACAAATATGGACTTTGAACTGTTTATCTCTAAAACAAAAATAAATAGTAGGGCTTCTTAATCCTATAACAACTGTTGGACTTTGAACTGTTTATCTCTAACATATAAATAAATAGTAGAGTTCCTAAATCCTATAACTGCTTTCGGACTTTGCACTCTTAATCTCCAACCATTCTTATCTCGCTGAAACATAAACAAAACAACTTTTCAATGTACTACGTATTTTTAATAGTTGATAGTATAAATAATAGTCTTAAAAGGATTAACTTGTCAATGTTCTACGTATTTTTATTCTCCGATAGTTAAATAATTGTCTTAAAAGGATTAACTTTTAATCCATTAAGTTCCTATCGAACTTTTAATCTCTAAAATATATTAACAAATCGAAACGATGGTATCACGCTGGCCAAAGAGGTTGCACCTTTTCATAGCTTTGAAATATTTTCAAAGTACACGAGTCGGTATTAATAACTGCGAACATGTCGCAGTAAATTTTAATTAATGAATATTAATTAATACTGTTTCTTAATCCCTTAAGAGCTTTTGGACTTTGAGCTGTTAATACCAAAACATAAAGAATGATTTAGGACTTCCGCTAAAAAGTAAACAAATTTAGCTTTCGCAATAATGCTCTATCTCTTAATCCTTCCTTTAAAAGTAAACAATGGACTTTGAACTGTTAATCCTCTATCATTACTCATCTCGCTGAAACATAAACAAAACAACTTTTTAATCTTATGTGTATTTTTATTTTCTCGTAGTATAAACTATTAAAACGCCGTAAAAGAATTAAATATTAAATCCTTAAAGTTTTTTTATCATTTACAAACAATGATAAAGAGCCTTTTAATCATTTCATAATATCTGGATAGATGACGTCATTATTATTAGCTAAAGTTTTGTACCTTTTTCAGTTCTCAATGTTTACATTTTATGCAATTTTTCCAAATTTTTACCTTTACCTATCTATTTCTTTTTTTAAATTTTCTATAACCTCCTCAATGTTTATACATTTTCTGTCCGCTAGGGCGCAGCACCTTACTCCAGTAGGGGATTTTCCTGGCTAGTTTACATAATGTTCTCAATGTCTATGATTTATGCAACCTTCCCAATGTTTACGTTTACCCACCTATTTGTTTACGTTTTCTTTAACCTTCCCAATATTTAAATTTTATGTAAATATAGTCTTCTCAACTGATTTTTTGCCTTTCCTAAATTGTTTTTCCCCTTTTCTGAACTTGATTTAATTATAATTAACTACCCTGGTTCCTAATTGCACTCGTATCAGACCTTGCGATATCATCGGCTCCTTTCGGCTACTCTCGGATACCCTCGGAGCAGAGCGGCCGGGCCCCGATCATTGTCCTCGGTGACGCTCGTTCGTCCTCGTTTTTCCTCGGGCCCCCACCTCGATCTCCCTAATCTGCCTTAGGATGCTCCCGATTCGAGAATAACCGAACACCTCCGGCCTCATATGATCATCCAGAATCACTAGAAAAAATTTGAAAAAATCTCCTCTTCTCACCTGGACTTCTTCTCCTACGGTTCCAACCATTCATTTTACTCAGCACGTAGAGGTCTCTCGTCTGCGTACCCCTTGATCAACTCTAAATATTTACATTTGTCATAACTTGAAGTCCCATAATTTTAGTGGTTTTTAGTAATTTTAGCGGTTTTTATTGATTTTTAGTTATTTCTCATCAACTTCTAACGGCAAAATACAATTCGACAATAATACCATGCTTAATGTTTGACCGAATCCATCATTTTCTTTTACATTATTGATAATATCCTTTGAGTAGGTCTTTTACTGCTTAGACTTCGATCTCTAATTTTTAACATAGCTTTATATTTTTAGTATATTTTAATCAATTTTAGATATTATTTTTTGTTTTTATAATTGATTTTGCCTGTTACTTTATTTGAGAATGTTGATGTAAGATTCCCCATTTGTATGATATTATATTGTTGTTGTTTTTTTTTTCAATCCTAATAATGCCCGAATAGCGAAACGTTGACTGATCAGATATTTACTGCTGTTTAAGAGACTCAAAACTTTATTCAGGATTCTTCCAGAAATATACTGATAATTTAGAAATATTCATATTAACCCTTCTCCATACTCGCTTCATAATTCAAATTGTTTGATTTCTTTCATGAAATAATAACTATTTATTAGATATTTCTATATCGTCTCCGGGTCAAAATGTCTTGTTTTGTGCAGGTGACTGTCAATATTAGAATGTTTAGCATTATCGGATTATAGATAATACTAAAATTATCTCATATGAGCACAATCGTGGTAGTTATAGCACAATTATGACCACGCTTTTTCCCCAAAATACCAAAAGTTCGCCTATGAGGCACCACTATCAGTACTTGTTTCCTCATCGAAGTTTATCGATTAATCAACAATCAGTTCAATCAATTTTGACGAGTCCATCTTGCTTTTGCACACTAACTTTCTTTTGGACAGAACATTTATGGACTTCACCAGGATGAGAACCATTGTTAAGAGGTGTTTCATAGCACCCTAGGATTTTAAAATGAGTAGCCGATAGAGGGAAAATGAGGTAGTTCGAGCACAATGCTGATCACACTTTCTACGAAGAATAGCATCAGGTCTCGTCTATGAGACTTTTTTTTTTTTTCCCAGTTACTTTCGCATTGCCGAGGTGTGTTTATTGATAAACACAGCAATCACATACTAGATTTTATTTGTTTTTATTAGATTGATATTTATTTTTTTATTAAGAGGCGGAAGCTGGACCTCATTAAGACTCCAATATCTTTTGGTAATCAACTCCAATCAATCCAAAATGTTAAATATTTCCTCGAAAAAAACATAAATTTAACGGAAGGCATTAGTTCCGTCCTCATTTCATAATTCAAATTGTTTGATATCTTTCATGAAATGATAACTATTTATTAGATATTTCTATATCGTCTCCGGATCAAAATGTCTTGTTTTGTGTGGGTGACTGTAAATATTAGAATGTTTACCATCATCAAATGACAGATAATATTAACAGTGACTAATATGAACAAAATCGTGGTAGTTAGATTCTGATCACAGTTTCCTCCTAAAATACCATAAGTTCGTCTGTGAGGCACCTCTACTAGTACCTGTTCCCTCATCGAAGTTTGTTTATCAATAAATCAGCAATCAGTTTAATCAATTTTAACCACTCCACCGTGCTTTAAGACTCCAATATCTTTTGGTAATCGACTCGAATAAACTCATAATATTAAATATTACCCCGAAAAGACAGAAATTTAACAGAAGGCATTGATCACTTTCTGAAAAGTTAGACGAGCTGCGGACATTACATGTGACTATAATCCAAGAGTCATGCCCTGGATAAATTCTACTATCATAATATTAATCATGGATGGGTGACCTTAGTAGTTGAGCTCCTCTACATACCTACACTCTTAATACGAATATAAAATTTTTAATCCAATTTATCACTTTTGCAGGAGAAGTACTGCAGTATATCAATGATTATTAAAACTATCAACACAACTGCATGCGAATCTGCTGACCTCTATTGTCTGTTTTAAGGGCTATTATTAAGCTTTCATGTCACACGAGGGGGTGTAGATCGGTATGTTCAAGGTATGGCTTGAGGTAGTGATGGAGGGTAACGGATCATCAGGAATGTGGTATAGGATGATTTAGGGATGTTCAGACATGGTTTGAGATGGTTAGCGATGGTATGGGATGGTCAGAGATGGTTTGAGATGGTTAAGAGTAGTTTGGGGTGGTCAGACATGGTTGGAGATGGTTTAAAATTATCACCAACCATGTCTGACCACCCCAAACTACTCTTAACCATCTCAAACCATCTCTGACCATCCCATACCATCGCTAACCATCTCAAACCATGTCTGAACATCCCTAAATCATCCTATACCACATTCCTGATGATCCGTTACCCTCCATCACTACCTCAAGCCATACCTTGAACATACCGATCTACACCCCCTCGTGTGACATGAAAGCTGAATAATAGCTCTTAAAACAGACAATAGAGGTCAGCAGATTCGCATGCAGTTGTGTTGATAGTTTTAATAATCATTGATATACTGCAGTACTTCTCCTGCAAAAGTGATAAATTGGATTAAAAATTTTATATTCGTATTAAGAGTGTAGGTATGTAGAGGAGCTCAACTACTAAGGTCACCCATCCATGATTAATATTATGATAGTAGAATTTATCCAGGGCATGAC
Organism: Rhaphigaster nebulosa; assembly: GCA_948150685.1. Classification (NCBI taxonomy): domain Eukaryota; kingdom Metazoa; phylum Arthropoda; class Insecta; order Hemiptera; family Pentatomidae; genus Rhaphigaster; species Rhaphigaster nebulosa. The sequence goes on along the minus strand of OX411306.1, from coordinate 136,134,543 downwards.
TCTTGGATTATAGTCACATGTAATGTCCGCAGCTCGTCTAACTTTTCAGAAAGTGATCAATGCCTTCTGTTAAATTTCTGTCTTTTCGGGGTAATATTTAATATTATGAGTTTATTCGAGTCGATTACCAAAAGATATTGGAGTCTTAAAGCACGGTGGAGTGGTTAAAATTGATTAAACTGATTGCTGATTTATTGATAAACAAACTTCGATGAGGGAACAGGTACTAGTAGAGGTGCCTCACAGACGAACTTATGGTATTTTAGGAGGAAACTGTGATCAGAATCTAACTACCACGATTTTGTTCATATTAGTCACTGTTAATATTATCTGTCATTTGATGATGGTAAACATTCTAATATTTACAGTCACCCACACAAAACAAGACATTTTGATCCGGAGACGATATAGAAATATCTAATAAATAGTTATCATTTCATGAAAGATATCAAACAATTTGAATTATGAAATGAGGACGGAACTAATGCCTTCCGTTAAATTTATGTTTTTTTCGAGGAAATATTTAACATTTTGGATTGATTGGAGTTGATTACCAAAAGATATTGGAGTCTTAATGAGGTCCAGCTTCCGCCTCTTAATAAAAAAATAAATATCAATCTAATAAAAACAAATAAAATCTAGTATGTGATTGCTGTGTTTATCAATAAACACACCTCGGCAATGCGAAAGTAACTGGGAAAAAAAAAAAAAAGTCTCATAGACGAGACCTGATGCTATTCTTCGTAGAAAGTGTGATCAGCATTGTGCTCGAACTACCTCATTTTCCCTCTATCGGCTACTCATTTTAAAATCCTAGGGTGCTATGAAACACCTCTTAACAATGGTTCTCATCCTGGTGAAGTCCATAAATGTTCTGTCCAAAAGAAAGTTAGTGTGCAAAAGCAAGATGGACTCGTCAAAATTGATTGAACTGATTGTTGATTAATCGATAAACTTCGATGAGGAAACAAGTACTGATAGTGGTGCCTCATAGGCGAACTTTTGGTATTTTGGGGAAAAAGCGTGGTCATAATTGTGCTATAACTACCACGATTGTGCTCATATGAGATAATTTTAGTATTATCTATAATCCGATAATGCTAAACATTCTAATATTGACAGTCACCTGCACAAAACAAGACATTTTGACCCGGAGACGATATAGAAATATCTAATAAATAGTTATTATTTCATGAAAGAAATCAAACAATTTGAATTATGAAGCGAGTATGGAGAAGGGTTAATATGAATATTTCTAAATTATCAGTATATTTCTGGAAGAATCCTGAATAAAGTTTTGAGTCTCTTAAACAGCAGTAAATATCTGATCAGTCAACGTTTCGCTATTCGGGCATTATTAGGATTGAAAAAAAAACAACAACAATATAATATCATACAAATGGGGAATCTTACATCAACATTCTCAAATAAAGTAACAGGCAAAATCAATTATAAAAACAAAAAATAATATCTAAAATTGATTAAAATATACTAAAAATATAAAGCTATGTTAAAAATTAGAGATCGAAGTCTAAGCAGTAAAAGACCTACTCAAAGGATATTATCAATAATGTAAAAGAAAATGATGGATTCGGTCAAACATTAAGCATGGTATTATTGTCGAATTGTATTTTGCCGTTAGAAGTTGATGAGAAATAACTAAAAATCAATAAAAACCGCTAAAATTACTAAAAACCACTAAAATTATGGGACTTCAAGTTATGACAAATGTAAATATTTAGAGTTGATCAAGGGGTACGCAGACGAGAGACCTCTACGTGCTGAGTAAAATGAATGGTTGGAACCGTAGGAGAAGAAGTCCAGGTGAGAAGAGGAGATTTTTTCAAATTTTTTCTAGTGATTCTGGATGATCATATGAGGCCGGAGGTGTTCGGTTATTCTCGAATCGGGAGCATCCTAAGGCAGATTAGGGAGATCGAGGTGGGGGCCCGAGGAAAAACGAGGACGAACGAGCGTCACCGAGGACAATGATCGGGGCCCGGCCGCTCTGCTCCGAGGGTATCCGAGAGTAGCCGAAAGGAGCCGATGATATCGCAAGGTCTGATACGAGTGCAATTAGGAACCAGGGTAGTTAATTATAATTAAATCAAGTTCAGAAAAGGGGAAAAACAATTTAGGAAAGGCAAAAAATCAGTTGAGAAGACTATATTTACATAAAATTTAAATATTGGGAAGGTTAAAGAAAACGTAAACAAATAGGTGGGTAAACGTAAACATTGGGAAGGTTGCATAAATCATAGACATTGAGAACATTATGTAAACTAGCCAGGAAAATCCCCTACTGGAGTAAGGTGCTGCGCCCTAGCGGACAGAAAATGTATAAACATTGAGGAGGTTATAGAAAATTTAAAAAAAGAAATAGATAGGTAAAGGTAAAAATTTGGAAAAATTGCATAAAATGTAAACATTGAGAACTGAAAAAGGTACAAAACTTTAGCTAATAATAATGACGTCATCTATCCAGATATTATGAAATGATTAAAAGGCTCTTTATCATTGTTTGTAAATGATAAAAAAACTTTAAGGATTTAATATTTAATTCTTTTACGGCGTTTTAATAGTTTATACTACGAGAAAATAAAAATACACATAAGATTAAAAAGTTGTTTTGTTTATGTTTCAGCGAGATGAGTAATGATAGAGGATTAACAGTTCAAAGTCCATTGTTTACTTTTAAAGGAAGGATTAAGAGATAGAGCATTATTGCGAAAGCTAAATTTGTTTACTTTTTAGCGGAAGTCCTAAATCATTCTTTATGTTTTGGTATTAACAGCTCAAAGTCCAAAAGCTCTTAAGGGATTAAGAAACAGTATTAATTAATATTCATTAATTAAAATTTACTGCGACATGTTCGCAGTTATTAATACCGACTCGTGTACTTTGAAAATATTTCAAAGCTATGAAAAGGTGCAACCTCTTTGGCCAGCGTGATACCATCGTTTCGATTTGTTAATATATTTTAGAGATTAAAAGTTCGATAGGAACTTAATGGATTAAAAGTTAATCCTTTTAAGACAATTATTTAACTATCGGAGAATAAAAATACGTAGAACATTGACAAGTTAATCCTTTTAAGACTATTATTTATACTATCAACTATTAAAAATACGTAGTACATTGAAAAGTTGTTTTGTTTATGTTTCAGCGAGATAAGAATGGTTGGAGATTAAGAGTGCAAAGTCCGAAAGCAGTTATAGGATTTAGGAACTCTACTATTTATTTATATGTTAGAGATAAACAGTTCAAAGTCCAACAGTTGTTATAGGATTAAGAAGCCCTACTATTTATTTTTGTTTTAGAGATAAACAGTTCAAAGTCCATATTTGTATTTCACCTAGACATCATCCAACTTGTCTATACATGATCCAACCTGTTTAAATGTTGGTAAAGTTAAATATTGTAAAGATTACGTAAACATTGAGAAGGTTGCACAAACACGAAAACAATGTAAAGGTTATGTAACCTTTGGGAAGGTTACAGAGTATGAAGAGGGTACCTAACCCTTCATCATATAGGTTATGATTAAATAACCGCAGGGGAGGTTACATACTATAAAGTGGATACATCACCCTTCGTCGTATAGGTTATGATTATATAACCGTAGGGGAGGTTACAGATAATAAAGTGGATACCTGACCCTTCATCGTATAGGTTATGATTATATAACCGTAGGGAGGTTACAGACAATAAAGTGAGTAACTGACTCTTTAACAAAACCTTAAGTCTCTCAAACAGTAGAAAAAACAAATGGCGACCGGGTACACTCATGCTCTATAACGTGGGTACCTAACCCTTCAACAAAATCTTAAGTCTCTCAAACGGTAGAAAAACAAAATGGCGGTGTAAGAAAAACAAAATGGCGGTGTAAGAAAAACAAAATGGAGGTCGGGCACACTCATGCTCTATAAGGTGGGTACCTAACCCTTCAACAAAACCTCAAGTCTCTCAAACTGTAGAAAACCAAAATGGCGGCGTAAGAAAAACAAAATGGCGGCCGGGTAAACTCATGCTCTATAAGATGGGTACCTGACCCTTCGACAAAACCTTAAGTCTCTCAAACAGTAGAAAAACAAAATGGCGGCCGGGTAAACTTATGCTCTATAAGATGGGTACCTAACCCTTCAACAAAATCTTAAGTCTCTCAAACGGTAGAAAACCAAAATGGCGGTGTAAGAAAAACAAAATGGCGGCCGGGTAAACTCATGCTCTATAAGTTGGGTACCTGACCCTTCGACAAAACCTTAAGTCTCTCAAACGGTAGAAAAACAAAATGGCGGCCGGGTAAACTTATGCTCTATAAGATGGGTACCTGACCCTTCGACAAAACCTTAAGTCTCTCAAACGGTAGAAAAACAAAATGGCGGCCGGGTACACTCATGCTCTATAAGGTGGGTACCTGACCCTTCAATGGGTGGAGAGGAAAACCTGGTGGTTAAGCGTGGATGCTGACCACATCATTGTAAACAAAATGGCGGCTTAGGGTGGGGGTAATCAGGGCGGAGCATTTACCGGAGGGTTCAAAGGGTCACGTGACTGGATCACGTGACTAAAATATGCGGGCGGAGCATAGACCAGGAGGATCCGCGGGTCACGTGACTTGATCACGTCATTAAAATATGCGGGCGGAGCGTAGACCAGGATGCGCTGCGGGTCACGTGACTGGGTCACGTGACTAAAAAGGGGCGGGGCATAAGGGTCACGTGACTAAAAAGGGGCGTGGCCTAATAGTTAAGGTTAGGTCGAGGTGAGATCACGTGGTGGTTAAGGTAGGGTCGAGGCGAGACCACGTGGCAGTTAAGGTTAGGTCGAGGCAAAAATTCAAATTCAAATTTCCCGCCATAGGTCACGTGACCAAATGCTGGCTTCTGATTGGCTGCTCCTATCGGTGCACCAGCTCGCCCATTTCCCCTCTACTGCCGATGCTTATAATTTTATTAGGTTCTAAAACGTTGGACTACAGGAAAATCGATGATTCCTGAAATCACAATGTGCTTGCCTTAGGTGTTTAGTACTGGGAGTTTAGTTCAGGATTTAGTAGTAGCGTTCGTAATTAGGAATTGAATCAGCTTGTTACATTAGATGTCTGATAGCAATAATGTCGTTCATAGGCGTGCGTACGGAGAATGCCACAGGTGCAAGGGCACCATTAAATGAGTCTTATATCTTATATCTTTCGTAGCCCAAGAGTGTTTAAAAAACGTTTTAGACAGCATATTCTTTAAACAATTTTCCAAGGGAGTAAAGAATATCCCCTGTACCTCCCACCCGACTGAGGATTATGGAACGATTCCCGGGTACTACCGTTTGTTCACCCCCTAATAAAGAATGCTGTTCACGTTTATGATATCGTTAGTATAATAAAATAATATATGCTCTTGAAAGACTGGCTTAAGCTGCTGAATAGTATTTATGTGTTTTATTGGATTTATGAATAAAGAAAGACGATTGACAATTAAGAATATAAGAAAGAAATAAAAATGAAAAGATAAATGGATGGAAAACGACACTATTCAACAAACCGATTCCAACTATTTAAGATTATCGTACTTCTATTTAGCAAAACCGTTTGGGTGCGTCCGATAGTGCCTTTCGTTCAAAACTGCTAAACCCTCACAACTGTCCAGTATTGCAGGTAGTGCATTACTGCAGTACTAGTATTGAATTACATAGCCTGCCCTGTGTCTATTCCTAGATTAAATCAATAGAAAATTTATGAACCTCTGATAGTAAATATAGAGAATACCTGTAAACAACTTTATTGCGTGGGGGCCATAAATAAATAAGGCTAATTTAATAACAAATTAATATATAAATTAAGGCTATATAAATAAATATTATGTTTTGAATTTTTCCCAGTGGCTTTACAACCGTCATTGGAACGGAACCCTGTCTCCCCTCCCTCCCTAATATTCAAGAACATAAAAAAGATAAGAAAAAAAAACATCTGCATGAAGATAGTGTTGTTAATATATTAAGTTTTCATGAATTAGTGCTTAACACATAAACAAACACACACACACACACTATATTATATTGTAATATTATATATGATTTCTATAATATACATCAATTTTTAATATATATAAAATGCAATATACATTGCTTTATATATGAATATATTATATGATGGCAGCTATAAAATAAAGAAAAAACATGGAGGTTCACCCTTCTTGCCTGCAGCGATTCATTTGTCCTCTCGACGAATCAAAAATTCTTCAGAGTACCGGGAATTGGAAATAAATATTAGAACAGAACAGAACAACACTAAATTAGGGTTTGAAAAATGAAAAAAGGAATTGAGCCATTGCGACGATTTCTCATCAAGAACCACTAATAATATGAATTACATTGATGCAGAAAGATATAAGATCTATTCCTTTCAAACTTTAGGTCTTAGTTTCCTTTACTTAAGTAGCTACTCAATTAAAATAAGTGCTTTCAATCGATGTACCTCTTTAATATATATTTTTTAAATTTATTAAATCTGCTAATTTGGATCTCGTAAATAATATTTACGAGATCCAAATTTACCAACAAAAAAAAAAGTGAAAACATATTATGTTAAACATTAAACATATTGTCGAGCTCATTGCCATTTTCAATCCTTTCCTGCTAATTACAATAACAGTTAATAATGACAGGCATCAATAAATAATTATTAATTCATTACTACGTTTAATCTAAATTAACACCATTAATTTCTAATGGAAATAATTTGTAAAATGCTGACATACACTGAATAATTATATCTAGTCTTTATTCTGAGTCATCTCTCCACACCTGTTAGTTTGCGAGTGCAATTTCTGCAGCTGTTTACATTGATCACCTTTCTGGCATTGTAATGTTAATGATGATGTTTGAACAAATGACTAGCTTTGATCCATAAGATATGTAACCCATCTTTTCCAATTTCTGAATTTAAAAAAATCCTAGAACAAACGAAACCAAAGCATTGAAAATTAGACGCCTCTGCGTGAAATTTATTTATAACGTTCTTGAAGACATTTTACCGCTATAATAAAATTCAAAATTATTTTAAATATTAAACTGAAAATATCATATTTGTGACACTCCCAAAGATAATATATATATTTATATATTTGGTTATATACATCTCATGTATTGGAACATTTTAATTTTTTAAATTACGGGTATGAAAACAGAAGAAAAATATTTTAAAATTAAAAACTACAGTACTTAAAATATAATTGAATACCGATTTAATGGCAATCTTTAAATATTTCAAAATTATTTCTTTGTAATTTCATAGTATTTAGAAACTAAAGCTGCATGTTGTCCTACTTCTGTATGAATTATGGTATAATACATTAAATAATGCTTTCATATAAAATGTAATTAATAACTACACTAAAAAATATTACTAACAACTATAAACATAAACCTGTCATTGTTCAAAATTTCTTTTTCGATTTTAAAAAGACTAGACAAATGAACAAGTGGCCATTCAATTTCCTGTGTGAAGATGAAGAAAAAAATACTTGTTTGTCATTCATTGGTTGATCGGCTTTGAGGTGGCAGAAGGATAATGAATCTGATCCAAGCATAACAATATATTATGTACCTGAAACACCCAAGATTATTTATTATATCCACATCATAAAATACACGACTTTCATCTCTCATGATTTGCAAAATGCTTGAAGGCGTATTCGTAGTTCCGGGATCGGGGAAGAGAAAGTGAATCAGTGAAATGTTTTTTTAATAGTCGTTTGATGTGTGCACTAGTTTTTTTACCTCTTAGTATTGACCGCACGTGAAACATTTTACAGATTTCTCTTTGTTATGCTTTATAACAAAAAAAAAATGTAAACATGGAACTCATTATTTGATGATTGCTTCTAATGAATATATGGATAATGCTAATAATTGTTAACATGATATCGATATTTCTATGTCGTTATAATTAAGATATTGATTTTATAATATCGATATTTCTGGGACGCTATAATTAAGATATCGAATTTATTAAGTGCATTAACAGTTGGATTTAAACATTAAGAAACTGGTTATTTCCTAATCTCCTTCCGATCCGTTTGGAAGACTTTAAAAATTAAATAAAAAATTAGAGATTTTTCGAAATATCGATATTTCTATGCCAATGTAATTAACATGTTTTTATAATATCGATATTTCTGTGCCAATAGAATTAAATTAATTTTTATACTAACGAAATTTCTCTGTCGATATCATTATTTATTAACAAAAAATATATTGTTTTCATGATATCGATATTTCTGTGCCGATATATGTAAGATTTTTTTTTTATAACATTGATATATCACTGCCGATATCATTAAGGTATTGTTTTTATTAAGTTCATTTATCACAGACTTTAAATATCAAGAAACAGGTTATTTCCTATCCTCCTTCCAATCTGTTTAGGATTTTTTTTTTAATTTGATAAATTAACGATATTTAGAAAATTCGATATTTCTCTGCCGATATCATTAAGATTTTATTGTTGTAATATCAATATTACTGTGCTGATATGATATTGTTTTTAATTATGTTCGTTTACGACAGGATTTAAATATTAAAAAGCACATTATCTCTCAATTTCCTTCCAATTCGTTTTATGCTTTATTATTTTTTTTAATATGATAAAAGAATTAACGGTATTTTGAAATATCTACATTTCTGTGCCGGTATAATTAAGATATTGTTTATACTAAGCTCATTTCCAGCAGCATTTAAATATCAAGAAGCACTTCATCTTATAATCCTCCTCCAATTGGTTTAGACTATTTTTTTTAAATTTTATAAAAGTATTAACGATATTTTTACATATCGATATTTTCATGCTTTCGGCATCCCATTCCTAGAACACAGCCACTATTGATAGTTGCACGAACTCATCACACCACAAGTATTTTATGATTCTTTGTTTGTCGAACCCGCCGTCCATATACAATTTGTTTAAAAATATTTTTATCTCTTTTTTTCTTTAAATATCGGTTTTCTATATTCAAATTTTAATACCGATATTATGTTATCTTAAGAAAAAAACAGACAAAATTACCGATATATTTTTGAAAATATATCGATATATTTTTAACATCCCTTATGAGAAGGGTCCGATATGAGCGCAGATATTGGACGATCAACTTCCCTATGAAATTCCTAACTATAGATTAAGATTGTAATATCGAAACGCGATATATCGATATATCGGATTTGAAAAACCGATATATTGTATCGATATCCTAACACCCGATATATCGATGATATCGATATTTTACATCGATATATCGGTGATATTGATATTTTAAAATTTATTATTTTATTTTAATTAGAAATTTCCTTTATTCTTTATCATATTTTTAGTTTTATCCCTGAGCTATACTTTATATTATATCTTAATTATTCTCTTAAGATTTTAAGATTACCAAACCAAAAAATTATACGATCAATTATTCACCAAATTGAAATAAAATAGACAATACTATAAATGTAAATAAATTATTGCATATAATCATTGGTTATCATTTATAAATATAATAGGGCAGATAAGATTGAAACACATATACTGCTAATTAATCCTATGTAAAGACAAACAGGTAATAATATAAATGGTGATTGTACTAAAATATATATATATATATATATATATATATATATATATATATATATATATATATATATATATATATATATCAGATGAATTACATGTTTTTAGATAAATGTTTTGAGAATGCTCAATGTATACATGGACTCTTCATAAAATACAATTTTTTTTAGAAAAATAAAACAAGGTTTTTTTTTTGAAAAATTTGTAGAATAATAAAAATAATAATAAAATAATAATTTCTATTGATGACCAAAGCAGTTTTACGCCATAAAACACGAACGAACTTCAAGATAAAAATGTATTATAATACTTATTTTTTTTACTAAAGTATTATTCTTTTCTTTTTTTTTTTATTATAAAAATTTGGATAATCAAAATATTGCTCTATAAATAATAATTATACTATTTCATAACCTTCTCATAAATTTCATAATTTCATTTAATGCACGTTCTTTGCTTTTTCGTCCATTTCCTTTCGATATGTCGATATTTTCCTACCGATTATCGGTGGATATCGATATTTGGTTTCGCGATATATCAAAATATCGAATATCGATATTTTTCTTTCGATGTTCCAACGCTACAATAGATAAAAAACAGCTGTGGATCGCTTTGAAGCAATAAGAAAAACAGACGAAAAGAATATTTTTTGGAATATTATAAATTTTTTCTGTGTCAAAAAGTATCTCGAACTTCCGAAATACTAAGATAATTGTAAAGAAATTATGGCGATTCCAAAAATTTGCAGTTTCACAACAGAATTATTTATTTACGCATCATAGCTCTTGTTTTTAAAATGATTTTTTTCTGTTTATAGCAAGTTCTTCCTTTAGTTTATTTTTAAGTAATTGCTTGTCCTACACTTCCTAATGTTATGGTATTAATTGATCATAATAATAAAAAAAAATTGTGCATAAAATGAGACCTAACAAGATTTTTCTTCCTTAGAAATCATTTTTTTATCAAGTTATCTTTTTTTTCTAATCAAATTGAAAATACTGATATCTACTCTATCTCTAATCTAAAATGGCAAATTTATGCAAGATTTATTTGGGCACTCATACAAATAGATAATAGAAACTGTAAAAAAGCATTTTCATCCTTTATGTTGTGAAATAAACAAATAAGACCCTGTCTCTTATAAATAATAGACATTATCTCACATTGGGAAACCCTTTCCCAAAATAAATATTTTTTAAAAGATTTGGAAAATACTATTTTAAACACATTTGCGATACCATTCTTTGAAAGTTTCATGACGATTAAAAAAATTATTAGTTAAGGAGTTAGAAAGAAAAAAAAATTGGTAAATGCTATATTGGGGAATCCCCAGCGCAATTTTACAAAACGTATCTCATAATAGAGCACTTTCTCCTAATATTTGGCATAACAGGTTTTCTCCAAATTCCGGAAATCCGGCTTTTGACACCGGGACTCACTACTACATTAATAAATACTGGACCAATCTTATAAGACTTATCTATAAGTAAAAGATTTCTCATCCATATTTATTATCGCACAACGATCATCTCATTCTTGCATTACGAAAAAAAAAATAGTTAAGTCCTTCGCGAGGCAATGGTCCAAGAATCCAAGCTCCATAAAGAGCTTCTTGATTCTATAACTAAGGTAATTTTTAGGAAACGTCTTGATCAGCACCTAACCTCAGGTCACAAAATACGTGTCTAATATTAATGTTTAATTGTTGTTTAATGCATACCGACGTTTCGGCTCAATTTGCAGATTAATACGGACGAAATGTTAAATAATACTAGGCGCATATACAGAAGATAAAATAGAATAAATAGGAGACAATGAAAGAGGACACAGAAAATACTAAAAAAATACTATTAATAAAAAGAGAATGAAGTCCTATACCTATATCCTGAGTATAATCAATCTATTTAAACAACTATAGTTATACACCCTTCCCTAATAAACCCTTATTGATCCTATACCTCCGTCATCCTTATAATAATTAGTCTATTAGCGTTTATGCTTCTCATGCCTACCTCCTCAATTTATTTAGTATTACTGGTAATTATATATTTGCATTGTATCACCTCTCATTTTTTTTTAAATTTTATCAGATCTTCTTTAAATGTTTTATTTCTTTTTAACATTTTCCTCTAATCTGTTTGTAGCTCGGAAGAAAGTATGCAGCTGGGTCGAAACATAGGTTTACATTAAATTGACGTTTCATTAAACTGACATACAACTGCTTATTTTATTATAGTTCTATTGTAGAAAAATTAAAAAAATTAATTAATTCTTATTGCTTCAAAGCGATCCACAGCTGTTTTTTCCCTCATAATTTGGCTTTAAGGTTCTTCCCAATTAGTATGACTTTTCTTTCACTAAAATACTACCAACTTCAGTATAAATCTTAAATCATTGATGACCAACGACACTTCAGCATCACTGAACAATTACCATTATTATTTTTTCCCAAACAAAACTTCCAAAAATAAAATGTACACTAAAATATCATACATTGAGGCCGTAATATGTAGCAAATCAAGTTTTATATGAAATATGCGTTTAATTCAGACTATGAATTCATTAAAAAATATATTATATTAGAGTTACATCCATTGATCATAAACATTAATTATATTTTTTATTAATCTATTTTTTTTAAGCAGTGCATTTAAATTTCACTAATGAACAGGCTGAAAATTTATAATATCATTTATATAATATTTGTAATATAATTTCTTAAGTTTCTAATCATAATATATAAAATTTCGAATTGTAATATTTTTTCATACACTTATTTCATCAAATTTTAGACATTTTACAATCGTTATTTATTTAAAATGACTTTATGAATTTGCATCTTGTCATTACAACCTTTTCATGTTTAGTTGTGGTGGGAAAAATTAACAGATGTTTCAAGAAAATTTCCATAAATCAAAAAAAATTGTTTAATTTTTAAGAAATTAACACTAGAATAAATATTTCATATCGATTTTTATATTTATTTCCCGTTCAATCTTAGCCCGAAGTGAATGATTTGATATAAGTGTTTAGAGAAAGAAAATATACAATTAAAAAAAATTGATTTTTAACAAGTTTATACTTAGATTTTAGTGTTTGAGGAAAGAAAATATACAGTTTAAAAAAATAAATTAAAAATTGATTTTTTTCGATAACTTAGGCCAGGACTTCTTTGTTGTATGAATATTTATAGTGCTATATTATATCATTAACTTATTCTTAGTTATTTTATGGAAAAGCCTTTATTACCATGAAATTATTCGTTATGTTTTTTTAATTTTCTTATTTAGTTTTATTTTATTTGTTTTTAATAAATATGATAATAAAAGAAAACTTGTCTGGTCAGATTTGATCAACTGAATTTATTGTTATACAATCGTTTGTGCAGAAGAGCGACGATAATCCGGACTAATAGACGCAATTATGTATAGGTAAGATAAGAAATTGGAACATATAACACTGGATATCCGCGGTGTCAAAGCATTAAGAAGTAAGGGACAAGACGAAGAAATTGAAATTTTCAGTGATAGGGATTCGTAATCTATAGGTCTTCCATTTCACACTAGATTGATACAAAATCTATTTTTAAATTTCTCGATTTTTTTTTCTCACATTAAACTTAGAAATGAAAGTACCATCGCTTATGAATCTTTTATTACAAATCTCAATTTCTTCGTAATGGCACTTGCGCTTTAATGCTTAAGGGTCGTTTATACGGGCTATGTTTTCCGGTAACAGTGGTGCCGGCAATATTACAATAATGCAGCAGTGCTGTCGAAATATTTACGAATGGCCGGCCATATTGCCTGGTCTAGGATATTGCCGAGTAACAAGGGGTTGCTGGTGTTGTCCAGAGGGATTGAAGAATATTTCTTGTCAGTTAATAACCGCCTCTGTCTGCAAATTCTTCCCTCCCACTCACTTTTTCATTCTTTCCCTTACTTCTGGAGGTGATTAGTTTTCAATTGATTTTTAATATCATTTAATATACATTGTTATTTAAAAAAATATTTAGCTATTACTTTACTACAACAATTATTTTATAAATAAATTATTATTCGCACACATTATTTCAAATAAAGCATAGATCCTTAAGCTGTGGTCCAAGTATCCATGAGGGTCCGCGAATCAATTTCGACATTAACTTTTCATTCTCCAACTTTTCTGTATAATTCAAAAAATCATTTAATTTAAATCCTACATGGCTAAGACTTCTTCTGTTTGAGGAGTTTTCTATCAAAAGTGAAAATATCCACGTGTGGAAAATTATTACAAAAAAATTATTATGGGGGGCATCTCATGGAGATAAGGCAAATTTGTATTGAAAATGTTGATTTTTTAACACCTATTTGACTTTGACTTTGACTTTGGAAATTTAATATTTGAAATTAATTGACTAATTTTTAGATGTAGAATATTAATTCGTCATAAAAATCAACTTTTTTTTTTTTGAGAAGTGGATTTATTAACTTTTGATAGAAAATTCCTCATTTGGTTGTTAATATCTATTTATTAGTATAAATAAACAATAATTAGTAAGTCAAACATTTGATATAAATTCTCAAAATAATTAATATAGTTATATTTTATATGTTATATGTTATTTTAAATAATTATCTAATTGAATTCATAAAATAATTCTTCTGTTATTTTTGTGAAACGAACAAACAACGACACGACTAGTGGTGGACAGAAGAACGAAACAAAAGCAATTGTTTTAATCATTTTGGAACAATAGTTCGTTTCCTTTGGATCAAGAACTGTTATTTTCTTTGACGTTTTCACTCCCACCCCTATTTCTTCAATCTATAACGGGCTTCGGTAGTGTTTGTTTCGTTGCCGTCTATTTTATTATTTAAAGTTTTGATTTTTTATTTCATATAATAATAAATTTACTGAAGCTATGGAAAAAAAAATTAATTTAATAAATTTAGTGCGTTTACGCAACAGTAGGAAAGTTGCACAGACTTCCACCAGCTCCTGTTCGTACGTTTCGATAGGCACAACTGGCACTATATAAATACTCGTCTAAACACTATTTTCCGTAAATCTATTGCCGCAAATATTGTCCAGTAATATTTCCAGCAATATTGCCCAACAGATGGCCGGCAGGGCCATATTTGCCATAAATATAGCATGGTCCATATATATAAATATTGCATTTTCTCTTTTTTGTAACTTTTGGGTAATTTTTATTTCGTCTTCATGCTTTCTTTTTTTATTGTACATACAAATTCACAAAACATAAAACACGAAATCACTTTTTGATTTGAATAATAACTGTAGTATTATGCAAATAAAAACAACTCTTGTGGGTCTCATTCAATGCTCAAACACAGACACCATGAAATAAAATTGGTGAATAGAAAAAATTTGAACAGGTTGCAGGAACATCAAAGGATAACGGAAAACAATCAAACATAGGTCCATCATTTAAATTAAAATATCTCAAATTCAGAATCATTCCTACAAAAACAATGAACAAAAAATAAAAGATTATTACTTTTAATAATTTAATTTACATACAAAATTATGTTAAACCAAAACGGTTTCGTAATTTATCAAGAATTAAACCTCCTTACAAATAAGGGATGACAAAAACGACCTTTTTTTTTTAATATATAATTTATTTATTTTATTTATTTACAGGTACTCTACCAATAGGCGTTGTGTCCCATTAAATAGATACTTCAGATTCTGTAAAATGTCTACATCAAGTAGTACTAGGTTGTTACAAAAGACATCTTGCATTAGTGCAGCTTTATTTTAGATTACATATTTTAAACATTATTGAATAGTACTCTTCAAAATAAAGTCCATTGTTTTTCACTACTTTCATCCATCTTTCTGCCAGTAATTGGATTTGATACCGGTATCACTCCTTTGGTTTTGAGGCAAAGAACTCTTCACATCCAATTTTTAAGTCCTCGTAATCATCAAAGATTCAACCTTTCAAAAAATGAGCCATTGATCTAAACAAACCATTATCTGATGGCGCAAAATCTGGGTTATAAGGATGAGGCATAACGTTTACTCCTTGCAGTTCTGATAAATTTTCCTTGGTTAAACGAATACGATATGCAGGGACATTTTCGTATTGCAAAATGGCTTGATTCCTGTTGACCAAATCGGGCTACTTTGCACTCAAAACTGCATAAACTCTGTTTACCTGTTCACACTAAAGTTTTAAGTCCCTACTACGGCCGATAAATCACGAGTAGTTGCAATTGGGCCCTGGTTCATACATTCAAGAAGAACGTCGTCATCAACGACCGATGGGCGACCTGATGTGGATTGTGCGGCAGTATTTTAATGGATAATTGACTCTCCTTCTGTGGCACAAATTTCTTCGGCGGCTGCCTTTGCGTTTTAAGCTTTTTTCCAGTAATATTAAAAAGACCGCGAATCACGATTTTTCTTTTGACATTGCACGTGAGTTTTAAAAATGTAAATGATCCCATAAAGCCAACTCAAGTCACAAAGAATTAAAGGATTAGTCAAAGTAAACATTGGCATAAATATTAGGAATAAAACATTCATATAGTATAATTATAAGAGTTGGAACTAAGGGGTTGTGTTCATGTAAAAGGACTTTTTTAACAACGTATTATACTGAAAAGTTCCCTAGCCAGTCTAGAAGAGGGCTGTATATATAAGCTAGAAATATTTGTTGAAACTTGGAGAATGTTCTGAAAGGAAGTGCACAAATACTTAAGAAAGTAAATTACGGTACTCTCTCCTCTTTCGGATCGTTATCTTTAAATAAGCTACTGATGGTTGCGACTCACCAATTAAAGAATTCCTTAAAAAATTGTTCCTGTCGCAGAAGAGTTGGTTCGGAATAGATTCGATTTATTCGGATGGTATTTACGTTGATGGAAAAAGAATCCGTAATAGGTGTTTCATTTAATTGTTAATTTTAGTTCTTCCGTTTCCGGTTTTAGTTCTTCATGTCTGCGAATTGATCATTTAATGATAATGTTTTATAAAATGCTATCTATCTATACACCATTGTAATACCACGAATAATAAAAAAAATAAATAAATCCGGCCATAATTTATATATATTCTAATCACGATAGTGGGCCGATTGATAAACAAATTAATGCATTTTATCTTATAAATAATAACAAAATTAAAAAAAAATTATTTGCTAGATATCTAGCAAATGTCTCAAGATCATAAGGAAAGTTAAATCCAACATCACCTGGACAACGATTTTACTACTAGATCATATTACTTAGTACTAAATTCAATTATCGACTAGAAAATAGGCATAGCTTATTTCATATCTCAAAAGATTATCCAGTGAGTCTAGTGTTGTGACTTATGATATTTAGCGTTTTAGTATGCCTGGGTATTTATAAATAGTTACCATAAAAGGGAATGGAGAAACTGTCAAATCAATTCATACTAGATGGTGAGGTTTTAGGATTAAGAAATTGTAAGGTATAATCATTAAGAAATAATTCAAAACGTAATACATATTTATTTAGCCTAAATTTATTTTGAATTTATTTATTAATAAATTCTCCTATTTATTAATAAAGTCTCCTCTTAAAGAAATTCTCTACAGCTATTTCCTATATTCACTATGAGATGTTTGTAAATTTTCTATCGATATAATTTAAAAATAGACACGGTACTGGTTATACAGAATCAATAATACCGAACGGTTGTGAGGGTTTACTGGGTCTAAACAACTGAAACGGTCGGACGCAACTATGTATTATATAGAAAGCTGGTAAATTTGATAATATGATTGATGAGGAACTACTGCTTTGACAATTATGAAAGAAGCTCCAAACCCAGGCTTTTTTCTCCACCAATCGAAGGGCCAAATTATAGAGCCTGAGTGTGCGCAGGGAGAGTCGGATCACGAGTGATAGACAATGAATTGAATTTTATGCCACTACCGTATAGGATTGGGTGATCAAGACGCGATATATCGACGTATTGGATTTGAAAAACCGATATTTTCTATCCATATATTAACACCCAATATATTGATGATATCTACATTTTACTACGATATATCGATGATACCGATAATTTAAACTATACTATTTTATTTTAATTAGCAATTTCCTTTATTCGGTAAAACTCCAGAATCGTGATCTCAACTTGGCGGAGTTAACATTTAGGCCTTAATGAATTATGCCTTAAAACCACTGAACTAATCCACAGAAAACCTACAAACTAAAAAATACTTTTTTATGAGAAGCTATTGCCTAATCGTTGCAAATTACTTTAATTTAAATATTATTTTATTAATCCGGTTTTTAAAATAATTATATACGGAGTTATATTATTTTTTTTTGTATATGATATATATATTTATTTATTTATTTTTTCCTGTACTGATGATCTATATATGTGTCCGTTCAGATATTGATGTTTGATTAGTTTCATAAATTTTCCAATCGTCTAGAGTTTGTATAATGGATTAAGAAAGGTTGATTGTTAACTGGAAGAGAGAATTATGGAGAGGAGAGAAAGTAGTTGGATGGATAAAAATAAATAAAAGATAGAAAAAGAAAATGTTGTGTAATCGAATAAAGACGAAAAGGCTATGAATTATGTGTATGAATGAAAAAAAGAAATAAATGTAAAATGTGTATATATGAATATTTTATCCACTATGGATTGATTAGTAAGCTGTGTATTATAGCAACCCAATGTATTTGGGCAGCACTGATTTTCAATAAATCATTTCTCTCTATGAAAATAGTGACAAAATGGTCGGGTTGCTGTGGTTCAACGTTAATGTATCATTCTGTCCACAAGAATCTACTAACTGATATTTAACGACATTGGTACTCATGGGATAAGAGCATTCTGCATTGTGATGATATCACTTGTAATTTCACCTTGTTGCAACATCGCCAATTGAAATTAACCGTTGAGTTAACCACATTATGAAAATTCAAATCTAATCTTAAGGCTTATACTTCATTGACCCGGCATTTGGTGCTAGAGCAGCTCTTCTTAGTTTTGCTCAGCAAATATTTATATTACTATATTGGAACAGATTTTTTCATTTACTTGAATATCTTTCATGTATTCGACTACTTTCGTTTGCCAGTTAATGGATTCATGAAATTTCTGGATCTATAGACCTTTTATTTATTTTCACGATTTCTTCTAATACCAAATTATTTGTACAAAAATTCCACTTCTTATCTTTGAACTAATTCAAGTCTTTTAATATACTCTATAACCATCATAATCCTACGACTTAACCTTCCCAGAACCGCAGCGTATGATATAAATTCTTAATTATGCGATCTTCAATCCTTTCGAATTCCTGCTTCTCTTATTTTTTCATCTTCTCAAAGAAATAAAAAATGGATTATGATTGTTTGTTCTCCTTCCTTTCATTCCGTTTTGAAGAAAAGTCAAAGTCAGTATTTTGTACATTAATGTTATGTACTAAAATTAAGTATTTTGTTTTATTGCATTTCATATCTAGCCACCTTAACAACATCTTAGTGGGAATTGGGTTGTCTTCCTAATACGTTACCTTGAGTTATAGAGGCAGGAGTTAATAGTACTAGATTAAACTTGATTAGTTTTAGATGAAATGGGGGGAGGATGTAAATTAGTTAGAGATGTAAGTAAATCCATCCATAGTATATATATATATATATATATATATATATATATATATATATATATATATATATATATATAGTATGAATAGATACTTACATTCCTAATACCTATTAAATTTAATTATGTTAGCTTCTATTATTTTTTAAAACAAAATTTTTTATCCCATTGATTTTATTTATTAAAAAAATAAATTTTATAAAAAAAAAAAAATTAGCTAAAACCAATTACCTACTTTAGATTGTCTGGCAGCTCCCAGTATTCTTGGTACAATATTGCTACAAACTCTTGTCTGACTAACCCAATCTCAAATAAAAATTCTTGATTACTTACTCAATCCATCCGTCACCATCTAGCATCTAGAATTCGCACTATGCTAGATTTTTGTCAGCTATCCTCCTGGCCCAAGTTCAGATTCCTTTCTAATTTTACAGATGCTTAAATAACGTCTTACCTGGTACATTTAGACCTGACTCCAACAACCATGTGTCCAATAATCCTTTTTCAATACACTGCCTTATTTTACAGATCTGTAAATGGCCTATAAATAAATGAATAAAGTAATAAATAAACGAAAAATCTAATGAAAATTCTATTAATATAAATTTTTATAAAATACAAATGGAGGGAGGAAGGAGAGCTAGGGTTGGCTCACTACATTAGGTTTGCTCGGACCACTTTTATTTTTAGCTATAGCTATGTTATGACTAGGAAGCGGATTTCCATGTAAAAAAAATAATGAGCTAAATATGTACATATATATGTAATCATATTTTCCCAAATATGTTACAAAACATGGGATATATTTAAAAATAAAGCTGCTGCATATTGATGAAATTAAAATAAATAAATAGACCAATGTTTAACAAAAAGATTACAAAATAATTAACATTTAAAAAAGATGTAATAATTCAAGAGACATCTATATGTGAAATAAAACTTCAAATATCTACAAAGTATCGATTTTTTCATAAATTAACTAGAAAATAGAAAAATAAAATATAAACCTTTACTTCTCAAAATTACATATATTTTTAAATTTTCAAATTTAACATGTTTCGCTAGGAAATTCGCGAATGTATGTCGAAGCTAGGACATTAGTGGTGGATTTAATTTTTTACATTTTAACAGCCAACAAAATATGACACTAGCACCACGTCTCGATATGTAATGTGACATATTCTGAATTAGAAAAAGAAAATTCATTGGGAAATAACATTAGCCATTCGTAGAAAATGGAATTAAAATGACAGGCATGTGGGATTTCTTTGAATTTCTTATTTACGTGTTAAAATACTTTGAATATAGAAATCATTTCTTCTGTTCTTTCTTATTTTTCTTGAATTTTCAATATGAATTTCCTTTGTTGTGTTAATATGGATAATAATATATAATATCTCCTCCAAATAGGTAATATCCTCCAAATATGCAAAATAAAAAATGCTTTATTTGCTGTTAAATTATATGAAACTCAAAATTAAATGCAGAAGAAGGTTGTACAAACCTAAGAAAAAATATATAAATACATATAAATCCGCTCCCAAGTTATGGCTAATCTATGTTATTTAAAATTTATTTAACTGTTTTAACTCAATCAGATTCTGACATTTAGAAAAGTTGTTAAAAAAAACAACTCTATTTTCCTGAAAGACCATTTCTACTTATCCGAAAGAATTCCTGACTATCCTACATTAGTCTAGGAGCTGAGGGCAAAAAACGTGTCTAGTTTCAAAAAAAATTTTGATCGTCTAGGCTTAAAGTATTCTCGTAATAGACTGGAAATATCAACGTCTGTCAACCTAGATCGGTTGCAATCAAATTTTATAGGACAACGAATCTGTAATTTTCGTAACTTTTTTCAGATTTCCCTCATTAACTCGCTCCCTGTGCATTTTAGGTAAAACTTTGACATAAGAAATTTTAAAGATCATTAAATTTCCTATAAGTTTTATGTTTAGTATTTTTTTGAATTCGCGACAGTTACTGAGTTGAGGGCTGCAAAATGTCAAAGAACGCAAAGTTTTTGACTGTTTGATATTCAGTGGTTTCGCCTTAATAACTATTTTTCAGTACACTTTAGTGCAAAATGCATTAGGCATTCTTGTAGAGGATTAAATTCTCTACAAGATCCCTACAAAATATTTGTAATTACTCTTAAAAAAACCCAAGTAATATTGAAATAATAATTTCAGAGAAAGGAAAATTATTATTTCAACATTTCTTGGCGTCTGTTGAGAGTAATTACAAATATTTTGTATGGATATTGTAGGAAATTTTATCTGTACAAGATAAGATAAAAGATTTTTTAAGCACTAAAAATAATTATCACTGAATATCCAACTTTTTGCGTTTTCTTGACATTTTGCAGTTGTTTATGATTCCGCATCTAAGCAGCAGTTCCGAATTTTAAAAAAATATAACGTATTTTATAAAGTAAAATTAAAAAGTAAACTTGCAGAAAATTTAACGTTCTTTAAAATTTATGTAAAAAATTTACCTGAAATGCACTAACAGCGTTACTGAGGTAACTGAGGAAAATCAGATAAAATTGTTATATCAATATTTCCTGGCGTCTGTTGAGAGTAATTACAAATATTTTGTATGAATCTTTTAATTTAAGGAATTTTAATCCTCTACAACGACGAAATGACGAATTCATTGACCTATAAAATTTTATTGCAACCGATCTAGGGTGGCAGACGATCATTTTTCCAGTACGTTCATATAGTACTTTTTTTGTTTAGAGTACTTTCGGCCTAGACGATCAAAAATTTTCTTGAAAATAGATACGCTTTTTGGCCTCAGCTCCCAGACTACACCAAATCCTGTTGCACGTTCACATTAAATTTTTCCGGGACTTGGTTAGGCTACTTCAGCTCATACCACTTCTTCATTGTCTAACTCACATCTTTTCACTAATGATTATTTTCAGTTGTAGCGCGCTACTCATACAACACTTATAATAATATAATACGATACCGATAGTTGATCAAATAATATCGAATCCCAATGGGATCTTTTGGTCTCTTACAGGAAATACAGATATATAAGGAGCTGTGAGGTATTTACGGACTTCTCTGAAATACCAACGGACTCCTTTTTCTCAGAGCAGAGAAATTGGCTAAGATCAGCGGCTACCAAATCATTAAAATAATTAATAATGGTAAAGTATTTTAGGCCATAGATATAATCAAAATGGCTGGAGATGCGGTCAAAAAATAAATACACAGTTAAAACACACCCAAGGTATTATAATACTGCTTTAAAGTGCTGCGACATTTCGACCGAAGTTATAAGCCTTCATTAGGTCTATCTATGCCAAGCAAGATACAACCATAATGGAAAAGACAAGAATAATTATAGTGAGAATTACATGGGGGAATATGAAACAATAAAATAGTATACCATGAAAAAAGAAGTGTTATGTGATAAGAAAAATGAGTATGGGTGTATGAAAAATGAAATTTTTCATGATTTCATTTTTCATATTTCGTCATTACTTATTTTTCATATATTTTTATGTCACATACATAAAGTAGTATGTGTAGAGAAGAGAGCAATGCCTATGGACAAAATGTATTTATCTCAGCCGTTGGAAAACATATTTTCACCTAATAAAATACACAGGCTCTCAGTTTTTGAATACCTAATGCATTTTTGAAAATTTTAAATTCGGAGATGTGATTGTTGTCCCTAGCTGCAACAACCTGATGTACCAGATATACATCAGGATGTATCTGCGGAAATAAGATGAAAGCGCATTTCCAAGAATAAAAAACGCCACTGGCTGTAAACTGGCTTATTGATTAATAAATTATTCGGAGTATACTTATAAAATAAAAAAATAAAAACTTTATAAACAAAAATTAACTTTTCAACTTAGAATATAAATAAAGTTAATTCATTGACCTCATTAACCCAAATTGAAGCCAAAGTTCAAAAACATATTGGATAGACAGCCAAGCTATGTCCATGTGCACATCACCTTACAGTGTCCGGAGGTGCAACACAAGCTATGTCCATGTGCACATCACCTTACAGTGTCCGGAGGTGCAACACAAGCTATGTCCATGTGCACATCACCTTACAGTGTCCGGAGGTGCAACACAAGCCATTTTATAATCTAAAGGAGGACAGCCACAGATAAGTTATGATTTTGATGACAAAAATAAATCTTCAAAATCTTGATGTTAAACTAGGACTGTGACAAATAATCATAGATGATTATAAGGAAAGAAACAAATATAGATGAGATGCATTTTTTTTTACTTTATTTTTCAGACAAAAGTAAAACATGTCACAATCACTCCCCTTGAGTCTTTTAAGAGTCGGTTTTCCATGAGCAACTGAGTAAACCAGTTTACATCCAACGTCACCCCATATTCCCTCCTTTCTTTAGATATTAAAATGAAATGTACCTAGGTTCACCTGTTTTGAAATACAGCGGTCTCCCAATATAGAAAACAATAAAATAATGGTTATTGATTTATATTACCTCATGGAATTCCTACTAAATTTAATGCCCCTTTACTATTATGGTAGCACATTATTTTGCTTAGCCTCAACGAAGACCTACAACTTAGCCCGAAACTTGGTACACATTGATGAACTTTTATATCTTACCATGTTTCTTTTCTGATCACATTCCCAACCATCTTCTTGACGGTGAAGATTCTCTTTTCCATACCTTTTTTAGATACATCTTTCTAAAGGACTACTTGAAAAAAGAGGAGGTGAGATTAAATCTAAGTAAAAATATTACTGGTAGATCTTTATTCTTATAATGTTTCATAAGTTTGTTGGGTAATATTTATAATATTGTGAAAAAAAATTGAAAAATCTTAAATGATTTGTATCACCTAGTCTAATGCGAGAAATAAAAAGGAGGCAACCCAATAGCAATTGCCCAATAGCAAAATTGACATATGAATTACTACGAGAGTTAGCATTACGAATTTTTTTTTTCTGTGACTGCCAAAATTCTTAGTTAAACGGAAAGCTTTCTAAATAAGCGTTTAAATTACCTTCGAAATAGATTAAACATTCTTCGTATAACTATTTTTATTGAGTTAAAATATATAACTACTAATGAGAACCAGTTCTACCAGTGTTTGGTTATTCTTTAAAGAAGCAAAGTTTTTTTGTTTTCCTCTTTTAGACAATTTAGACAAATTTCGGTAATAGAGTATTTCTCATTTCATATCCAGACAAAAAGTTTATGATGTAGGTACTGTAAAAATAATCCAGAAGTAGTAAATTATATTCTTGCGGAATAAATTTTATTAATTTAATAAAGGGAATCATGAATTTATTTTATCCACATTTATGTGCTTATGATCAATTCTTTTTATATTTATGATCTGATGTTTTCTTTAAAACTAGTCTGAACCTGTCTTCCAGGAAGAGGAGATCAAGAGGTTCTCCTCCTGCTAGGGCCTGTGCTGTCTCATGAGGCACTGACCTTTATGCTCTGGTGACTCGCAGCAGAGTCATCCTATTCTTCTGCTGATGCGAGAGATTCCGATTCCAGCCCGGGAATGCGCACAATATTCAGGATAACCACAATAACGCTTTTATAAATGATCTGAAGCCCCAGGCGCCTTCCGTACGACTGAGCCCATTTAGGGATATGGTCATCCTACTTCTGAAATAGTCAAACTGAGGCGTCACGTTGAAATTTCTACCAATCCTAATTCCAAGGTAAGTGACCACATCACTCGGATGCATCCTTACTCGTTGAATGATAATAGTAATTGGGTGAGCCTGGTAATTTCTACCCTTCAGAAGGATGCTCTGAATTTTAGCAACTACCATGCACAACTTCTTTCTCTCGCGCCATCTTTCGAAGGCTGGCGCGCCATTCCGCTTCTTCTTTCAACCTGGATCTTCTGTTCGAAGACACCACAGCGACTAGATCATGCACGAATCGCTCTTCTTCGAGCATTCCCAGCACCTCGTCAAGAACTAGACTCCATAGAACAGAGCCCTATGGACAGCCACCTCCCATAGTATGTACCTACTAATTTGTAAAAGTTACCTTGACTGAACTATTTTCAAAGATCAATCTGAACGACATTCCCTTAATCTCACCATCCTTCCTCCCCACAAAAAAAAAATGCACCGCTTGAGATAATTTTTTCCAATCCATTCTTTAATCATTTGGAATTCCCTTTCTGTCAACTACTTAAAAAGTTCCAAAACTCTGTTTCTTATCAATTCTTTATCCAAAAAAATGAAAGAAAGATAATTTGTTAGTTTTATTTTTTTGTTTCTAATGAGCTTGAATTTCATTGTAGTAAATTTAAAAAGATCATTTGGTTTATTGCTCCAACCTCTAACCTAGATTACTAGGTAATCTACTCACCTCTACCCTCTGATCTCTAACTCAGCTTGTCCTTTGAAGCTCACCACCAATTAATTGTAGTTTGATTAGGAATTGATAAATTATTTGCCACTTCTATAAATTTTTTTTATTGAAAACTAGTTTCAAATGCTATACATTCAACTTCAGTTCTAAAAACACAAAAATTCAAAAATTAGCAATTTCAAATACAGTTTGATATTATTTATTGTACATATTAAATTATATGTCGTGTAAAATACATACACTTATACATTATAAATTAAATTCATTATAAATTGATATTATAAAACATTTATGAATTATGAATTTAATTAATTCATAAATGTTTTATAATAATAATTTATATTACTTTTTTTATTTATATTACGTTTGATTTAATATTTATAAGTATATGTAATTTGACGACATACAATTTACTATGTATTATGAAAGTAAACTGTATTTTAAATTGCTGATTTTTGAATTTTGTGTGTTTTTTAAACTGAAAATGAATGTATAATATTTGAAAATAGTTTTCAATGAAAACAAATTTAAAGAAGTGCCAAATAATTTATCAATCTCTAATTAGATTGATACTTTTATATCATCATGTTTACGTCAACTAATTGTGGTTTGATTATTAAGCAGGTTAATTTTTCTGTGTTATTTAATGCAAAATGTAGTGGAGAATACAAGAATAGTAATGGGTAAGAAAATTAAGAAAGAAGTTGCAATAATAATCAAAAATTTACTAATGGTGCTAGTTCTATTCGAGGGAAACATGGAACAGAAAAATATCATGATAGTATAGCCGTCGAAAAACAGAATAACGCCACCTAAACTCGACGTACCAGGGACAAAAGGGATCCCCTAGTAATCCCGAAGATAATGAATGAATCGTGTCTAAAAAAAAAAAAAAAAAAAAATAGAAAGAAACGGGTTATTAAAAGTTGAATATTATGAAAAATCTCATCTAGACTGCGATAAGAACAAAACATTAATAAACGAGAAAATTGAAAAATAAAATAAACTTTCATTTCATGATTTATTTCTTACAGATGATTTTCTGAAATAAGTTTCGTAACACTCATTACATTACTGGTATGTTTCCACACCGCAGATCTGCAATGGGCTTGTTCACTGTAAAGGTTATGCATTATAAATATACTAAGGGTTTGGTTGAGCATGGTGTCATGACCATACTGTTGGAATGAAAGTGATCCCTAATTGAACATGAGCCTGTTGTACAAACAGCCGATGATAAAAAAAAAAAAAAAGAAAAGAAAAGTAAAAGAAATAGAAGTGTTCGTTACCAGTGAAAGCAATCTATAGAAATGATCCTTTCTATGTCGGCCTTCTCGATCATAATACTTATCTCCGTGTAAGAAGTGCACCGATCTGATTTCCGTCCGCATTGCATGCGGATCCTAAGCTTAGTTGATGTAAATCACCCAATTGGGTATAATAATATTGGGATCACTTTCATTCCCACACTATAGTCCTTTTAATTTGTTATGGAATCATTTGTACTGGGTTTATGTTTGTTTGTTAACTGTTTAGTGTCTTTACATTATTTTAAAATTATAATTTTTTTTTATAGGGGAGAGGCTAAAAATATTATAAAAATATTAGGCTAATGTACTGTACAGTACTTAACTGCGGAATTACTACATTGCTGAGGCAAATTGGGGAGAAAGTTTCCTATCTGAATGATAGTAATGTCTTAATATCTGTATTTCTTAGTTGAATCGAATTTTCAAATATTTAAGCCGGTCACATAGTTTGCTAGGTGATGTAAAATTGAGGCGTGTGTAGAATTTTTATGCCTTTAATAATTGTAACTCTATCTGCATAAACCGCTGTTAGTGTCTAGGTGGTACCTGGAATGGCATATGTGAATATTATATAGAGCAGTAGAAGAAGGACATATTCTGTGCTACTACTGCAGACTGTTTCAGCTGAAGAAAATTCTGGACCATGTCGAACAAAGAAAACTCAGTCGGAAAGGAAGGATTGAAGGATAAGATGTGTGAATGGTGTAATAATCCTGTGAGTAGTCCTATTATAACCGAGTCCCTAATATGAACGGGAAGTCGTAGTTGTAGGAGTTGGGTGTCGTTGTTTGGTTTTTGCATCACTGTAACATTGCATATTTGATCTATAAGAGTAACTTGATGTTCCAAGTTTTGTTTTATAAATAACTTTGAAGAACTCCAAGGCTATCCTAGTCATTTCTCGAAGCACTGAAATAGTTATGAGGTCATGATCAGAGGCTTTTTTTTTTATTTTATTTTTTTTTTTTTTAGGTACCTATTTAATTCGTTGGGTGCAATCCATTTGTATTCGAAATTATTGGTTTGTTTTTGGAGTATAAACATAACAAAAACTAGTTTCGAAGAAGTAAGATTTTTTAAAGTCCAGCACGGCAGAGGAACCGTCATCTCGGAAAGGTGCTGACACATTATGAGTTTTAGAAGCTTTTCGGTGTGCCTCAGACTCAAGGATAGCGATGCAATGATCGTAAATTCGCATCTTTAGTTTGAGTTTATTCGTTTTTGTTAGAAGTGTAGTTATTCTAAACGTCTTTGAGATGGAAGCCGGTCAGTCTGCCATAATGTACAAGAACAAAAATCTGCAGCATAAAATGTATACTAAAGTCCTTTAATAACAATTAAAATCTAATGGATCTGTTGTTTTCTTCCCATGCCAGCAAGCAGTTGTATCAGATGAAATTATGCCTGATGAGAGTTCCTGGATGGCAAGCCTAATGCTCTTTCCTCTAGAAGTTGACAATTATGACCTAAACGACTGATGTTCGGCATTATAATTTCACTTTGCAATAAAATATCTTAGAGGCGTCTAAGGAAATCATGTCTGCTCGTACTTCGGTGGATAGAAACATAAAGTTGCATCTTCAGTGTACAGTATGATGGCTATGGATTTTATGTTTGATGTTAGGGGAAAATGTAAAGGATTGGGATAGAGTTAACGTTTTAATTTGTATTTCCGTACCGCCTATTAATTTATCAAAAAAGAAATACAAAAATGATTATATTTTTTGACAAATTAAAAAAAATATTGAAACACTATAAATAACTATAAACTTTATTTTAATATGTTTAAATTTTTAAATCTTATTTAAAAAAAAAATTGTATAACCACACTTAATCTACCATTGGGAGGTAGGGAAATTATTAGTTTTGATTCGTAACTTAAAATATTGAAAATACAATAATTGTTTTTTCTTTTCGTATCATTAACTACAAAAGAAGTATGTTGTTCTTTTCCACAGTTTGAAACACGCTGAAGGATGCCAATTTTTTTTTAAAAGTGGGTTAGGCATAAAAGCATGATATTGCAATAAAAATTCATACCTAGTTTTTGGTTCTTACCTTTTCAGATATTTATTACTTTTTGAGTATGGATCTGCATCAGTGCTGGATTAACCATAAAGGCAATGAAGGTAACGTCCTTCAAGGAGCCCCGTGACTCGTGAGGGGAATAAGTTGAAATAGTTTTAATTTTCTTTTCAAAGATTTTAAGTTTATTTTTAAAGGATTAACAATTACTCAAAATAGGCACATATTCAATTAAACTGACAGGCACTGATAAATTGTCCTGACGCTACTTCCCTCCGAATTACTCGGCAATGTATCACTTTTACTGCGCACTTTCATTATTTCATTATTTATCAGCAGTACTGATTTTTGTTCTGTTAGTTTCGCATTAAAAAGAACATTTTTAGATTCCCAGCCTCGCTCGATACGTTGAATCATTGATAATATGTTTTTGTATTAATCTTTAATTTGTATATTTTTCATTTTGTTCAACCATTGCGACCGTCTTTTAAGTGAAATTTTTTACTGTGTTTCAAATTTGGAAAAGAGTGTAACACATTTAAAAATTGATTGTAAAGCAAAGTGCTTCGAGAAAATCGACGAAACTACGTCATGGAAACATTCAGATTAATGTGGAAATGTGAAGATAAGGGTGTTCTAATAATAGAAACGTTAATATTTTAAAAAACATGATTTAATTTTTGAATATTTTTATTGCGATTTTGAGTTATGATGTTTAACAGTTGACGAGAAATAAATCATTGCTATAACAATAGTTTATTTATAGTACAGTTCACAATCTATTTAATTTATCTACACCCTTCTGAAAATATTACGTGAGCAAGAGGTCTCGAATATCGTTATTCCAGACATCTTGCTCAAGTTCGACCTCCGCCGTTTCTTCTAATGGGAGATATTAATTCTCACAGCCCGACTTGGGGTATCAATCATCGAACAGATGGCAGGGGAAAAATAATATAATTTATAATGGATGAGTTTTCCCTCATACTGTGCAGTCCCTGTGAGCCATCGTTCAACAGCCGAGCACACCCAACTTGGAGCTACATTGATCTCTGTATTGCCTCGCGCGCATTTCTCATCATCCCGCAGTCATATTTCCACTGTGATCTTGCTGGAAGTGATCATATGCCGCTTTTATTATCTCTGCAAATAGACCCCTTTCTCCCTCACTTTGTGGGAAAATGGAGGATTGACCAAGCCGACTGGGATAAATACATACAAGCAATGTCCGTTTCAAAAACTTTAAAATTTCTCCATGTCACGGAGCAAATCTTGAAAACTTCTCATCACCGATTATCCAAATCGCCAACGAATTTGTTCCTAAAACTAAATCAACTAAATTTCTGAGAAAGGTTCCTTGGTGGTCACCTGAGTGTCGCGCCGCGCTGACAATCAGACATAAGGCTCTAATAATGGCTTTAATTTTAGCCTTTCCAAATCAACCGTAGTTCATTTTTGTTGAATTCGGAAATGCACCCAATCATTTTCAGAACATCTTGGCAATCAACGCTTAAATAAACTTGATTCAGTTCGATATCTAGGAGTCACCGTTGATTCAAGGCTATCGTGGAAATTACACGTTGACGCGCTGCTGTTCAAGTTGTCTAAAAGATGCAATGTAATGAAAGTACTCTCCCATTCATCTTATGGCTGCGACAGAATCTCTTTGCAGGAATTATATAGGTGTCTGATAAGGCCGTTCTTTGAATACGGCTGCGAAGTTTATGGGGATGCTTCAAATAAAAATCTACGCAGGTTAGATCCAATACACAATGCAATGATTCGTAGGGCAACCGGAGCGTTTAGGATTAGTCCTATCAACAGTCTACTCTGGGAGGCTGAAGAGTGTGGCCACTAGAACTTCGGAGGCACTATCTTTTATTAAAATTTCTAGGTCGCCTAAAATCAAATCCGGACTTTTTTAATTTTATCACACTACCAATTACCTACTCGCCTCTCAAGCCATCCTTCACTATCCGACACATATTCACTACCAAATCTTTACATATCTTCTTACAACCCACTACCTTCTTGGATAAGTAATACAGCAACCTATGATTTCTCTCTAAAATTCTTTTCTAAATCGACAAGTCTTCCAGGACTATTAAAACAAAGATTTTTAACTCTCCTTTCTAGTTATCAAGACTATACCTGTATTTACAAGGACGGATCAAAATTAAAAGGTCATGTTGGCTGTTCGGTAATACCTACGGAGACTATCCGGTACAGACTTCTTTCCATATTCCCGTATTCTCCTCCGAGCTCTTTGCCGTTTACTTGTCTGTCCTCCTAATTAGTGAAATAAGCAATAGGCAAATTTTAATTTGCAGCGATTCATATTCAGCCCTTAAGGCAATTCAAAATTTTCAATTTCCCAGAACACCTCAGTATTCTCCATTAAAACACTAATTAACAAAACAGACAAAATGATAAAGTTCCTTTGGGTCCCGAGCCACGTAGGTATAACAGGTAACGAACTGGCTGACACAAGCGCCAAAGATGCAAGTACCATACTTCCTGCACCAAATATCAACACAGTACTACAAGATTTTTATACGACAGTTTTGAACCTTTGCAAAGAAGCCTGGTGCTACTCCTGGTCTAGGGTTCTTAGCAATAACAAGTTGAAGTAGATCTACGAAGATTCTCAACCATTGCCACAAGTAGTAGGGAACCGCCGAGAACAAATCAATATTAACCCCCTCAGGATCGGACTCACCAGACTGACCCATGGACATCTTTTCGAAAGGAATCCACCACCGAGATGTCTCAGCTGCGGCGGTTTGCACACATTCTAATACATACCCATTGAACACATTCTAATACATTGTTTGCGCTTTTCTTCTTCAAGAACATCGCTGTGTCTCCAGTACTACGGCATAGCTTTACAACCTGAAGGTTGGAAGAATCTTTTTCAGTTCCTAAAGGAAAATAATTTCTATTGACTCATCAAACATACTGTAAGAATAAGGTGCCTCTAACCTATGTTGTATACGGCACCTTAAACTGTAACGAAATAAATAAAAAGTTTATTTTCTTTATTTGCAAGCATTGCATAAGTTTCATTACATTACAGTTATTAACTATACTTATGAATAGTTTTGTTTTAACAACTGACATTTATTAGTACCGATATATTAAAATTTGGTGTAGGTATAAGATTTAATTAAATGTTACCCACTTACCGACGTACATATCGATGTCATTTTTTGAAAAAGTCTTAAGCGCCATAAATTTAGATTTAGATTTATTATGGAAAGAAAACACCATCTCCCGCTCACTATACATCGAGAAAAAAATTAGTAAGGCGTAAATGGCGTAAGCACCAAATACTGACGACTGTCAGACGTCACTCGGGTCTTGAACAGTGCTGAAAACCTCAAAAATACATATTATAATTAAGTTTCGCCATCTGAATAAACTCCTAATCTACAGAATAAAGAATAAAATTTAAAAAATTAAATTAATTAATATAAAATCTGTTTTTAAGCGAACAGGGTCAGTGTGTGGACTCCATAACAAATTATATATTATCTCTATACTTTAATTTGTTGTACCTCTGTTTTTTTTTTTGGTTCATGAAATAAAATGTATTGAATTGAAATGGGAAGAGGGACCCCGAGGTTAGATTTACCAAATTAGCGGCCGCTACTTGGCTTAATCTGGTCCTGAAATGCATTTGGAGTCTATTAAATCTATAAATCTTAGCGTCATTTCGACAATAACAATTTGCGGAAGGGAAAAGTACAGAAAAGGTTTACCTGAGAGGATTCGGTGGCTTGGATGTGAGAATGTAACTCAGCCCGCGGTCACGGTACTGCTCCGCTACGATCCTGCGGCATCCCAACGACTCTCTTCGGCTTTTGTGTGTTACGTAACACCACGCTAATTCAGCTGCTAGGTGACAGCGGTTCCAAGTAGATTATTGAATACTCTGACGTAAAATAAATTATATAGTTAATTAAGTAATTTTAGTAATTTTACAGGATTGCTACGATTAAACTGTCAGACGTAATAAATATATCCAATCAGCCGATACTGACCCTGCATAACAATGTCACACGTGGGAACCGGTTATCCACCTTCTGCTTTCTCAAAAAAACGAGTTTCAGAATTTTTCATTGCCGTTTTAGCAATTTAAGTAAGTATCAGCTGTTACTTCAAGAAATTCTAATTTTATTTTATTTTTTTTAAATATTACTCAGCTACCTCGGATGAATCCTTACCATTTATGTGAACTTTTTTTTCTGTTTCATTAGTTGAATTCTTATTTGTTTTTACATTTTTTAAATTCACAATATACCGACATTACCTATTTACCGCTCCTCAAGAGGGTTTTCGAAAAATGCACCGTCAAGAGGATGAATCAGAAGATGAAGGAGATACTTGCTTTGAAGATTTGATTTTAGAGATAGAGGATGGACCAATAACAGATAATGACAATGTGAGTAAATTATTTGGTGCACAAGAAAGAATAATCGAAGCTTTAGATCCAACGAGCATAGACATAAATTTAGATTTGGGAAAATATTGTGAAACAATTTGGGCAAATCAACATTTACAATCGAAATATTCACTACACTAGCTTCCAATTCCTTCTGAGCGAGCTTCGGATATAATGAAGCTGTCACATACAGAAGAGGTACTTCCTGAAGAATGACCACAAGAAAAAATGCGAAGGAGTTGTGTACTGTGTG
Source organism: Rhaphigaster nebulosa (assembly GCA_948150685.1). Lineage (NCBI taxonomy): Eukaryota > Metazoa > Arthropoda > Insecta > Hemiptera > Pentatomidae > Rhaphigaster > Rhaphigaster nebulosa. Next base: position 136,100,922 of record OX411306.1, on the reverse strand, counting down.
TCTATTTTTTATTGCAATTTATATTTTCATACTTTATTTTTTTTTATTTGATATAACAACTGCAATAATTTCAGTAATAAATGTTCTAGAATTAGCGTTATTTTCTCATAAGTCTAAACATCCCAAAAATCAAAATTAATTATTGTAGGGGCACTTTGACCTAGCCTTACCAATTGTGTTTCACTCTCAAACCTTACCATAGCAGTGTTAAAACAATATAATGATATTGTTTTAACACTGCTATGGTAATGCTAAAGTCACTTTCCTTGATATTCCCTATTTCTAAGGAGTACCCTTTTTTCTAAACTGCTGATTGATGATTGATATCCTCATTTTAATAAATTAAATTAATAATCTAATCTAATTAATTTTGCTGGGATACCATATTTTATATTATTAGGTATCTACAGAAGTGCAATGAAAAATAACAATTCTCACAAAACATCAGGATCTTAGACAGACCTCACTAACTTTCTTCTTCTTCTTACGTTCCGCGTGGGAACAGGGTCTCTTGCAGCATTGACGACCACCAGTCATCCCTGTTCTGCGCTGCTGCTTTCCAATTCCGGATCCCAAGCATGGATTGGACATCATCGGCAATCTTGGTCTGCCTCTCCTTCGTATGCCATAGATTTCTTCCTGATCTTCAGATATTCTCGCGACATGAAGTTTTTAACATCAATATCACCATACAGCTCCAGTAATTCAACATTAGTTCGCTGTCGCCATAATCCAGCTAAACAGATTGCTCCCAAGACGCTCTTCAGTATGCTCCTCTCACATCTCATCAGAGCCATCTACTGATTCCTGGTTTTAGTCCAGCATTCTGCCGCTCATGTGAGCACCGGCCTTACTAGAGTTTTATAAAAGCGGATCTTAGTAGCTCGAGATACTGCTTTACTCTTGAAATGCCGAAGCAGCCTATAGTGTCATCTGTTCGCGGAGACAATACTGCGCTGAATCTTCTGGGTAATGTCATTCTGGTAATCGATCTGAGAACCTAAATAGATAAATTCTTCCACTCGCTGGAAGGTATTGAACCCAATTTGTACATAGGATTCTCCTCCATAGGGGAGCTGTACAAATATAAATCGTTTTAACCTCGTTAATAACAAGTCACATTATTTCAGCAGAGCCTCAGGCATGCACCATTCATGGTCTCAAAGCTTCTTACGATTACATCAATGTCATCAGAAACATTGCAGTCCTATTGAAAATTGAACCACCATTTTGAATTTCAGTCCTCCCTATTGCATACTCAATGAACAAGTTAAAAAGCAGGCACGCGAGGCAAACTTCTTGTCTAAGCTCTTTATGGGTGCAAAAATTGTCTGAGGTAATGTCCTGGACAATACATCTCAGGGTGAAGATTTGATCAGTTGTGGATTTCCCTTTCATAATATATATATGAAGTATCTCCCAATTGCCTCTTGGACAAAAAAGAATGAGGGAGATGATCTTATATGCACAAGAGAGCAGTCCTTTTTATGTATTGGATATATTATGGTTTCACACCATTCAGCAGGCATTTCCTCCTTTTGCAAGACATCAAGACATCGCAAGAAGTATTGCGATTTTGGGACAAGTGCGAAATAGTTCGGATTCCGGAAGATTATTATACTATTGTAATCAACGAAAGAAGTTAAAGCTTGTCTGATATTCACAGTCTACAATCCTAATTGAGAACAGCCAGTTTTTCGTCAGTAACCATTAACCGCGAAAACTACTGAACCAATCTTTACCAATTTATGAATTTTACTAATTTTTCTCGTAAACGCCTCTAAAGATTTTTATGATACTTGCCTAATGTCTTTTCCTTAATGCCCTTTAACTTTTCATTTCAACGAGAAAATGCAGGAGAAAAAGCTGTAGTGAAAAGAAAATTTTATTTGCGCATAACTCAGAAAGAAAGTATTTCATAGTAAATCATGTACGAAATCATATGAAAGGTGATTAAATTCTCTTAAATGCAAAAAGGTATCATCGAAATCGGACCAGAATTAGCAAAGATTCAGCGTATCTTATGATGGTTACAGGACCCTAGATAGAAACCGAGCGGATCCGAAAGGAGACGGATCCGACCGAATCTCCTTCCATCAATCCGCCAATCTGTTGTCAACAATACTCTCTGTATTAATGTAATGTAAGAATACAAAAGCAGAAATTAAATTGATAATTTCTACTTTTAAATTATTTAAAGGAAACAAAATGTTTCCATGGAAACTAAACCGAAACTTTTAAAATTAATTTTCAACTTGACAAACTTAAAATATAAAGATAGGGTACAGAATTGTTGTACTAAAATTGTTTAAAAAAAATGTTTTATTGTACTGATGTGGGAGAAGATGAGTAGAAGTGAATGCTGCCGAGTTTATTTTAAGTATTGTTTATGTGAACTCTTTAAAATTATGTTAGAAAGATAATTATTATAGGAAGGTAAGGGTGTGATGCGCGCATAGTTCATATAAACAATACTTGAATAAACTCATTAGCATTCACGCTGAGTTTATTCAAGTAATCTCCTCTACCCTTTGGAATTCCTTTCCTTCTAATATCCGCCATGCTTCTTCTTTATTCTCATTCAAATCCCTCCTTTTCCAACACCTTCTTTCTCTCCAAAATGATGCTCTCTAATTGCGAAATTTTAGTTTAGGATTAACATCTGGAAGTGAATAATAGTTTTTTAATGTACAAACTTTGCTAATCAATTCATTATTTTTGTATTTTTCATTTTTCCTGTGTTTTTTTTTGTTTTTTTTTAAAGATATTTCTACTGTGGGAGACTAAGAGTTTTATAAGTTCATAACGTATATATAGGAAGCGGCGGTATACGAATGTTACTTGAATGAAATGAAATAAAATATTAATTTATTTATTCTGGAACTGATATCCCATTTGAATAAACTATAGGAATGACCAAGTGACCCATATTGTCCGTCCATCAATACTTAACATTTATTAATATTTATCTTCATAAAATAAATAGATTAAATAAAATAATAAAAACTAAATTCGTGTTGGGAAACGTTGGAAGTCACTTTTTGAAATATATCTAAAAAAAATAGTGGATTTTTATTCTGTGGAGAAAGACGCGGGCTTTGGGAGCTTAACCGTTTGGAACTTATGGAATCCCGAAGCTATTTTAGAATGATGGCTAGTTATCATTTAGTAGAGGAACATTAAATCAGTGACTCAAGGTCTGAACTTGAAAAGTGATTCATGGGGTTTCTGATCTCAACGATTCATTTATAAATAGTTACATTGATTTGGGGCAAAAGGGAATTTTTCAAGAGATAGGAGATGAATGAGGAGAACGGATATAAATGTAGAAAGAGATGTAGTTAATGGAATAGCTGACAAAGGGTTAGTCAAATGTAGCGACCTTGTGGAAAGGGGTACTAAGGTCAGGAGGGCGAGAGTGTGTAGAACGGTAATGATTTGAACAAACGGATATAAGGAGGCCGATAGGAATGGAATAAAATTTACCAATTTGAAGGATGTAAGTATTTGCGGGAGTGGTTAAGGTAGAGACACTTCAATTTGCCGTAATTCCTTGTTGTATATCCTATAAGGCTTTACAAACCAAAGCCGAGCTGAGCCAGGACGGGCGAAGCGATGTAGTTAAGGAGTTAATTAATCCTAGGAAGATAGCATTATATAGACTTTCATCCCACATATTAAATTAAAAAAACACAATATAAAAAAAACATGTAAAATCAAAATCAAATAGTGTATCTTCTCAAGTACATGTAAAGGAACGATTTTGTATAAATTAAATATTTATAAAAAATCGAAGAACTTTACAGAAATAGTATTGATAAGAAATGCACTAGTGCGTATATTTCTAAACCATCGGTATTTCTTATGTGTATTTGATCTGTGTAATTTATTTTTCTGATATTGATTTCTTGATTTGTGTATTTAACTCTATAATTAATTAAATAAACCAATCAATTTAGGAATAAGACATTTTCCCTATCTCCATGTCTCTAAACTTGAATCAATCCAAATTGAATCAATGAGTGTTATTTAGATTTGAATATCTGAAGCCCTATTTTTAAATTACATATATTTTTAGACCATTAACTTATGCATAAGCCTACAACATGCTACAAGTAATCTTATTTGTTATTTATAATTTTTGTACACACTATAAATTTCGAATAAATAAAAAAATAGTATATTGTTAACTTAAATTTTTTTTTCTTGAAATGATAATTATTTATAAATCTTGTAAAGGTAGTAAATACATGAAAAAAGATAATTATATTCATAGAAAGCTCTACAGAGAAGGATTTAGTTCATTTCTTTCCCTTTTGTTGGTCCTCTACCTAATAAACTGTTTTATTTCAAATAAAGTGATGAAATAATTACGAAAAGACTTAATTTCAGAGGTCCAGAAATATCCTATTTATATAATTTTTCACTCTCCCTATTAATGGATATTCCATGCTCATAAATGAAAAAAAGAATTGTTTGTTTATCATCATTTAATCAAGCATTATAGTATTTTGGCACTAAATTAACATTGTTTCCTACTGTGCGACGGTACTTTCTTCGGCTTAATTAGTCAAATAAAAAAAATAAAATAATTTGAAATTTTCTATGGATTATGTCATGAACTGTTCTGAATTTTTAAACCGGTCTTTCAACGATAAATTTTGGGAAATCTCCATTCCACATACCGCCACCATAACACCTTACTGGTTCGGAATGACTAATGTTTAAAAAAACTCAACTTGTCACTTTCCTTGAACTGGTCGCTCCTACTGGCATGAGTGAAACTTCTCTCAAATCAGTTATTAATCAGTCCTTTCGCTGAACTAATATCATTTAAAAAAAAAAAACCAAAATGGTATGCAAGTTAAAAATGGACTCGAATAACCTGTTATAACATCTCTATGTGAATATATTTCTGATAGTTTTCCTTATTAATTGTCAAAGTGGTTTTGAATTGACATTAAATATTTTTAACTAGAAATAAAGGGCGTATTCCACAGAATTCACTGACATACCGTAAAAAGAAGCTGCGAAAGTCCCTAAAAATCGTTTTTGATTTACACAGGCAAATTTGATTCTTCCTCGATATGGCCGTGCATTATGATCCAGTAACAAAAAATCCAAGTTTGCTTACTGGTGGATAGTAAATACTCACTGGTACTTTCCTCTCGATACTGCTGACTTGTCAGTGGTCCATATATTATATAAAGGGTAATTATGCAAGGTCACCCACGGAAATCTCGGCCCATATCATGATTCCACCTCAGCCAAAAGCTTTCACAGTAGCAATACGTTGAGATCTAGTGCGTTTGCCACTCAACCATAAACAATCGCTTCTAAGGTAAAATCTGAATTCATCTGTAAACATTACAGCTGACAGATGTTTCCCATCAAAGAGTTTCTCGTTGCACCGGGATAATCTGTGTTGACCATTGCCTAATGCACTGCTGGGCGCAGTAGAGGAGCGTTAAATGTTATACCAATGTCTCAAAGACGATTTCGGATCCATTCATCGGATATAGGATGCTTTATAGCAACTTGAAGATGTTGACTAAGCTGCCTAATAATCAAAAACGTATTAATTTTTACCAATATAACCAAATTTCAATTCTGCCTAGGGGTAGTGACCCTTTGTGAAACACTTCCTGATCTTCTAACACTATTCTCTGTATACCTTTGACGAGAAAAAGTTCGCGAAACTATACTTAGTGAAACGCTCATTTTTCTGGATCTAAGTTTTTCATGTTGAAAATATATTTTTAAAGTTTTATTTTATTTTATTATTATTATTATTATTATTTTATTTATTATTATTTTTGTTGTTCTTCTATCTGCTCTCATTATGCCAGCCCATCAGCTGATTGTAGATCATTGTAATTAACAGGTGTGGATTAATAAATAAAAGTGCAAAAAAAAAAGTTTCGGTTTAGTTTCTATGGAAACATTTTGTTTCCATTAAATAATATCAAAGTAGAAATTTTTACGTTAATTCATACTTTTGTAATCCTACATTAAATTATTGCAGAGCGTATTGTTGACAACAGATTGATGGATTGGAGGAAGGGGGTTCGGTCGCATCCGTCTCCAATCATAATATAATTGCCACGTTCGGTTAGTCCGATGCGCTTTATGTTTGCTAGTACTGGTCCGATTTTGATGATTCTTTTTTTGTTTTTTTTAGATAATTTACTTACCTTTCATACAATCCTAAAAAATGCATGCGTCTTAAATTATGCATAAATAAAATATTCTTTTCATCAGAACTTATTCTCCTCCATTTCCTCGGTGATGTACTACACATACGAAAAGTTAAAGGGCTTTATGAAGAATAATTTAGGAAAGTTTCATCAAAATCGTTAGAGCCGTTTTAGATAAAATTATAAAAAAGTGTAAAATCGATTATATAAAGTTGCACTTCCGGTAAGTCGATTTTGACGAAAAAGCTGAAGTAACATCACATGCATGTGCCTTCCTTAGATACGTAATTTCAGTATCGTACAACTTTTCGTTTTTGAGCTAGACTGTTCAAATACACACATGGACCATTTTGCGAGACTTGGTTATTTGAATTCAATAAGCCTTAAAATGTGTATTTCCGGTGAAAACTCGAATTCTAAAAATTTTCACGATCGCAATACTTCCCCTTACTATATATTTCATATATTCGTAAGGAAAAGTAAAAAACTGAATGAACACTAACAAAAATTCAAGAAGTAGGTGAGATCCGTCACCAGGAAGAAATGATGCTTTTATAATTAAAATACTACTTTGGTACCAGTGATCTAGTAGAGTCCTTAAAATATAACATTAGAGAAGATGGAGAACAATAAGCTATATAAAAAGATGAAACAATAAGGATTAGAAAAACAGAAAATATAAACAAATACGTAAATCCTTAATGGATTATTCTTAACGCTGTATTTACATTGGTCAATATTAAATTTATATTGTGATGCATATAAAAATACTTTTTGTTGATTTAATAAATTATTAAAATATAAATAATAATATAAAAATTGTTTTTTTCTCACACATGTCCTAATTCTGTTTGGCAATGCGTTTATTCGTAATCTTTAAAAAAAAAATAATAAAACAAAATTATTTCGAGAATATTTTATATATTATTATTTCATATTTTTAAAGACCACATATTTTGACTTTTTTCGTTAGAAAAGGGTTCATCTTAAATGTCGGTTGTTCTAAACGTAAATATGTTTTAACGCAATAATACGTATTAATTAAATAAATACAATATAAATAATACTTCTAAAATGGATTATGATTCCATCCCTGTTAATGTCCGGCCCTTTTCAATCTGTTTCTTCATTCACCTGTTCATATTATTTCTGGATTGTTCTTAAAAAATATGCTATGAAATTGATATAAAGCTAGTTCCTGCAGAGAGCATTTTAAGATGCGTCACTTTAGCCATTTTTTAATTAGAGAACTAATTTATGTGCCTTTTGTCTAAAAGTGGTTTTTATCTGCTATCTAGAATGTTATATAAACATTAATATAATTGCAACACAAAACATTATCTAAACGCAAAATAAAAAAATGTTTTTGATATTGCCAAATATTTGCTGTTTGAACAAAACTGTTCCCAACACCACCCTCCACTTAATATCGCCTTCGTCTAAAATGGGATTAAATAACGTAAAATTTTGTCACAATCATTAATAAAGTATATGTAAGAACTTATTAACATCTTAATTCGTGCTACAGAAAACGGTTGAGATTTCCTTAAGCACAAGGTCCGATGGCATTTAAACAGTTTAGTGATCTGTGACTTAGAAAGGAGGAAGCCACTTCCTACTTGTACTTTTTTTTTTTTTCCTTAAATGGGTGGCAAATGTTATTTCTTGTATTTGTTATAATTGATATTTTATTCTTTTCTCGTATTTTTCCGTAGGCTTGTTTGTTTCCATTTGTAAACAATATTAAACTAAATATAAATATATAAAAGAGGCCTTCATCCTAGTGGCACGTCAAATAATTTTTGAAGTGGTTAATAATAATAAATAATCTTCGGTCCTTTTTATATTCCTTCAACAAAAGTTTTAAATGCTTTAAGAGCCTCCACTGTTTATTTTTTACTATTATTACCGCCTGTTTAATTATGGCTTATTTTCATGCCTTTCTATGTGACATCTGAAAAAGAAAAAAAAAACCTTAGAAATCGTTCGTAATATCGCCGTTATAGAACTCTGAATTGGGTACGATTTAAGTCACAAGAGGTTGCCTCCTAACTTCACATCGCAAACCGAGAAACTAACAATTAATATACTTATACGTCTACTACTACAGTTACTAAAAATGACTCAAATGAAAAAAAAACCTGAAATGAAAATCAACTTCAACTTTCTTTATTAGATTAAAAATAATGAAACTTATTGACTACCTCACCGTTCTCAAAAATCAGCAAAATTGCACAAAACAAAGGAAACAAAACAGCTTCATCTGGCTTCCAAACATAACTATTAAAGGGAAATGCTCCGTAGTTCTGGTGTTGGCTACTGGATATTTAGGATCCCTACCTTAACGAGTCCTCGTATACCGAACCTTTGAGGAGTTACATACTTTTGTCTGTTACGCTCTTTTAGTTGTTTTCATTTGAACGAACAAACGTTTGCTCAAATGCCGCTAATTGGTTTTGAGGATTTTTCCTCAGCTGCAGACTGCAAGGCGGTTATTTATTATGCGCTCAGCTCTGACTTTTCCTACTCACCAAACCTATGCAATCAACTCTCAGCTTTCATACCATCCTACTCCTTTGATTATACATTTGGATAATTGAAGAGTTAGTCTTTGCAGATTGGTATTATTTATTAAAGCTTTCACTTAAGGCATTCATCCTAATGTTAGTGGTTTCACCTTGCAAACAATGTTGAAAGAAAAAAAAATATGATAATTTTTATTTTACTAAATTATGAAATGATGATTTGTTTTAATACTTCACTCGCATTAAATTGGGATTTACCTCTTAACCGGTGGCGGTTCCTGGATAGTGGCTACGGAGATTCACACAAATAGTCTTTAAAGTAACCAACTAAAAAATACGGTATAAAATATCCGTCACTTGTAGAGAAGCCTTCAGTTTTCGTGATTTTACTACTCCTGCGAAGTCATTGTAAAACAGGCATTTTCAAAATAATTAGAAGGCGTAAAAAGGGGCTAACTGTATACATTGTAATTTTTATTTGAGAAATAAAGGTTTTCGCACCGACCAGGGGATTCACTGATCAAGCGCTGCGGGTTGCATCTTATACAATGAAGGCGTTCTGTTTCTGCAGATTTACTTCTCCATGTCAAATAAACCTTAATTTACCTTAACCGTAATTCTTTTTAATACTATAAAATAATTGTATTTTTGATAAAGCTTAGATTATCACGTGCTCATGTGTACAAATGGATTAATCGCCACTGCCCTAAACTACAAAATAACCTTTTAAATAATAACCTATGATATGTTGTTCAGTTTCATTTGTTGCAGACAACTTCAAGGAACAGAATCAAAATGACAAATTTTTATAAAAAAGAATAAATTTACTCTTAAATAACGTTTCCACATATTTTTTTCGCTTATCCTCTTATTTTATTTACAAAATTACATTTTCGCACTAATTAAAAAAATTAATTTAAGGTGAACTTGCACGAGGGAAGGGGTGTGGTCAAAGAAAAAAATACAATAATAGTAGAGCAGAAATGGAGAAGCTGGGCCACCTATTGTGAACAGCCAATCAGAAGCCAACCAACATTTGGTCACGTGGCCTATGGCGGGAAATTTGAATTTGAATTTTCACCTCGACCTAACCTTAACTGCCACGTGGTTCACCTCGACCCTATCTTAACTATCACGTGATCTCCCCTCGACCCTACCTCAACTACCACGTGGTCTCCCATCGACCTTACTTTAACCATCGGGCGACGCTCCTTTTTGTCACGTGCCCACCTGCACTCTCTGGCCCATGCTCCGCCCACATGTTTAGTCACGTGGTCCAAAAACGTGACCACTTGGAACCTCTGCCCTATACTCCGACCACATGTTTAGTCACGTGACCACTTGCACCTTCTGGTCTATGCTCCGCTCACGAGGACCACACCCCTTTTTAGTCACCTTAGTCACCACTGGTCTATGATCCACCCACATGTTTTATTCACGTGATTAAGTCACGCAACCACTTGCACCCTCTGACCTATACTCCGCCCACATGTTTTAGTCACGCGACCCCTTGCACATTCTGGTCGATGCTCCGCCCATAAGGATCACACCACTTTTTTAGTCACGTGACCACCTGCACATAAATAAATAGCAGGGGTCTTTATTCCTATAACAGCTTTTGGACTTTGTTTGAGCTTCTAATCTCCAACCTGTCTTATCTCGCTGAAACATAAGCAAAACAATTTTTCAATGTTCTACGTCTTTTTAATCTCTGATAGTATAAATAATGGTCTTAAAAGGATTAACTTTTAATCCTTTAAGTTTCTATCGAACTTTTAATCCCTTAAATATATCGAAAAATCGAAACGACTATATCACGCTGGCCAAAGAAGTTGTACCTTTTCATAGCTTTTCACATGAGTCGATCTTAATAACTTCGAACACGATGCAGTAAACTTAACTTAACTAAACTTAACTTAACTTGAATATTAATTAATCGTTGATTCATACTCGAACTAATTTTTAATTATCACCATTAGTAGGGCTTCTTAATCTTTGAATAGCTTATGGACTTTGAACTGTTAATCCTTAAAAAGTTTAACTTTTATACGTAAACAAAACAACTTTTTAATCTTCTATGTATTTTTAATCTCTGATTGTATAATCAATGGTCTAACAAATTTACAAATATATCGATAAATCGAAACGACGGTACCACGCTGGCTAAAGAGATGATACCTTTTCATAGCTTTGAATATTTTTAAAGTACACGAGTCGGTCTTAATAACTTCGAACACGATGCAGTAAATTTATATTAATTATTAATATTAATATTAATTAATTATTAGTATTAATTTATGAATATTAATTAACCCTTAATTATCACTAATTCATAATTAGTACTAATCCTAACTTATATTTTATTGTTACTCTGTTCGACTTGCCTGAATAGGATCAGAACAGGTCGACTCATGCTCACTGCATAACGGATGGTAGGGGAATCTGACAGCCAATTCGAGTATTCTCGTTCTGTAAATAGGACCGTTTTGCGGAGCTCTTCCTCATTTTCTAATCGTGTTAGTAGAACCATCTCTGGAATCGTTTGAGTTGATTTTTTTTAAACCTTCTATTCATTTTGGTTGGAATGTTGTGTTATCTCATTGTTTCATATTAGATCAAATTCGTTTTTAATTTTCTCATCGTTTAATTTTTTAAACTGTTCAATATTTTTTTTCAAAGTTAAGATTAACTCTTTTTTTCTATTTTAATTATTTCCTTAAGTTTTTTTTTTTCAGTTCGTTTTTAATTTTCTCATTGTTTAATTTTTTCTTTTGTATTAGCTTTCAATTATTTTTAATTATTGAATAATTTTTTCAATTAAGATTAATTCTTTTGTTTTCAATAAATTTTGATTTTTTCCTCATTTAATATTTTTGTAGTTAGAGTTTTAGTTTTTGTAAATTTACGAGTTACTTTTAGCACGTCATCATTAAATAAATGTCAGTATTGTGACAGAGTTTTTAGTAGGGAGTCTAACAAAGTTCGTCATGAAAAGCCATGTCCGGCTAATCAGACGCGGCGTACATGTGTTTCCTGCGAGAAGATTTTTAATTCTGAAACGCAGTGCACAAAGCATGTACGTCAACCAGAAACACCGCTCGTCATGTCAAAGCGAAGGTGGTTGGAGGCGGCTATGAGATCTCTATTTCAGATCGAGACATCATTTGGAGGAGATCTCAAGACTTTTTCCTTCCATGTTCTGAACCAATCGATACAGTGGAATTTCTCTGCAATCAGACAGATACTGTATATCGATTGATTTCAGAATTTTGGTCGGAATCAGACGCACCCCTAAAGTTCAATTTGAATCGGAGGTGTACGAAAACGTGAAAGGAGAGACGTGCGATCATGCCTTCAAAACCAAGCTATCTACGACATCTCTTCCGTCTTGGACAGTCTAAGCGGAACGTATGCGAATATGGCTACCGAAATGGAAGAGATGGCAATGAAGAAGAGCGGATGGTTCCTTAAAGATCTTGACGGTCTTCTGTTGAAAGTCAATCGATTTAGACCTCTAGGCGCCTCCAGTATACTACTATACAGTATACAACTATATACCACTTCCGCCTAAAATATCAGCTAAAAAAGCTATTATAAATGTTCGAAATGATGACGAGCAGTGTTTCAAGTTTGTCATATTGTCATACCTCGTCGTCGATGCTTATAAACCACAACGTGTGAGCATGTATAAAAACTTGCAACACAAATACAACTTTGCTTGGTGAAAACTTTTGAGCGACACGTGTCAACGTTTTCGCCATTGGAGAGTCTGGAGACATGTATCCGCTGAAAGTGGCTATGGAGGAGAAGGCTTATCATCGTGATCTCCTTCTGCTGACAACGAATGATGGGCGAAGCCACTTCAACAAATTAGTGGCTTCGCAGATTTCCGGCCACCGTTGCGGAAAACACGTCTGCAAGCGATGTTTAACCCACTTCAATTCAGATGGAAGAGACATCGCTGAGCGGGTGAGGGAGCACATGGAGTACAGTGGGGAAAATAAACTCGAATAGTACTCCCGGCCTGCAACGATGAGGGGAATCCTCAGAATATATCGTTTATTAACATCCAACGACAAGTGAGGATTCCCTTTGTCGTATATGCAGATTTTGAATCAATTTTAGAAAAGATTCAGCCGGAAGATTCGAGATTCTCACAGATGACTCCCTACCAGAGACACCTTCAGATGAGTTTCTGTATTTATGTGAAAATAGCAGAAAACATCCCACGCCACTCGCTGCCTGCAGATTTTCCCGTTGAACCCTACATCTCAACAGGTTTCAGCGGCGAAATTTATGGCATATATCAAGGAAGTGGCGGGAAAAGTGTCTCAGGTGTACTAATGAGCGGCTCATTAGGCCCTGGTACCATCGCAGAAGGAAGCCCACCTCCGATCCCAATCCTGCTATCTTTGTTGCCGTCCATACACTCCTGAGAATGAGAAAGTGATGGATCACGATTACATCACAGGGATGTATAGTGGTCCAGTACATTTCAAATGCAATATCCTCTACCGTACTCCACATTTTCTTCCCGTCCTCTTCCACAATCTCAGCGGTTACGACGCTCACTTTATCGTCCGAGAGTTGGAGCGTGACTTGAATGAAGAAGAAAAGAAAAAAGTACGTATTGACGTCATCCCTAACTCTGAGAAGAAATACATCTCCTTCGGAATGACAGTGGGCGCCTTAACCGTTAGGTTTGTGGAATCCTTCCGTTTCCTAGCTTCCAGTCTCGATAGGTTGTCCAAGAATTTACTCAAACCTAACTTTAAGGAGAAGAGTACACTTATGATTACATGGATTCGTTCGAGAAACTTTGGCAGACGGTTCTGCCCCCGAAGGAGGCATTTTATAGTGAATTAAATGAAATACCCATCTTGGACAATGACTATCGGTATGCTCAAGCGGTATGGGATGCGTTTAATATCAGAACCCTGGCCGAGTACAGCGAACTCTACCTCAATGTAGATGTCATGCTCCTTTGCAACGTCTTTGAAAATTTCAGAGATGTCTGCTTGGGAGCATATTCACTGGATCCGGTCTGGAATTAAATGGCACCCGCACTCGCTTGGGATGCCATGCTGAAGTATACGGAAGTACAATTAGATCTATTGGCTGATTTACAGCAGGCTATGAGCTTAGGACTTAAGTTAGTTCGAGTACAATCGAGCTCTCAGATTCTGACAATCTCAATGGCTTCAAAGTTACATTGACCTCAACACAAAACATCGACAACAGACTACTAATGACTTTGACAAACACTTCTACAAGCTCACGAACAATGCCGTTTTCGGAAAGTTTATGGAGGATGTGCGAAAACGGCATAAAATTGAGCTTGTAGTTAGTCAATGACGACTAAACCGACTTATAACGAAACCAACTTATAAGGACAGGGCGATATACACCGAATCGTTAGTGGCAATGCCACTTCCAGTTTTGGACTTTGAACAGATCAAAATAAACAAACCTATTTACGTAGGAATGGCCATTCTGGATCTTTCCCAAGTCCGAATGTACGATTTTCACTACCATTCAATGTTAGCGTACTACGGACCAGGCAGACTAAAACTTATGTACACAGATACTGACAGTTTATTATATCATACAAACAGACAATTTTTATAATAACGTGGACAACTACATGGACGAACTCGATACATTTGACTACTCGCACGACCATAATAATACAACGAAAGGTGTTGGAGAAATTTAAAAATGAGGCCAAAGTCCGAGTTTGTCAAACTGCGTACGAAAATGTACTCGCTGCGATTCCATAGATATGAAATGAGGAAAAGAAAAAGGCGAAAGGGACCAACATAGGTAGCTGTTCAAAATAGGTTATGATTTTCACATTACCTCACCGCATTGAAGACGGAAAAGAGTATAAGACAACTTTTCGCTCTATAATATTGATGCAACATAAACTCTTTTCCGTCGAGCAGACTAAAACGTCCCTTTCGCCACACGACGATAAACGTTATCATGTCGACGGGATTAGTACCTTGACCGCTGGTCATTATTCCATACCGGATATGTAGATAAAGTGTGGGGATATGGCAGAATTTCTTCCTATAATAATCTCTCTCACAATATTGACCGATATAAATAATATAAATTGTAAATAGTAGTGAATAATTTTGTTTAAAAAAAAAATTAAATAAACACAATTAATTAAACAAAACAATTTTTTTTTTTAAATATATATTAAGTAAGTAGTTTGATTTTCCTTAATATGTAGGTATCAGTAGAAAACTTAAACGTTTAGTAGAAAAGTATTGAAAGATGAGGTTTATTAAATCAAATCTAAATTTATTTATTTTAAAGATATATTATTTTTTTTTTTTTAATCCACACTATGAAAAATGACCAAATGGAAAAAAGGTTTAAAGGAAATTTTCAATTATTCATCGTTTCCAGATGCTATTGAAGATTTAATTTTGTAAAAATAATTTTTTTATTAATTTTTTTCTTTTTTTTTTTACTTGTTGATATATTATTGGCGTTCCTATTTGTAAACCGTGATGGCCGGGCAAGTTGGGGCGAAGATTCCAAGGTGCCCGGTTCCGAACGGTGTGAGCTGGATGGCGAGGCTGTGCTGGCCGGGCAAGCTGGGGCGAAGGTTTTAAGGTGCCCGGTTCCGATCGGTGTGAGCTGGATGGCGAGGCCGTGATGGCCGGGCAAGTTTGGGCGAAGGTTCCAAGGTGCCCGATATATATCTTGACACTCCCACTCTGGTAAGCTGACAGGATAAGACCACTAAAGACTAAAAAGAATGTATGTTACAAAATATTAACAGCAATATTATATCAACAAACCTCCCCGATGCACTCAAACCTTGACGAGGTGGAGAGGCTTACTTGTAAATTATATTTAGAAAACGAAAATATGAAACATTTAATCCTTATTTATTTATTTTTTGTTTTTATTTATCATAGACAAAATTAGTTTATAGGTCTCAACCATCACGGTAAGTATATCGATAACTACGAGCTAAAATCAATAAAAATTGCTAAAATAAAATAAAATTTGTTTAAAAACGGTGATAGTGAAAAATTGTGTACTCGATGCTCTATATTTTAACATATTTAATAGGTTACAGCATGCTAAAAATCATATTAAAAACATGCTAAAACTGTGATAAAACATAGTAAAACAAATCTGGTGCGGTGCACGTATACATTTACAGCAGCACTATTCTTATTTCCGGAAATATTTTTCAACCTAGAAATTTTTTTCCCTCCTTTAGTTAATTATTAAATTCCTTCATAGTTTATATTTATCCATTTTTTTTTATTATCTATAAAACTAATTTTCTATTACTAGTAACAATGAGAGGTGGTGGCACCGACACAGACAAATAAATACACACTCTCTCTCTCTCACACACATTTTGTGAGACTTGATTATTTGGAATCGCAGGACCTTAAAACGTATATTTCCGTTGAAAACTGTGATTTGAATAAAATCGATTATAAAAATATCTAAAATCCGTTAAAATCAATAAAAGTTTATAAAATCACTAAGAGCTGTTAAAATCAAGAAAAATTACTAAAATAAATAAAATAACCGGCAAAAACAGTTATAAAAAATATCTAAAATTGATTAAAATATACAAAAAAATATATATGCAGTCTAGCTAACAAAAGACCTACTCAAAAAATAATATCTATGAATTTAAAGAAAATGATGGATTTGGTTGTAACATTATTCCTGGTATTATCACCGAACTGTATTTTCCTATTGGAAGTTGAGAAGAATTAACTAAAATCAATAAAAATCGATAAAATTACGGGACTTTGTTATGGGAAGTTAGTGAAAAATGTATATGGTCGGATACCCTCCTTAGGTACACCCAAACTCCCGAAGGTGGGCACCGAATAAATTGTGATTTAAATGTGTGTTAGTGTTATAAACAGGTGATAAATAGAGTTAGGGAGATCGAAGTTGGGTCCGAGTACACACTAAGACGAACGAATGTCACCCACTATCTCGGTGAGGCCGAACAGTCTCATACGGCTCCGAGGACATCTGAGAGATCTCTGGACTGGTACGAGTGCAATTACGAGTTTGTTGATTTTAATTAAATCAAGTTCAGAAAAGGGGAAAAACAGTGTAAGAATGGTGAAAAAATCAGTTGAGAAGGCTGTATTTACATGAAATTTAAATATTGGGAAAGTTGCATAAATGTTAGACATTGAGAAGATTATGTAAACAAGCTAGGAGAATTTCCAAGTGGAGTAGATGCTACGCCCTAACGGACAGAAAATGTATAAACATAAAGAAGATTATAGAAAATTAAAAAAAAAAAAGATATATAGGTAGGTAAAGGTAAAAATTGAGAAGATTGCATTAAATGAAAAAATTAAAAAAGGTAAAAAAAACTTTGGCTAATAATAATAACGTAACCTATCCACATATTATGAAAGGATTAAAAGACTATATCATTGTTCGTAAATGATAAAGAAACTTTAAAGGATTTAATAGTTAACTCTTTTAAGGCGTTTTAATAGTTTATACTATGAGAGATTAAAAATTTGTTTTGTTTATTTTTCAGCGAGATTAGTAAAGATAGAGGATTTACAGTTCAAAGTCCAAAAGCTGTAATAAGAGAAAGAAGCGTTACATATTTGTTTATGTTTTAGAAGCTCTGTGTGTTTGTTTAAATTGTAGAGATTAACAGTTCAAAATCCATTGTTTACTTTAAGCAAATGAATCAAGAGATATAGGATTATTCAAGTTTGACATTATCTATTCTGAAAGGATTAAAAGAACAAAGTCCATGTTTACATTTCACCTGGACATCACCCAACTTGCTTATACATGATCAAACCTGTTTACATCTAGGTGAAGTTAAATGTTATGTGAAGGTTATATAAAAGATCTCCGCAAACGGCCCTATTTGTAGAACGAGAATACTCGAATCTGATGGGATGTCAGGTAAAACCCCCACCACAGATCATAATACCCCCACCATCCGTTATAAAGTGAGTATGAGTCGACCTGCTCTGATACTATTCAGGCAAGTCGAATAGAGTAACAATAAAATATAAGTTAGGTATTATGAATTAGTGTTAATTAAGGCTTAATTAATATTCATTAATAAAAGTTTAATGCATCGTGTTCGAAGTTATTAAGACCGACTCGTGTACTTTAAAAATATTAAAACTATGAAAAGGTATCACCTCTTTGGCCAGCGTGGTACCGTCGTTTCGATTTTTCGATATATTTGTAATTTTTTTAGTCCATTGATTATACAATCAGAGATTAAAAATACATAGAAGATTAAAAATTTGTTTTATTTACGTATAAAAGTTTAACTTTTTAAGGATTAACAGTTCAAAGTCCAAAAGCTATTCAAAGATTAAGAAGCCCTACTAATGGTGATAATTAAAAATTAGTTCGAGTGTGAATCAACGATTAATTAATATTCATCAATTAAAATTTACTACGTCATGTTCGTAGTTATTAATACCGACTCGTGTAGTTTGAAAATATTTCAAAGCTATGAAAAGGTATAACCTCTTTGGCCAGCGTGATACAGTCGTTTCGATTTTTCGATATATTTAAGGAATTAAAAGTTCGATAGAAACTTAAAGGATTAAAATTTAATCCTTTTAAGACCATTATTTATACCACCAGAGATTGAAAATACGTAGAACATTGAAAAGTTGTTTTGTTTATGTTTCAGCGAGATAAGAAAGGTTGGGGATTAGAAGCTCAAACTCAAAAATCTGTTAGAGGAGTAAAGAGCCCTACTATTTATTTATGTTTTAAGAATTAACAGTTCAAAGTCCATAAGCTATTCAAAGATTAAGAAGCCCTACTATTTGTTTATATTTTAGGAATTAACAGTTTAAAGTCCATAAGATGTCATAGGATTAAGGGACCCTACCCTTTGTTTATGTTTTCAAAGTTCATGTTAACATTTTACCCAGAAAATAAAAAGCGGCCGGGAGACACTTCTACCCTATAAGGTGGGTAACTGACCCTTCATTGTATAGGTTAAGATTATATAACCGTTGGGAAGTTTACAGACTATAAAGTGGTTACCTGACCCTCAAACGATAGAAAAACAACATGGCGGCCGGGCAAACTCATGTTCTCTAAGTTGGGTATTTGAATCTTCAATGGGTGGAGGGGATAGCCCTTGTGGACGGAGCTTATGCATAGGTGCCGCGGGCCACGCGACTGGATCACGTGACTAAAACATGTGGGCGGAGCATAGACAAGAGGATGCAAGTGGTCACATGAATGGATTACGTGATTAAAACATGTGGGTGGAGCATATACCAGAGGGTGCAGGTGGTCACGTGACTGAACCACGTGTTTAAAAAGTGGTGTGATCCTTGTGGGCGGAGCATAGACCAGAACGTGACTGGATCACTTGACAAAAAGAGGCGTGGCCCGATGGTTAAGGCTAGATCGATGGGAGACCACGTTGTAGTCTACCTTAACTACAACGTGGTCTCCCATCGACCTACCGATATCGAGCCTTAGTCGAGGTGAGACCACGTGGCAGTTAAGGTTAGGTCGAGGTGAAAATTCAAATTTCCTGCCATAGGTCACGTGACCAAATGACCAGAAGCTGGCTTCTGATTAGCTGCTCACAAAATGCTTCCCCATTTCTCCTCTACTACTAATAATAATAAACTTATTTTTTTTATTGTGCCAACGCTTCGACCTAGGTTGTAGGGACTTCATCTGGTCTAGGTAAAATAAAATAGGATAATGGTTGTTATCCCGTTTTTAAATATTATAATTTAATATTAATTACTTTAATATTAACTTAAAATTAACATAAATAAATAATTAAATTAAAATTAAAATTATTTAATATTAACATAAAATTTAATATTATAAAACATAAAAAAATATAGGTAAAATAGGAAGATAGAAATATTATGCCAACTTCTCTCTAAATTACCTCTACGGTCAACTACATCCACAACAAAATTAGAATGATTTTATTATCAATTTGATTCCAAGTGCATGAAGTTGTTATGGCAACGAAACGTACTTTTAAGTTGGACACTTTTTCTCTTAGCAATTTGTTTATGGTTACTGTTCGATTCCTGCGGATAGCACCGTGATGTTTTAAAAGCCTAAAGCATTCCTCAATAAACGGTCTATCTAACACAAAAAAAAAATAATCCAAATCGGACAGGTAATTCCTGAAATTGGTGTGTTAAATAAAAAAAAACTCTTCAGCTTTAGATAGTTTAGATAGATGTTCATTTTTTTGGTTTATTATTTTCAATAATAGATCATTGTTATCGAGCAAGAATTTTTTTTTTTAACCCTCCTAAAAATTTGAGGTTTTAGGCTAAAGATAAGTATTATCCAAATATCAAATAAATAAAAAAAATA
The DNA here is from genome assembly GCA_948150685.1 of Rhaphigaster nebulosa. Taxonomy (NCBI): domain Eukaryota; kingdom Metazoa; phylum Arthropoda; class Insecta; order Hemiptera; family Pentatomidae; genus Rhaphigaster; species Rhaphigaster nebulosa. The sequence goes on along the minus strand of OX411306.1, from coordinate 136,080,830 downwards.
CTTCCGTCCGCCGTCCTCGGCTTTTCTCCGAAACTACTAAGTTTTTATTGAGATTCGAAAGCAAGGTAACACCTCACCCCGGAATGATTCTCGACATCACCATTCGCCTGTTTGTTTCAAAACGGCGGCCGATTAGAGTTTTTATAAGCCCATAAATCGGCCATTTATAAAGATAGAGGGAAATGTAAGATGTTTAAATCAGCATAAAAAGGAATTAAAATATATATATATATATATATATATATATATATATATATATATATATATATATATATATATATATAATAAAAATATATATATATATATATATATATATATATATTATATATATATATATAATTTTGGTTTATTATTTTCAATAATAAACTAAAGAAAAAATGTTTGTGACCCCCTTCAAAATTTGAGGTTTTACGTTTCGAGATACGAAGAATCCAAATATTGAATAAAAAAAAATCGTTTTTTTTGTTTTAGTTATTATCAATCGAAAGCTAGTGCAATTTCTTTCAAAAGGAAAAAAAAATCATTTAAATCGGACCTGTATTAGCTGAGATCTAGCGTAATGAACTTCGTAGACTGATTCTCCGGCGCTGCATGCCATCGGGGCCCTAAGCCTCCTTATTTCTCAATTGGGCTTTTGACTTCCCCACATCTCTCTACCTCATCCTTTCTGGGATTATTTCTGCACTTCCTTTGGCTTCTTGGTATTTCCTTTTTCTTTTCCCATTGGTGGGCACATCCAATATTTTCCTCTGTACCATTTTAGATACTGATTACATGTTCTAACCATTTCAGCCTACTTGCATTGCCACAGTTTTTTCTTAACATTCCCAGTTCGGCACTCTCACGACGATCATCTTGAGACAAGCTTCAAATTACTGCTCCTTAGGTTTCCTACTGGTTAATTTATTTGCTGAACTTGGTAGATTCTTTCATAAAGTATTCTGTACATGTTCCTTTCCCGAAACTCTCCAACTGCTCATTTGAAAGTTAATCTAATTATCTAAACAGTAAACCAAAGCAACACAGAAAGTTCTGTGAAGTGACAGACCAGATAATTTTGAAAATATTACTATATAAATATTACTATATTACTATATAAATTACTATATAAATATTATATTACTAGATAGATAAATAATTAACCACTGTGTAATATTTTGCAGTTTTTTTTTTTTACATTAATCAACATTTTGTAATGCTTCAGTTATACCTAACTATCTAAATTAATTGGCAGTTTGTATCATCGTTTGAGATACTCTTCGTACAGGTCCCTATCGGTTGAGATTTTGTATAAATGTTTTTTATTAATTGCTTTTATTTGGTGTAGATGAATTATTCTTTCTAATAATATCCTCATCCATTACTTAATTGAAATATTTTTTATAAATAGAAAGCTATTCTTTAATTAGATTTAATACATATTAGCCAGTCAATTAATACCTTTGTATTACTTTACTTGTAACCAATTGACCGTAGTAGCTGATAATAGTAAAATTTAATTCAGCTGAAAAGTAATTGCCATCGATGGTCCACAAATGTCAACCCGTTGTGCAAGAACAATCATGAAGACGATAACTGCGGTTCACCGCTATTTCCCAAAATCACATTCCGCAGAGCTTTCGCTGCCTAAGATAAAAGACTTTTGGCTGGTTATTCAACATTCCTAGTCACTAGGTTGCTACTATTAGGTTTGCAGTCGCTGATACAACAACTAAGAGTTTTTATTTCTGAACTTTATATACGTCAGCTCTTTGGAAACATGAACATAGCTGATGTACAGAAAAACCTCTTAACTGATTGGCCAATTAGAAACTCATAGTTACTAATTTCATTATATTTGATAGTTAATAAAGAAATTCAAGTTCAGAGAAACGAATGCAAGAAAAGAAACATTCAGAAGATTTTATCTCATGAATCAACTCCATATGTGCTTTTAAAAATTTTGAAATTGAAATTGATATGAAAAATGAATTATAATAAAGAAAATTACATAATAATGCAAAATAAATTCCAAAATTGATATGTATTTGGATAATTCGGATTTTTATTATAGGACTTGTTACATATCCATATTTCAATATTCCATTTTTTTTTTCGTGATATGGAATCCGGATTCGGCATTGAAAATGGAAATCTAGATGAGGGATTAAAATATTACTTTGACATATAAATTTATAGCTAATAATATAAAAGTTAATTCCAATTCTCTCCGCCGCACGGTGGGACGAACGCACAGTAAACTCGGACGTTTGGGCAAATAATGAAAGTTCAAATATTACAATTTTCCAATTCATCGATTGGCAGGACCATGCCTAGCCAAAGATCCTTCTGATACATGTTGTCAGAGGTCTGTAGTCCAAGAACATGCGATTATTGTAAATATTTTTCCTCTAGAATCCTTTTAATATGGTAACGTCCAAACTGCCGCAAGAGTATACCTGTCTTTAAATCCATTTAGTAGCCACATTAGGCGCAATTTAGTGAACTTTATATTACTATGTATGGATTAAATTAAAATTTCAAACCAATAATTCCTAAGACCTAACGTACAATTCAATCTCGGTATCTGCCCAGGCCGCTGCTGGGCCTTAAACTAAATATTTGATTTTTAATTTATAATGGCTTTGAACCAACTGAGAAAAAGCCACTGTCCAATAGTTTTTCGAACTATTTTCGTAGAGAGCAATAATTTAATAAACATAACAGTTAACAAATATTGTTATTTTTTGGTTGATGAAATTATAAATTACTTAAAACTAATATAGCCTAGAAAATATATAAACTTAAAGAAAAAAAATAAAATATTTTTGATTACATATTGTTATTAAATTTTAAATGATATATTTCATCCTAAAACAGTTGGTTCACCAACGTTTGGATTTTCGTTCCATATTTTTTGGCATATTAAAAACGCAGGAAAAGATATTTCCATGCAGTTTGGATAAAAAAAAGTCAGAAATAATGAATAAAATTCAAATTTTCATTTTTATCAGGATGAGTATGTTGGCTCGTTTCACTGCGTGCCTGTAATATAAAGGTATTGTTAAAGACATAAAGAGTATATGTCGCCAACGGAAAAACTGGGTTTCCACTTCAAGGTAATATACCTGTTTCTTTTCTGAAAAATTAAATAAATTGTAGCTTTTCATACATTTGAATATACACTTGAATAAGGATCAACTTGTTAAAATCAATGTATGTTAACAATCAGTTGTTACAAATGCAATACATTTTTAGGTGTGATTGAATTGCGATGAGTAATTTGTGTTTAATATATAAGCGTGTGCTGTCTATTATGTGTACAGTATAATGTGCTCGGGATTCGGGGTTCATAAAGTCCCAAAAGCTGCGCACATTAGCTTTTTCTTGCGGTAAAATAATTCACGAGGGAAGTTTGAATTATACAATATTATTGCGAAAAAAACACACACAAAAAAAAAACACGAGTTCCTGACAAAACAAGAAATCAGTCAAGTACAGAAGTGATAAACTCAGGAATGAAAAAAAAGCTTCCGATTTGATGCAATCATAGATGGAATGAGAATAGTTGTTACAATTTACTTGAGGCTGAAAAGAAGTTCATTGGATAAGTTAGTAAATAAAGCTTTAGACGTCACCATGACAGTCGATACGGACTCCAGGGTATTAACTAATAAAATTTAACTTGACACAGTAAGTTGCGTCTCTATTACTTCATGTTTTCAGAATGCCGAGTCAATAATGATTACAACTCAGGCGTAACGAGAAATGACAGTTTAGAATTAATATCCCTCTCAAGTTCGAATTAACACAGTCAGATTTGATTTAGAATATGAGTTGAATTGGGTTCTTGTTGAATAGGATCTCATAAGTATCGATGTTATTATCCTTATCTCATTGCCAGGCCATATTATTTTGCATGTATTTTAATTTCATACGTATATGCGCAACTCACCTGAAAATTGGAGGCGATGTGCTCTGCATAAATGATATATATTAATAATTGTAGGTTCCTTCCTTAATGAAAAAAGTTATTTTTAAATGATATATAATCTCAATGAGTTTCTCAATGCAAAGGACACATAACATATTTAGGATGTAGATAGAGATAATTCTATTTATTTATTGAGAAATATTACATTCTGTCTCAGCAGGGACAATGGTATTAGTGATAAAATAAATCATTCGTACATGGATGTAGATAGCTTTCAAAATGTAATTTTACAATATTTACCAAGCAGCTGAAGTTATTAAATTGATCTAATAGAATTGAACAAATAATGTTTAAAGCTCAGGCAGTGATCTATCGACCAATAATAACGACGATGTAACGTAAACACGGAATTCTTGAGAAGTCGGGAGACATTGAGTCAGGAGCGTAACCAGCAGGTGACCAGGAATGTATGTATTTTTTTATGCTGAATTGTATAGTGATATTAGTTTCCCATGAAAACATCCCTGTTCCAAAATAATCAATATAAAAAAAGGAAATACAAAATAACTAACAGAAACATTTTTTCAATAATTGTTATCGTTATAAATATTAGCTATTATTTTTAAAATAGGAAAATAATTAACAATTTTTTCTCCCACTCTACTATTAACTCTGGTGAAAATCCCAGCAATAAATTACTTACGGTAAAAATTTAACGTTAGTTCAACAGTCGATGTGGATTTGACTACAGAGTTTTCGCTTCTCCTGAAATATCCTAAATTATGCGTTTCATAAGGGCGAGATTTTAGGAAAATCAATCAAATCCTCCACGAAATATCAAGGAAATATGAATGTTGAAAAACTATGAAAGACGTGCTTACCACTATCAAACCTAAATTTTACTTTGAAGACGGCATAGTAATGAAATTAAATGAAGTGAAGTAATTAAATTGAAAAGACTCAAAATATCCCGTGGTTTCGGTGTTTCTTTTTCACCAGAACTACATCGTTGTTTTCCGCTTTGTATTTGGAAAGAGAGTTGATGTATTCTTCGATGATATTTCCATCAGGCTCATAGAATCAAAATTAAGATTGTTATAGGTTCATTATGTATAAGGTCCAGAGATCTTAATTTGTGCGATAAAACGAAACTTCTTTCCAGGGAAATACATTATTTATTTTGTTCCCCATTTTGTACAGCAATTAATTTTATTTAACATAACCAAAACACCAACTAAAAGTAAATCAACAAAATAATTAGTTTGCATAAATTTTTTGTACAACAAAAAGTTGATTTAGAAATAAGGAAATTAGGATGCTTACCGCTGGGTCCAAATTACGATATAATATAAATAATTAACTTCTGGGGACTCTTTGTAGTTGATAACAAATAACAAATAATTATTCAAATGAGTCACGTATGTCACCTGTTAATTGCGAGACGAGAGTGATTAGTTTTACTTTGGCCCACCGCAGGAGCTGTAATGGGTAACATACTTCGACTATAAAGATGTCTACCTGGAAGGAACTTAACAGTGATCCAAACCGTTACAAGGTGCAAAAGTATTCCTCCAAAACACGTCATCATATCATATCATGAAATGCCGACTAAAGGTTTTTTCATCAGCTTAGAAAATAAATTAAAATTTGTAAGGTTTCTGTGAATCTACAAGATATTGAAGACATCTGTAAGTACCTGGTTTCGAACCAAAAAACAACTGCTGAGAACGGGCGCTTCAATTATTTTTCTCAACATATTGGATTCGGATACAATTTTTCTAAATCCGTCTTAAATTATTTGTATATATTAATATCAGACGCGAAGTCCATTGTCCAACGAGGACGGTTCAGCTTTTTAAACGCAATAATTTGTGATCACCCATGATCGATACAATTGATGAAGAAACATTTGGCTGCGAATAAAAAAATAATCACTTTTACCCTAAAATTACAATTTAAGCTAACCTACCACGACAACGGCCCAGCCATGCAAGTGCCTATTAATGTCCTACAACTGTAAAAAGAATAATTTAGCACGCTTAGCATCAACTTCGCAAGCATAAAGAATTGGTTTATTATAATTTCAGAATATAATATATGCGATGATTCCAATAAAAAAAAAATACCTGGTTTGTAACCAGGAAGGCTGGTTTACAATATTAAGTTTTTTGATCAAAGCTCAGATCAAAAAACTTACTCGTACAAACCAGTCATAACACACAGCCACATATTTTCATCCAGCAATAATAATTCCCATTTATTCCCGTCCAAACAACAGTAACATAATCTACAGTCAAATTAAAAATTAGAATATACCTTGTTGGTATTTTTCTTTCTTCACATTCTCTGGAACTATCAGGATCCACCTCAAAAATATTTCTAACTGAAACTTTCTCCTCTAGTGTATATTAGTCTAGGCGGTGAGTCTGGCTGAGTATGCAAAAATCGTGCTCCGCGGTTTCTCTTCTGATTCTTATCCGGAGGGTCCTACTGACCATGGAACTGTATGTTGCCACCCGAAATGTGGTAAGTATAGGCTGGAGAGGGGTGGGGATACCGCGATGCGGTGCTCCTGCTCTAAACCCTATAACTCGATCATGGAGCATGGCCAAGAATCGAATTTAGTCTCAAATTGTTCGTGTAACAGTCCTGAGAAATATTTGTCGTTTCATTTTTTCTAAGTAAGCACGAGTGAATCGAGCGGAGAGTTGTAAAGAGTATCCCCTAAAATATAAAATCCCACTAATTTTATTATATAGAGCATATCTGCCCATATTCAAATTTGCCAACGGAGCAAATGTGCGGTGCGGTGCGTATGTGCACGCAATCGTCATCAACTTTGACAGATTAGACTCTCCATTTTCGTTTCATATTTGGAGTCTACATAAAATTTCTAGAAGAATTAACGTCTGATTTGAGTTATAATGTTTCCCCTCGCATGCGCTAGTAATACGCAAAGTGCGTAAAAGACAATACTGTCATCTTCTGAAATACGACATGTGACACTAAGTGTTTATGTATTTTTTGGCGCTGAATCGAATGGTGGTATAGTTTTTCAAAATAAATATCCTTGTTCCGAAATAATTATTGTTAAAATAGGAAAAACAAAATACAAAAATCGTCATCAGAAACATTTTTCGATAATTATTATTATTTTTAGGAATCATTTTTCATTTTTTTTATAACTACTTAAATTTATTTAATGTCGCTAGTATTATTTTTTCTCAATAAAATCGGTTAGTCTTTTTATTTCGAAATAAGTTTGACAGCAAAATACACACATTGTTTGCATGCATACATACACACATATATGTACATTTATGTAATCATAATTGAATACATAATTGTATTTTTTTTTTATTGGAATCATCGCATATATTATATTCTGAAATTATAATAAACCAATTCTTTATGCTTGCGAAGTTGATGCTAAGCGTGCTAAATTATTCTTTTTACAGTTGTAGGACATTAATAGGCACTTGCATGGCTGGGCCGTTGTCGTGGTAGGTTAGCTTAAATTGTAATTTTAGGGTAAAAGTGATTATTTTTTTATTCGCAGCCAAATGTTTCTTCATCAATTGTATCGATCATGGGTGATCACAAATTATTGCGTTTAAAAAGCTGAACCGTCCTCGTTGGACAATGGACTTCGCGTCTGATATTAATATATACAAATAATTTAAGACGGATTTAGAAAAATTGTATCCGAATCCAATATGTTGAGAAAAATAATTGAAGCGCCCGTTCTCAGCAGTTGTTTTTTGGTTCGAAACCAGGTACTTACAGATGTCTTCAATATCTTGTAGATTCACAGAAACCTTACAAATTTTAATTTATTTTCTAAGCTGATGAAAAAACCTTTAGTCGGCATTTCATGATATGATATGATGACGTGTTTTGGAGGAATACTTTTGCACCTTGTAACGGTTTGGATCACTGTTAAGTTCCTTCCAGGTAGACATCTTTATAGTCGAAGTATGTTACCCATTACAGCTCCTGCGGTGGGCCAAAGTAAAACTAATCACTCTCGTCTCGCAATTAACAGGTGACATACGTGACTCATTTGAATAATTATTTGTTATTTGTTATCAACTACAAAGAGTCCCCAGAAGTTAATTATTTATATTATATCGTAATTTGGACCCAGCGGTAAGCATCCTAATTTCCTTATTTCTAAATCAACTTTTTGTTGTACAAAAAATTTATGCAAACTAATTATTTTGTTGATTTACTTTTAGTTGGTGTTTTGGTTATGTTAAATAAAATTAATTGCTGTACAAAATGGGGAACAAAATAAATAATGTATTTCCCTGGAAAGAAGTTTCGTTTTATCGCACAAATTAAGATCTCTGGACCTTATACATAATGAACCTATAACAATCTTAATTTTGATTCTATGAGCCTGATGGAAATATCATCGAAGAATACATCAACTCTCTTTCCAAATACAAAGCGGAAAACAACGATGTAGTTCTGGTGAAAAAGAAACACCGAAACCACGGGATATTTTGAGTCTTTTCAATTTAATTACTTCACTTCATTTAATTTCATTACTATGCCGTCTTCAAAGTAAAATTTAGGTTTGATAGTGGTAAGCACGTCTTTCATAGTTTTTCAACATTCATATTTCCTTGATATTTCGTGGAGGATTTGATTGATTTTCCTAAAATCTCGCCCTTATGAAACGCATAATTTAGGATATTTCAGGAGAAGCGAAAACTCTGTAGTCAAATCCACATCGACTGTTGAACTAACGTTAAATTTTTACCGTAAGTAATTTATTGCTGGGATTTTCACCAGAGTTAATAGTAGAGTGGGAGAAAAAATTGTTAATTATTTTCCTATTTTAAAAATAATAGCTAATATTTATAACGATAACAATTATTGAAAAAATGTTTCTGTTAGTTATTTTGTATTTCCTTTTTTTATATTGATTATTTTGGAACAGGGATGTTTTCATGGGAAACTAATATCACTATACAATTCAGCATAAAAAAATACATAAAATGTGTTACATTTTGTATTTCACAAGATGACAATATTGTACTTTACGTATTTCTAGTGCATGCTATGCGAAACATTCCAACGAGACGTTAATTCTTCATGAAATTTAATGTAGACTTCAAATATGAAATAAAAATGGGTATCCTAATTTGTAAAACAAAGGTGATGACGATTGCGCGCTTTGCGCACCGCACATTTGTCCAAAGTTGGAAAATTTGAAATGTATATGAAAAAATGAAGGGAGTTATCTGTAGCATTTTTGCTCTATCTTATAAAATATGAAAAATAAGTGGAATATTTATTTCGGGGGACCCCCTGTTGAACTCTTCGCTCAGGCCGCTTTATAACAAAAATATGGAAAGAAAAAATTTCTCAGCATTGAAATACGATAGATTTGAACCCAAATTCGATTATCTACAATGCTCGCTGGTCGAGTTATAATGATCAGACGATGAGCACCGTATTCCCAATCCCTTCCAGCCTAAATCTACCACAATTATGATAAAAATCAGTGACCATGACTGTTTCAGTAAGAAAGCATTTTAATAACGTAGAATGTAATATACTCAGCAGGATTTGACTACATAAAATTGCTTTCAACGTAATTTTTATGAAATAGCCCATTCTTATTACAAATAGGAATTGATCCTTCTATACCATCATGCGGATGTCAACTGCTTATGATAAGTGCTTCATTCAATTACATCACCAAAAATTTTTTACATCACCCTTTTCTGCAGCTATATTTTATTAATTGTGCGCGATCGCCAATTATGAAGACCATCAAGTACATAGCTGAACTTGGAATAACCTTGCTCCAAGCAAAGGAAAGAACAGTATACCATAAAGTAAGGCGATGCATAACTCAAACTTCTACAACTAGATAAGTATGTAGAATTAAGTAAGTGAGTTAAAACTCATGATAAGCTATTATACTAATATATTTAGAAGGAACAATGACATAACGGGAAACGCTGGACATATGATGTTCAAGCTGATACATGGATTCTTACATCACCACACGCTTCAAAAGAAAAAAAAATGATTCAGATCGTCAACCGCGTACGTAATGTGACCCCAAATTACACACTTTCAAATTTTTACTTCCTTATGGCAGGAGGTTATTAAAAGCAGCCCATTTGATATCAGTGAAAGGGTCTCAGGCAAGATAATTACAGAAGATTGGTAGTCCTTTACTCAAAATTCTACTAAAAAAAAAAAGATGTTGAATATCCATTGTTTCATTTTTTAAGGTTATTATTGCATTTACATCATTATCACAGTTACCTTATCTTATCTACATCGAAACTTAAGATTCGTTTTGGGGCATGGGGCGTACGCAGGAGAGGGGAGCAGAGAGAGGACCTAAAAGTTATTGAAACAAATAAAAATAATTAGAATACAAGATAAGAAAAATAAAATTAAGCCTTTAAAAAAAAAGTGTTGTTTGAGACTAATTGTACTTCCATGCACGTATTTAATTTTCAAATGAATTAATCTTTGTACTTTGTATCCGTTTTTAATTGATCGACATTAACCCTATCGTAGTAACTTTATGTCATTGACAATCAGGTGACTGTTTTGTATCTATTTTGTATGTATACGTCTAGACCACAACAACGATGAAAGGCTTTATATTACTTTGTTAGTAGTTAACTGTTGCACATTCTGGATCCTTCTACCCAGAAGTAAGTGAGTAAAAACGTATTCTTAGATGTATTCAGACACCCGTCTGAATACATCTAAGAATACTTACAGAGAGTTGGTGAGACAAGCCATAGAAGGCAGGTGGCATCAGCAACCCTTCACTCCTGTAGGCTACAGGCTGTAACTCCTATCCCAATGTTTTATTACTGTCAATTTAGGCATAATACAGGACCCGATCTTGCAAAAGATGAAATAGTTCTAATATTTTTAATTTTTTTGTTTGAACCTAAACTAGAATTAAAAAAACAAATTTGCTACTTCGAAAGATCTGTGCGATCTGTGTAGCAGCGTAAAGCCACCGACAATTTGGCTCTATTTTCAGTTATACATCTATGTTACGCTACCATTAGTTGTATCAAAACCCACCTTGGCAGGTTGTTTTCGATGGTTACTCAGAGGATGCGGTTAATAAGATCACCAAAAGTACTCAACGACTCCGACTCTGTGCTCCTCTCTTCTGCTGTGATATATTTTTCTATGAATCCACCATCATCAAACTACCTCAGGAAAAAGTTTTGGCCAATGAGAACAACATGATGCGCCTCATCACACTTCTTTACGATTCATTTAACTCGCCAGGGCACTAAAGTGAAAGTTACCGAAGAAGACGCTGATCGGGACATCATTGGCATGGCATTATGCAAAAGCACAACATTTGACCATGTGATTTAAGTAGGAGAAGATTTCAATCTCCTCGTTCTCTTCAATGGTTTAAGCTCTTGTGCTACTAACACCTACTTCCAGAAGAGTAACAGAGGAGAAACTGGCAATTGGCATTACTGTAATTCTTCTTTCAGTCGCTACTTGCTCAACGCTCACCAGAGATAGTGCTGTTTATTCATGCATTTAGGTGTGACACTACTTCGGCTCCTTTTGGCCTTGAAAAAACCAAGTTGACTAGCATATTAAACGAAAATCCCCAACTTGAAACAACTTAGAACTGATTGAACTTTTGTTGCAACCAGGCACAAGTAAGTAGGCCTAAGCAAATGCTGGAGAGGAGTTTTTTAGAGCTATTTTTGGTGATGATTCTTATCGGCCACCTTTTCATTGCCGCTACAAGCTGCTCGTCAAATCTGCAGCTAACTCCAAAATTAATCTTACTCTCTCTTCCCCAAAAGAGGATGCGGGACACCATCACGCTTACAGAACTTACCTGCAAATTTAAAAGTGGTTGGGGGTTGAAAAAAATCCTACATATTGTGAGTGGAAGCTCGATGATCAGAGGCTTACCCTTATCACTATCACCCTGGATCCTGCTTCTCAAATCCTACTGTGTATGATTTCCTATAAGTGCAAAAAAGTTGCAACAGCATTTGCAATTACCGAAAAGCTGGGGTAAAACGCTCAGTCTTCTGTCAGAATAATATCTTCAACTAAAGGATTGTGATGACTAGGAAGGCATCTCAACCCCTAAATTGAACGATCGGTAAGATGAGCCTGTGTCGACTATTCGATATCATAATTCATTCGATGAATGTGTTCTTTCTTCGGATAAGAGCATTTCTTAAAGGCTGGTCCGATAAGATTGCCTAAATTACTATCATTTTTTTCTTTTACACGTATGTATACTACTTCTATTTACTTTTTTTAATAAACTAAAATTCTAGTTATTACAATAAACGTTCTCGTGAACTGCTTTCATTGATTAATCTTAAATTCCGTTTTTCATGGTTTTCGGCTATATGCTAATTTTGAGGAAATCATTGAGCCTACAGTTGCCCGTTAAAACTCAAATTAAAGCCAAATTCCGAATTGCTTTTCTCATAAGATAAGTATTTTCGATGATATTTGACAAATTTAGAGACCAAAATAAAGATTTTTCACTTTTTGGAAAAAATGTTCAATCTTTGAAGCCTATAGGCTGAGCTATATCTCAGGAACCACTTAAATTACTGATTTTGTTCAGGTCTAAAGTTGTGGCAAACTTAATCTGGTTTAATAAAAGTAACCACCATATTTTATTTCTAGCTTGGACTCTGGAAGATATCGATCAGAAACTGAATAGTGTGAAACTGTCCGTATTTCTTTGGCTGTTACGCACAGGTCTTTCGAAATACAAAATTTGTTTTTTTTACTACTGGTTCAGGCTAAAAAAATTAGAACTACCTGACCATTTGCAGGATCGGGTGTATAATTTAACTTGACTGTTGCCTAAACTGTGGTAGACGTACGCCCAGGGGTACAGGAAGAGTTTGGTAAGGATACGCAATGCATTCGGGTTTGAACATAGAAAAATAATAAAACAACTTCGTTACTTGTTAGTGCTGTGAAAGTTAGTTTTTAATATCTTCACTTATTCGTAAAGTTGCTGTTTCAGCATTAGTAGAAATCAAGTCTGATATGTATTGATGTGTGTTATTTTTGGACAATATTATTTTTAGGCACAAATTATATATAATACGCACAAGGTGCGAACAAAAGCTAAGGGACCAGCAGGTAGGAAGGAAATTCCCAACAACACTTACCTACCCTTTACACTAAGATATAAGAAATAAGTTAATTTAAAAGTCTACCGAGAAGTGGGCAGTGTGACAAAGGCAAGGGGTGGTCCGCCCGGGAAGATGTAATAAATTTTAGGAAGACGGTCACCCTTGGATCCCGGCTGGCATCCCGAAAAAACGGTGAAGGCCTGGCAAGGCCTTCATTCGATTATAGCATACTAATGGATTTGGAGAGATCGTACCACACCGGACAAGGGGTGGAATTATCAATCAGGCCCTTGGAAAGGTATAAGTAGAGGATAAAGTAAGTAATTCGAATTTATTCATAATCTCACATAATTTTGGGATAATCATCCTCAATGATTGCCCAATGGCACATATACAGATTAGTATATTATCTGCAAAAATATACATCAAACTCAACCTAGATAAAACATAGCAAGTCGATAAAAAGCAACAGCCTTTTGGATACTGAATTACATTAAAATTAAAATTTGCAACCAGGAAACGTATTTTTTTGCAAGTATGATTTGGAAAGTATGATGATCTGCCGTGTTAATAAAAAGAACTACACCCTTCTCATTCTTCCACATAAATCTTATTTATAATATAATTCATGGGCGCACGCAGGAAAGGAGGAGGAGGAGCCTTACCCTTCTCCCTAAAATCAATGGAAAAATTATTAAATTGTGTGAGAGAAGAATGATGAAAATGAAATTGGAAAAAAAAAGGCGTGGAGAGACTATTTTTTCCTCAAAACTCGAACTTAATTTTTAATGAGCTCAATTCTGCTCCAGATTACACCATAACATCCGAATTTGCATAATATTTTTAAAAAATTTCTTGAATAGGGATATGTTGTAACGAACTAAACTCTGATTCTGAAAGGTTCAAAATTTTGACAATTCGCTTCCAATAATGAAAAATATAGCTAGCTGAATTCTGCACCAGAAATCCTCAAAACACCCGAAATCCTTGAAACGGCCGACAGTATAGCTGAATATTCTGCTCTAGAAATGTTCGTTACTCCTCAATCTTCGAACGTTTTTATCAATTTTCTTGAAACCGGTGTATTTAAAATGCATGAAATTCTGTTCTAAAAAGCCACAACGCACTCAAATTCGCATCCGATACTCGAAATTATCTTGAACAAAGGCGAAATTACCTTTGCTTTTGTCAGCTATGTTTTTCTAAGCTAGCCCTCTCCATAAAGAAATTCCTGTATACGCTCTTGATTTGAGGATATTCGGTAATATATACCTGCACTATTATCCAGTTCATGTCTTCAATAAAAATGTTGGTAACCGGAATTTTTCGTGATTTGCGTTCATAAGCTCTATATACTCGAAGATACCAAGGAATCATATAAAAACCACATAAATACGTAATTATTTCCAACAGAATCTGATTTGATACACGAGATTAAAAAAAGTTTTAATTTACAGAATGTGAAAATAATCACATTATGACAAACAAATCACATTATAATCACATTATAAGGTATGCTTGCTCAATGAGAAAATTACTATTACTATAATATATTTATATACATCATTTACTGCCAATTATTAATGGATTTCTCCTGCGTATTAGGTTCTGTTCGGAATTAGGGTCACACAGTTCTAGTAAGAATCATGCTCGTTTACAGATTCAGAGGACGATGTCCGAATATTTCAGCGATCCGGCCGAAAATCAAAAATCAATTTAAAAAAAATAAATCAATATGTCGTCTACTGTTCCAAGTGACTTCTTCAGAGAAACTAATGTGAAAACGGTAGATCAATAACTAACATACCCACAGGAGATAGAAAAAAAAAAGAACAAGAACTACGGATATGATTGCTTAAAAACTACAAATCATATAAAACCTAATAAAATGGATGGTTTGGTACTCAGTTTTGGGTCATTGGTCTGAAATTACAGTATTGCATGAAAGATGTTAAATTGTCTATACTAAGAAATTGCTGATAGCTCGGGCCCGGACTCCTGGGCGATTGTTAAATAGTGAAACGAAAAATAAATCATGAATAAGGAAATACTTTGATAGGAACCCAATCATTCCATCAAGGACTATACCCAGAAGTGGAACATGAAGGCACTGCATTATGCCGTATTAGCCAGATAGTTTTTGGTTTGCCAAATGAAGCTTAAGAATAAACTGGCAGAGAAAATATAATAACTCTTGAAGGCTTATATGCAGTATTCCGAATACTCGAGGACACATTTTCTGGAAAGAAGAAGGAAAAAACATCAAGTCCAGGTTGGACCAAAAGTCCGGTACAAATTTTTTTAAGATACGAATTTAAAGAGATAAACGAACAGAAGCCATGTTCAATTTGTGCAGCACTTGTTTTTCCGAATCGTTACCATTCAGTAACGGAATGTGTTTACCGGAAAACAGTCTCAGAAAAACTGAAATCTAATATGACTGAAGGATCTTCATTGACTGACAGCTTAGAGATATTAAAAATCGATCTAGGTAAAGAAAATTTAAACTGAAGAACCGGGTGAAATTATATCCCTTGATAAAGTTAAATTTAATCATTAATGACAGTATAAAAACAAAGGCTATTTAAGATAGTGGCTCTAATATAAAATTAATTAATCAACGAATTGCTGAAATTGAAAATAATTTAACAAAAGAGTTTACTAAAAACTATCAGCGGATGTAATTTTACTTCGTATTGGAAATGTTACCGATTGTATGACAGCTTAAATCGTCAAGAACGATAATTTTTCCTCTGATATCTTATTGGGTATCAATGCTATTAAGAAATTTAAGTTGATTCAAACTGAAAATTTACAAACAACGGACAGACAAAAATACCGATCTGTGAGTGGTCGACAAGATAATCTTAATCCTTAATTTTAAAGGATCGAATTTAGATCAGATAGTTACGCATCAGTTCAGTAATGATCAGACTGCTGTTGATAAAGACGATTCGCATGATTATATTGAGATAAATTTCAATCGAAATTTAAAAACAGAAGAATCTAAAGCTGATATAAAACATATTAAAGATGAAGAGCGAAAACAAATGATTTCACAGCTAATTAAAAAACATTAGCGCATGGTTGCTAAAGATAAATGTGTTATTGGCCAAGTGCGATCAAAAGAAGCAGATATAAAATACTTTAAAAAAAAGATGTCACCTTTCGTCCTTATAAATCTTCAATCCCTGATGATGTAGAAATAAGAACCCAGATTAAGGCAATCTTACAAGCAGGAATAATAGAAGAATCTGAATATGCATTTGCTTTCCCTGTAAGTCTGGCGTACAAGAAATATGAAAACAAGAAATCCCGCTTTCTGTATTGTTCCGCTAAAAGAAATATAGTCCTAGAATGCTTTCCGTTCCCTACAGTAGAATACGTGACTGCCAAAGTTGTAAATTGTGAATACTTTACAGTTTTAGACATTAATTCTGCATTTTGGTATACCACGCTAAAAGAACAAGATCGAGAAAATTTTTCGTTTATGACGCAATATGGGAAATTCGTGGTCAGAGTCTTTCCAGTTGGTTTCCATACCCCCCATAAATTATTTGCCCTTCATCGACAATGGGAAAATATTTTTCTTTAGTGAAAGAAATTCTAAGCAACGTGTAACCTTATCTAGATAAGCGTTACTAGTAACGTGCGTTACTAGTAACGCACGTTAAGTATGCAGAGTTAAATAAGGATCTGGAACCTTCAGAAGGAATTTAAAGTATAAAGTTCCTATGTCAAGGTAACATAATGGGCAAAAACCAAACATTCATAAGCTTAAAGAAATAAAAGCCATCATGAATAGTGCAGCTTACAGTTTCCTCTACTAGAATAAACAGCGAAAAATATTTTTTTCTTATCAAGGGGTAAACAAAAATTATATCACTCACAAGAAAAAATAATGAAAAAATTCCAATTTTCAATTTTTTAAAAATATTAACATTGGAGAACTCGCAAAAATGATATTGATTCTAATAAAAGATATGCTAAAGAATATACCCAACAAATTTTAGAAAGATTTATCACTTTTTATTTTTTCTAAAAATCACCTTGTTAGAAGGGCCCATTTCACAAGTCTGATGAGAACGACTCGTATCAAGTTCCTTCAGACAGGTTTTATTCATTTTATCGTCATCTTATAGGTAGTACCTCCAATCTCTTACAAAAAATGTCATAAATATCGGAAAAAACGTGGGTAATAATACGATCATTTAGATTCACTTCCTCCCTTTACAGTAATTTATCATTTTATGAGTTCTTTCTCTCCATTTATGTTATATGTTATCACTCCTTGGAATGAAAGTTCTTATGTAAACATGTTACCTGAGGTCAGGGCCGGAACTTGGATTTTTTTCAGGAGGGGCAAGATTAATTGTGCACCCTCTCCCTTTCTTTAGCCCTCTTCCCTCAATAACATTCAATACAATTATTTTAGGGAATATTTATTTCGAAATAAATATCATCTATGTCAAAATATGTTATTAACTCATAACGAACTAAGGTAAAAAAAATCAAACAAAGAATCAAATATTTTCATTTTTAACCTAAAAATAAGGTTTCGTTTGAAATTTGCCGCCGGGGCAAGTGTCCCTTTTGCCTCCCCTCTTCCTTCTCAATCCGGCTCTGCTTGAGATCATGTGCACAAAGCAAGAAAATATACAGAAAATTCGGCTTAGTGCGGTTTGGGAATTTCAATAATACTAAATATTATATTTAGTTTAAAACAGATAAAAATTATTATGGATTGGTATTTTTGCACTATCCTAAAAGTCTGAGGGGAAGCGCACTCCCAAATTTACGTGATCAGCTATTCTCACCTGCAGATAATCGGACGCAGGGTAAATTAAATAAAAATAATAAAACTTGATGCTTAGTGAAATACCGGCAAACGATTCAATATCATCACTATCCCATTTATAGCTCGCGTCTCTACTTCATTTGTCCACTTCTTCTTGGTATCCTTTGAGTCTTGAGCTTATAAGAACATATTTTCTTCTTCTTGGGCGTTTTTACTTTTTTCTCCATTTTCAGAGAATCCTCTCTCTAACTTTTATCCATTTTGAGGACATGATAATCAGAGCCTGTTTCATTTCCTCTTTCGACTCTGATATCAATGATGTCTCTAAGATAATCACTTTTAACTATGAAAGACCTTTCAGCTCTATCTGGTTCCTCTCTAGTAAATTTGTGTACATCTCGGTGGGAGAACATTGTATTGCTGATAAGTAGGTTGTTCGCTGTACATAGACCAAGTATCCTATCCCCATTATCATTGAAGTTAATTTCTCCATGGGCAACCAGAGTCCAAGGCCAACTTTCTGTATCCTTCACCACTCTTCCATTCAAGCCTCCCATGGTAATTGGGTCTCCCCATGCATCGACGTTTTCTTTTTGTATTGTCAATCCTATTATAGCAAAACCGAAAGAAAAAAAGGATAGAAAAAAAGAGCAGAAATATTATAAATAATATCGATGTCAATTAAATTCTGAAATACCACACATTTTATTGTAAGAACACCTACTAAGAAAGTTAAACATTTTGTAAGACACCCGCCATGTCCGATTTTCATTGTTGTATTGCTTTTGTAGTATGATAGTCATTTTTTATTATGCTCATATTTATTCATTTTATTTTCCAACCTATCCTTCTTTTTAGGCAATATGGGTGTTTGCAGCAGTGGGATGTTATCGCGCAATAACCCATAGCTGAAATTAAAACAAACTAATATTTAATCCTGGGCTGTTCACTCATTTTAGTAGCTCTTCTGGATCTGCTGTTTGGGTAGCGTTCTCTTCTGCCCATCCTCTATCCGGCGGCTTCCCTGGCACGGTTCATTCTCTACTCCCCAAGAAAAAATGGATAAGACCTAAAATTTTGTGGTTTGGAATTTGATTTTGAACGGTTTCGGATAACTTCAAACGCTTTCGAATAACTTTCTCGCTTTCATTCTGGAAGTGGAATTTAAAAAGAAGAACCTTCAAGGTAGAATAACTTGAGTTGAAAAATGTTAGAAAGTATTTTTTGTGTAATAAACAATAAATCAAGCTATATTGAAAGTTACCAATCGTCCTAGTGATGCATTAAAAGTTAGTTCCTTGCTAGACTGCTTGTAATTTATACGGAGAAACGAAATGCACTCATGTTAAGGGGCTATAGGGCATAAAATGCAACAACCGTCTTCATGTCATTCTGGGAACTAGCTCACTGTTATATATAAATTAATTGTTATGTTTCTTGAGAGATTTCCAGTTAAAAAATAGAGTGAGCGGTTCTGAGCTGGATCCCGAGGAGGGAAGGATTCGTCCTTATTTAATAAAAAAATCTTTTCGATGCTTAGCAATAGAATGACCGGTTATCTCGTGAGAAATGGTTCTTTAACGACATAAGCGTGCATCCAGGCTCGGAGCTTAAGGGTTTTCTAATTGTAAACATCATTCGTGATCTGAGATTTCGCGCATGCGATTTTCTTGGTAATTTCACACTTATTTATTCTCCTATCTTCTTAGTCAAATTTTCCTGGATTAATAATTAAAGTATTAAATGTATTCTCAAGTTATTCTTATAATTATTATCAGAAGCACACCTGAAGACCGTGCCCTAGCGTTCTGCTTAACTTTAATACATTTGTAAGAGCAATATTTACGGTTCAAAGCTGTATACTTGTATTGTTATGTAAGATTCATACATATATATTGAAAATATTATTAAAAAACGTTAGATCGTCCAATAATTGCTTCCTGACTCCAATAAGGATTAATTTTAATGTTATTAGACTATAATGAAACAAATATATTCATGTTTTCAATAACACCAATGGGTTTTGCTAAATGCCCAGTAAGTATCATTACAATGCTATATTATTTTAAATGATAAACCAATTATAGATTGGTTTTATATTTATAATTAATTAATTTATATTATATATAATATTATTTATATTATAATTTATAATTATTTAATTTACACTAATTACCTTAGTGATAATTATAGAGCAAACTGTGAACTAGGATCGCCCAAATAAAAATATTGGCAAAAAAAATAAATATAATATTTCAGTTTTAATATTTATTTATGCAACCAAAATGAATAGAAATAATTCATAGGCATTTACTTTAATTTAGTTAATAAAATAATAGCATCTTGTATAAAATAAAAAGTTATAATACTGTTCCAATACCTCTTCTTCTGATTTACTCTACTGTTAATTAGATATATAAAACCACCCTTTCACCTGCTAATTGAGAAAATAAACATAAAAACTAGAGAACAGAGCTCAAAAAATAGAACTGTTTGCTTATTTTTTTCCGTGCTTCACTGTTTCCTTGGCCAGAAGTAATGGCATTAACTGAGTCAGCAAGATCAATCCCTTTCTCCTACAATCTCGAGGGACAGGCGGAAGAGGTCTCTATTCGTTTGCGTTGGTCCCGGCCGTCGGGGTCCGACTGTCACCAATTGAAAACTTTTTCATCATGCCGAGTGTTGCAGGAAACAATGGGCATCGGATATTTCCTTCATGTTTAATTTATTTTTAAATATTATTAAAAATTAAGTTGAGATTAAGTAATTCGCTTTACAATTTTATAGTATTGATTTATTAAAACAAGGATAATACAAAACTTCATAAAACCAACATTTACAAATAAAATACGCTGCAAAGTATGACACAATGGTTTATTATTTCCACTTAGTAATATTTCAAAAATATCTATTCTGTCCAAGTAAAAGAAATTAAGCAGTAAACACCAAAGGAAAAGAAATTTGAAGCTTGTCCCAAGATGAGACAGCCAACGTGAGAGTGCCGAACTGGGAGTGTTAAGAAAACACTGTGTCAATGGAAGTAGGCTGTGAGGGTTAGGACATGTAATCAGAGGGTAAAATGATACAGAGGAAATATTGGATGTGCACTTCAGTAGGAAAAAAAAAAGTGAGTAAAAGAAGTGCAGAAATAATCCAAGGAAGATTAAAGTGGAGAGTGCGAAGAAGTACAAGAGATAAGTCAGAAGGCCTAGGGCCACGATGACCAGCGCCGCCGGCGAATTGGTCTACGAAGTTCATACGCTACATCTCAGCTAATACTGGTCCGATTTCAATGATTTTTAATTTAATGCCTTATTA
The DNA here is from genome assembly GCA_948150685.1 of Rhaphigaster nebulosa. Taxonomy (NCBI): domain Eukaryota; kingdom Metazoa; phylum Arthropoda; class Insecta; order Hemiptera; family Pentatomidae; genus Rhaphigaster; species Rhaphigaster nebulosa. The sequence goes on along the minus strand of OX411306.1, from coordinate 136,059,658 downwards.
TGCTGATTCCAAAACACCTTACGTTTCCCCTCTATCTTTATAAATGGCTGTGTTATGGGCATATAAGATCTTTAATCGGTCGCCATTTTGAAATAAAATGGATGGTAATGGATAAGATGGATGGTAATGTCGAGTTCCGAGGATCATCCTGGAGTGACCTGTGACATTGGTACCGAATCTCAAGAAGATCGGCGTACGGCAGAGGGCGGAAGGACGAATTTTTTTTTTATTCGATGTTTGGATACTACGTATCTTGAAACGTAAAACCTCAAATTTTGAGGGGGGTTACAAAAAATTTTTCTTTGATCGATTCCAAAGGTCTATTATTGAAAATAATAAACCAAAAATAATAGAGCTAGATCTGCATAGGACAAAAGTTATATAAATAAATACTTTGTGCGATAACCTTAAACGGCATTGACTAAAGCATGTGCGACTTGGCACGGAAGTGTAGAGAGAAGTATGTTACTAGGGAGAGTAGACTGAGGAACCAGATACTCCAGCAGAGGACCACGGTAAACAGTGCACTAGACCTGTTAAAAATAATTAAGTGCAAGTGGGCAGGAGACGTAGCCAGGCTGAAAGATGGAGAATGAATTGAGTGTTACTGAGTGGGTCCACTAATACCTATACAGAAGGAAAAGAAGGCAATCATGGTAGTCCAGGGGACAAATCACTTCGAAAACGTAAAACTTCAGGTAGTTCTGATTTTTTTAATATGTTTTTGGTTTATTATTTTCAATAATAGACCAATTGTTTGGTCTTTATTATTTTCTCTATCTGATTATTCTCTGTATTTATTATTTACAATAATAGACCAAACAAAAAAAAATTTAGCCCCCCTCCTCGCTCTCAAAATTTCAGATTTTACGTTTCAAGATACGTAGAATTAAAAAATCCAGTCTGTCAGCCGTACTCCCTCTCCGGAGTAAATCTCTCTTTTTTCCAAGATTGCTGGACCGATTTTTTTTCAGATTTGGCACCACAGGCCATACCAGGATGATCCTTGGAACTCGAAAAAGGGCTAACCATTTGAGATTTTATACGCACATAACTAGGCCGTTTATGAAGATACATAAAAAGTATAAAGTCGGAAAACGGTTGAGAGAGTGAGCAGTGAGGAAAGTCGTGTGAGAGGACAAACCAGATACTTTTGATATATATATATATATATATATATATATATATATATATATATATATATATATATATATATATATATCTATTTGGTAATAATGAACCACTATTATAGTAATAATTTCCAACATTTGTGAGTTTGAATTGAAAATAAAAATCTAGATTTGACCCACAAAAATTCTAGAAATCTACATGCCCTGGGTCAATCCACCTATTTGTGGATCAAGAATGAATTTGTTGTAAAAGTCGAGTTGGTTATTGTAGAATGTAAATTTGGAGTGATTTGTCGATTCTGACTACTTCCGTTTCTGTAAATCCACATCAAGTGGCGAAATGCTCAAAAACGAAGAGTAGTAGGTGCCCCAGATATTTTGAAGTATTTTATAATTGTAAAAATGTCTATATTAATAAATTAATCTTCTTCCATAAAACAAATTATAAAATAAAAACTACTGAATAAATTACTTAATGCATTTAAACTCCTAAATATTTTCTTTATTTTTACTATGATTTGAAATAATAATATTCTTAAAACTAGACATTGTATTATAAACAAAAATTGTAACATGAATATAAAATGAAAATAGGAACTGCATTAAAACTTTAATTTGAAACAATTATAATTCGTTTAAGTCCTAGGTTTCGGAGTTAGCAGGAGCGTGTTTGATTTTAGCTTCTAGTCGCATATTCGTTATACACGGGGCGGAAGTTAAAATAATTTAAAGAAAAAATGTCTTCATCCATGAGAAGACGTGCATCTTTTCGAGAATATTGGAGTCTGTAGAGCATGTAATATTTATTTCTGTTTTCTTGATCAGAAATTAAGACATGTTAAGACCGGCTATATATATGTTTTTTTTGTAACCCAAATATTGAATTCGTGAATTCTATACTTGCCAATGTCGGATGCCGACTGTATACAGAAATATTGAATTAAAAGATCGTTTTGGTAAACCTCGGCCGATTGAATAAGCAATACCGAGCGTTTGAACCCAGCCTTTGAACAAGCCAGTGTAGGGCCGAAAAAATAAAAAAAATTATTTTAAAGAAGAAATTGTTCCTATCGAAACAAGACTTGGCCATTGACATTATAATAAAACACAAAATGAAATAATGAATCTTAGTACTTTCTCTCACGCTTTTGTTTACCAGTGAGTTCAACTGGTGTGGTAAAATGGAAACTACTGACGGCATGTTATTGTACTTTTAGAAATAAAATGCTTGATTGATTCTATGTTAAAGTAAATTTAATTAGCGCCAAAACGATTTTAGATGCCAAAATCTATGTTTGGGCACGATTTGATGTCCTTGTGGTTGTTATATTGATATAATACATGGATGCCTGATTTTCAATTAAAAAATCGGCTGCGAAAACACTCACGGTTGTTTTATGTGTAGGGAGTTTCTGTCAATTAAAATACTAGGACCTGTTTCTGAAATGGATTAAGTTCAAAAACTGTAAAATAAGAGAGAAAAAGGTTAATAAAAAAAAGAAAAAGCTTTTCGAAATAGAACGGTTTTATATTCCCAAAATCGAGCATGGCTTATGAATGTTTTTGATATTCCGAAAAAAATATTGTCTCGCGATGTTGGCCATCCTACAAAATCGTTTGAAGGGTATGGAGAACGCTAAAAATTGACGGAGACAATGAGTTTAGTTGAGCAGGATTCGTTTTTTCGTTTTTTGAGTTAACTTTGGCGACCAAAACAATAGTCAATATTTCTTTAAAGAGACGAGCTTATTCATGCGATTCACGGAATAGTTTACTTTAGTGAAATTTCGTCAAATGAAGTATTCCCGAATGAAGCAGTGGGTATGAATGGAAATGGAATAAAATAAATAAATAAATGAAAATTGTATTAAGCATCAATATGTAATAATAAAGGAAACATCCGCTTCTTACAACGCTCCTGTCTATTCTAGTTGGGATAAAGTAATTGAGATTCAGAAAATGTGCTCTCCACAATAAAGTTGATTGCATGATTGCAAGGTTTCACGGTTATGATCGTATTTAAAAACCTAGGCTACAAATAAAACTTGCACCTGATTTTAAGATGATAAAAAAGTAATCATCTGACAGAACTCGCCCCCATAATCCTCACGTTTTTGTCGGCCAATTAAATTTATGTTCACAAGGAAACTATAAAGCTAAAAAAGAAATCGTGACTATAAAGAAGCAAATCTCGGGTCTGGCACCAACTTCTTGACGCAGTGACACTAAAATACATCACACCCTTTTGCTAACAATGGTTGACGGTAAAACCTGCAATACCCTAACAGATACCAAATCAACGCAGTCCTGTTTCGTTTGTCAGGCGAAACCGAATGAAATGAGCGACCTTTGACCTAGAGAAAAAATACCTACAACAGACTTCTACGGTTTTGGTGTTTCACCACAGCATGCCTGAATAAGGTTCTTATAATACTGTTTACCCATTGCATACTATCTAGATTTTAAAAAGAACCAAACAAGCCAATGATGGAAATTCAGCAAGAACCTTTTTTCGTGATCCAACATTTACATCACATATTACACGGCTTAATGAAGATTTACTTAAAGAAATATATGTAACTAGTATACCCGAGCGAGAACTCCCGCATTAGATATCTTAACGAATCCTAAATATAATATTAGCAACAAAGTTTATGTAACACACACATTTGGTGAAGCTTTATAATAGTTTATAATGACCATATTTAAGTAATAGTTAATACTTAATAAATAATTAGCTTGTCCTACTGGAAAGTACCCCCTCAGTTTAACAGTTAAGCAATAAGACTCAGCTATACCACTTTCTGTTTGTAGAATTCTATCATTCATGGAAACATAAAAACAATACTTTATTTACAAACGTTTTCCCAGTTAGTGATAAATTTTTGTTAATAGTCTCAACTGGCATTTAAAGGTATAAAGTTGCCATGACAACGGCACGTACGTATGATGGCATATGGCCCGTGCGGACCTATAGCGTGCGTTATCTCGAAAACGGTAGGTTTTAGGGCTTTAAAACGCTAGACCAATACGCTCCATGGGAGCGTATGTGATCTTGATGCCCGCGTCAAAATCTTTAAAACCCGACTTATCTTATCTTGATCCGCCGACTCTCAGTCGTCAAAGTTTTGAAACCTTCCAGTTTTTTCATCACTTTTATTTAAGCCCTTGTAAGATTTTAAGAAACAAAATTGGAATTCGTCACATCTCCGTGAAATTCCCTTTCTTTGGATACCTCACTCGTCAAAATCCATCGCTCCTGAGAGCCGGAAAAGGGATCTATACTACCGTAATAATATATAGTTGTGACTAGTATACCCGAGTGAGAACTCTCGCATAATCCCTTATATATTAGAAGAATAAACGATATTAGGGAAACATATTTATTCGTATAAACAATATAATATTATCAAGAAAGTTTATTTAACATACACACTTGGTGAAGCTACATAGTTTGTAATGACTATATTGAAGTTACATTACATACTTAATAAGTAATTAGCTTACCCCACTGGAAAACATCTCTTCAATTTAGCAGTTAGGCAATTAGATCCAGCTATACCATTTTCCATATACCATGTATACTATTCATATTTAACAGTGCCCTTTAGGGTTGCACATGGGAAACAATATATAATTTCCCACTTATTAAAAGTGTTTGTAAACAGACTCAAATTGATATAAAGTTGCCATGACAACGGCACGTACACAAGATGGCATAAGGCCCGTCCGGACCTATATCGTGCGTTATCTCAAAAACGGTAGGTTTTTAAGCTTTAAAACGCTGGACCAATACGCTCCACGGGAGCGTATATGATCGTAATGCCCGCGTCAAAATCTTTAAAACCCAACTTATCCCGTCTCGATCCGCCGACTCATAGTCGTCAAAGTTTTGAAACCTTCCAGTTTTTTCATCACTTTTATTTAAGCCCTTGTAAGATTTTAAGAAACAAAATTGGAATTCGTCACATCGCCGTGAAATTCTCTTTCTTTTGATATCTCACTCGTCAAAATCCACCACTCCTGAGAGCCGGAAAAGGGATCTATACTACCGTAATAATATATAGTAGTGATAGTGAGTAGTTTACCCGAGCGAGAACTCTCGCATTAGATATCAATGCTTATGCTAATCCCTAATACATTCGAGGTGTAAGCAATATTAGGGAAACAATATAATATTACCAAAAAAGTTTATTTAACATACAGATTTGGTGAAGCTACATAGTTTGTAATGACTATGTTGAAGTTACACTTCATACTTAATAAGTAATTAGCTTATCCTACTGGAAAACGTCTCTTCAACTTAGCAGTTAGGAAATTATATTCAGCTATACCGATTTCTATATGTAATATTCATACTTAAGTTACCTTTAGGGTTGGACATGGAAAAAAAATATAATTTCCCATTCATTAAAAGTTATTGTAAACAAACTCAAATTGATATAAAGTTGCCATGACAACAACACGTACGCAAGATGACATAGGGCCCGTCCGGACCTATATCGTGCATTATCTCGAAAACGGTAGGTTTTAAGGCTTTAAAAGGCTGGACCAATATGATCCATAGGATCATACATGGTTTTGATGCCCGCGTCAAAATCTTTAAAACCCAACTTATCCCGTCTCGATCCGCCGACTCTCAGTCGTCAAAGTTTTGAAACCTCCCTGTTTTTTCATCACTTTTATTTAAGCCCTAGTATGAATTTAAGAAACAAAATTGGAATTCGTCACTTCTCCATGAAATTCCCTTTCTTTTGATACCTCATTCATCAAAATCTATCGCTCCTGAGAGCCGGAAAAGGGATCTATACTACCGTAATAATATATAGTAGTGATATAATTTTTGACTAGTATACCCGAGCGAGAACCCTCGCATTATATATCTCAAAGAATCCATAATGAAATCGAAGAATATGCGATAAACAATGTAATATTATCAAGAAATTTAACACACACATTTGGTGAAGCTTTATAATAGTTTATAATGACTATGTTCAAGTAATAGTTAATACTTAATATGTAATTAACTTGCCCTACTGGAAAGTACCCCCTCAGTTTAACATTTAAGCAATAAGACTCTACTATACCACTTTCTGTTTGTAGTATTCTATCATTCATAGAAACATAAAAACAATATTTTATTTACAAAACGTTTTCACAGTTATTCATATGTTTTTGTTAACAGTCTCAACTGACTTTAAAAGGTATAAAGTTGCCATGACAACGGCACGTACGCAAGATGGTATGAGGCCCGTGCGGACATATATCGTGCGTTATCTCGAAAACGGCAGGCTTTTAAGCTTTAAAACGCTGGACCAATACGCTCCGCAGGAGCGTACATGGTCTTGATGCCCGCGTCAAAATCTTTAAAACTCAACCCATCCCGTCTCGATCCGCTGACTCTCAAAGTTTTGAAACCTTCCAGTTTTTTCATCACTTTTATTTAAGCCCTTGTAAGATTTTAAGAAACGAAATGGGAATTCGTCACATCTCGTGAAATTCTCTTTCTTCTGATACCTCACTTATCAAAATGGATCGCTCCTTAGAGCCGGAAAAGGGATCTATACTACCGTAATAATATATAGTGGTGACTAGTATACCCGAGCAAGAACTCTCGCATTAGATATAAATCCTTCTTCTAATCCGTAATACATTATTATTATTAATAAGCGATATTAGGGAAACATATTTATTCGTGTAAACACTATAATATTACCAAAAAGTTTATTTAACATACATATTTGGTGAAATGTGATTTTTGGAACATTATCCTGCGATTTCTAAATCGATGCTGATAAATTCAACGAGTACGCAAAAGATACAGCTAAACTTTATGTAAATCTATATGGATGGTTTAAAATATCTCCTTCCATCTACAAAATATAAATTCACGGAGAAGAAATAATTTGAAATACAGTATCGCCAGTAGGATTCTTGAGTCAAGAAGTTTCGGAAGAATTAAATTGTAAATTTAAATACATCATCAGGCGACATCGGACCCGAAAAATATGGAGGCACACTACTGAAGATCTCCTTCACTTAATATCTAATTTTATTTTCCGATCCATTAATACACTCAGAAGCATTGGAAATAATTATCGCAGTACATCGCGAAAAGCTCTCTCGCTTCAAGTACTGTCCCTCCTTCGTCTTCAGGTAGTGCCTTCTGACACCGATTGAGAAGATTAAGGTTGTAATAATGTTTCATATACTTTTTTAAATATTATCTTTTGTCTCAAAACAATTAATTCATTTTATTATTTATAATGATGGTTTAATCACTGATTTTATCCATTCAAATCTATCTTTTCCTTTTAACTTGTAAGTCACAACTTCATTTTTAAGTGAAAAAAACTATGATTTGAATTTTTTCGTACTAGACTCGCGATTTGACCCAGAGTGCGGCACCCTCTTCTAAGACAAATACTTGGACTGATGGTTCTTCACTCAATTACAGATGAGATTTTTGGAAGAGTTTCTCAAAGATATTTAGATTAGGAAAATAGCTAAGCCGGAAAATTTTTATTCATTCATACATCTTCTAAACTGCCTACCGCAAAAAAAAGAAAGTATAAATACGTTTTGGTTAATAAGTATAAATTATTATAACTCAAGGGAGCACCTTGTGGGTGGAGCTTTGGCTTTGGCCTGGCATAACTTCATACAACCTTGTCAAATATCTCTTCTTCTTTATCTTCCTCTTATGCCACTATCAGCGTCGAGGAGCCTCCACCCAGTGCAGCCATTCCTCCCAGCGGCTTCATTTGGTTGAGGGATTTGCCTATTCTACTTCCAATCCTCTGTACACATTCCGGGTATGAAATTCTGGGTCGCCCTGGTGGTCTCCTCCCAGTGGGCCGAGCCTCTTATACCTTTATAGGATTCACGTCCTCGTTCATGCGGCAGACATGCCCAAACCATTTGAGCTGTCGGCTCTCTAAAGTGGTTTTTAGAGAAATTTTTATCTTTTCCTCCCAAAAAAGAATCAAGATTTTGCATTTTAAGAAACGTATAATCCAAAATCAAATAAAAAAACATCTGTCCGACCCCGTCCGCCGCCCGAAGTTTAGCATCCACCGTCCACGGTTTTTTCAGAGACTACAGGGCCGATTTTTTTTAGATTTGACACCCCAGGATACTGATAATAATTAAAGGTCGTCCCAGGATGATCCTCGGAACTCATAATTGGTTTATTACTTTCAATAATAAACCTTTGTAATCGGCCAAAAAAAAAGGTTTGCTCCCTGCCCTCAAAATTTGAGGTTTTAAGTTTTAAGATAAGAGAGAATCCAAAAATCGAATAAAGAAAATCCGTCCATCTGCCGTCCGTGGTTTTTCTGAGAGTCTACCGGACCGGATTTTTTTTGCGATTTGGCACCATAGTCACGTCACCCCAGATCCTGGGAACTCGACATTACCATCCACCGTTTAGTTTCAAAATGATTGCCAATGAGAGAAATCTAAGAGGCATATCTATGCCATTTATGAATAAAGATGAAAAATACGGGATTCGTAATCATTGCACCTTAACCTTAAGGAATATTAATATGTTTTTAATACATAATAACTATTTGGATATATTAAATCATAATATAATAATTTGCAATACTTTAATATAAAACAAATTAGAAACATAAAATGCAAGCCCTAATAGGGATCTGATGGTTTAATAATTAACGAGATACGGTTTTTTAAAAAAAATTGTTTTCCGAAAATTTAAATCTCCGGAGATATTGAACTTTTCCTAAGATTTTCAATTAATTTGCATAATTCGATAATTTTGTAAAAAACATTTTATGCTACATAGAAACGACAGAAATATATAATATTATAAGTATAATTTAGCCCACATGTTTGTGAATTTTGAACGACTTTATAATTGAGAAAAAAAAAAGTATTCCTTTAATATTATTATTTCTATCTATTCTTATTATTTATTAAATCAATAATAAGTGTTATTAAATGCAGAATAATACTAAATAAATATTGAAAGATGTCAACAACATCAAGTATAATCCAATAAGGATATACGTATTTGCATCTATTCCTTGTTTCATTTTTAATGTATGTTTGATTTCGATCAGTCGGTTTTTCCTTTCACTTACCTATATATAGTAAAAGAAAGTATTGCGATCGTTAAAAATTTCGAATTCGAATTTCCGACGGAAATACACTTTTTAAGGTCTTCTGAATCCAAATAACCAAGTCTCGCAAAATGGTGCGTATGTGTGTGTTTGATCTCGAAGCAACAAAGCGCTAATATTAAAATATATTGCTAATCGACACTGGGAAGGGCTGCCGAAAAGCATTCCAAGATGAGCGCCAGTGAGGGTGTTAAATCCAAAGTCGTAAAAACGAATTTCTTCAAGTCTGAGACTTGACCGCTAGGAAATGGAACAAATCTTCGGCAATTCTAACATTACACAAAAGGAAAAAATCAACTTCACTTTCAACCCAAGGCGTTTGACTTAGAAGCAACAGTTTTAAAATTTAAAACAATTTAAAAATCTTCCTGAGAAGATTCAAAGATAATCCTTCCGAACGGGTGGGCGTTTAATGAAAAACGTACTGATGGAGTGGCAGATCTCACAAATTATTTCCGAATAGCTGTAGAGATTTTCAATAATATGGCATAGAATTGCTCTTTCCAAAGTGAAGTTTCTAACATAGTGCTATCAAAAAGACAATTGTATTTTTGGGAAAGATTCAACCACTTGCTGAACCAAGAACCTTTTTTATTAATGATTAATAAGGTCTGATTAATCTGGGTAGGCGAGAAGGGTGTAGTTTTAATACTTTTAGACAATATTTAAAGTGAATCTTCAGTTTGAAGGTATTAAATCAATCCCTGTTTCTAGGTGAAGCATGTAATTACGAGTGATCACAGGTAAAGCAAAAATCTTTTTGATAAAATAATTATCATATCCCCAGATCTGGGTAGCATAACAAACAATGGATCTGGATATTGAGTTAAAAAGCTTAAATTTGAAGAGAGTCGGACCATACTCGATTAAGAGCAATTTTTGCGTGGAAAATTCTTTCGGCTATGTGCTGAGTAAGTGAGAGGCGAGGAGTAATGAGAACCACAAGATATGTGTATATATATATTCACAATCACTATGGCTTGGCCTTTAAGGGGCCACTTTTCATTGGCAGCCAAAGGATCACCTCGACGGAAAACCAAAATTTTGGACTTTTGAAGATTAAGATTCAGATTCCAGAGATCACAGAGGCAAGAAGATTAATGTTCAGTTGTAGAGCCACCGGATTATCCGCAACGATGACATCATCTGCGTTCAGTAAAATTATTAATTATCTGCAGATATGAGCACCACATTTTAGTCCCTCGGGTAAATCGTCTAAGAATAATGAAAACAAAATTGGACTAAGAAGACTCCCTTGGCTAACGCCGCTATTAACTTGGAAAAAGTCAGGCAGGCCATTCATACCGCGAAGTGAAACTGAAGAATCAGAATACAAAGATATTAAGCAATTTATAAATTTAGATGAAACTTCCAATCTGAAGAGTTTTAAAAATAGCGCTTTACGATGAATAGAATCAAAGGCGGACTTAAAATAAACTAAGAAACAGAATGTTTTTTGTCTTCTTTTTAAAAATTTCAGTCTTTTATTAGTAAAAGAAAACACTGTCACAAGTAGAGCAGCCTCTCCGGAATCCAGCTTGAAATTCGCTTAGTAAACCATTTTGGGTGACGAATAGGATAATCGATAATAATCGGTTTAAAAGGAGGCTTGTGAATATTTTTAATAACTTTTAACTTTTTATACATCACCGAGAAAATGTATGGAAAAAGCAATAACGAAAAGAAAATTTTCTTTTCTTATAACGCCAAAAGTATGCATTTTAAGGAAATTGAACCAGTATTAGGAAAGATATAACGTATTAACGGAAGGGCCACTTAATATCATTGATTTACACGGAACTGAAATTACGTGTTTAAGGTAGGTATATGGTAGGGATGTTACAGCAAATATTTCGCCAAAATCGACTAACCGGAAGTGACTATATTATTGATTTTATAATTTTCTCGAAAACGACACTAATGATTTTGATGAAACTCGTTTTACCAATGAACCATTGAATGGTTATTAATTGAAACCGTCTAACAAGTTTTAAAAGCCGAATTATCAAAATGGGTTCCTTGAAGGTAACCTACTCTTTATATATACCTGCTCGATAATACATGCATAATATACCGTTGGAAAGCTAAAGGTTTTTTTAAAAATTAAGATATCTAACATATAAAGTAGTAGAAGGTAATGGAGAGTGACAAAAAACGCATAAACTTCAGTGATTGTTGTAATTAATAATTTGTACTTTTATATCATTTAATATAAGCTAAATGAAATTTCCTTGGAATTTAAAATATATTTCAAATAAGCAGGTAAGTGAAAGTTGTGTGATGCACTCACCAAATTTTTAAATATTGTAAAGGCAATATCTTTCATTTAAAAAAATAAATAATAATAATTGTTAGTTTTTCTCATACCACTATTCGGGAATAATGGGCATTTCACAAAAGGGAGTTTTGAATAGCCAAGGGGAAATAGGGAGTGCCGTTAGATGATCAGGAAGCATTTCATAAAGGATAGAAATTTGAAACCTCTAGGCAGGATAGAAATTTGATCATATTGGTAACAAAAAAATTCGGTTCTGACAGCTAGGCAGCGTGGTCAACATATTCAACCTGCTATTAATCGTCGTATATCAGACCAAATGATCGAAAATCGTCATCGGAAAATTGGCACATCATACTCCCGTCTAGCAGCGACGTCTTCATCAACAAAGATTTTTCTGGTCCAAAGAGATTTTCGGACGGAAAAAATTGGTCAGCGATAAGGGTTACAAATAAATTCAGATTTTCCTTTAGAAACGATTTTCGACCTCAAACTGTTATACATAGCACCGATGACAGCTTTTGATGGAGATGATGTCATGGTATGCAGCGGGATTTAGGTGTGTAGCCGTTATGCCCTCCGCATTGTCGATGCAACACTAAACTACCACGAAACTCTCATATTATCAGTGAGTATTTACTATCTACCAGAGACTTGCTTGTCCAAGAGTTTTTGTTTCTCGATAATAATGCATGGCCAGTTCGAGGAAGCATCTTTTTTTATACACTTGTCAATTTAGAAAAGGGCCTTTTCCTCTGCCTTCATGTTATTCAGAATTAATCCAATGTTAAATAAATGCGGGATGCTCTTCAAACGATGTTACCTACTCGACAACCGCATCCCTTTTCACTTCGAGAACTGCAGGACGTTTTACCTATTTTTCGGCAGGAAATTCCTATGGAAACTGGCGATAGGGTCCTATCCACACCAAATCAACCAATAAAAAAATAATTTTTGACTCAAGATTTTTTAAAATAAGTTAAACTTGGAATTTATGCTCCATGCATAAATATAGTCAAAAATTAAAAGTTTCAGATTTTTCCATTTTTATTTTTGAGCTATAAATTAAAAAACAAATTTGACTATTTTTTGACATGATTTGAATCAATTAAAAGCTGATAGCTCAGAAAATATTAAACTTAGAAAGTTCAAAATAGAGTCTATTTTGTGCATCCTCTGCAATTGCCAAAAATTGTACACTCAGCGATTTTAAATCATTTACCATACCCGACATTATTCCTGAGCCATTAATTGGAGAAAGAGCATCGCAAAAAAACTTTTTTTTTTTACATGATCCCATTGATATATCATCGTAAAGTTTGGTATGTGCATTCTTATATTAACGTTAAAAAACAAAGAGGTTATTTAATGTTTCAACTTGAAATCAAAATTTTCAATTTGATATATATATATATATATATATATATATATATATATATATATATATATATATATATATATTTATATAAATGTGTACAATTTAAATTATATATCTGATTTAAAAATATATTTTTAATCCTAATATAAGAATGCACATACCAAATTTTATGATGGTTTCTTCAATCATGTAAACAAAAAAATGTTTTGCGGAAGCTCATCCACCAGTCAATGGCTCATCAATAATGCCAAGTAGGTAATGGTAAATCTTAAAAACGAATTTTGAATAATGTCATTTAGAAAAGTAAGTTTAATTGTTTAAAATTAAGTGAAAATATTTTCTTACCAGTTCCATGTTAAGCCGTAATTTAGTATTGAAATACATTTTGCTATATGCTTAGCGTGTTTTTTACAGTTTTCTATCTTTCAAAACAGTAGTAATAGGTTTCTGCTTCATCGTATGGAACAACAGGAGGCTATTATTCATTATATTTATTTTGAAATTTTAAACTAAGAACATGTACAACTTCATAGTAGGAATCATTAACCATAAATTTCATTTCTATTCCAGTATCTGACAAGCTTAAAATTAATAAAAAAATTTAAAAAATGAAATTATAGTTATATATGAAGTAATAAGCAAATTTCCGTACTTTTGAGGAATGGCCCAAATATCGTTTACCCATTGTAAAATCATAAGGTCTGGAAATCGAGGATTGAAATTAATTCTTATTTTTCTCTCCTAGTGAATAAAAGTCAAGATATGATTTCTATATTTGGCATCTGAAAATAAAACTCATACCATGACTTTTACTTTTGACCTTAAAGATAAAAGTCATGATTTAAGTTTAATATTTTAAATAAAAATAAAAATGCTATGTTAAAATTTTATTATTTGACTACGAATATAAATGTTTTTCAAATATTTTGGACATTAGGGTCTATTATTATGTTACCGAGGGTGCTTATTCTGAAAAAATATCGATTTTAATATCGCGACTACACGTATCGATTTATTTTAATACTTCAGATATGATCGATATTGAGGTCCAATATTAGGTTAACGAGGATATAATAGCTAATTTATTTATATTTATCGGCTCGAAAGGCGCCTGAAACTGCCCTTGGCCCTCTCAACCGCCTTTTCCCAGTCATTGCGGTCAAAAGCAAGTCTGTTGGACGCTCCGACCATCCTCAAGTTCTCAGCCATCGAGTCTTTCCATCTTCCCGTCAGTCTTCCGCACGGTCTGATTCCATCCTTGGTTCCATTATATAAATATCTGGCTATTCTACCATCATCCATCCTGATTACGTGTCCCAGCATTTGAAGCGCTGAATTCGCTCGAAATGGGAATCTCGGAGATCGTCGTATAAGTCGTAGATCTCTTTGTTCCTTCTCAAGCGGTACGAACCATTTTCTCTGATAGGCCCCATGATGCGCCTCAACACTTTTCTCTTAAATCTGTCAATGTTTTCAGCCAGGATTTTGGGTAAAATTCAGGTTGCATAGGCATAAGTCAACACGGGTCGTATGATTCTTTTGGTACCCCCACCAGCAAAGATCTCTAAGCCTTAATTTTCTTGGATTATCTCCTACCAAGTTAAAAACATTTAGACTTCTGTCAAGCTTTTTGTAAAAAAGGAATCTTTCAGAAGTACGAGCTCTCTCTAGATACGCCTCTCTATTGCTTGATGTTATACCAGCTAAATACATAGGTGCTTTGTCCCCCAACTTGCAATATTTTCTAGAGAGAAACGAAAATCAGGAAGATACTTTTTATGATGGAGAATTCCAATCTTAATATCACAACGTATTTTTATTATCTCACGCACTGTAATTTCTACGGAGCGATAATCCGGGAGTTTCAAAACTTTCGTTACATTTTTAGTATTTAAGCTTCAAATTTAAAAAAAAATCGACTGTTTTTTTGACACGTTTGGATTCATTGAAAAGCTTACAGCTCCAAAACTGTTTGCCCTAGTAAACTCAAAATAGTATCATTCTTTTTAGAATTACAAGGACTTTAATTTTATAAGTATTTTCCAAACATATCTTAAAATGGTACATATACATCTCATAAGAATGTAAGGAACAAATTTCATGATGGCATTTTTATTGGTTCAGCTCCTCTTACATGGAATCATTAATCATTAATCATTAAAGTGCAAATTAAAAAAACGTTTTTTGGAAACCCCCAATTTACGTAATTTATTACGCAAATGGGGGATTCCGGAACTCCGGTCGAGGGACCGAAAAATCTGGAATTTTCTTCTATGGAACATGAAGATGAGTCACCAAAACCCCTAAGGGTGGTGAAAATGGCCGCTGATGTGGAGCGGAAAATGGCGGTGGGAAAATTGACTAATACCTATGCTGGCGCGGTCAGAATTTGCACGTCGACGGACGAAGAATCCTACAAGGGCACGGACGAGGAGACGGGGACCGAGGAAAACCTGGGTCCAAAGTTCACCCCTCTGAACCTAAGGAGGTCCAAAAGGGCCAGGAATGAGACCCCCTCCATCACGAGAGGAAGAGGCTTCGTCGAAGGCCTATAAAACAGCGCAGGGCATCAGGGAGTACCTCCGCAAAAGAACAAAGTGCAGCCTTGAGCAGCAGGCTTGCGTGAGAGGGTCTCGGAGATGAGAGACCTGATCGTGGCCCTCGAAGAAAAGTGGAAAGGGGTACCACAATTGGTGAACCACGTGGTTAGAGAGGCCCTAGCCACAGATTACCTCCATGAGGTTGTAGCCCTGAAGGTCTCGTCGGTCATTGCCCCGATGGTGGCCAACTCGATTAGCGATGCCGTCGGAGCTACGTACGACGAGGAGATGAAGAAGTGGGTCTCCCCAACTATGCATAGAGTTGACCAGATGATCGACACCCTAAAGTTGTCAAAAGAGGAGATCCAGATATTGAAGCATACAGCTCAGACCCGGGCAGAAGAGAGGAAGGGGAAAGGGAAGGACCCTGGAGGCGTGGCGATTCCATCTAGGAAGCGAGTGGCACAGGCTCCTAGGGTCCAGAAAGGAGAACGTGAAACGGTCAAACGCGTGACCTTGGAGACGGAAACGACCGAAGACGAAGAGGAGGGGCCGTGGATAGAGGCGAAGAAGAAAAAAAGGCCGAGACCCAGGGGTAGGGCCGAGAAGTAGAAGAAGAAGGAGAAGGCACCTCGAAAGAAGACATTTGCGGACGTGCTGGCGAAAGTGGCTCTTAAGTTGGTCCCCAAACCCCAGGAAGAGATAGTCACCTACATCACGGTGAAGGGGAAGGGGACCGACGGTAACTGATCCCCCAGTAAGATTTTTGAACAACTCCCATCCAAGGACGACCTTGAGGCCATTGGGGAAAAGGCCAAAATTGAAAAAGTAACAAGGTCTGGTGCGGTCCTGGTAAAGACGGAAGGGGCCGACCAGGCCAGGAAGATCTTAAGCTGGGGCAAAATGGCGGAAAACGGGCTAGAGGTGAGCCTTGCCAAGATGAGGTGGCCCCGAATAGAGGTCAGAAGGGTCCCCAAACACTGGGAAGAAGAGACGCTGGAGAGATACCTGTAGGGGAAGATCCCACAGGTAAAGTGTAAGGAGAAAGAGAGGAGGGGATGGATGGGACCCTGCTTCTCCACCCCAGTGAGAAGTGGACTCACGAAGAGTTGGGTGATGGAGACCCACCCATCCATCAGACTAGCGTTAATGGAGCTGTCTGAGAATGACGTCAGCGGAGGATGGTGGAGCCTCTCCATGAGAGACTACCTTGATCTCCCGCTCTGCCTAAAGTGCCAAGACTATGGCCACCCGGCGAAGTCCTGCAGCAAGGAGACTGCGTGCAGATGGTGCAGACGTTCCGGGCACAAGGCAAGTGAGTGCTCGGGGAGGACCAGAGGAGCCGCCCCTTGCTGCAGGAACTGCAAGGCGAAGGGCAGAGAAGGGAAGGAACTCCAGCATTGTGCGGGCAGCAGGGAGTGCCCGATACACCTGGACATTATGGAGGGGCTGGCGAAGCGGACACCGTTGCAGATCCTGCAGGTCAACATGGGCCAAAGACGAATGGTCGCGGATGGGTTACGTACTCTCGCTCGGAACGTTGACATCATGGCGATCCAGGAGCCATGGTGTCAGAAAAACGTAGTCGCCGGATTTGGTGTAGCGTCGAGGGTTGTCGCTCTGAGCAGTGGAGGGAGGAGGCCCAGAGCGGCAATAGTGATTGTCCTGCCCTCGACGTGATGGAACTGAAAAATTTCACCACGGCAGATCAGGCAGCATGTTATGTAAGATGGGGCGGCATCACGTTCGCCCTCGTGTCCACGTACATACCGCCGAGACCAGCTAACGCCGAGGATAGTATAGCTGCCGTGAAGCCTGTCGCGCAAAGGTATAGAAACGTGATAGTCTGTTCAGACACCAACTCGTGGAGCACGGCCTGGGGTTCAGTGCGCACAGAGGAAGAGCCGTAGAAGAGAGCCTGGCGAGGTGTCAACTCGTGGCCATCAACGAGCCTTCTGGCCCCACATTTGTTGGAGCGAGGCGCCAAAGTTGGATCGACTTGACACTCGCCACGGCTACCAAGGATTTTGTGACCCGATCGGCGGATTGGAGGACCTTCTCCAGGGAGCTGGAGGGTGTGCTCGCGGATAGAGAGTGGGAGGAGATGGCGCTGATAGAGGAGTCAGAGATTGACCACAGAGTGGCAAGGCTGACGGGCGCCATCACAGAAGCGGCGAGTATATCCCTCCGACGCCGAAGAGCGAGAGTACGTCCGGTCCCATGGTGGACGCCGGTCCTAACCCAACTGAAGAGGGAGTATTATGGGGCCAGGCGTAGGTACCAGGAGTGCAGAGACGACGAGAGGAGACCTGCACTCCACAAAGAAACCAAGCGTAGGTATAGGGTGTACCGAAACGGCGTGCGTCACCAGAAGAAGAGGTCCTGGGACGAATTTATTGTCGAAGAAACGGAGAAGAAGGGAACCACAGATGCGCTGCTGAGAGTGTGTCGGGACGTGGAGGAGAGGACGGAGAAATATGTCATGTTGGTGCTCTTCGACATATCCTCCGCCTTCGACAGTGTGTGGTGGCCCTACGTACTCCAACGGCTGCAGGAGATCGATACCCCCAGCAATTTGTACTCGCTCGTTAGTAGTTACCTCAGTAACAGTAGCGAGGAAGATCAGAGGTAGCTACTACGAGGTAGAGCGAAGGATTGAAAGAGGTTGTCCGCAGGACTCTGTCCTGGGTCCAGTCATGTGGAAACTTGTCTTCGACCAGCTACTGGGGGAATTAGAGGAGAGAGGGTTTCTTGCCACGGCCTACGTCGACGACCTGGCGGTCATAGTGGCCGAGAACAGCAGATTGAAGACACAGGCAGAGAGGTGCGCCAGTCTCGTGTCCGAATGGTACCTGAGGAGGAAGCTGAGCATGGCCGCATCCAAGACCCAGGCCATGCTCGTAAGAGGCTCTACAGACAGGGTTCACCCTATCATATTATATGATCATAGATGGCCAGAGAGTGAGGATGGGTGAGGAGGTGACCTACTTAGGAGTGAAGATGAGGAGAAGATTCGACGTCACCCCTCACTTAGACTACCTGAAGGATAGGGTGACCCGGTCTATCAATGGATTATACAGGATTGGGGGTGCGTTCTGGGGCATCAGGTATCCCCGCTACGATGACCATTTACAAAGGCGTGGTAATGGGTATCCTGAGATACGCATCCCCAGCGTGGAGCCAACACCTCACGCGACTGCAGAGAAGGAGATTGGCCACAATTCAGAGACTGGCTCTGCTTAGGGTCACTAAGGCCTATAGAACGGTGTCGCATGAGGCGGTGCAGGTGCTAGCCGGAGCGATGCCCCTGGACCTCGTCCTCAAGGAGGACAGGATAAAGTTAGATAAGGGGACTCCGGGACAGAGTTTGCGATACCCCTAGCAATGGAAGAGGATATTGAGGGAGGACATTATCGAAGAGTGGAATGGACGGTGGATAGGGAGTCAGAAGGGAGCTACCCTAAGGAAGTTCTTCCCCACTGTCCAAGAAAGGCTGAAGGCGATCTTCGCCGGGATCTTCGCCCTCCCCGAGTCGGACTTCCCCCGTCTGATGGAGGAGGAGGCATACCCCTTCTTCAAGGACTTCATATACGGGTGGAAGGAGGTGGTGGGCACTGAACACTTCACCCTGGGAAGGGTCAGACCACCCGACGGCGGTGAGTCTCAAGATGTATGATACCGGACGGATGTAGACAGGAGATGGGATCGGGGCGGATCCGGACTGGAACCGGACGGATGCAGAGCGCCAGAAGAGCTGGCCACGCCGAACGGCAGAGGATAAGGTGCAGCCCTAAGGTGCGCAAGCACGCACCGGGCTGCATCACAGTAGCGGGAACAAATTGTCCCCACAATTAAACGTTCCTCATAAATAAATAATTGTAAAATAAGAACCTTGAAAATAAATTGTTGATTTATGGGAGCAGTGGCATGCGTTATCCCAGCGCACTACCCCACTGCTCCTGAACCCCGTATGCCAGAAATGGCAAGGAAGGGAAAAAAAAAAAAAAAAATGCCCAGTACAGGGTGTATGGTGTACGCAGGAAAAGAATGAATGGTTGCTTTTAGGCTTTAGTTCTTTAACCATATTTTAAAAAAGTACAACACTTCGAAAACCGCGAGAATGGAGATGGAAAAACAGGATACCAGGAGGTTTTACCTCAAAAATCACCAAGCTCGGCTACTGGTAGAAGTGTGCGTGAAAGTAGTAAAATATAATATTATTTCGAGGAGTAGCATCAAAGTTAGTGATTTCTTTTAAGTCCAAATTTTCAACCCCAGATGCCTGTAGGTTGCCACCTTCTCTAATTCTCTAACCAGAGCGTTAATTCCAAGATTAATTTTTCGGGATATCCACGAAATAAATATGTGTTTACCCAGATGGCAACTGAATTTTCAACGCATTTGGAGATTTTAAGAAAAAGTAGCAGATCATCACAAACTTATACACGACAATACAACAACACATATCAGAAAGTTAAACTATAATTCATACAATTATAATCATGTAATTATAATAATTATTCTTTTGCTATAAATGACAAGATTTAAATTTCAAGTGAAGGTAGGGAAGAGTATTTACTTTCTCCAATGCCTGGCATGCCAAACAGCCGCACATCTCATCTGTACTACTTACCGCTTCAGATTAAGCAGTGGTTGTGGATTGGTGATGATGAAATCGAGCTCTACCCTTATTTACATTATAAATATAAGAAAACGATAATAAAATTGAATAAAAAAAAATTAAAAATCGATGAAGAAATTGGTTTAGGTTATAATCTCAAAACGAATCAACACTAGTTCAGATAAAAAAAAAATATATATAAATATTTTTTTTTTAGTTTCGAAAGAGCTTTGGTTTTTTTTTTTAATCTCAACTAGTGTTGATTCATTTTGAGGTTATAACTTAAATCACTTTCTTCATCGATTTTTTAATTTTATTATCGTTTTCTTATGTTTCTAATGTAAATAAGGGTAGAGCTCGATTCAGACAGAACATACATCAATAAATTAATGGCTTATCGTTAGTTCTTTTGTATTGTTTTTTTAATTTAAAAATTAATCATTATCCTATACGTATCTTTTTTTCCTGAACTTTTTAGAAATATTTTCTAGTCTTAAAAATAATTTAGAAAAATTCTATTTAGTCATTAGATTGTCTTTTGAATTTTCAATGATTCTGGAGGTTTTAAATCTATTAATGATTTTTATTTCCTATAGAAGAATTGTCAACAATTTTCATTAATGATTTCCACCCAAGCAAACTCTAACAATAATAACGAATATAAAGTAGAAACGCTTTGGTATATTTAAAAAATAATATCCCAATGTTTTGAGCTAGGATAATTTTTCACACTGAAAAATAATAAATTTTAATAAATAACAGAGTTTCAATTAAAATATTAAGTAATAAAAAAAAAAAAAAAAAAAAAAATGAACCTTACTATTACCGATCCTTGCAATCAAAGAGAAATAGTAAAACTGCAACAGGAAAGTATTACACCACAGCACGTCTCAGAAACATCATTAAAAAACTAACCTCTTTGCAATTTTCTTAGCGGGATATTACTGTTGATTGTCTCTTCAGCCAATTTGACATTATTTGATTGATAAACCAGAAAAATAAGATTATTATATATAATAATCTCAGAAAAATAACAATATTATACATTTATTATACTTGGTTTGACAAGGTTCTAACTGTTCTATCCTTAATTTTAACAAAAACGAGTTTGAAAATCTGTGAAACCCTTTTTTGTTATCAATAGCATTTATTAATGTCCTCATTTCTAGCATGGCTTTAATTTGACATTTGAAGTTGGCTTAATAAATACCATACTTGTCGTATACCATACTCGTAAAATGTATAAACAACACAAAGTTAATAAATTCCTTCAGTTACAGCTTTATCATATATCGTAAGTAAAACGGCTATTTCTCTATAGATCGCTGTTTGAGTTAGTTTCTCTTGTGCATTAGATAAAGGAGAACCAGAAGCACTAATAATCTCATTTTAGCCAAAAAATTCTGTTACAACCCAGTCAAACTGTAATTAAACTGTAAAGCGTAATTAGTCCGTTATTCAGGACATAATTTTCCAGACAAAGTTAGAAAAATCTGGAAAACATATATTACATGCAGAATTTCTTAAGGAATTCGGGGAAATAATCTTGTCTAGATTAGATGACGGATGTTTTGTTTATTGAACGATTTATATAAAAAAAAAAAAATTTAATTCAGTTTTTCGCATGATCACAGTTTCTTGGGGTCAGAAAGAGCTCAACAAAAAGACGAATTCTTCACCATGGAATAAGCTAAAACATTAAGTATAATTTTGAAGTCTAATTCAACTGTGTATAATAAGTAAATTGCAAAAAAATAATATCGTCCTTGACTGCAAATTTCACTGAACTGGCTATGGTGAGTAGTATTTGGGGAAAACAGGACAAATATTAGAGTGCATCGCATAACATAATATTTCTGATTTTTTAACCGCGAAACTGTTTATACTAGAATGAATACTAGTATGAAACTTGAAGGGATTTTTTTTTATTTTTTTTTATATATGCAGTTGGATTTTCAAGCCAAAATATTTGCAAACATGTCTGTAATTATAATTATTTAAGTTATAATATCAAAACGAATCAACACTAATTCAGATAAAAAAAACTTGTTTGTAATTGCTAAAATCGTAAATTCTTTGTATTTCGGCTCCCTATAAGGCTAGAGAAAACTTTAATTTGTATTTTTTTTTTAATAATGATGCAAACACTGTTTATTGCGATCGATTTGATGCAAAATTCGTTGAGATATCAGCTTTTGTTTGTGTTGCAATATTTTAATGATCGATAAAGCATGTTAAATATTTTTATTTTTAAATTGCCAAATATTGACTACTGGTTATTTGACCGAATTAAAACTGTCCTAAAAGCATTTAAACATTTGAAATTCGAAACATTTTGAAATTGAAGGTTCGAATTTTTTTTTATAAATTAGTTTAAGAAAAGTTATGATTTTGCGAGGAAACAAGACTCATTTTGTTGGACATTAAAAGTTATATCCTTTGTTAAAGTTTCATCAAGATTTGGAGTTAAGAACATTATTATTTTTATTTATTTTATTTTATGTTTTTTACAATTTACTTGTTCTAAACAATTAAATTATGCTTCAAACAATATTTCATGTTGTAGATTATTCCATGATGAACTATTTTTTAGTTTTTTAGTTTTTTTTAGTTCTCTCTGGAGCCTAGAGAGATAGGAAACGGAGATATATGAGGAAAACTGAATTTAAAAAATCGATTTTTATATAAATCGTTCAATAAAAAATAAATCTGTCATCTGATCTAGACAAGACTATTTTCTCGGATTCCTGAGGAAATTCTGCATGTAGTATATTTTTTTCCAACTTTGTCTAAAAAATTTAATCATTGTGAGCTCTAGATACCGGCCTATGAGGGACTAAGGAGGCCGACGATGATATTGAGAACAGATAAAGAATACCTGGTTTTTAAGATTAAATTAAGGAAATTCACAAAGGAATATTTTTTTTATTATTTATTATTAATCCTTAAATATAATTAATTACATTACCAGCATATTATGCTGTTATATGGTTTCCATATTTAAAAAGTTATATATTTTTAACAAAATAAAGCAATTACATAATATAAAATTAAATAACTACAAAACATTTACAAGGCTGATTTTGATTAGCTTCTTTTTATGAATAAAGAAAAAAATATTTGCATTATCTCTTTGTTTTTAGATAATCCTCCAGAAAATGAATCTGTCCTGGTTATGGGAACGTTTTGATTTTTTGTTTGTATATTTGTTACTTATGTCCAATGATATAAATTGAAAATATCCTGTTAATAAAAAAGTTTTTTCTTCTATCAAAGATAACATTTTCATGATTCATTTTTTTTATAACATTAAACACAATTTTCAAATATTAGAATATTTTCGATAATTTTGTTTATTTAAAAAAATTTACTGATTAAATTGCAAAAATAATTGTAAGTGAAGGTAAGAAGAAAAGAAAAGTACTACGAAGTTAATAATTAATGCAAATTAGAAAAAGGGCAAAAGCATAATCATATTACATATTTGTTTACATTAATATTTACACAGAATTATGTTAAACGGAAATTCTTTCTCAAGCAAAAGTCAAAAGTTTAAGTAAGGAAGCCCAAAAACTGAAATGGAGGTGGGCTGGTCATCTGGCCCGGCTAAAGGACGACAGATGGTCGAAAAGCAGTACCGAATGGAACCCGATAGACCAAGTGAGAAGGAGTGGAAGACAATACATGAGGTGGAGAGACGAAATCACCCACAGAGTGGTATTTTATTATCAATTTTATTATCAAAGTATATTTGAACAAACTGAATGAAAGTGGCCAAGGAAAGAGAGTGCTGGTTAAAAATTGTTAATAAACTATAAAGATTGTTTTATCTGAATTTTGAATTTTATCTTATCGTATTTGAATTTTGAAAGAACTAATAAATTAATGAACTAGTATATTAATGAATTTTAAGTTTTATCATTATATATTACAGTTATATTTTCTCTGTTTTGTTTGTATATTTTAATAGGCGCTGAGGGTTTTATTTTATTTTATATGACAGTATATTATTATATTTGTATCTTCAATATTTATATTTGAATAATTATATTGTTGAGCTGAACTCCATTGTACCTCATCCGGGAGAGGCTTTTGTTATGAAAATGATGTCAATAAAACTATATTAATATATTATTATTATATGTTAAACGGCTGATGCAGTATGTTGTGTACCGTAGTAATGCCAGATATTTGAATGGCATCATTAATTGAATAAAATACATATAAATTTATAATTTACACTTCGCAGATTACAACATTCAAAATGTTTGAATGGCAAGTTGAATACAATATTGATTATCAAAGAAGTTGATATTATTTAATGTCATGTTACTCCATGTTTGCAGGAAAAAGGATAAAGTAAAAATAGATTCTTAGTACTATAAGATGCACTTATTTAACAGTATTTATTTTATTTAATGTAAATATTTTAATTTCTAAATAATATGTTTTAAAGTGCTGATTAGTTAATTAAATTTAAAATATACATCTAATCGAGCCATTAAACTAAAAATGTACATTGTTTTGTAGCGTTTTGAAAATGAACTATATAGCTATTTTATTCAAACAATATTTTATATTATTAAATCATTTGAAATATTAAACACAACTGATAACGAAGATGTTGAGATAAAGCTAAATGTGTTGATCATTATTTACTTTTTTTTTCTTAACATTTCAGTGGATTTAATCAGTAAAAAAAGAAATAAAATAAACCGAATACTTGATTGATTTCAAATCAGTATAATTTTGTTTAATTTAAACTGCTTGCTACAATGTAAATAAGTTACGTTATTTTTATGAAAGGTTCAAATTTAATAGCCATTCGGGTAGCCACTAGCGGAGAACAAAACGTCAGTATAAACACTGTAATCCATGGATACTTTAAAAAGAATTTTATAAGGCATATTCGTCTATTTTAGCTTGTGGCATAGAGATTTTACCGAGAATGTCGTTGAAAAGCAGGAGCAATGGAGGGGATCGGGGGGAGTGGAGCCTCTCTATATAAGCCTCGCCAGGGTGAGAGGCTGCATCAGTTCATCCACCAACGACAACATGAACAAGGTAAAATACCAACATATATTGTACATAAACATACAACAAGTATACATACAAACGAGCATACTAACGTACCGACACGAACAAATCCAAACCATATGATTCACTACTAACAATTTACGAAAAAGTATTAGACGTTTCCGTAACGATGAAACTAGAATATTTCGGTATAATGTTCCTCTTAATTAATAACATTTGTCGCAAAAATTTTAACACAAAATTAAATAATCCCAGTAACCTTTTTAATTTTTACTTTATTGTTTAAAAGTTCAGAAGCTTGGTAAGAATTTTTATAATAGCCTTAAGTATAGTTGCAGATTTTTAAAATATAATGTTTTTAAAAATTTATAACTACTATTCACTCATAATCTGTAGCATATACGTAATGACTGAATTTCATCCATAAATATTATAAAATTGCTTGAATATTTACTTGGAAAATCATTTTGGGTTGGTGTCATATCAGAACAACATACACCGAAATTTATTTTTTAGTAAATATAAATTTATTTTAATTAAATTTTAATATCATATAAAAATTTATCATATAATCAGTACTACTCCCTTTCGAATTGATTGGTTCTTTTTAATCTAAACAAGACCAGCATAGCTATCACGGGCGCTGGATACTAAACCAGTAAGTCTTTAATCTCACCCGAAAGTCCAGATTTCAAGACCAGTTATGTTTCTATTTTTTTTAATTTTAAATTTCACTTTTCATTTAAGACAGAATATATTTTTTAATTTTATTTAAATTCTAAATCCGAATCGTCTTGCAATAATCGATGAACATCCCGTTCCAATCGTACACGAAACTGTAAATGCGGAAGAATGACATGTGCTATTCGATTCGAAGATATTATGTGAATATCCAATAGGATTTTTATTGTCATTGCATTAAGTCCGATTAGGCTTACGGAAATGAAAGCCGGAAGTGAGTAAGCAAGCTCTCAATAGCTTTCTGGACGACAGGATAGTTATCTCATGTTCATTTTAATATTATAATAGAAATACGAATATAACCTTAATTTTTATATAAAGATTGTTTTATTAAAGATTATATGAGGAATAGTTAGTCATAACTCACATAAATATAGATATATGTCAGATTGCCTACGTATATTTAAAAAGAGAGCTGATATGTATAATATTTGACTTTTATAATAATAACCTTTAGTCAGTTTTATAGGGTGATCATGACGCTGACGGACACGAAGGTGACAATGACGAAGACTTTACAAGATCTAGAAGGTAACGCAAAGCGGAAATGAGGAGAGTTAGAGAGACATTGTTCCCGTAACTAGAAGTTTCTTGCGATTGTTCCTACCTGTGTTTCTATTGTTTCGAGGAGTACAGCGTGCCGGCTATTAATTCATACGGACAGAAACCAGCTACCATACATATATTAAACTTATTTTCTCTTTTTTTTCTTCTTTACTTTCTCTAATTTACTGTCTGAGTGGAATGAGACATTATCTTCGCTCCATGTTTGGAACAACCGCCACTGAACTCCAACTAGGATTCCAATTCAACCTTGATTTTGCTGACGATATTTAATTCTGATATTTACCAGTACTGAAAATGACTACTGTTAAAGAAGGTGACATAATTTTTGTACAGTTTAAACTTATTAGTGGACAAACAGATTCATTAGTTGAATGAAAATACTAAACTTTACGAAATAAAAGATCTTGAAACACAATAAAAAATAAAAAAGAACTGACGAATTGTGATGATAAAATTGAAATAATTTTATTATATTTGATGCATGAGGAAGCTTATTCAAAAATCAAATTGTAAGCATTTCGTTAATTCTTAATATTATTATTTTTTCAGCTTTTGCTGGTGTCATTAGCATGCGTAGCACTAGTGCGATGCGAGGAAGATAAGAAATCCGGACTAAGAAATACACGTGGATATGATCTAGGATCAAGGTATTTTTCAAAATGAAAATCAGTTAACCAGTCGCACAAATTATCACGCAAAGATTTATTATAGTTTAGATTTATTTTAAATATGTCATTATTTATTTTCAGAAAAAACATTAATAGATATAAAGACCTATCAAGGAACTTATTGTTTACCATACTTTATGAATTCCAGTGGTAGTGGTGGTGACTACGGCGGTGGATACGGAGGTGGATACGGTGGAGGTGGATACGGAGGAGGTGGATACGCAGGAGTTGGATACGGAGGGAGTGGTGACTTAGGAGGACATAGTGGTGGCTACGACGCAAGTCTCAGTAAAGGATCCAGCGGTGGAGACTACAGTGGCGGCTATGGTGGTAGCTACAGCTATGGAGGCAGCGCTAATTACGGATCTTCTGGTAGCGGCGGTTACGGAATAGGAGGAGGACTTTCTGGACATGACCTTGGTGGAGGTAGCATCAGTGGTGGAAGTTATGGAAGTGACCTTGGAGGAGGAAGTTATGGAGGAGGTTACGGAGGAAGCTATGGAGGAAGTATTGGAGGTGGTGACGCACATGGACTTACTCTTGCCAGTGTTGGAGGTGGGCATGGTGCCGAAAGCAGCGGTCTGGGAAGCTATGCAAGTGGTAGCAGCCATAGTGGTACCACTTACGGAGGTAGCCTTGGTGGACACAGTCTAGGAGGAAATGGAGGAATCGGAGGAGGCAGCTATGGTGGAAGTTATGGTGTTAGCAATGCAGGCGGATATGGTGGTGGAGATCTAAGCAGCTACAACAGCCTCGGTGGACACGAAAGTGGCGATGAAGGTGGCCATGAAGAGAGCAGCAGTGGAAGTGGATGGGTACCACTCTCCAGTCAGGGTGGAGACGGTGGATCTGGAGGATATGGATCAGGAGGATATGGATCAGTTGGATACGGAGCAGGAGGGTATGGAGCAGGAGGGTATGGAGGTGGACTCTTCTACGGGCACATGATTCATCAGGAACCTCATGTCCATGAAACAACAAAGGCCATCCCTGTGCACAAAACGTTGGCTATCCCTGTGCCACACCCAGTAGCCCACCGCATAGCCATCCCCATCCCAGTTAAAGTACCTGAGCCTTACGCTATCAAGATCCCAGTTCCAGTTCCAGTGGAGAAAACTGTCCAAGTTCCAGTCGAGAAAGTTATCCCCTACCCAATTGAGAAGCCAGTGCCCGTCAAGGTTGTGAAGAAGGTGCCCTATCCAGTTGCCAAGCCATACCCAGTACCTTACCCCGTCTACAAGGTTAAATACGTATACCACACAAAGAAACACCATGACTAGTCGAATGTCTTCATAATTGTTGTTGTTGTTATTGTTGCTGTTATATATTGTTATAAGACTGGGCCCATGTAAATATACCTAAAATATATTTTTTATAGTAAAACTGGATATTGTTTCTTATTCTCCTTTTACTAATGTATTTATAAGCAGCATTCACCAACAGGTTAATGCCCAATTACAAGAGTTAAAGCAAAACAAATTAGTGTTTAATATATCAAAATAGCTGTAAATACAAAAATTTATAATGCATTATACTAATTGCAAAGATATTATAAGAGTTAAAAAAATATGAAATGCACAAACTATTACTAACTTAGGTTATGTAAACAAAAAAGAAAAGAAAAGAAAATAATGAAACGTTTAAGTTTGACATTTAAATCGTGCACTAACTGAGGAGATTATAGGAGCATTATAGGAAATTTTCCAACCACGGTATTATGAAAATTTCTTAACAAATAAACATTTTTAAAATCGTTTTTTGAACCTCCCTATCAAAGTTACTCCTTTAATGGCAATAAGGAATCATAAAAGAGTACCATATTCAATTGTGGCCGAAAAAAATCATTAAATAGTATAATAGTATTTCAGGATCAATAAAATCAGAAAAAGTCCTTCTAATAAAACCAGTTTTTCGGTTACACATTGTATAAATATCATCAATATGAGCATTTAACGTCAAATGGCTATCAAATAATATTTCAAGATCTTTTACTTCCTCAAATTTATCCAATGTTTCATTCCCTAATATACAGTTATAAAGAAATTGTACTTATTTTTCTCGGGTATGAGACCATACAACATTTTTTAATATTTAAATATAATAAATTTTTGGAACACCACCTCATCAAATTTTCCAGATCAAGTTGAAGTTTAACACAGTCCTCAATGCCATCAACAGCTAGTCGATGGTTAGTTTAGGCGATTCATGGGTTGTTAAGGAACTGATTTTAATTCGAGTGCATCAGTGCTGTATGTTTGCGGCATAAATTTAAATTATTAATTGTGTTTATTTTTCATTAATTAGTATAGGAGATACTCTGTTCATGAGGAGTAATATTTCTTTTTTTTTTTATTATTTATTCATTGAAATTTATAACTGCATTACAATAATACAACAAGTAAATGTGAAGTTAGAGTATAAGACATGATAATGCCTTGTGAAGGAACCACCCATTGGTAGCACTTCAATGACTATTTTAAGTTAGAAGGTCCCGTGGCCATCTTCTTTACAGACGCCTCAGAGGATGATCAGGAATACATGGGGATGAAAGGCTACGAATAATAGGATTGGTATGGGCAAGGAGTTTGGAATTAAAGGAGGTATATCTATTTCGGACTAAATCTGCAATAAATGGGATATTGAGGTCTTTGTGGATAATTTTATTTGTGACAAAATAAGGAGCATTAAGGATTTTTCAAAGGATTTTAGATTGCAAGGATTGGATGCCGGAGGAATTTGATTGTTTAGTGGTACCCCAAAGCTCTATCCCGTATATCCAAATAGGCCTGATAATGATGAAGTAAACGAGTTTTTTGTAGAAAACTTGGAGCGTTTGTCAAGTAAATGTTGTAGTAATTGGAATCTACGAGCTATTTCTTGTCGTTTCAGTCTTCTTTGAGGGTTCCATGTAATGCGTTTATCAAGATGGAGTCCTAAGTAGCGGATCTGTTCGACAGAGATAAATGGTATATTATTAAAGGATGCTGAAGGACAGGATGTAAGTGGGCTTACGACGTAGGGTAAAGGTGATTTGATGGGATTTACAGATAACACACCTGTGTCATCAACGTAAGTAGTGAGGATGGTGCTAGGATGGGTTGGGATATCAGCTGTATACACCGTGTGAAGGATGGGGCCAAGGGCCCATACTACCTTGAGGTACACCGGCGGACTGAGAGAATAGTGATGAGTAGGCAAGATTATGGTTTACTTTGAAGGTTCTATCGGTGAGGTAGGAACGGATTAATAGAAAATATGTTGGAGGAAGGAATTGACGGAGTTTGCAAAGCAGTCTCGGGTGCCAGACTCGGTCAAAAGCTTGTTCTACATCGAGAAAGGCTCCCGCGCAGTACATTCCGCTCTCCAATGTGGAGGATATCACATCCACCACATGATGACACTGCTGAATAGTAGAATGAGATGTTCGAAATCCAAACTGATGCTCAGGAATCACTTGATTTAAATCTAGGATTGGGCACAGTCTCTTTAATATGAGTTTTTCTAGGAGTTTGCCGATAGTGGACAAGAGGGAAATAGGACGATAGGAGGATGGGCATTCAGGTTTTTTTTTTTTATTTCGGTATCATTTTTATAATAGACAGTTTCCAAGGGTCAGGGAAATAGGTGGATCTGAGTGAAGCATTGTATATATAGGTTTAGGAATAGGACAGGTTTTCGAGGGAGCTGTTTTAGGATGTTCGATGTGATGAGATCATTGCCAGGAGCTTTTTTGGAAGGTAATTTCTGAATGATGTTAGTTATTTCGGAAGGATGAAACGCTGGAGGAAGGGACATCTGAAGTGGAATAGTTCGTTCTGCCTCAACATGCTCAAGATGGGCTGGGTTAAGGATATCAGGATGAGGATTAAAAGTTTTGAAAAGGTATTCAACTAATATTTGGGATTTTTCCTCATCTGATCTAGACCAGGTGTGAGATTCAGTGATAAGCGGATGATTAGAGGTTTTGAATTTTAGTAGCTTTGCTGTAGTTATCCATAATGATTTATCGGTAGTAGTTAGGTTCTCTGTGAATTTCTGGAAATTTTGAATTTTGTATTTTCTGATTTCTATTTTTAATTTGTTGGTCAGTTTTGTATAATGAGTTTTGTCTGATGAATATCTTGTTCTATGCCACTTCGCTCTTGCTCGGCGTTTTTCAATTAATAAAATGCGAATATGATGTGGCAAGTTGGTTTCATGGGTATTTCTAATTTTGTGGTGTGATGTGTTGCTTTAGATAGTGGTTCCTATAGCTCTTGTGAATTCCTCAATAGCAGAATCAATCTGTTGTTTAGTTTTAAATCAGTTTACTTGTCCTTTAATCAGGGAAGGAGGGGAGGGTTTCGGAACAGGATTTGAATGCAAGAGAAGCAGAATCGGACTATGATCTGAGGATAGGTCATCTAAGGATTTTATTGTAGATTGGAAGGAGGGTATCTGGGAAGTAATGAATATATCAAGAATATTAGGACGTTTATTAAGGGATGTAGGCCAATAAGTAGGGTTCATGGGAGAGAGGATGGAATAACTATTGGAGGTTGTGATACGAGAAAGAATCCTGCCACGAGTATTGGACGTTCGACATCCCCATCGTTGGTCTTTGGCGTTGTAATCTCCTCCAGCAACGAAACGCGGACCAAGAGATCGGAATAAGGAATCAAGATGGTTATAGGAAAAGGAATTCCCAAGAGGGCAGTATACAGCTGAGAATGTAATGTTTAAAGGGCGGGATGATAAGGTTATTGAGGTTGATTGAATGGTGTCAGTTGGAGTCGAGGGAATTAGGGAGTGAGGTAGGGATTTGTGAATAAGGATGCAAGAACCTGCGTGGGATGTGTTGTCTGGATGATCTGATCTGTATGTAATATAGTCTCGTATGTAAAAGAAAGAACGCGTCGTGAAATGAGTTTCAATAACTAGGGCAATGCCAATGAAATTTTCGTGGAGGAATATGTAAAGTTCGTCTCTGTGATTCTGTAGGCCATTTGCATTCCAAAAAAGGATAATTAGGGTCTTTTTGCTCATCGTGAGATATTGAGTGGGATTTCAGTTAGGAATCTGGTAAGTAGTGTGATCAGAGGTCTTATCGTATCTTGAAGATCACGAAGGAAGGATGAAAGGATTGATGTTATATTGGAAGGATTTTGACTAGGACAGGAGTAGAAGGCAGAGTCGTGGGGTGGAGGGTTAATCTGCCTTGGTAGAGGTTGAATCCTCCTTTGGGATCGTTGTGTGGATTCCACATTTAATGGAGATTCTTGTGAAGATAGGGCAACTGGATAGATCAGGATGTTTGGGATAGTAAGGTGGTGGAATCTGTGGCGATAACTTCACCATTAGGAATGCGCTTTTAGAAGAAATTTCATTTCTAGGTATTTAAGGCTAAGGCTGATGGGACATATGCAGTCATTGGGAACGAATAATACTGTATACTGAATAATTGTAATAAATATTTTTTTTTTAAATTTTATTATTAATATTACGTACTTTCTTAAGTTAAACATAATGTTTCATATTCGTATTGATAATCCTTAAATTACTTTTTTGTTTTTATTTTGATACTTATATTTTATTTGTTTACTATAGTCTTTGTTCCATATTTATAGTATCTGTGCCACCTAACAGTAAGGACAAGTTTTTCAGATCGTTTTCAGTTAGTTTCACTTTAGGAAGTGAAAATAATTATTATGGTTTAAAAGCTGCCTTAGTTAATTCAACCAAAATGAAATGAACGCAAAAAATCAGAAGACCGCTAATACAAGGAATCCATCTCCAGGGTCACAAAATAAGTTGCTTAAAGAACAATGCACTAATCAACAAAGCACTCACAAAGGGAGGGCACAGTCATTGGTTCACTGATTTCAACCAAATTTTTAAGGTTATTCTTCAAAAATATTAGACACGATTCGTCCAGGATTCGTTCCAATAGAAAACAAAAAAAAACCTGAAACTGCTTTATTTTATATCTCGAGTTCGAAAAATGATGACTTGGTTTTTACACCAAAACATTTATTTTTCAGTTAAAAATAGAAAAAGAAAAAAGACAAACTTTAAAAAATAATTCCTATTTGGTTAAATCAATTTTTAAAAAAGTTAAGATTATTGGGTAAACTAGCCATATAATTTTTTTTATTCCAAATATTATATCTGATTTTGATTCAACGCACAAAAAAGCTTTTACTTAGAAAATATCATCGAAAACAAAAAAAAAATCAGTTCCGAAGGGGTTCAAAAGTTTTAAATCCAGGAAATTACGTTTCGATTTGAAACTCAGCATCTCGTCTTCAGTTTATCCAATTTCGGTTTTCTTGAACTCGTTGGAAAGAGGGGAGTTTCTTCTTTCCGTACTTATAAACAGTTATTGCATCATCTAGAAGATTTGTGTAAAAAAATTTGATTGCAAAATAAAAGCATGATTGAGTTTTTAAACATCCCGTTAAAGCAAACCGGGTAGTTAAAGAACCTTTACCGACCCTCCAAATTTGGTTTGAATCTGTCAAAGGGTTCCTGAGTTATGTGTGGTGTTTTGAATTTTTAAAAAAATATGAAAGTAGATTCTTGGAGAAATTGTTTGTCTTTTAGAAAATTTTTTTTTATTTTTAGATTCTCCCGAAAATTTTAATACAAGGGTTTTTCAGAGAACGAAAAACAGACCTGATTCTGCTAATTTATTTCATTCCGTAGAAGATTAATGTTTTCATTACATATCATTTAATTGAACCTTCTGATTGTTCTGAAATTTAATTATTTCATTTAAATAATGGGATAATTCTAAAATTAAGTATTTCCGGATAACAAATCATGTTTTTATAATACTTATAACCCTTTGAACCCGGCCTTAAATTTTAAAATTATATTTCAATTATATTTCAACTATAATATCCTGAGTAAGGCCGTGTACATATAACACTAGACCCGTTCTATAATGGGGGTTTGGTTGTTCTTTTGTATATGCCTTAATGCCTACTATAATGCCTACTATTTCATATAAAAAATATTTGTTGATGTTTTACACAAACTCAGGATGTCAGGGTTGGAGTATCGCCATATTAACGGAAACAGTAAATATACAAGATGACCTAAAGAACCTGAATTTTAAATTTCCACTTACGTTTATTCCGTCTGTAATGAAGATTTTTTTTTGATACAGTTAATGCTTGACTTTGTTTATTTTCGTATTCTTAAAATTTTATTACAGCTTAAGTTATATTACATCAGAATTCATAAGAAAATTGGGTAACAGAAATTCAAAAGAACATGATGTGTATGGGTTGTCCTGATTTTTGTATTTTAGATTCCTCCAAAAATTTGAATATAGGAGTTTTTCAGAATGCAAAAAGCACATCTGACGCCAGTTTTAAATAAAAAATTCTGTTAATATATTTCATTCCGTAGAAGAAGAATGTTTTTATTGCATGCCAACTTCGTTTTTTAAAAAAGGCGTAAGTGCCATTTAGCAATTTTACAGGAAACATATGAAACAATTTTTCCCAAACAACCCTATATTTTTATAATTTTAATTTTATTTTTTATTGTATACAGTAGGAGTTTATTAATGTGGAAATATCTTTATGATTACAATATATTTTCGAGGCTTCTAGAAAGTATTATATTTATATTAAGCACTGTTTTGTAATGTTTTGCCTACTGTAATTGGGCTTTAGCCTGTTGGTGGATGAATACTATTCGTAAATAAATAAAACAACATTTATAGGTATCATAAGGGCAATGAACCTATGTATGTATGTATGTGGTCATTGGAATGAGTGAAAGCTATTTGACTGCATCTTGCAAGTTTTAAAAACTGGAACCGATTTCTTTTCCTCGGAGTGCATTTGGAAACATTCATCAATTTCTTCGCAAGGTGAAAAATTGAAAGTAGTAATTTGTCTGGATTAATTTTGAATATATGTGCGGTATATGTTTAAAAGAAAAAATATGCCTAAGTAAAGATTAATTTGTCCCTTAAATACAGGGACTAATTTAAATACAGGATGTAGTGATTTCTATCTCTGATGGGTTGAAGAAATTCTTTTCTAATAATTTATATTCACAAGAGATCGTTAAAATGTAATTATTTTAAAAGGGAAGACGTTCGGCTCTTACATAAATTAATATATTGAGGTAATAAATAATTTAATAGGTAATATATTTATGAAGATACGAGATTTAAGCATAAATATTCCACAAAGCTCGTTGTACATTTTACGGTAGGATAAAATTAGATCAAATACCTGGTCGAAAAATTTAAAAAAATAAAATTTTAAATTATTTTCTTTTCATTTTTTATTTCTGAATTCGACTGTTGAGTTGTAATGCATACCTCTACTTTTGGAATTAAATGGGCGATAAATTAATTTAGAACGTCTTACATCAGATTAATCGGTGAGATCTCGTAAATGCGTTGAAACGATTTTAGCTAAAAATGATGACAAAATATTTGATTATGTTTTAATTAATCTCAACATTTTGTTGATGTATCGTATATGGATACGATGTATCGTATCTGATCATGCGTAAGTGTATGATAATATTAAAATTACATATAATGAAATATAAATTTCCAATACTTAATAAAACTATAAAGGTTAAAATAAAAAATTAATTTATTTTAAATAAACTACCATTCGATTACAACACCAAGTTTCAATATCCATAAACATCAACTTCACCAACAACCCACGAATGTGTTTAAATAGATGCATTAAATAGATGCATCCTAACCCTTTAGGACGGATTAGGGTTATAACTAGCCATCCTAAGGGGCAGGATCACAGAATATAGAATAAATTAGGAGGGGCAAGTACTAGTTGAGGAATGGCACCAGCTGCCGGCCGAGTACCCTCACTACTTCAACGGCTTCTTATCCTGTTTTCTCTAACCGCGATCAGAGTCTAATTTGTTTTTATTTTTATTACTGATTCTCTTTCGATATTTTTTCGCTTCGTTGGTTATTTATTATCGTCTATTGACCTTTTTGTATCAGTTTTAAAGTAAAATAATATGCCTTGCTAGGTTGCCTTGGTTGCGATACAAAAAATGCTAATAAACACTCGTCCCTCCAATAACATTTCACATGGAAGTTTCTTCCTTTCATTGCATAAAACAATTTTGATCATTATGATGATTGATGAATCATAAAGATTCATGTTTCATGATGAAAAAAGATAAATATCATTTTGAATAACTTTTTACTGGTTAGTTTAATGTTTGATATTTAAAGTTTAATCTATTAACCCTTCGTGTGATTATAATGCATAATTTCATTGAATTGTTTTGTAAATTATTAATATTTTTCCTTGTTTTCACTTTCTCTTATTCACATTGGAAAATTATAAGTCATTAAAAATCTAATCCAAATTTCATTAAACATGTTAATGAAAATAACATGTAATAAATAAAATAAATAAAATAAATCCGCCTTTATATTTTGTTTTTTTATTTTTTGTGGTTAAATAAAATTGTAAGGTATCTATAAGTTATGAAAACGGCTTGCTGGCTGTAAAATATTGTGGGGGCAGGGTCCGCACATGGTAGGAGGGAATTGTCGGAATTATGGTACCGGGTCCCGGAGTTCAAGGGGACCGATAAATTTAATTTGGTTTGTATTGGAGTTTATTTTTAAATTGAATTTTTGTATATAATTGTATAATGTAATTATAATTTAAATTGTAATATAGTATAATTGTAAGTTGTAAAAATATAAATTTCGTATATTATTTCATATGGGTACATCGAATACGATATTTGCCATCATGATAGATACATAAATACATTCATATATCTATGTGGGAGGCTGCTGATTTCCACAAGAGACGTAATCAGTACTTTTGAACTTTGTGAGAAAATTTTTCAGGCTTAAGAATGAATGAACAAATAACAGTGTCAACAGTGCATCATTATCTTTCGATCTAAATAAAATAATGCATATACAAAAACTTTTTTTTTACAATCACACTTTTTACACGAAAAAATTCATTTATGTTTCCAAATTAAATCAACAGGTAGACTTTATTTCAAAACTAGAATTGAAAAAAAAAAATAAACAGCATTAAAAAAATTAGATTTACTCTAAATAAGTTAGTTTTATTCAAGGTCAAATAATTAATTTACTTCCAACAAAAATACGATAATTAATGTTCAAAGATAATTTTGATGCAACTTATGTAAAATAAATTCCCCAATAAATAATTACAAGCTATATTATCCCAATCGTACTATACCTATTATTTATTTATTGTTTATATAAATGGCAAAAACAATGCTGCTGGAATGTTTACTAGCGTAATATATATTAAACAAAACAATTATTGAAGTAATAAATTATGGAAAGATAAAATGTTAAATTGATTAATAAATGTTACATGTTACACAGATGTGTTACAAAAATGTTAATGTTTTTATTGTAAATATATTTTATTTCAATTCCGATATATTATAGTTATTGTGACTCTCTAAAAAGATTTATAACATAAAGGCGAAGGAATGAAGCTGGAAGAGGGGATTGAAGTGGTGGGGAGAGCGCAGATGGGGCTCCATTCTCTCCAGCACTACCAGGACCTGGGTAGCGCATCTAGTTTATTCAATGATATGAGGGCGGGATGTACTTGCCTATATCTACGTAGACACATTGGTGGGTTGTTGGTGAAGTTGATGTTTATGAATATTGAAACTTGATGATGTAGTCATATGCCTTCAACTGCACATTGGGATTCCATGCAACTCCCATGCATTTGTGTATGAAAGTTCATTGTATCTTTGCGTGTAAATATGAGGAAAGTAAATTAATGCATAGGCAGAACTGTTTTTTGAGTTTCGCTCGGGTGTGAAAGGCGGGTGCCTACTATTTCGAGTTTCAATATATAAATAATCGATTGTGATTATTAACTGACTCCTTGCCAAGATAATGTAAAACAAAATATTTTTTCACCTT
Organism: Rhaphigaster nebulosa; assembly: GCA_948150685.1. Taxonomy (NCBI): domain Eukaryota; kingdom Metazoa; phylum Arthropoda; class Insecta; order Hemiptera; family Pentatomidae; genus Rhaphigaster; species Rhaphigaster nebulosa. The sequence goes on along the minus strand of OX411306.1, from coordinate 136,021,624 downwards.
TCTTTCCCAAATTAGCTCAAATTATTTCTCAGATCAAACATGAAAAAAAACATTGAACAGACTTTTTAAAATTTCATATAGTATACAGAATGAATGAAGTAGAAGCTTTCGTTGAATAGTGCATTTACCAGGCCTGATGGAGCAAGCGACGTACGAGTAATCGACTTACTAGCGTAGTCTGTCAATAAATAGCGGAAATAACCTAGCAGTCTGTTAAATTATTTAAAAGGGCTTTTCAATATCATGTGTCTGACAGTTTATATTAGTGTATAATATACAACATTATATGTGTCTTCCTATATATGCATAGTTAATTGTTTGAAATCGGGAACCAATCTCCAGAACACATCCATGTATTTTTAATTTTGGCATTTCCATACAATTTTTTTATTCATGTGTGTTCGAACTGGGCATCTGTATTTTGTGCCTAAAGCGCAACGAGACTTTTATTACAGATTTTATTCAAATTTTCGAGACATGATTTTAGTCCCATTTTCCAGCCATCCTCAAAACGACATAGTTTTTATGTCGACGGATTCTCTCTGTTTTTAAGAAGGTTAGCGAAATGTCACAAAAATGAGAAAAAAGGATAATACTGTTCAAATGTAAAACATTTAAAAAGTACATCTCATTGAGTTCAAGCGTCGAAAATATTATTTATCTTGCAGTTTTTGAACTTGAAAATTGATCAAGCGATTTGCGAATAGTAACAGGAGATACTTAGATATGTTCAACGGCAAACCTAGGGAAATGCAGTCCGTCCCGGTCCCCACGCCAGGGACATTCTTTTTTTTTTTTTAATGGAATGATAATTTTAATGCAAAAAAATTGTTGTCAATTATTAATTTCATGTTCTTTTATTTCAACGGAAGTGTTCCTTTTAAATATTTAGTTAAATTATTGTATTAATTCTTCATGTTACAGAAGCAATGATAACCAGTAAAAATTGTAATTTCTCTATTTTCCATGCATTTCATGATTGTTGATTTCTTTCAGAATATTAGAGCTTTAATTGTTTAAATGTTCACGCCTTTTACAGTCCAGTTCTTTTTTTTTTTTTGTGAGAGAGGGGAGAGAGTGGGCTTGGCCTCAAAAATAAATCTACTCCGGGTCCCACTGGTTACATTCAAACATGTTTAGGGAGTGTAAAGGGTTTTATTAAATTTCTTAAGGTTTGAGAAATATTATCCTAGAGTTCTCATCTTCGAGCATAGCTTATATAGTAGTTTAAAAATAAATAAAAACAATAATTTGATAAATTTTGTTTCATTATATATAATAGATTTGCTATTTGTTTGACTTGATTGCTTCATAATTGTAGTAATTGAAAATAACTTGATATTTAAATTTATCTGACTTTTAGAGTTTTTATAAATTATTTATAAGTTATTATACTTTATAAAAATATTTGACTGATTGTATCTTTTTTTTTTTGTCAATATCCAAGACGTCACGATATCGTGGGAAATCGGTGACGATAGAAAATATTTCGGTAAGTTGAGGATGGGATCCCGGCACACCCCGACCGGTTACGCCGACATCCCAGTACCGCAATCCCTTTCATTGTGTATTAATTTCCTATGTGGAAGGAAAGGTGGCCTCTGTTGTTCCGCTACCACTTCCACTCTCCTTCCACTCTATAGCAGATAATCAGCTGCCTATTGAGGAAGTCTTATGCAGCCGTTACAGATCAGTTGACGGTTGTGATTTCGAGATTACAGATTTGAATATATATAAAGTTACAATTAATACATATATGAATCAATTAATACTGATTTTTCAATTATTTTTTTAAATATTATTTTATCTGTATGATCGGTGGCTGAGCGGATTAGCACAAATTTCATATTTTGGATTAAGCACAAAAATCATGATGCACATCTCTCTTAGGAATAAGTAACAATCAGCGAATTATATGGTAACATGATAAGGAAATGTATGGTATGAGGGGATATACCGCTGGTAGGAAAGGAACGTACATTTGTTCACGAAAGAAGAGCGCTCTCATCCACCTTATTTTTACTCTTTTTTTAGTATCCTTGAGATGTCAATTGTAGTCACAGGCTTAACTTGAATGGGCGCAGTGACACCCAGACGCCTTCCTTGGAAGCCCCTCTCCCTCCTCCATCCTCCCCCAATTAACTGAAAGATTAAAAATTCCCTCAAAACATTTTGGGGTCTCCTCCCTAACTAACACCAATAATGTGTTAGACACCTGCAGTGAGTTAAAAAAGGCTAAAACTAAAATTCATTCATTTTTTACAGCCATTGTTGATTTATAGTTTATGCAAGCGCAACCAACAGTCCAAGATTTAGGTATACTACCAAAATACGCCCCCTCTACTAGTTATTTTCAAGACATCTAAGCATTAAATATCTATTATGAACTATGCTATTGTTAAATTAGGGCTTTTTATTCCTTGATCCATTCAGGGCCTCGACTTGCCATGAAGACAATCGTCTTGATTAGGGACAAGCTTGCACGTACTAAGATTGTCTGAATTAAAAAAAATATATATATATTTTTAGAAATAATGTCATTCATCCTCAAAATCTAACAACGAGGCATAGGAACTTAAACTATTAAATACGGGTCCTAATCTATTATAAATGTCCAAATCGTGTGCCAATTTCTCCTTTAAAATATTATAAATATTAAAAATTCCATTTTCATCTAGTTTACTTAAAGAAAACCTATAGTTTAATAAAAGATGAAAGATAAGTCAACTCAACTCAAGATAAGATAACTCAAAGCACCAATAAAAATGGAATCTTATGACTTAATGTTTTTATCACACCATGTTCGCTCCTCTGTTTGTTTCAGGGCATTCTAAAACAGAGTAAACTGAAAAAAACACGTCAGTGGCACCTCATCGTTGCTTCAATACTACTAATTTCTGCCTTCGTCCCTCCTCTAACATAGCCGTTTCCAAACTAACGCGCCCTCGAATGAATCGGGTATAAAAATTTGGCATACAATTTTTATTTTTTAATTATTCATAAGTGCTCAATCAATTTAATTTTTTACAATACTGGTAATCATTTTTTAATGTATTTTTATGCCATAAAAAAATATCTTAACCCACCCCTCGTGCACTGTTTTTTCTCTCGCTACGGTTTGTATGTCATGAGGGCTCATTTTTCAGCAGCATGCACTCGGGCGCAAAAAAATCCAGTTACGCTACTTAATGTCGTCAGTTTTTGTGTTAGAATGTTATACGTTAAGTATGTGGCGAATATGAATGAAATCGATAATTTTTAGTCGTATTTTCGCCTATTGCATTATTGCAGTAGGTCGAAGGTCGGCGGGACTGCGTTTTCTATCCTTTTCATAACCCCTAGAGCACGGTCATAGAAGATTTGGAGATGTCTGATATTTATATATATATATTTTTTTTCCCTCTACATTTGAGCACCTCCAGCAGCCTCCTTTGGGTCAAATGAGCTGAAATTCGGAATGGCTTTCTTCCAGGGAGAACGATATATTAATTAAAGAATGGGTAAATTCCAGTCAAAATTTCGGTATGTTTACCTGAAATTTCGGCGTTTTTTGAGTTTTGTGCATCTCTACAGCTCCACCATATTAGTTTATAGGGCTGAAAATGTGTATGTCAATTGAGTTGGTGTTGGAGAAGCATATTTTGTGAGTCTCGACTTGGTTTTCCCGATCCCCGGGTTTTTCGATTTTTTAAAATATTTGTGCACATTTAAAACCCTTCCAAATTGAGTGAGAGAGCTCAATTTGGAAGGAAATTAAATTACCTAAAAAACAAAAGAAGTTTCATCGAAATCGGACCAGTATTAGCAAACATATGGCTATTTCAACAGTTTCAATGCCTTTTTAGTCGTATGCATTTTTTGAGTCAAATGAGCTGAAATTCGGTAGTGTTTTCTGTATCGAAGGTCAGAGGAGAGGCAGAACAATATTATTAGAGTCTGGCAGAATTTCGGTATTTTAGGGAACTTTCTTTTGTGGATCTTAACTTTTTTCTCACTCTCTCGTTTTTATAATATTTTTATTTCAGTGAAAATACGACTTCAGTGACGGAGTTCCGCTGCTCACGGATTTTTTTTTGTGGTTACTAAATAATTTATAGCGTTATGTTGGTATCAAAGGATTTAGTAATCAGTCTTAATATTTTTGATTAATATTTTTTTTTTTACCCCTGTTCCATTTATCTTAAACATATCCATATGTATGTCCACGGTTAAGATAGAAAAACACTTCTGTATACTTACACATATTGAACATTCGTAAAACTCGAGTATCGGGAGACAACTAGAATTGTACCAAATTTTTGAGTTCCATCTGCAATGGGTGCGATATGCTCCAGTTTAAATGGTTTTAATTGTTTGTTATGTGTTTTTCTAAAAGACTGTCGAAACAAAGTCTAATATAATATAATGTGTCTGTCTATTTGGTAATTGCCAACTTTTTGAGAATTCCACGAATTACTTACATTTTCAAAAGCGTGCAACTGTCATACGGCTTTTGCAAATAATTTTTGTAAAATAATTGAGGCCTGTTAAATAAGTGAGGATCATGATTTATTTCGAGTAGATGATATCGTCAGCATATGTTTATACAGAGTATGTATCTCTCGGAGTTAACGTGTAGCATGTGAAATTAAATCTCGGGATACTCCAGGCCTGGACTGACTGAAATGAAAAAACATTTCGATCTCTGCAAAGAGAATTTTGTCTGGAATAATAAAATAATAATTATATGTCGGATCATTTATAATTTTTGAGTAATTAGCAGCAATAAACTATGGCGAATATGTCTGCTTTGCTGTCTAGCCTGTAAGAAATTTAGAAAGAAGGTGGACGTGTCAATTTTGAGGTGTATGGTGTAATACATACTCTGAATGGCTGGCTGGAATAACGCGATACTATGTCAATTATTTCGATTTTTCTCCGATTTTAATCGTAATTTTCTAATTCCTTTAATAAGCACTATTAATAATTCTGCGTACGTCCCTGGTCGTTTGTAACGGTAGTCTAAGACAACGACGTATTTATTGAAAATCATTATTTTGGACTCAGAATTAGAGTCTTCTGAGTAAATTAAGGTGTGTGTAACCTTGAAAAATCTCAAGGATATTCTTCTTTATACGAGGAGCAATAAAGCTCCAGACCAAGACGGGATACAGACAGTAATGCTAAAGTAATTTTCTAGAAAAGGTATAGCACATCTATCCAACATCTACACCTAAAAACTGAGGTACTTTCCTGAGACATGGAAACAAGCAATACTCTTTCCGCTTTTGGAACCCCCGATAGTGAAACTATAGGCGGAAGGAAGTCAAAGGCAAAGAATGGAGTGACCGTGATAATATCGATAGACTGCTCAGAGGCGTTGGACTTAGTGTCCCATAGACTACTGTGTAAGAAACTGCAGAACAACGAGTTCCCGGAACAGCTTATATTTTATCGCCGTAATTTCTACAAGGTTGTTACAAAAGTCCTTGAGCATTAGGATAGCTTTATTTCAGATTACATATTTTAAACATTATCATTTCCAACTACTTTCACCCATCTTTCTGCCAGTAATTGGATTTGATGCCGGTACCACTCTTTTGGTTTTGAGGCAAAGAACTCTTCACATTAAATTTTTACGTCCTCATAATTATCAAAGATCCCACTGTTTAAAAAATGAGCCATTGATCTAAACAAACCATAATCTGATGGCGCAATATGTGGGCTATATGCAGGATGAGGTAAAATGTTTACTCCTTGCAGTTCCGATAATTTTTCCTTGGTCTAACGAGAACGATGTGCAGGGACATATTTTGTTGCAAAATGGCTTGGTCCCTGTTGACCAAAGCGTTACTTTGCACTCGAAACTGTATAAACTCTGTCTTGCTGTTCATAGTGAAGGTTTGAGTTTCTACTGCGGCCGATAAACCACTAGTAGTTGCATGTGTTATACAGGACATATTCAAGAAGAACATCATCATCAATGACCGATGGGCGACCTGATTGGGGTTGGATAATTGTCTCTCTTTCTGTGGCACAAATTTCTTCGGCGGCTGTCTTTGCGCTTAACCTTTTTTTCTGTAATGTCTCAAAAGACCGCACACGATTTTTTCTTCTGACAATGTATGTGCGTTTTAAAATGTAAATGATACCATAAAGCCAGCTCAAGTCACAATGAATTAAAGGATTAGTCAAAGTAAACATTGGCATAATTAGTAGGAACAAAAAGCATTCTTGTAGGATAATTAAGAGAGTTGGAATTAAGAATTGCGCTCATGCACAAGGACTTTTGTAACAACATAGTAGAACAGAAGACAATCAGGCGATAGTCGGCGAGGAGATATCCGAACACATCGCACTCAACTGCGGTGTCCTCAAAGAGCTTGAGATCTCCTCGATACTACTGACAATTCACGTGGTTGAAACTGTTTGAGCGGCGTACACCGATTATATACCAATCTGCAAATAGCTCTCTGAGCGCAACAAGAGCTCTACGGAAGGAGGAGGAATTTTCTTAAATGAAAACAAAGAAGTTTTAGGAGTACTGTGACTAATATTACAGTTAATCCCAAAAACAACGTTCTTTAATAGTTTTCGCAACATGACCAATCCCCTTTTCAAGATTTTGCCGCCAAAGGAAAATCCACAAAGATGTCAAACATACTTACGAAGACTTAAACTAGACTCAGGACCTAATTTTAACAAACTTGAATATGACTCCGTGATTTTACAATTCCCGAAAATTCTACCTCGTCAGGATTCTCTAATAATCCACAAGGAAACTATATAGATTCCATATCACCATATCGAAAGAAGAAGTAGAGGTAAGGAAAAAAGAATTTTATCTCAGTAAATCTTTATATTAAAATATAGATGTAAAATATAAAGAATTATTTCGTAACAATTCTGTGGCTCCAAGTTATAGTTTCAGATTTTTATATTAAGATATAAAAAACAAAAAAAATTTTAATGTTTTTATTACCTATACTTATTACCTTAAAGTACTATTAATTAACGAATTTCTTGCTCAGTTATATTAAACTAGAAATTTATAGAGTATAAACTAATAATATAATAATGTTCACTTTCTACATGAAAGTAATTTAGTTTTTTATTTAAAGAAAATATATGGTCTTTCATTGCAGAGTTTTATAGGTTTAGCGTGGCCATAACTAGTTATGTAATAATGGAGAAGTAAGTAAATTTCTCTACATGTATAAACATTTCACTCTATCAATGACAGATCCTTCCGCGCGCAATTATACCAGCTGCTATTTCTTTCATTCCTTATAAGTTGTCTACATTCTAATCTTTTTTTTTCCGAATATTTATATTAATTTTTCTTACGGAAGATCGCATTTGTGATTTACTATGAATAAAACGAAATATTTATTCTTCCTTTTAACAACAACATGAATGTACAGTTAATGACTCCGCAAATTGTTTATCATAAAATGTGATGTAAGTAACGCCAATGCGACCGATGTGACGCACTGTTCCATAAATGGATGTACTAGCTGCTGTGAAAAATTTCGATAAAAATAAAATATTATGTAAATTATCTTTCAAACAAGTTTAAATGTTATTTAAAAATTAACGATACTTCTTAAAAACAATTTCTCTAAATAATTACCAAATTCTGTTTCGTATGTTCAGATACAATATTTCGCACATTATATATATATATAAAATCATGTTATAGTTAAATAATTATATGATTATATTATATGTGTATTTATAAATGAGTATTCACTGGGCTAAATGGGCTGGCTAAAAGCCCTGAGGCGCAAGCCTATTGGAAGCAGCAAATTTTTATGGGTGTCATATTTTTTTTTGTTATTAGTTATTTGACTAATCTTATCATGACAAAAATAACTAAATGAAATGGAAAATATATAGGAATATGGAAATGGAAAATATATAGGAAAGATATGCTGGCATATCTAACTTTTAGTAGTCCACGGCGGCTATCATAGGACGACCCTGAGCAAAGTTACTAACGCCAAAAAGTCTACTATGCAAGGCTTGGAGATTTTATATTGGTAATGGTTCCTTGGCATACTCAAATAACAAGTCCGATATTTAAGTGTACTGTCTTGATAAAAATAACTTTGATATTTACCGTAGAGTAGCAGATGTTTTATTTTATGCTTTTAATGAAAGCGTCAGCCTTCACAATGTTATAAAATGATTCAAAGATCATGAATTTGACCAGCAAAAACCTATTGAGTTTTTGAGGATCCACCACATAGAATTAAGTTCGGAGACTTCAATTACCTTTGATCCATATCTCATGAAATGATGAAGACTGGGATCACGTTCTATCCACAAATGTATCAAAATGTGTCCTATACCTTGATACAAGCCAAGCAAGAATTAACAAATGATGTAAGGAGCAATACAATCATTCTACTTATATGCCGGTTAGGCAACCGTAAGAGGAGTTGTTACATATGGAATTTCCTCAGACAATTGAAAAGTGCGGGGTGGAAAAATAAAAATATGAAATCTCAGTCATAAAGCAACGTGAATGGACGTAGTAGGACTGGCCACCCAGACGCAATTCAAGGAGGGCGCAAAAAAAAAATATTGAAAAAGAAAAAAAAAGTTTACTGAAAGAAACCCTATAGCTTCACCCTCGGGAACGCAATGTCCTGAAAGGCCCAACTTTTGAGTTTCTAAGCGATTTGGTGGAAAAAATACAGTGATTGGGAGGATGAGGTTCTGTCTAGCTCTATTCGTTATTTCTATTCAGTTTGCCACCAACCTTCAATGATTTTTAGAAAATGAACTTAGCTCGTTTTTGGCCTAATAGAGCCTTGCGCCTCCCTATATAAATTAACTGTGATTAATTGGTCTTAAGTCTTATTTCACTGCGTCGAGAGGAACTTCTAATGTTTAGGCTGAAACCGGTCATACGAAAAAAATTGCATTAAATTATCTAGCTGGTATAATTTTTTCAGATCTTCAGTTGACATTCGCATGATGTTATAGAAGGATCAATCTAATTAGTGATTGATAAATTATTTGCCACTTCTATAAATTTGTTTTATTGAAAACTAGTTTCGAATGTTATACATTCATCTTTAATTCTAAAAACACACAAAAAAAGTCAAAAATAAGCAATTCAAAATATAGTTATATGCACATATATGTTCCTTTAATCTCTGATTTAGCGATCTTCCAGTTTTTCCTGTGTATTTGGCTGCACAATCATTCCAATTTAGTTCGTATACTCCGCTTTTTTGGAAGGGATCTATTTTGTCTTTAGGAGAAAAGAAATATGAGGATAGGGTTTTTCTATTTTAAATGCATGATTTAATCCTAAGTTTTTTCAATTCATTTCCTACTTTGTTGGATATCGGGCCGTAATATAGAATCAAAACATAATGTTTCGGGATGGACCTATCTTCGGGGGTTGTTGAATATTTGTTTATAATATTTGTTTTTTTAAATATGATTGATAGTTGTTTTATTGTACCCGTTATTTTTTTCTATGGAATATTTATTTCAATTTCTTTATTACAGTTCTTTTCATTTAATGGTACGTTCAAAAGACGATAAATCATGCTGTTAAACATTCGAAACTAGTTTTCAATAAAATAAATTTATAGAAGTGGCAAATAATTTATCAATCCATTTCCAGATCTTGTTCAAGAAATTTTGCTGATGCCATTTTTTAATCCAAAAATTGATTAATACAATGAGAAATGTCAGCTTCGTGAATAAAAATATTTCCAGCTCCAATAGCAACTTCAGTTTGTTCCTTTTCAGAAAAAGGTAGTTGGGCTTCACAGGAGCTGCGCGTTCCCACGTTCCCTTTTTATTGCCTCTTCCCGAGGATTAGAAAAGGATATAAGACAAATGTAACTGAAATAATTAATAAAAAAAAAGGAATGCAGAGGTAAAGGGAATCTGACAATGTTTTAACACACCGCTTTCGCTCCTTTATTTATTTTAAGACATTGTTGAATTATTGAATATATATATGCAAAGGTTTTTTTTCGAATTCATGTAAACATTTTTTTATTCTAAACATTTGCATTTATTTATTCCCAGAAGTTTAAATTATTAAGGGAAAATTAAATGGCATTATTGTAGTATTTTAAATGTTTTACTTCCTTTACAAAAGAGTATACGAATAATTTTACTTTTATGATTTTAATTTTTAATTGGAAACTTCAACATTTTTAAATAAATAAATGTAAAAAAAAATGTTGATTTTTTTGTTTTAAAAAAATCTATTTTTTTTTTTAAATTTAATAATATAATCTCCTTGGAAGTTGATCTCGTAAATGTTGAATGGGATTTATGTCTGGTGAGCTAGCAGACCATTGCATGATTAATCAATTCAAAAGATAAATACGCAAGAATCGGCGAATACCATTCTAAAAGAAATATAGTTAAGCATCTCATTCAATAATTGCAATGCCCAAAACGGTATGCAAGAGGAACAGATTCGACCTTAGGAATCCAGATAATTACTTCCTTTCATTACGCAGACTTGGTGGTGGGAATTTTCATGCTGTCCTCTTGTATAACGTCGCTGAAATTAGACCGCATTGAATCTTCTGGTTATGAAATGCGCAGAAAGAGAAGGAAGTTGTCAAGAAAGGTATTATAACATCCCATTGTATGTGAAGTTCTATGCCTGTTGTTTAGGAAAGGTGTCATAAAAATCATTCAAGTATACCTAGTATGACATTCTTCTGAGCGTCCAGTGGCTTATGTTGTAACTAGTCTTCAATTAGCTAAATTGCTGGCCTCAATTGCCAAGTCGTGTGAACTATGTGTGCAATTGATGATTTAAAAATAATTAAGTATCTAGTTAGATTTTGATAATAAAGAATATTAAATAATTATTATTTTTAAAGTGATATATGTGGACATTAACTATTCTGGGCCATCGATGGCAGTTGTAAAAGAAATTAAATTAATCATAACTAATCTAACTGGTATTAGATTTTATACACTCACGAAAAGATAGAACTGAAAAACAGCTAAATGGTACTATTGTTAAAACTAATCTAAGAACGCGGTAGCGTTTCTCCTTACCAAGCAAAAAATTTTTACAGCATAAATATAAGAACCACATGACTTGAAAATTTGTATTTACAAATTTGTGCCGGCTACAGTAGATTTCATGTCATTTCGTTTTTGGCCGTAATTTGACTTTCTTCCTTTGAAGTTTCACCATATGATGATTCGGGAAGGGTCCAGCATGGAAGTCGGTCTTCTCAGGTGTGATGAAAGCAATTACTAATCTAAGCAATGTATACCAAGGCGATTCTTATTTGCTTTCGTTGTTGGCCAAGTTTCTGCTCCATACGTGAGTACAGGACGGATGAGGGACTTGTATAGCCGTAGTTTGGTATGATACGAGATGAACCAGCTTTCCATGTGCCGGGAGAAGTCGAGGAAGCTCCGATTTGCTGAGCAGATTCTTCGACTTATCTCTTGACTGAGATCATTCCTTGAATTAACTTCCGATCTCAGGTAGACAAAACTCCCCACTCATTGGAACCTGTATTCTCCAGCCTCAAAGTACTCAGACAAGTTTTATTCCCCGCCAGTGGAGGCCCACAAGTAGTTTTGGCCTCGTTTATTACTAGACCGAATTTTCTGGCTGCCCTCTCGAAGTTCATGAAGGCTTCTCGTAGGGAACGCTCGAATCCAGCAATAATGTCGGTGTCATTGGCATATCCCAGTAATTCAACCATTCGATTGAAGAGGGTCTCACCAACCTGGATTTGGAATTCCCTGATGGCCATTTCATGTTAGGTTTCATGCTAGATTAAATAATAGGCAAGCCAATGCATCCCTCTGTCTCATGCAAGTATTCGTCTCGAACTTCTCAGAAAGGTCTAGGCCTATTCGTACAACATATTTCATGCTCCTCATTGCCATTTTCACCAGCCGGATCAACTTCCCGGGTATACCCAGCACTTCTAGGGCACGGTATAGTTCTTCTCTCTTGGCATTATCATAAGCTAACTTTAGGTCAGCGAACAGATGATATGTTACTATTTGATGTAAGAGGCTCTTCTCCAATATTATTCTCAGGGAAAATATTTGGTCTAGAGTGGAGAGACCCTTTCTGAAGCTATCCTGATATTTATCCAACAGTCTCTCAGCATTCGGCATAATATTCTTAAAAAGTGTTTCCGGCAGGATCTTTAAGGCACTTGGTAGGAACGGGACACCTCGGTAATTCCCACATTCAGTCATATCGCCTTTTTTATTTAACTGGGAGAATAATAGCCTGATTCCAGTCCTCTGGCACACTTTCTTCTATCCAGATAGAGAGAATGAGATAATATAAGGCCTTTTGCATTTCTTCACCACTATATTTAAGCAGTTCTGCTTGTATTCCATCCAGACCTGGAGCTTTATTGTTTTTCAGGTTCTGAAAAGCTTTCCCGAATTTCTCTTGTTCATGTGGTGGCACATCCTCTACATTGACGGTCCTTCCCACTTCCCAATCTCTTCTGGATCCCTTGGTCAGTAGGCATTAGCGTTATTAATAAAATGAAATGTTACACAAAAACTGCCCTGTCTGATCATACCATCAACATTATCCTTATTGAAACTCTCGTGACTTAAAGAGATCCAACAGTAACGAATTTAATATCTAGGAGAAGATCACTATGAAGAACCTGTTGCGGTAAAATTTTGAATCAGAAACGCTGTCTTCAATTTCATCTGAAACTATTATTATTGTTTTATTAAACTCGTTTCAATAGAAATTTGTGCATTAAATGAAAAAATGGTCGAACGTGGCTCTAAAGGCAATTTTATTATTAAATATCCTGTAGGAAATCTTGCGTTCAAACATTAAACTTTGCAATTCATTTAAATGAAAAAACCCATGAAGTCATCAAAGACTCAGGAGTTCAATTAATACATCACCCAGAAAACAGTCTCAAATTAAATATATATGGAGTAATTCATATAATAAAATTCAATCCAGATTTTTGCGTAAATGACCAAATAAATATCTACAATAGTCCAATCTTAAATTGATTCCCAACCATAACAGAAAGACAAATTACTCACTGGAATTACCGGAGAAACCCCAAACCTTCCCCCTAAACCGCTCCATTTATCTACAAACACCTGACCTTCCATTATAGTAATTTTCTTTACTAGTTTAGTGCGAGAACAGACCTGTTTTTTTTTATATAATCTATTTAAATCTTGGTGAGTGCCAACATGCATTTGATTTGTTGTCTTATTCATAATTCATAAATATTTTTTAATACAAACTTTTACATATATTACATATTAAATTTTTTAAAAATATTACATTTAAATATACATAATTAAATATATATCATTATATATATATTTTGACAACATATAATTTATAGACTGTATTATAATGTACATTTAATTGTATAATAATACCAAATTTTATTTTAAATTGCTGATTTTTTTAATTTTTGTGTGTTTTTAGAACTTAAGATGAATGTATAACATTTGAAAATAGTTTTCAATAAAAACAAATTTATAGAAGTGGCAAATCATTTATAAATCCCTAATTAGTTCGCATTTAAATGAAGGATTTCCTTTTCCAGGTTATGGCCGGTTCACACGGCGACGATTCATAATTTTGTCCAGATCGTGATCTATGGCGAATTAGTTTATTTTTTATAAGCACATGAGGCTATTTGGGAGTGCCCAAACGTTAGAGCTTTACAGATTGTGATCCGAACGAACGCGACATTCTGTTTTGTTGCCAAATAATTCCTACTTAGAAAATTTTGCTTTTCCTTTCGCATCCAGGTAGATGATGTTGAGATTGAAAAGCAAGCAGACTCTATTTTATAACGGTGATCCAATAATGATTTTCTTACATTAATTACACTCTATGAAACATTTCGGTTTCCAAAAAGGTGTTGTTTAAAAAAAAAAAAATAATAACGTGGACACACGCCAATACCACAATTGCATGAACCTAGAAGGAGAAGAATATGGCAGCTCTGGGTTCAGGACGGCAGATACTAGAAATATTCCGGGAGTGCTTATAAACAGTCTTACTCCTGCCTACGTGTAAGAGAGCGCAGTCGATAATTAATTATTGATTGATCATCCAATATCATAAAAAAAAACAGTTCCTCTATAAAATCATTTTTGTTTTTTCTGATCTAAGGTATTTGGATAAAATTATCTCCAACTTATATCTGACTCACAATCAGATTTGTACGTTTCTCAAAAGGCAGTGCCTATATAAAACGGAAGTGACTTTCACAGGTGGTCGAACTGCAATGGTAAAAGGTACTACTGCTTTCGAAAATGGATTGTAGGTGAACTATAAGTTGGCCATGATTAAGATTACGGCCAAGAACAAATCAACTTTGACAGGAAAAGGTCGTGAGTGACTACCGGAGTGGTTTTATTAAGATTAGTGCTTTCTTTATTCGCTTAGCTCACACATCACATTACGTAGGAATAATTTACGGGCGTGTTAAGTAATACACTATTTTATTATACATGCATGAATATATAAACATTAGTGAATATAAAAAACAAATTAGTATGAACAAACGGAGGTAAGGTTTGACTTCAAAATTGATTTATACTAGTATTATTAATGGTACAGGTGGGGATTGGGCCATTCGGTCCCTTTCGCCAACTCCTTACAGCACACCAGCCTTTCTGCTCGGGTATGAATGTCAAGATTTATTTCTTGGGATAACCGCGAAATAATAATTAACTGACCATGGTGGGAATGGAACCCACACCGTTCCGGACCGGGCAATCTAGGACGTGCTCGCCCATCGCTTTGATTTTATTAATAGTTATGCAACAACATATCCTGCGTGCAAAGAGTTGATTTATTACTATCAAGTTAAAACTTTTTGGGAAGCTTCAACTACAAGTATTGACTAAATGGGATTGGGATTAAGGGCTCCACAAAAACAATTAAATTCTTTCCGTATCCAATCCTTAGAATCCACAACCCTTCGAAGAATCCTTAATCTCCTTATTATGTTACAAATATAATTATCCAAAAAGATCTCAAAATTCCCTTTGTTGCAGACTTGGCCCGAAATAGATATACCTCCTTTAATCACAATCTCCTTGCCCACCCTGATCCATTTGTGAGTAATCTTTCATCCCAAACTATTCTCGATAATCGTCTGCGGCATCTGAAAAGAAGATTGTCGAGGGACCTCCTATCATAGAATAGTCATCGAAGTGCTACCAATGGGTAGCTCCTTCTCATGCCACAATCAAGTTTTATGTTCTTATTATCATATTTACTTGTTGTGTATTCTCATACAGTTGTAAAGTGCAGTAAATTAAAAAAAAAACAAGTATAGAATTGGGCTAAAATACATTTATACACCGATACTTAGAGCCCAATAAAAAAAAAAAAATTGAATTAAAACATATAATATGACTAATTATATTAATTTTATAATACAATATAATTAGTGACGTGCATTAAATTATAGTTATAACTGAAATTTAAAAAATGTAATTTGTCTAATTTCGGGCGTAGGAGTGATATATATATATATATATATATATATATATATATATATATATATATATATATATATATATATATATATATATATATATATACAGGGTGTTCTTTTTAAATGGCCCGGCTGAATTTCTCTTGAACCGATAACGTTATAAAAAAAATAAAAAATACATATTTAATATTTTTCAGTCTAGTTTAAAATTTCGACCTGTTTTTGTAAAAAAAATATACAGGGTCACCCAGACCCAGTACAACTTTAAAATTTCAAATAGGAACCTATGCCTTCCGATACATTATTTTAATGAGTTTTTTAAACTGAAATCAATGGTGAAACCAGATTTTAAATTAGTCAATAAATTACAAAGTTATGGCACAAAGTTTAAAAAACAAGAATACATTTTGTTTGTTTGGTTATTAATACTTTTAAATTGCTTTAACATTTTTTTTTTTTGTTACACGGGAAATAATTTGAACACTTCGCGTTTAATATCCTTTTTAACTGTAATTAATAATAAAGATTTTTTTAAAAGATGTAATGAAGAAACAGAAATTAGGTTCTGTACGTTTTGTGAAACGTAGCTGTTTACTTTCACTCTCATTGTTATGGTCTTATGATAGCGAATTAATTCCTGAAAATAAATATTTTTACAAGAGTATCTGCTTCCTTATATTCAGTATTAACCAACTAGTCAATATGAACCGAAAAGTGCAGTTTTCCAACAATGTACAATTGTTTTATTGAAAGTGGTCGTATTGCTCGCTGTGCAATTGTGTTGTACTCCCAGAAATTTCCCGATCGTCCACATGTGAACCACAAAACATTTATTCATGTTGCTCACAATATGAGGAGATTCGGATCAGTTGCAGGTCCAAGAAGAAACCAGCAACGCAATTTTGACGAGGAACTAGATATTTTATTGTATGTTATGGAAAATCCTAATTCTTCTCTCCGAAATACTGGAAGGATTTTAGGTTTCTCAAAGAACAAAATTAGAGATGTGCTCCGAACATATAATTTTAAACCCTATCGCTCTCATCTTGTCCAGGGGCTTCAGGATTATGACTGGCGTCTAATGTTCCTTGCACAAATATCGATTGCGATAGTTGAAGAAAACATTCTTCCATTCCATCTTCCATTCAGAAAGATGAGGAAATTATCTCATAAAATGTTATGTGACATTCTACTTGTATTTAAGTTGAATGATAAAAACTAATGTTACAGTAAGAACTTCATTTTAATTATTTAGCAGAATAATACGAGTAACATAAACTGTTCTGCGAGTTTCTATTTAATTGTTCATTGAAACACCAGAGAGCAATTAACAGCAATGCAGCCCAAATGGGTTGCTATACACACAGCCTGCTCATCAATCCAATGCTAGACATAATATATGCAACATTTCTTTTTTCTTTAATTTTTTTCTCTAAATGCATTACCAATTCTCTTTGCTACATTACCGCATCGATCTCTTCTTTTTTTCTCCCCTTCTGTTTGCTGTAAACCTTCTGTCACTCTGTAATCTGTCCCTTATTTCTCTTTACCAGTTACCCCCAGTTTTTTTTTATAAATAAAACAATAAAAAAACAAAAAACAAATAGCTAATAAAATAAACTACTTAAAAATTAATCAAATGTTCAGATTTTAGACACGCACATCTAAGCATCAAATTAATACAAGAAATAATCTATAAATAAAAATATATGGATAAATACCAATTGCAACAATCAAATCAAAGTTATTACTTAAATTCGATACTGTGAAGTAAAACAGTGCCCTTAAAAATAAAATGAAATAAAAACAATCAAATCAAATAAATAAAACAATCAAATAAATAAATAAATGAATATCCGATTTGATTTACAGCAAACAGAAGGGGAGAAAAAAAGAAGAATTCGATGCGGTAATGTAGCAAAGAGAATTGGTAATGCATTTAGAGAAAAAAATTAAAGAAAAAAGAAATGTTGCATATATTATGTCTAGCATTGGATTGATGAGCAGGCTGTGTGTATAGCAACCCATTTGGGCTGCATTGCTGTTAATTGCTCTCTGGTGTTTCAATGAACAACTAAATAGAAACTCGTAGAACAGTTTATGTTACTCGTATTATTCTGCTAAATAATTAAAAGGAAGTTCTTACTGTAACATTAGTTTTTATCATTCAACTTAAATACAAGTAGAATGTCACATAACATTTTATGTGATAATTTCCTCATCTTTCTGAATGGAGTACAAGTTACAAAATGTATGCACAGAATGGATGACAAGAATATCCTTCGTCTTGTTTATTTAGTTAATGATAAAACACCATTTCATATGTCTTAGGTATATGTATTTTTCATTCTCATTTCATTTAAATCTTTAAAATTCGTCAACTGATGTTGCCCCGTTCGCAAAACATGTTATGTAAGGCTGTAAAGAGGAAAAAACTCGTTATGAGCATAAGGACGGAGCTATTAGACTTGTAAACGACAGCCGAAGACGAATGAGCAGGATTACATACTGGTCAAGTCGTTAAGTAGAAAGGTTGCCTTGTCCTTTCACTGGGTGCGCTGACCGCGGTCACTCGGTTTACTTTCAGCCAGTCGGTTGAGTCCTCTATTCTCATCCGTCGTATCTTGTCTTTGTAACTCTTCGGACTGTCGTGACGGTTGATGACTAGAGATTGATTACTTATCGTGTTCAGACTCTTGCATAGATTCTGGTTTCTTTTTATATTTAAGCACCTGGTATAAATTTCAAGTTTTTGCAACGAATCGACTATGTATTATTATTTCCATCCTGCGAAAGCCATTTCATACGAATGCCATTTCTATTCTTGAACTTTCAACTTTAAAAATTCTCTCCGTTCCTGCTATACTTGTTCCTGATATTCAAATTTATAAATCCTTGATGACTAGCCCCTAATGCAGTGGCGTACGCAGATGAGGAGATCAGGGGGATATATCTCCCCTCTTCTCTGAAATGTACGAAATAATATAATTTTCATACCGACCAACATAAGATTTTGAGTAGATAAAGTTTTTTGAGTAATATTTTTGGATATTTTAGCAAGAGTTGTTGGTCCAATTTTTATGTTTATCCTTAAAGCTTACACCATATTTGGCGATTATAGATATTTTTGTGACTCTTTGCATTCATTAGTGCTTAATTAGTGATTTCATTGCCCTCTCTCTAAAAAAAAATGAAAACCCCTCCTAAATAAAATTCTGCGTATGCCCCAGATGTAAAAATTCCTGATTAAAATTGGACAATATGAAATATGAGCAATAGGGAATAATAGATATTAGAAAAAAAACCCTCCTTTATCTGGTCTTAAACAAGTCATATCCAAAATGATATCACACTCCTTCTTAGACACTCTTCAATTCAATTTCATTCCTTTCTCCATCCACAATAGAGAATTTACCTACTTCTTGTTCACTCAATTGCTTTTCCTCAAGACATCGTTTTTCAATGGGTTATACATTGACGGCATGTTTCGCCGTCCTGCATCATATTATCTTTTTTTTTAATGATATTTAACTGAGCCAAAAACAGCGATCTTTTATAAATATCGGTATACCATTTTCGTCGTCCCCAGTATCTAAGTCTCGAATTTCAGAACCACTCGCCCTCCTAAATTACTGAATTATTTTCGAATAATTTTGGGGTGGTTTCTATGAAGTAGTAAAGAAATGCTGAAATTATTTAGAAAAATCTCCGCATTGGAGTCTTAGGCATTCGAAATCCCAACCATCGTCTAAAGATGACTTACACAAGAACAAACTACTATTAAGCGACATTTGTTATTTAACTGTCGAGATTAATCTCGAGTAATTTTTAGTTGAGTCGTCACAAAGATATTTTAAAAAAATTAAATTATTCGATTTTTTTTATTTTATTTTTTTTTTTTGTGTTCGTTCTGCTATTTATCTTTTATCTCACAAATGATCCTTATGGGTCGTGGTTATGAAGAGTTTTCCATCACTCAATTTTATCTTCTATCCTTTGAACCCTAAGCCCCAATTATTTAGCCCCAGTGGAAGATTTAGCGTAGTGTAAGCTCCAAATTAGTTTGAAGTATGATATTATACTAGCTCGTGTCAAGATTTTAATATTAGAGTAAAGGTAATATTGTATATAGATATGAATGTTTTATTTTTACTTATAAAAATTTGTTGTTTACTTATATTGCTATTATTTAATTTTCTATTTATTTCCATTTGTGATGTATATATTTTTTAATTGTTGTTATTTCTATTTATTTTATTTATCTCTTATGTATATGGTATGAATGGATTCTTACAGCACTAATAAACAAATAAAATAAATAACAATAAGAGTATATGTTTTTCTACAACGTTTGCCACAAAATAGGTATTTTTTTCTTTACAAACTGAAATGAGTTATATAAAAATCATGGCGTAATGTTCAGCTTGAATTTTGAAAACAAAAATATCTAAATCTCGAAAAATTTGTGGAAATACGAATTAATACATGCTAAGAAAAATTCTTAAAGCTAAAAAATTCGGAATAAGAATCACTGGGCATTTTTGAACAGATCAAAATCTACTGCTGTATTTTAGAAATTCAAATCAGTTTCCTTGAAAAACAACAGTGATTTTGAGATAATAAATAGTTTAGGTGCAAGTTTGAACAAGTTTTTTTTTTTTTATATTCCATCCGCAACAAACTTAATCAATTTATTAAAAAATCTCACAAACTTAAATTTTTCCATGTTTAATATTATGCTTAAAGCTATTATTTTGTTGAATCTTACACTGAGAAATAATTTAAATTTTGTGTTGGGAGGAAACGAGGTAAATTATCGAGCATTCACAAAATACACAATCACAACAAAAAAGTATTATTTTAAAAATATATTGATGATTAATCAACAAAATTACCCAAGTCGATACGTGTCCAACCATTTCCTCCAAAAGGCCCTGGGAGCTGAGAAAAAATTAAAACACGCTGAAACTGCTTTTTTTACATCTCGAGTTCAATAAAATTATATCGACATGGTTTTTCGAGCAAACATTTTTTTTTCAAAGCATATTAAAGAAAAAATATAAGCATTAAAAAATAATTGATTTTCGCCCACATAAAATAAAAACGTGGTTAAATTATTGAGTAAACTAACCTTATAGATTTTTCCACAAATAATTGTCTTTTAATTTCGAGTGTGCTCAAATTTTTTAATCCACAAAGTTACGTTTGGTTTGAAGCTCCGTATGTCGTCTTCGCTGTAATGGATGTCCTTGGACTCGTTAGCAAGAGGGGAGTTTATTCTTTCCATACATATTCACAACTATTGTATTATCTTAGAAGGCCTCTACAAAAAAGATTCGATTAATAAATAAAAACAAAATTGAGTTTTTTTGCGTATAACGTTGGTCCTAAAACAAATAGGGACACCACGGTTAAGGTAAACAGTGTTGTTTTAGAAACTTTATCGATGCTCCAATTCTGGTTCGAATCGTTCTTGATTTATGGACGATTTTCTTAATTAAAAACAAATAATAACACATTGACTATTATCGCAGTAAAAAGAAATAATATTAAATATGAGAGTCATTTTTCGAAATGACTAAATTATAGATTATAGATGAAATAAATAAATTATGGAGCGTTCTGATAGGTCTATTAAATTATATTTAATTAGAAAAGTATTATTATAGGGTAAAAAAATTTTTTTTTACAACGATAATGTTTATAACGGTGTAATAATTACTATTTCTTGATCACAAATAATGTAATCTATATTATAATATACGATATACATGGTTAAGAACCCAACCGTTGCTTAGCATGGCATAGTAAATTGAATTTAATTTGAATATTTAATGCCGTGTTCAAAGTATTATAAATAATTAAAAAACATTATTCGTGACCCGGAAATAGTATATTTGCTATTTAAAAAAAGTGATATAATTATTGTGGTGCAGTAAAAGTGTCAGTTCCCGCCTTACCCGTTCTTGATACTCAATTTATAAATCCTGGATGATTAGCTCACTGGACTGTGGCAGATAAATTCAATCATATATCCCATCCGATCTTGGAACTCTGGAATTCAATTCCATTCCTTCCAACATAAAAATAGATAATTTACTCAACCGGTTTTACGTTGAATGGAGGATATATCGCCGTCCTCGACGATATTTACTTCCTTCCTGCATAAACCTTATGCAGAGGTTTATTAAATTATTTATTTAATATCGGTTTATCATTTTATCTTCCCCAGAATCTAAGTCTCCTGTTTCAGGGCCTCTTGCCTTCCTATAAGATGTTATTAACTTAGCTTTCCGGACTTCATCATTAAAAAGCAACTATGCCGAGTGTCACCTTTACACTTGAGCCGAAAATATTTATCACTGAAATATATCTCTTAATTAAAGCCATATATCCATCATCCCTTATCATCTTGTTTGTTTACATCAGAATCTGAAAGCCGTGGGCTCAGGGATATTAACAAATCATATTAACTAGCAATTTACAAAAACATTGGTCACTATAAATATGAATCTGAACACAATTAGAACCATCCCAGTTCTGAAAATCTCGTTGGGAAAAAAGGATACCAATCATATAGAGAGTGATGGGTTCCTAAGAGGTACCCAATAGAAATTCAAAACTCCTTTTTACAACCAATAGAAAAATATAAGGATTTTGAAGTTGTATTCACCGATGCCTCCAAAATGGAAAATAGTGTTGGATGTATTTTATACAGTAAACAGAGCCAACTTCTTTTTAACCTACATAGAGAGTGCTCCGTTTTTACTGGAGAAGCCACAGCCATCATGAAAGCTCTACATTCGATAACCGGCTCCAAAAAGCACCGTTGGGTCGTTGTAACGGACTCATTGAGTGTTTTGGCTGCCATCGACAGTCAATAGCCAACCAGTTCCTTAATTAGAGAAATCATAAACGCGTGGTGGGAAATAAACAACAGAGCTGCGACTGCAGTTTTCGTATGGGTTCTATTCACTGGAATCTTCAGCAATGAAAAATCTGATAAACCAGCCCTTTTAGCCAGAAAAGGAGAAATAGGAGGGGTAGCTGAACTGTAAGATGTTACATTGAAATACTGGGTGTACCAATTAAAGAAAAGGTTGCCGGTAGATTGGGAGAAAGGTTGGAAAGGAAAAGAGTCCAAACTACAAAAAATAAAACCTGGCTGCAAAAAATGGTCCACAAGCTTCAGAACGTCAAGAAAGGAAGAAATAATACTTTGCCGAATTAGGATTGGACCCTATCAGTTTACCTGGATACCTTTTAAGATGTCTCCCATATGAAGCCCCCAAGTGTAACAGTACCCCACAAACTGTAAAACACTTACTAATAGAGTGTACCCAATTTGAAAGAATCAGAAAAAAAAAAATTGGAATTTCAAAAACATTAAAAGAAGGACTGAAAGATAAAGAAGGAAAAGTCATCACTTTGTTTAAATTCTTGAAAAGCACTGAGTACTACAACGAATTATCTCTTAACGTCAATGACCCTGTAGGTTGGAGGCGTAGAAACAAATAAATAAATTTAAAAAAAGTTTAATGATTGATAAATATTTGTAGTATGGTTCAATCTCAATCCAATTCTTGTTTTAACACAGTCATGTTATTAATATGGTCAAGCATTAATCCATTTCATAACAACCAAGAGATTAATAATATAATGTGTGTATAATAATATAATAAGCTAAATGGATCAAACTTCACGTAATAGAATGCAGATTACCTTGCTAAGGTCGGACTTTAAGGTCTTTGAGTGACCTTCTTCAGGACAGTTCATTGACTTGAGAAAGTTGCAACAAGCCCAGGAGCATGCAGTTAGCTGTAGCTGCGGTCACGGTTCTAGGCCAAAAGACAATTAGCTCTGGCACAATTCACTCTCATTTAGATCCAAAGTTAATGCAGAGAAGTCTTATTCAATGACATTATCAGCTAGTGTTTGATGAAATATAAATAAATAAGCATTTATGGAACATCATTTATTATCAAATCTTACACTCTGTTCGAAATCAGGTCCAACCTAAAAATATGTTTTGGGACCCGATGGAAAGCTTGTGATGTCTAGTTTTCTAAACCGTCTGGTCCTTTCGAAAATCGAAACAGCGGGTAATATATAGTGATAACAGCTTTGAGGAAATAAAACGGAGCATATTTCATAGTCTAGGTATGATGTCCATGTCCATACATCAGTCTGTATGGTGCAGACTCTCGGTCGGTAATACGACGTTCCGATGTTGTGTTGTCATGCCAAAGCAGAGTTTTCATGATAACGGTCACGTTGTAACGGTTCCTGTGTTTACCTTTAATTTTTTTTCATCATACAGAAATTAAATGAAAAATTGTTAAAAATTTAGTAAAGTATGGTAGATGCAGTAACATATTTCCTTGTCAAAGTAGGACCTTACAAACGATTATAATAATCCAATGACTAAATAAACATTTTTAATGTATCATTATGTATTTTAAACTCGATCCTTCATCAGGTAAATATTCTTAAAACTAATAATTCCATCCCATTATTGACTAAATTTACTAATAATTTAAAACTGGTTTAACATATTATTATTACAATCATTTGATGCTGATAACCTCGATACCTCAGTTAAACCCGTGCGCCAGAATGACTGCCATAATTTTAAAATCTCGTGCGGTGCGCGCATATCGTCCTTACCTAAACTTACCGTATTTACCTTCCTACTTACGGTAAACCTTGTAAGCCTAGAACTTACCGTCCTACTATTTATTTATTTAATATAATTTTAAAGAGTTCACATCAACAATACTTGAAATAAACTCAGCAGAATCCACTTCTTCACATCTTCTCCCACTTATGTACAATAAAACAGTTTTTTTAAATAATTTTAGTACAACACTCCTGTACACTACCTATAAATTTTAAGTTTGCCAAGTTGAAAATGTATTTTAAAAGTTTCGGTTTAGTTTCCATGGAAACATTTACTTTCCATTAAATAATATAAAAGTAGAAATCATTAAGTTAATTTCAGCTTTTGTAGTATTAAATTACATTATTACATATGGAATTGTTGACAAAAAATTGGCGGATTGGTAAAAGAAGGTTCGGTCGCATCCGTCTCCTTTCGGATGCGCTCGGTTATCCGTCTACGGTCTTGTACTCATCATAAAATACGCTGTATCTTTGCTAATGCTGGTCCGAATTTGATGATTCTTTTTTTATTTTTCAGATAATTTAATAAACTTTCATACAATTCTATATATAATTTACTATAAATTGCTTACTTTTTACGATAAGCACAAATAAAATATTTTATTCATCATAAATTTTTTCCAGCATTTTTTCGTTGTTATACTAAATACATGAAAAGTTAAAGGCCTTTATGAAGAATAATTTAGGTAAGTTTCATCAAAATCGTTGGAGTCGTTTAAGAGAAATTGCAAAATCCATGATATAAGAGCTATTCCCGGTTAGTCCGATGCGCTATATCTTTGCTAATACTTGTCCGATTTTCATGATTCTTTCATTCTTTTTAGACAATTTAATTACATTTCATACAATTTGCCATAAAATTCATACTTTTTAAGCTATGTGCAAATAAAATATTCTTTTCACTATAACTTTTTCCCTGGATTTCCTCGATGATGTACTACATAAATGAAAAGTTAAAGGTCTTTATGAAGAATAATTTAGGCAAGTTTCATCAACTTAATCGTTAGAGCCGTTTTAGAGAAAATTGTAAAAAAGTGTAAAATCGATTATAGTGGCACTTCCGGTCAGTCGATTTTGACGAAAAAGTTACTGTAACATCACAGCCACATACATACCACACTTATGTAATTTCACTATCGTAAAAATTTTCGTTTTTGAGCTAAGCTGTTCACAGACACACAGACCATTTTGCGGGGCTTGGTTATTTGGACTCAGGAGACCTTAAAACCTGTATTTCCGTTGAAAACTTGAATTCGAAAATTTTCACGATCGCAATACTTCTCCTCACTATATACTTCATATATAGTTAAGGGAAAGTAAAAAAATATGATCGCCACAAGATGTTGTTACTAATGCTTTGTTAATAAAATTATCCCGAAGCAAAGTGTGTTTGTTCGTGCCCTCATATGTACTGGAAACAAATATATATTTTAGTAATAACAATATAATTCCACTTCAAGGAATGAAAAGTATAGAGTTATCAGGCGTGCAATGAGCTGGGATCTCAGGTATGGAAATAAGAAATTAATAGCCGAAAGACACATCAAAGCATTGTCCAATGAAGGAAGACGAAAAAGAATTCGCTGAAATGATAACTATGAATTTCGTAATGCATGTTTGTTCTTTAGAATCGTTAGAAGAAAGTACCCAACTCTGGAACACTATTAATTTATTTAATACAATCGAAGTGAAACTATAGAACTCTAAGAATGTTAATTTTGAGATTTTAAGCAGTGACAAAAGAAACGCTGAAACTATAGAACTCTAAGAATGTTAATTTTGAGATTTTAAGCAGTGACAAAAGAAACGCCACAGTTTTCTCCATATAGATATTATATGTAGTACTGACCCTTCTAATCGTGAAAATTTACTTGTTAATGCAGGTCACAGAAAAGAAAGAACTGCGATGGCAACGGCATTGGCTGAAATCAAAGGGTCATGTGGAATTATAACTAATATGTTTTACATTTAATTTGTCAAGTGAAATTCAATATCAATCTTTCAGAAAAAAATATATTATTAATGATGCGAATCACAAATTAATAATTAGTTAAACATGACTGAATTTCACGAGGAATTTCAGTGAACGGTGACAACACGTTTTCACTTTTCTCTTAGAAATAAATTCGACAATCAATTCTACTTATCCATTTCAGTCAGTATGAAACCAAGTGGGATTTCTTACAATCGCTATTATATAACTATAATGAGGAAGTGACCGAGATGGTCGAATCACGGTTAAGGTTGGTCCGTGCACAAAACCCATCAAAACAATTTCAGTAGAGGAATAATGTTAGAAAATAACAGTAATCACGGCTGCTCCTTTCTAATCTGTCCCTAGTTGAAGAAAAGTACAATTTTAAGAAATGGCTCTTCTGTCTCCGTTTCATAGATCACACTGCCGAAGGAATATGACTTTCTCTTTATTGGTTGATTCAATATATCCTTTTCGTTAGGTAATCAATTTTAGCTGTCTCTAATGATGATAAATGCCTTAGTATCAAAGATATTTCATCTTGATCAATTAGTCGACTCAAACCTCTCAGTTATGAAACATTTTCTTTCAGAGAAAAGAATGGGCTTGAAAGATGCATCGTAATACAATACGATTCCATGATGAAATAAATTTTATGTCACTAATTTTTAAATAATGAATAATCTGTGCCACTGATAGAGGTCACAGGAGGAAATCCTAGCAGTGGTTCTTTATTCTTAGCATTGCAATATCCAAGGGAAACAGTATCTTCACATCGACGAACAGTAATTTCGTGTTTTTTCTCCTGACTAGTATCAAATAATCATTTTTGGATTGTGTGGGCCCAGGATCACAGTTCTAAGCCTCATTGAGCCAATCAATCTTCTATGTATCCACCAATTTAAAATCGTGTTAAAATTGAAAAACAAAAACAAATTTTAAATCACGTATAATATTTGTATTCTATTTTTCATACAAAAGACCTATCATAATAACCCACCTCGTAGGTTGAAACGGTAGTGGCCACAAGATCAACTATAAAGTAAATTTGACAACTAGAGTTCTGGCAGTGGCCAGATTCTCATGATCAGAGTGTTTGCGGCTTCAGCGTTCTTACTCAGCCTCCACTGACCAAACACCCGTGAAGCGGTGAAAGAGATACACTGGGATCTCAATATGGTCCTGCTTTACCTCCCACACCTGGAGGATGGGCCTGCTCAGTGATTACTCTTCTGAGCTTTTTATTATATTTAAGTCCAACTTACTACTATTTTACTTATTCTTCATTTTTAAATATTTAAATTTATATATTTCAATTGTTTATTTTGTTTTTATATGATTATTTTAAAATGTTTGAAGCAGTAACGAGTGCAGAACGAATAGGTAGTATTATAGTTGTCGTTTTTCGAAATTTGTCTCAACTTTGACGGAACGTAGTGCGAGATGCAATGGTTGCAAAAAACAACTTTATGTATTAGAGTTGTAATAAATTTTATCGTCTATAAGTTTTATACTTGAAGATTTTTAGAAAAATGTCTGAACATAAAGATAGGAGCGAAAAATTAAAATCGATAATATATGAGATTTTTGTCGCTCGATGGAATGCGCATACAGACTGGAGGAGGTCGAAAATTTGATCTTGAACTTTAGACAGGAAATATAAAACTTAAAACAATCAGAACTTCATAACCTTTTGCAAGGTAACCACATTTTTTCTTCCTCGTTTTCCAAATTTTGTGTCATTCATATGTGTCAGTCACACCTTTATTTGCTGATCATGATAAAAAAAAATCCAAACGCAAATATCATCTTACATTAATTTTCTGAAAAGCATTTATCTGTGCAAAGTAATTGTTGAAATAAATTATGAAAGAACTAAAGAGGTGTTTTTTTTTTCAAAATTGTACAAAACTTAGGCGCGCTGTAGGTCCATAGTACATGGAATAAAATTTCAGATATTAAAGTTGTAGTAAATTTTTCCTTACACAAGTTTTTCTCAAAAATCTATCATGATAAAGATACGATCCCAATTGTTTTTTATTATGGCCCGAATGTATAAAACAAATAAAAAAATCAGAAGTACATGGTCTATTGCAAGGTACAGCACCTCTATTTTCTGGACTAATTGTCTCTATGAGTTTGTGGAATTCAAGGAGTTGTATAAAATAAATATTAGATTTCAGTTTCTTCCATTACCCCTATAATTTTCATGATCATATTAGGTATAGGATATTGCTTCTAATATTTCCCATATCAAATACTTATTTAATTTTTATATTGTATTTGTATTAATAGTTATATCGACTGCATAGTCAAAAATGTAAAAAATCTTCTTTGGATAAATGGTCATTTTAGTTTAAAGTGAATATAATGCATACGATGAATATCTTACTGTTTTATTGGGAACAAATTTACGAAGTCTGGGAAGGGAGGGTCCAGACAAACACATTTCGTTATTTATCCAGAGGCTCCGATGGGCGTCCTTGTAACGGAGCCCATAAATGCCTAGTTATGCCCCAGCCTCTCTTCCCTATTCATACAAACATATTATGCTAATTATAGTAACATTGAAGGAATTAATCAAACTTCAATGCTTTTATATCTTTATGGTATAAAATTGGTTTACCATAAGATTATTTATGGCATAAACTTACAAATAGTTCCCATACGTAGAAACCTTGCTATGACCTGTTTAGTAATCGTTTCGCTTCCTACGTTAGTGAGAACAGCACTGTCGTTTTTTAAGGAAGTAATTATTTACTTCCTATTATATGTTTTTTAAAATGTAGGTAGTCATATTTAAATCTCTATGTCATTAGTCATTCGAGGTCTAATGGCATATTTTCTTCTTTTTTTTCAACACACGTCAACGCAACAATATCATCACATCATAGCTATTACGTTTTTGTTCTCTTTAGCAGTAATCATCATATAAAAAAAATTAACATATTTACAGAGCATATTTAGAGCACATCACTATATCACGGAGTAAAAGTATTTGATATCTTCTTCTTTTTTATTTCCTTCTCCTATTTATTTCAGGGCGACTAAAGTAGAGATAAATATTATAATGAATAATCCGTTACGTAAGCACACTGGCTTACCCCACTATGTACGCAGGGTGAGGATGGAGGAGATATATTCTCCTCCCTTCTCCCTCCTCCCAAATGTACTAAAAAAGGGTTTGTATTTTAAGTAATATTTTTGATAATTTTTAACAATAATCGTGGATCCAATTTTCATGCCTATCCTTAAAACTTTCACCCAATTCGGCGATTATAAACATTTAGGCGATTACTTGATTTCTTATTATTAAATCCCTCTCCCCCGAAAAAAAATTTAAATCCTCCGAAAAGAAATTCTTTGTATACCCCTGACCTTAGCCAAACCAAGAAGGCCAATGGTTAAGCTCCTTTATTCGTTTATGCTCAGCATTGTTAAATAAATCTATTTAATAGTCATTTAATAATC
Source organism: Rhaphigaster nebulosa (assembly GCA_948150685.1). Lineage (NCBI taxonomy): Eukaryota > Metazoa > Arthropoda > Insecta > Hemiptera > Pentatomidae > Rhaphigaster > Rhaphigaster nebulosa. The sequence goes on along the minus strand of OX411306.1, from coordinate 135,992,029 downwards.
ATTACTCCTGAAAGAAACGGTTAAGATAGTATAATCTTTATAGGTAATTGTATAATCTTTTTTTTTTTTTTTTTTGTTATTCTTCTAATACTTGCAGGTATATATTTTGTAACCAAACATTCTTATTTTTATTTAGCTATTGATAGTAAAAGCAATAATAAAGAGTTTTATAAAATTTGTTACAACTAAAAACAATGGATACTGAATAAATTATATTATAATTTTCAAATATCCAAAGTAAGATACCATCTGTTAATATTAAAGTTTTAATTTATATTTTAAAATATGTCCATGTTAAATTTATTACCATCATACATTTATGAATAGCGTAGAAAAGAGGCTTCTGGGACACTTTTTTCAACGGCCAATCAGAAGCCCGCATTTGGTCACGTGACCAGTCAAATGATCATGGCGGAAAATTTGAACTTAAACCTCGGCAACTGCCACATGGGCTTAACTATTAGGCCACGCCTCTTTTTAGTCACTTGGCCATTAGGTTCCGCCCCTTTTTACCTCTACCCTTGGCTAACCAGCCAATCACAATGCTTCACTCTTGCCTAGACCACTCCCAAGATGTTTTTCTGCTGTTTGAAAGATTTAAGGTTTTGAATAGCCTAAGTGTATCTGGCAACCATTTTGTTTTACGGTAGCTTGAGAGACTTGGAAGCTTTTCTCAAACAGCAGAAAAATATCTTGGGAGTGGTCTAGGCAAAAGTGAAGCATTGTGATTGGCTGGTTAGCCATGGGTAGAGGTAAAAAGGGGCGGACCCTAATGGCCACCTGACTAAAAAGGGGCGTGGCCTAATAGTTAAGGCCATGTGGCAGTTGCCGAGGTTTAAATTAAAATTTCCATCTTGCTTTTTATATGCCGCCATTTGTTTTGCAACTTGAGGGACTCAGGGGTTTGCTGAAGAGTCATTATAGAGACTGAGGATGTTGGGCACATCGAGCCTCTATAATGTGGGCACCTGACGCTCAAACAAAGCCCTAAGTCCGTCAAGTCACAGAAAAAATATGGCAGAGTATAAAAAATGGTGACTGGGTACTGTATGCCTCTACAAAACCTTAAGTCTCTTACGTTGCCGTAAAAAAAAATGGTTGCCGGGTATACTCAAACTCTAGAAAACTGTAACAGCAGAAAAACAGGGTTCGGTCATGGGAGGGATGAAGCACTGTGATTGGCTGGTTAGGCATAGGTAAGGGTATAAATGGGTAGAGCCTAATGGTCACGTGACTGGTTAGGTTGAGGCTTAAATTCAAATTTTCCGCCATGATCACGTGAATGGTCAAATGACCAAATGCTGGCTTTAGAAGCCGCTGAAATGAGTGTCCCAGAAGCCTCTTTTCTATTCTACTATTATATTATGTACTCGTATATGTATTAAAATAATCATGAATAGTATATATTCTTATAGTTTTCCATCATACATTAATCCTTTGAGAGGGCCGTGTATTTATTTATACATGCATGAGCATTGCATGAATGCATGCATAGAAGTGTTTTAGAAATGTCCATGAAAAGTTTTAAGTTCATGAAATAAATGAGCACAATTAAATTAAGAAAAACGATATAAAGAAAAATGAGAACTAGTAATAAATGTACTATGAGGCAAGAAACATTTAAGTATACTATAATTAATTCTAAAATGATAAAAAGAATATCCACTAACGCAATATAGTTAGTCACGTAATTTAAGTTTCGCAGAATATAATATGAATTCATCAGTCAGAAGATTGTAGAAATTGTGAGCTATTATGCAATCCTAATTATGCTAATCCATGGCAAAAAAATTAAATAACAATTATATAGACACGAAAGGACGCTGATAACACGCATCAATCCATCCCTAATAATTAGGGTGAAAAAAAAAGGAGAGCGGCAGGATTCAGTGACGAGGAAGTTGAGGAAGTAAACTTGATAGTCGCTCTTGAGAAATGTTATGGAATCGCTAATGAGAAAGAATTGGAAAAAACAAGTTGCCAATCCTGTTTTTGGACCATTTAGAAATTTTCTTTTCAAAACAGACTGAGACGGCATAGGATTCCTTTTAAATCATTAACCAAACTCGATACTCGACCAGCTTGCAAAATCATTTCTGGTTTATAGCTATTTCTATAGTAGCCCGAAAGCCGGAGTGTAAAAATTCGGCTTATTGTTACCGATATCAAGCTAATACTTTTGTAGAACTTCATAATAAAAATCCCTGCAAGAGGAGGATATAACCGAAATATCTACACTAGTAATTAGGGATAACGTACTATGACGTCATCTTCAAAGCCTTAAAAGGGCTTCCGTTTTATATATATATATAGTTAGTTGACATCCCCATGAATGTATAGAAGAATCAATCTAATTAGGGATTGATAAATTATTTGCCACTTCTATAATTTTCTTTTTATTGAAAACTAGTTTCGAAAACTACATTCATCTTCAGTTCTAAAAACACACAAAAATTCAAAAATAAACAATTCAAAAAACAGTTTGATATTATTATACATATTTAATTAAATATAATATAAATTAGTATTATAAAACAATTATGAATTATGAATTTAATTAAGACAAGAAATCAAATTGACATGTTGATACTCACCAAGATTTAGTAGATTATATCAAACAGAAAAGTTTGTATTGGTTTGTTCTCGCACTGTTGCTAGTTCAGAAAGAAAGGTGGGGTGTTGGTGGGTAAACAGTTTAAGGGTTGGGATTTTCTAGTAATTCCGGTGAGTAATGGCTTTTTCTGTTTTAGATGGGAATAAATTTAAGATTGGACTATTGGAGATATTAATTTGGTCATTTAAGCAAAAATCTGGATTGGATTTGAAGGATTTTATTGTTTCAAGTCCTTCATATATATTTAATTTGAGGTTGATTTTTTTATTTAAATGAATTTCAAAGTTGGAATTCTTTGTCTTATTATTATACATATACACGTATATCTTCCTTTAATCTCTGATTTAGTGATCTTTCAGTTTTTCCCGTGTATTTGGCTACACAATCATTTCACTTTAGTTCGTATAATTCGCTTTTTTGGAAAGGGTCTATTTTGTCTTTAGGAGAAGGGAAATGCTAAGAAACGCTGCAAATTATTAACACAATGGTTTATTATTTCCACTTAGTAATATTTCAAAAATATCCATTCTGTCCAAGTTAAAGAAATTAAGCAGTAGGCACCAAAGGAAAATCAATTTGAAGCTTGTCCCAAGATGATCGCCGTGGGAGTGCCGAACTGGGAGTGTTAAGAAAAAACTGTATCAAGTAGACTGTGAGGTTCACTGATGGTAGGCTTATGGTATGAGATCTTTAATCGGTTGTCATTTTGAAACAAAACGACGGATGGTAATGTCGAGTTCCGAGAATCATCCTGGAGTGATCTGTGACATTGGTGCCAAGAATAAAATGGTATCAAGAAAATCGGTACAGTAGTCTCGGAGAAAAGCCGCGGACGGCGGACGTCGGACGGACGGATTTTTTTTATTCAATATTTGGATTCTACGTATCTTGAAACGTAAAACCTCAAATTTTGACGGGGTATTACAAAAAAAATTTCTTAATCGATTCCAAAGGTCTATTGAAAATAATAAGCCAATAGGTTTTTTTTCTATTTTAAATGCAGATTTTAATCCTAGTTTTTTCAATTAATTTTCGACTTTTGGTGAATATAGGGCCGTAATATGGAATCAAGACACAATGTTTCGAGATGGGCCTGTCTTCGGGGATTGTTGAATAGATATCATTAATTGTCTTTTTTTGTATTTGTTTTTTTAAAATGTGGTTGATAGTAAATTTATTGTGTCCGTTATTTTTTTCTACGGAATATATTATTTCAATTTCTTTTTTATAGTTCTTTTCATTTATTGGTACGTTCAAAAGATGGTAAATCATGCTATTAAAGCATGCGAGTTTATGTGCTATCGGTCTCCTAAATTTATTGTTTAAAACGACATCAGTGTGGGTGGTTTTTCCGGTAAATTTCAAATTCATGATGTTTGTTTTTACTAAGATTTCTAAATCTAAAATGTTTATTCTTTTGTTTTTTCCAGTCCAACTGAATTTAATCGAAGGGTGAATTTCGTTTATCTCCGTTAAGAAATTATTTATTTGTCTTGTCGTACCATAATGTCATCTACATACCGATACCAGTATATAATATGTTCAGCTAATTGAGAATTGTTTTGGTCAAGAATTTTTCGTTCTAATTTGTCCATAAATAAATTTGCCAGAAAGAGTGATAGAATGTGGTGATTCTTCCTGTTAGAAGAATTTTCCATCAAATTGAAAATAATTATGGTTTATATATGGTTTATATAAATATGGTTTATATAAATAGACAACAAATCGTAAAGATCTAGTATTTCCAGCTTCGGTCGGAAGATTAACTATTCTATAATTTCTGTTGTTTCTGGTGGTGGGATACTTGTGAAAAGATTTGTGACGTCGAATGATATTAATTTCGCGTTATCCGGAATTACTATGTTCTTAATTTTGTTGACTAACGCTATCGAGTTTTTTACCGTGTGTTGTGGAGAAAATGAGATTCGGGTTTTGAATAAATTGTGCAAGTAATGGACAAGTTTATAGATCGGGATATTGATCCAAGTAACGACTGGTCTTATAGGAATTTCCTAGAAGGAGGTAGCGGATTCATCTCAATGAGATTGTATTTTTTTTTATCCGGTATCAATATACTGTTCTTTATCAACTCGCGGACTTCGGTGGCAAATTTATTCAATACGATTTTTGATATTAGGGAAACCGTTTTTTTATGGTCTGCTGATATATTTTTATTGGACCTATTAATTTTTTCTATTTCTACGACTATATAGTGTCGTTATTATATTTTACTAGAGCGGTTTCGATATGAACCGCAAGATTTTCAAACTTTTTTGAGTTTACAGGTGAACTTATGGAGTGTTTTAAGCCTTTATTAAGAAGATTGTATTCAGTTTTCGATAAGCCGGTGCTAGTGAGATTGGGAAAATTGGTGTTGACTTTGGGAATTGTTAGACAAACCAGAAGAACGGATATTTAAATTGTCATTGTTTGACCTAATTTTGCAAGTTTCTTTTCTAGAGCATCATGTTTTTTCAACATAAGATTTTGGACACGTCTTCGAATTTGTTTATCGAGAGAGTCAAATTCAAGTGGGTGGAGGATAAAAGTTAATTTAGAATGGAGGATGTAAAGGTATAATTTTATACTGTCCCTAACTGAGTACGAATGATTGATTTCTAGTCTCACACATTGTCGTCTTCCATGGTGGATGGCTCTTCCTTCATGCTGCTCTTATTCGAACCCCAATGTTTTATAATACTAATTTCTGTTAAATTTAATTTAACATGTGTAATACTAAACTTTTTTTTTAATTGCTTATTTTTGAATTTTTGTGTGTTTTTAGAACTGAAGATGAATGTATAGCATTCTAAACTAGTGTAACAAATTTAAAAATAAAAACAAAATTATAGAAGTGACAAATAATTTATCAATCGCTATATATATATATATATATATATATATATATATATATATATATATATATATATATATATATATATATATATATATATATAATATATATACATATACATATATATATATATATATATGTATATATATATATATATATATATATATATATATATATATATATATATATATATATATATATATATATATACACATTTATTATTATCGCAAATAAAACTGAAGCCCTTTTAAGGATTTGCATGTATATATATTTATATGTATTTTCATATTATATATGTATATAATATTTTAATAAACAATAGTTCTTCCATAATAAATACTGTAATACATATTTCAGCCATAATCAATTCTTTTGAAACTTGATATCATGAAGCTGTCGAAAGGTTTTTAGCGAGATAATAGTGGGAAAGTAAATATATCATACATTGGCTCCCTGACTTAATACTTTTTGTAGCAGAATCCAATCACAGAATAACAATTTCTTGTTAAACATATGTATTTTAAAAAAGAATGCTTGGGCCGTTCTTCGAAAATAGGAAATTTATTAGTGATTTTCTAATAACTTTTTTATTACTTCAGATATTTCTTTATTTTTTTTAAAGCATACGTATTTTAAAAACGAATACATGGATCGTTCTTCGGAAATATTGTATTTTCTAATAATTTTCTAATTACATCAGATATTACTGTATTTTTTTATTTATTGGCTTTAATTATTTCTCAGACACTGTAGTCAAAATATCCCATGGTAATTGTTTCTAGAATGGAAGATAAATCAAAATATTTCTATCTTCAAAAGTGAGGTGGCGAGGGAGTGAGCATAGTAGAGTGGAGGTGTGAGGATGAGGGAATATTATAAGAAAAGATAACAATAAAATAAATAGTTTTATTGAAATATAATTAGTTTCAATAATTTTAATTACATATTTATTACCTTATGTTATTAAATTATCACAAAACGTATGAGATAAACTAATATTTGCCTATTATTAAAGCGGCTGAATTAAAGACATACCGAATGAAATACAATAAATAAAAGTGAGAGAGTGAGGTTATTGTCCTCATTCATTGTTTAATGATTATCCCTTAACTTTAGAGCCTCCATATTTACCCCATTCCAAATCCCATAAAACCTGAAGAACTACAATGGAAATTCATCAGATATATAACTTATCTTCTCTATTCTATGAGCAGTTGAGGACGTGAGGATTACCAAACACGAAACGCATTTTTTCACTTAACATCTCAAATCCACCGCATTTTAATGAAGGTCTCTCAACATCGGTTATGATTCGATTATGTCTGATAAGGCTTGATAACTGTACCTCGGCTGTAAAACGAAGTGAGTTAACTGACGCCAATTTTTTAAAAAAAATTAGAGGTTGAGGTAAATAGTCAAGGGACGAGCAATTGATTTGCGTCATTGTCAACGTAATTATTCTATGGCGAATTTGTTTTGCTATCTGAAAGTACTGATCTTGCTCGCGCACATAATTTATGTTGACAGCGATAAGTTAGGCTTTCTGGCAGCAAAGCAATGTCAATGTAGAAAATTCAAGCGGTGGGGCACGTGAATATAAGGATTTTAATGTTCAGAACATGATTATATATGAAAAATGATTATAATCATGATCGCTAATGCCTGGTAAAACAATCTGAGATCATGCTTTATCAAAATCAATGAAAACATTTTTGACATAAAAAAAAGCACGGTTTCTTCATGGGACAGTGATTTCTCTATTTTCGAAGAATGACCTACATACAACTTTCTTTCTTTTACCTCGTAATCAAAGAGAAATGGTTTTTACGAAATAGTCTCACTGAACTCTCGGTCTTCTTGTGTTGGAAAACAATATATGTATTTATATTTATGTGTGCACACAGGTTTTCAGTACTTACCTCTATTAACTCTGTATTTTATATATAAAATTATATGTACTCTCACACACGCACATTATCTATTATTTTTGTATAAGTATAAAATCGTATATATAATATACAAAAATTATAGGCTTATTATTTTTTAGAGCAACTCGTATCAAGTATCAGTGCCTATTTGCGAGCAGCATTTAAATCGGTTTATTGGGGAAACGTGAATAGTCCGGTAACCAGACCTCATAAGCATTTAATTATCCAGGCAAAGTATTTAATTCTAGCAAAAATCTGGAAAAAAAATACATCGTAGGCAGGAATTCTTCAGGAATTCGGTAAAATAGTCTAGATTAGATGACGGATTTTTTTATTTATTAACAATTTACATGAAAAATGATTTACTATTGAATGATGTGGTAAAATAGCGAATCTGGTATATTCATTAGTTTGCTAATACTGATCTGCAATGACTTTATCAATTGCCATTTTGTAATGTTACGAATCTGCCACATTCGTTAATTAAGCTAACGATTCAATCATTTTTTTTATTTTGCAACGTTTCGCCTTTCAAGACATTTTCAAGCTTCTGTAATTCAACCATAAAAAGTTGTAAGGTAAACCTTTGGAATTGCTACTAACAACTGTTAAGAGGTCTAGATTTTCAGACCAGACTATACTTTCACCCACTGCGCATGCGCAATTAAATCCTCAAACCGACGGATCCTTCTCAGTTGGAACGCTGGTGTAGGGTTAGGTCAGACTTCCAGCATTTTTACGAAGAGGTATTGCAATGCTAAGAAGACTCTCTAGAGAGGAAAAAGGTTAATTTGATCCATGACCAACTCATTCGGGTTATGCTATTAACAATTTCGATCCAAGGACCAAGGCAGGAACTGCGAACCATCATACCCCAGGGAGCGGAAGATGGTAAGCCAGAGGTGTAGTAATGATAAACGATTGCTGACAACAAGTGGCGCATCCGAATTCGTTGAAGCTCAACGTCGCCTTTTCATTAAAAAATGAATGCAATTTTCTAAAACTTCATGGACAAAAATCTATTGATCCTTAGTTGCACACATAATTGGTAAATTTTTTTCACCACTTGGACTAAACTTCCCAGATCCAAAGCTAATAGAATGTTGAAAAGATTGGCCATGATATTTAAACTTAAAGATGGTGTAGGAAAGAAAGCGGTGGGGACACGAGATCTATTCGGTAAAAGGCGGGAAGTCTGACCTAACCCTACATGACTATTCCAAGTGAAAAGCATCCATCGGTTTCAGTATTTAATTGGGCATGAGCAGTGGGTGAAAGTATAGTCTGGTCTGAGAATCTAGACCTCTTCAAGGTCGTTAGTAGCGATTCCAAAGGTTTACCAGTTTTAATTCTCTAAAAGTACAACAACCAAACATAACAATTTGTGAATAAAATTCAAAACAATTAAATTTTATTTCCTCTTCTATTCCTCTGGTATTTGTTTGTGGTTTTCGGAAGAACTTACGTGAATTTTGATATAAAAATTAAAAATTATTATAACACAGAAACTCTTAAAAATTCACAAAATTAAAACTTATGTTGTGGTAAACTATCGAAAATAGTAGATTCGTTACTTTGCGACACTAAATGGTATCTTTCTAAAAAAATCCACATTTTTTTAAATTAACGAATATTCACTTCTAGGCGATTGATAAACCTGACATTATTACGACCGTTACCAATGGATTCCTCACCAAAAAATCATATAAAATTATATCTTTGAAAAATCACAAAGGCAGGCGCCGAATCACACTAAAAGTAAGAAACTATTTTGAGTTGTGTTTTTACAGATTCGCTAGTTTACCGTAAATCCGATGATATGATATATTTTATCCAGATTTTTCCAACTTTGTTTGGCAAATTATGCTCTGAATACCGGTCTAATAAGAAAGTATGTACACAATAAAACTTGATAAAATATATTTTTGGGAAGGTGATATAAATTAACTATAATAATTATAATACAAAACTTTTGTATAAATACACATTATTACAAAATACAATTTATTAGAAATAAGATGGAAAAATATTAAGTAATATAGAAAAATAATGCTGTCTAATTAATATACAGCCAGGACCGAAACTAGAATTTTTACCAGAGGTTACAAGCCTTATTTTGCCGTCCCTTCTTTCATCCTCTGTCTCCACCAATTAAAGTTAACAGTTTTACAACAGTATTTTAGGTGATATATATGATTAGGTAATAAGTATCATCTCATAACGTTACAGACAGAATTGAGGTCAAAACAATCAAAAAGTAGAAATAAATATTTGTTACTTAACCTAAAATTAAAATTTTGTAGAATCCGGGGCAGGTACCACCTTTGCCTTCCTCCCTAATTCTGGCCCTGTACAAAATAAACGTATTTTGAATCGAAGGTGGTTTAGCAAAAAAGAAGTTTATTAATACTTGCTACTTATTTCTCATTTTTTTTAGGCTACATTGTATTTTAGCGGATTGATAATCTTAAAATATCTGATGTGGACAACACATGACTTCCCTGAACGGGAAACTATAAATTGGTGGCTCAAAAAGTGATCATGAATTTGGTTATTAGTTTCCGAAGATTGCTGTATCTCAAAAACGACACTCGTCGTCGCGACATCCATCTATTGACACACACACACACAAATAGGGAGGAAAATCAGTATTTTACACTCAATTTTAACACTTAAAACAACTAATAAAAATGTTTAATTGGATTGGAAACCAAATTGCGATTGTAACCTTTATTACCGAAACATATGATTTATGTATTTAATTTAAAAATAATTTTTTATGTAAGCTTATTATGACCTTCAAGTAAAGTACCCTTTTCGGCTCACCAATTTTAATCAAAATATAATGAATACATTCATATCGATATAAAAGTCCTATTTACCAAATTTGAGATGTTTTACATTATATTTTAACATAATTTTTTATAAGTCTAATATGATATTGAAGTAAAGTCCCGCTTCCGGTTTACCAATTTAGACCAACATCGAGTATGTTATTTAAATCAATATATAAGTTATACATACCAAATTTGAGAAGTTTTGCAAAGTATTTTAATATAATTTTTTATGTAAATCAATTATGATCTTCAAGTAAAGTACCCTTTTCGGCTCACAAATTTTAACCAAAATATAATAAATACATTCATATCGATATAAAAGTCCTATTTACCAAATTTGAGATGTTTTACATTATATTTTAACATAATTTTTTATGAGTCTAATATGACCTTGAAGTAAAGTACCTTCCGGTTTACCAATTTAGACCAACGTCTAGTATGTTATTTAAATCAATATATAAGTTATAAATACCAAATTTGAGAAGTTTTGCAAAGTATTTTAATATAATTTTTTATGTAAATCAATTATGATCTTCAAGTAAAGTACCACTTCCGGTGATCAAGCAGTGACCAAAAAGGGAGGTTCACAACTAGATTTTACATCAAACCTAAATACAAAATTTCAACTTTCTACGGCTAACCGTTTTTGAGTTATGCGAGATACGAACGTAAGTACGAACATACGTCCGTACAGACGCCATGACGAAACTAGTCAAAATGGATTCAGGGATGGCCAAAATGGATATTTCCCTTGAAATCAGAACACCGAAAATTTTCGCGATTACAATACTTCCTTTACTTCGTACAAGAAAGTAAAAATACAGATTATTACTGTATTCATTGTCACTTTTTGTCGTTATCTTTATTGTAATCTGTTTTCCATATTTTTTTCTGAAATGAAGTGGAATAAATAAATAAATATTATCTTTTGAACTTTTAAAAAGTAGTGGCGTAACTAAGGATGACTGCGCCGGAATGCAAACAATTTTGCTTTTTCACCTTCAGAAAAAAAAAAATTATTATTACTCCCTAGTTACTATTTAACCATGTTTAATTTTTCAAACTCCTTCCTAAATTTACTAAACCGAGACGCCCACTAGAAATAAATTAATAATTATTTTAAAAACTTTTTTTTTTCATTTGTTTGTAATGTTTTCCAATATATCCGTTTATGCACAGCGACCCCCACAGGCTTTCCACAGGCTTTCCGCCCCAATGTGTCGAACCGGTTGAGTCCTTGAGACGGCTCTCCCACTAGCCTGGTATAAAAGTCCCGATGCCTAATTCACATAACATTCATACCGTTTTGCAAGTAAGAAAATATTGAGCCGTCATTAAATAATAATTTACAACAATGCTTAATTACTTTCACTTTCAAGTGGTCATGAATTAGCCGATGTAAAAACTAGGAAGAATTACGTAATAAGCTACATCGTCGTTGCATAATAATATTACTAATAAGCTATCTTTTGTAAAGCTATATTATTATGTGGTATATATAAAATTATAATATTAAAATATAAAAATGCGAGCATGATGGTAAAAATATGAACAAATGTTATTAGACTTATTAAATTTAGATCGAATAAAATTGTTATGAACCCAAAAAAACTAAAGTTAAAATTTCAACAGATAGAATGCAGTTATCAAATTTTTACTTTTTAATGTATACGCATAATGAGGTGGTTAAGACCCTATGGCCAGGAATACTCATTTCATACCAGGAATTCATATTTTTGATAAATCTCAAGGCTTCAGATTTTATCGAACACAACAGAAATATTGTAATCTCGAAGAGATATTTTGAACCATGCATAGCAATATTGTTAATCCATTATATCATGTGGTTCCGAATCTGTCTAAAGAAATAGGTACTTCATCTGAACACTCATTTATATTACTATAAGTTGAAGATTTGAATAATCATTAATGCCTTAAAATTTACTATATTGTTTTACAAAGATAATTGTTCAAACGAAAAAAAAAACGATCGACAATTATATATTTTATTATTATTATTTAATTTAATATTTTTTCCAACACTATATCAATATCAGATATTGAAAAAAATATTTTATTGGGCCAAATATTTTTTTATTTATCTTATATTCATCTTCCCTCAAGTGCTCACTCGGACTGTCCCTCGGACCACTCAGCTTCGTAGGGGATACTTTCCTTCCACGCTAAGGTACCGCTCGGCAATGACTAATTCCAGTGGTTAGGAACCGCACAGACCCCAAACAAATCCTGACATCTCCAAAGACCAAGGCCAACCTGTGTTTCTATTTTTTATTATTATAATTATTTTATTTAGTTACATTGCAAATTTAAATAAATAAAAACATAGAATCAACTCATCAGTAATACTTGGTTTTATTGGTTTCAACAGTAAAAGAACATTTAATTTATAATTTTAATTAACTTAATAATCCGTTCATAGTATTATTTTTTCATTGATGTTCAAAAAATCGTTAAGTACCTACTAACGGTCGAGCTAAACATATTACCCTCCTTTTGGCTTCGCCGTAGTCTAATAATAATAAATGTATGTCGTTGCAAACGCGCAAATGTATAGTTTTTATATCTGTTTGTAATTTCAGTATTCTCAGTTATTTAACATACTATTGTCTTTGATTTTATAATTTAATTATTATATAACAAGTTAATAAGCCAGACAGATTTTACTGGTATTGTACATTTTTCTTATTCTTAGGCGACTAGGTGTTCCAGAAAGTAGCGTAGGTCCGAATTCACCCCTAGGAGATCATGAAGCGGACGCCTCTTTCCAATTTATCAGAATGTTTTTTGGAGATATTTTACACTAAGAATACTAATCAATAAATATTTGTTACCAGATATTAATGATAATTATAAAGCTCGACAAACAAAAAAAATAAAATAAAAAATAATCATTATAATACCATTTTTATTTTAAAAAATTCTTTATATCAATCGCTAATAATCGAAGTCTATTTTGTATAGATCATTTTGCGAAATTAGCCTACTATTATTTCCTCATCTTGAGGTATTCATCTCCAAAAAATTTTCAACTATTTTTTCTAAATTTAATTTTCAGGTTCTGTCATTTGCAATACTTAAACACAGATTATTTTAGGCAAGGTGAATCCATAGCGCATCTCAAGTAATTTGTTATTACTAATGATAGGACTTGGAAATCTACTAATGACATATTGACATATTTGACATTGTCTCTAGGTTTTAATTTACCCCCAACAACTATTTCTATTTAGAATGATATCGAGTTTATTTATTTTTGTTTTTTATTTTATTTTTATTTATGTTTATTTATTTATTTTAAAAAATGTTTTTTTTTTTTCAAATCAGGTCTTCGAAGTCCGACTCCCTAAGGTATTGCCTCAATTGTCTTGGCGTTATTTAAACCTATGGCCCCTGTATAAAATTCGCTTTTCATTTCAAAATCTAATGGAAGGTTACAACTTACTAGTCGTTAAAAGAGAAATAAAAATAACTTACCACTTGCCGGAAAGCCCATGTTTAATTAAATTATTAATTGCGAATGCCGTGGTCGCTGATGTAGTGACAGTGATGAAGAAACATCGGGGTAGTATAGAATGCCATTTTTAATCTAATTAAATTAAATTATATTTAATAATTAAATAATTAAAATAATTAAATTAAATTTGCATCTCCTAGACTTTAGGCGTATCAGGGTTTACAACAGACAGATCATAATGATTAAGAGCATACATCAGCCACAATTCACCAGCGTTGCAATATAGATGCAAAAAACGCTTAGAATTAGGAATGATGCGTATTAATATTAAAAAGCACTGGTAATGTAATAGTTATAAAAATTATAATTAGCATAGTGGAAAATGAAGAAGGCATATATGTGAAAAGTAATAAAGATAAATATATGAAGGTAATGATGACGTGCACAAAGTGGCAGATATAATAATAAATGATATTAAGGAATAAGTCATCAGTATGAAATACGCTACGCGTTACTAACAAAAAAATTTGAAGATGACCTACAGAAAGTTGATCTGGCATTAGCAATAATCATGGAACTTCTAAAGAAGTGAATTATTACCATTCAATTGAGTGCGAATACGCATTATGATTCTGGCAAATGATATAATGAACTAAATTTAATTAATAATTTAATAATTTAATTAAACATGGGCTTTCCGGCAAGTGGTAAGTTATTTTTATTTCTCTTTTAACGACTAGTAAGTTGTAACCTTCCATTAGATTTTGAAATGAAAAGTGAATTTTATACAGGGGCCATAGGTTTAAATAACGCCAAGACAATTGAGGCAATACCTTGAGGCGTCGGACTTCGAAGACCTGATTTGAAAAAAAAAAACATTTTTTTTTTAAATTATTTAAGTTATTGAAAAGTTCCAAAAAATAAATAAACTCGATATCATTCTAAATAGAAATAGTTGTTGGGGGTAAATTAAAACCTAGAGACAATGTCAAATATGTCAATATGTCATAAGTAGATTTATAATTAACATTAATATCTGGTAACAAATATTTATTGATTAGTATTCTTAGTGTAAAATATCTCCAAAAAACATTCTGATAAATTGGAAAGAGGCGTCCGCTTCATGATCTCCTAGGGGTGAATTCGGACCTACGCTACTTTCTGGAACACCTAGTCGCCTAAGAATAAGAAAAATGTACAATACCAGTAAAATCTGTCTGGCTTATTAACTTGTTATATAATAATTAAATTATAAAATCAAAGACAATAGCATGTTAAATAACTAAGAATACTGAAATTACAAACAGATATAAAAACTATACATTTGCGCGTTTGCAACGACATACATTTATTATTATTAGACTACGGCAAAGCCAAAAGGAGGGTAATGTGTTTAGCTCGACCGTTAGTAGATACTTAACGATTTTTTGAACGTTAATGAAAAATAATACTTTGAACGGATTATTAAGTTTAATGGCTCAAATTATTCTTTGTGATCTCGCGAATGTTTTAAAACATTTTAGCTCAAAATACTATAGAAATGTTATACTAAATGTGTTCAACCTGTCCGTTAGGGTGCCTAACGATTTTTTGAGCGAACTGCATTTTTAAGTTTGATAGCTCAAATCATTCAGTGATTTCCCGTGAATGTTTTGAAACATTGAAAGCTCAAAATACTGACAAAATATGTTTATGTTTCTTATTTGTAAGTTCAAAATCACAGGTTTGGTGTGAACACAAGGCTAAGACAGGATGACGTGATAGCACCACTACTGTTTAATCTGGTACTTCACAAAATTGTTAGCAGGACAGGACTGAACCATGGCAAAACAATATTTACCAGAATGGTATAAATCCTAGCGAATGCGGATGACATCGCAATCATTGGTAGTCACAAGCTGCTGTGGAGGAAGCCTTCTGCATGAGAGAGCAGGAAGCAAAAAAATATGGGACTTAAGGTGAATACAAATAAAACAAAAATGATGTGCATCAGGAAACACGATGTAGCCCTACAACAAGTTGGAATGGGAGAATATGCCTTTGAGGTTGTTCCATGTTTCCAATACCTGGGATATACAATAACAGAAAAGATGGAAGAGGAAGCTGAAATAGGATGCAGATTAGCAGCAGCCAATTAGAGCATATTTTCCCTTTCCAAAATTATTAGATCTAGATTACTAAGTGGCGCTCCGAAAATAAGACTGTACAAATGCCTTATAAGGCCAATAGCAACCTACGTATGCGAAACGTGGACACTCAACAAATGGTCAGCTGCACAAATGGTTGATCGTTTCGAGGGGAAGAACGTGAGATGCATTCTTGGATCAGTCAAAGACGATGAAACTTGGCGATGAAATACGGATGTGCATGATGAATATCAGGATTTGAGTATCTCCAACTTCAACAGGTTTCAGAGACTGAAGGACGACTGCAGGTGGGAACCTCTTTTAGAGGGACTAAAAGAACATCCCAGATGGGTCAAGACCCAGATCACGCTGGAAGGAAGGTGTTCTTATAGACATGAGAGAGGCAGTGATGATCACAGTACATGCTGCGGATAGGGTCGAATGGGACAAAATGATTGAGCAAACCATTGCGTGTGTCGCGCCACTAAAGAAGAAGAATTTCATGATCAAATGGTAATGAATTATAAATAGCCAATACTTGAAAACAAAAATCGTGAAAATTAAATTTGATTTAATAAAATATAAAAATCTCGACTACGGATTAAGTTTTAAATATTATAAGTTTTATGTATTACAATGCTATTTGTCCTTAAAATTCTACAGAATGTACTAGCACATCTTGGTGGGTTGTTAGTGAAGTTGATGCCCATAAATATTGAACCTCGGTGTAGTAGTCGGGTGTCTTCCATAAATTTATCCATTAATAATGTTACAGACCCTTGGAAGTGCGTTTTATACGGCAATTACGGCCCATTGTCCGCTAATATAGATGGATATAATAGAAGATTCCAGTTTCCGTCAGTGCCTTGAGGAAGAAGAAAAAGCAGAACACATTTTTTTGTGAATGTGAAGCTCTTGCCTTCCAAAGGCTACAATAGTTACAACAAGCAATAATTACTATAACCTGAAGACATTACTATATTCAATCCTATAGAATTAACGTGCTTCATAAGAAGCGTAAGATTCCTATGGGGTCTCAGGTCAAATGGTTATCTCACAAAAGATCCATAATGGGGCTCAGTGAGAAAGGGTTGACCCGTCCCTCTTATAATAATAATAATAAATAAATACATTTTGTTGTATTCATTCTGAGCATGTCAAAATACAGAAAGCTGTTAGCATCTGTACATGTAAATATACAGAAAGTAAATTAATGTATTGAGTAAAGAAGAGTTTTCATTTTCGTTTGGGTGTGGATGGCACCCGATTATTACTCCAAAGTTCAATATTCTTGGGCGTCAACTTCACTAACAGTCCACCAATGCGCTTAAGCAGATATGCAATTACATTCCGTCCCTCACGACGAATAGAGTTGCAAGTTATAAAAGCTATTTCCTTAATCGGGGTTTGTATTTTTTATTTTATTTTATTTTTAATTTTTACATGTTCGTGGAAGATTGTTGAGGAGGAGGCGAAATAATTGTTTTTTAAATGAAGTGAGAGATTAAGTTTTACGTATGCAGATGGGCAAGGAATCCCAGAAAGCGGTTACATGAATGAAGGATTTTTTAAAGAAAGCTGTTCTGGTATTAAAGAAAGGACAGAGGAACAAGGGTTAAGGATGTTCAAAAGTTTTTTGTTTTAAAGGATCGGAAAAGATATACACCTTGGAAGCATTGCCGTCAGAAAACTTCGGATTCTGAAGATTAATGTAATGAAACAATACATTAGTCTCATTTCATGCACACCAGACAGTACCCCTAAACAGGGCAGCCATAATCAAAGTTTAGGGATATGAGAGAGTTGACAAAAGATATGAGACTACTTTCCTAGGGGTTGACAGGTTTTTGAGGGTATTCAATTACGAAAACTTAGGAACTGTTTAAGGATAGCAATGTTTTCGGGTAATCTGAGAAATAAGGTTATTTCAGAACAATTGAAGAAGGTGAGGAGAATTCTTTTTCGGAGGGGTGTTTAATTTTTTTTTTCGGGGGATTTAATGTGAAGAAGGTTAATAACCACTTAAATACCTATAACCGCCAAATTTGATGTAAGATTTAAGGATAAGCATGAACTTTCGTCAAAAACTATTGTTAAATTTACCAAAAATATTGCTCAATATACAAATTTTATGTCTGTGAGTATGAATATTAAATTTTTTCGTACATTTCGGGGGATTGGAGGAGAAGATATAATCCCCGATCTCCCCCACTCCTCCCTCTGCGTATGCCACTATCTAGGACAGGCGTTATTCCCTAAATTATTCCTAAACCTCTAATAGAGATATGGAACTGAATTATGATTTAATTGATTACTTTTGATTCGTGGGCATTCATTCATCCATTTTAACATTAGTTTTAAATAAGAAATCTCAACCCGATTGTGAAGTACTTATTCTTTTAGAAGAACCACAATTGAAGGGAAGCTCTTATGTTGCGTTAAGTTTATTTACGATGCAGATGAATCAGATTTTGCTGCAATTCGTTATTGATTGATTTATCATCACCAATCATTTAAGTATGATTAATTTGTATACAGTAACCAACAATTAAATATTTTGTTTTATTTTTTCTCAACGCGAATTGACGATTTATCATATATCTGCAAAATAGTTTATGCTTTTAGTTATGTTTTAAAGCCAGTTTTATATATTTTCCACTGGGCCAGTGTGCGTCGTTTTGGAGTGCAAAATATTCACGGGCATGCCAGTGTGTGTTAAATCGATACAATCGATCGAGGTGCATTAAGATTAGGATGAAAAAAATCTTAAAATGGTTTAGGTTGGTCATCCGTAAGGATCTATTAGAAGTACTATGTTAAACCGAAATATATACTGCAACAGTTCTGATTGAGTTAATCCGGTACTGAGAAAAAACCCTCTCAATTCACGGCTCGATGTTAAATATTAAATTATTCGATGATTTTTCCAAAAATAGTACCAATCTTCAGATATAAAATATTGATAAATTACGGAGGAGACAAGTAATAAGCAGTATGGATATGATCAAATTAGTACTACCATTAGGGCTTAAAAATACTTAACTACAATATTTTAGGGGGTAGAGGTAAAAAAAATATAGATACAGTTGGGGTTGTTAATATATATCAATTTCAACGTAAATAAAATGGGAATCAAATCAGAAGATTTAGAAATAAGTATTTGAATAAAGGAGGAATGATTCGCTATATGGAGACTTGGATGCGCTGAGCTTGTTGGCTCATAATTATTTTACTTTATTTAAAATACGAGACTTACTTGACGGATGTATATAAGGCCAATAAATCATTATTATTTCCTGTTTCCTAAAAACAAAAACAGAACCGGTTGTTCACTCCACCAATAACCATGTTTGTTTTTTCTGAGAAAAAAAAATGTAGGTTTAGCGCACGTGTCTTGAGGAATTTCATTAGCAATATATGGATAGTTGTTTTTCTCAATTATCAGTTGGGTCGGGTTGAGTTGATAATTATTTAATATATTATTTATATGAATATAGCTGCTGCTAGCCAACGCCCATGCGCGATAGTTTATTTTTTTAAATAAATTTCCAATGGACTTTCTAAAAGTAATAATTAGGAGAAAAATAGTAGAAACAAATTGTATTTGTTTTTGATAAAATTTGTGTGCAGCAGCCTGGCGAATAAAGTCATAAAGGTGCCGAAAAGTTGTTTTTTCAAATTTGAGATACAAACAATTTTTGTTTGAGTAAAATCGTGCGTAATAGCGTTTAAAGACGGAAAAAATCAGTTTTAAATAATTGAAGTCGGTCAACAACTTTTCGCGAAAAAATAAAAAACAGAGAAATATGGCTATTTTTGATATTTAATTATAGGATTTTTAATCGTCGCCTTTTAGTAATATCTACGTGCAATAAAAATTTCATGTCAAAAAAATAACTTTTCACGGGTAACGCGAAAATGCAAAAACAGTGTTCTTGAAAAACGGCTTGAACAAGGCCCAAAATGGCACTACCGTTGTTTCTCAAAGCACTATTTGTTCAGAAAGATATTCTCTACAATCCTATTTTTCATGAAATATATGTGAGGTTCGATTTAATATCGCAAAAACGCGTTTGAAAATTGTTTTTTCTTCTTGCATCGGCCGATTGTGCGTACGAGCGAAGGGGAAGTGTTAAGTAAAATGAAAAGTTAATACTATTTTTACATACATTTTTTTATGTAGATCGGGACCATTAAACACCGAAACATTTTCCTATGACTACCACAAGCCCTGTAATTAAATGTCCAAAAATTACCACTTTCGAGGTTTTTATTTGTTGTAACAAAAAAGAGTACGTAATAGTGCTTAAAAAGACGAAAAAATAAACAGTCAATTTAAATCGGTTAACGATGTTTCGCAAAATATGACAATGAAAAACCGCGAAATATGACCACGTTTGGACATTTAATTACAGGACTTATTAAATGGCTAACATAACAATCATAAGAAAATGTATTAAATTGTACATTTTAATAGTATTTATCTACAGTAAAAATTTCAAGTAAAAATAATTATACCTTTTTGTGGTACATAACATACATAACAGTAGCCGAAGCAAGAAAAAACCCTATTTGTAAACGCGTTTTTGAGATATTAAATCAAAACTAATATATATTTCATGAAAACAGGGTTGTACAGAAACTCTTTACGAATAAATAGCGATTCGAAAAATCATTTTGTACCTTGTCCAAGCCGTTTTTTGAAAACGCCTGTTTTTGCGCTTTCTGCGAAAAGTTATTATAATTTTTGCATGCAATTTTCATTGCACCCAGGCATTATTAAAATGCACCACGTAATTCAAAACACATACCTTTGCGACAATTACTAGACATGCAGTCAAGCGTCGAAAAATGACCATATTTCACGGAAATGTTGTTGACCGACTTCAATTGTTTAAATATTCTTTTTGAACGCTACTCTGTTCCATTTTTTCCATGAACAAAATTTGTTTATACCTTAAACGTGAAATATTATATTTTGACACCTTTACGATTTTTTTTCACCAAGTTGCTTGACACCGATTTTACCTAAAACATATACAATTTGTTTCTACTATTTTTGTCCTAATTATCACGTTGAGATAGTCCATTGGAAATTTATTTCATAAAATGAATAGTCTTTCTCTATTGCACCTGGACCACTTGGTTGTTGAGCCATTCAACGACGTCCTGGCCAATAAATATGTGCGTATAAGGGTCAATCTATACCAGCCGATCCAAAATAAATTAATTTGGTTGCTTGACCATTTTTAATTCTTTTTTATAGTTTGTGTGTCGACTCCTGCATGTTTATAGAGATAAAAGCCGTTGGGGAATTTTTTTTTTACTTGACCGTTTAAAAATATATTGCGTGTTGAATCGTGAGTGGGAGAGGAGGGAAGGGTAGGATACCTGACCACTAATGCCTATATTTTAATATTCATAAAAGCTGAATCGGATATGGGTCAATCCATATGAACTGGTCCAAGGGTGGTTGCTTGACCATTTTTACAGTGTATATGTTGATTCTTCCTTTTAAAAAATTTTCTGTTTCGTCGGTAGTTCAAAAACTGTAAGACTTAGAAAGATCAAACAAACGCCATTTTCAAGGTATTGCTTTAAGTTAAAAAAACTATCTCTTAGTATATTTAATATGTTCCTTTAAGTTTAAGGCTCAAATTAAAAAAAATTGTATTTTCAAACCATTTTTTTTTTATGAGAAGGAGTGCTATAAACAATTTGTCTTTTAGTGTGACCGGTAAGTTCTTGATAGTAGATCAAGCAGAATAAATATAAATCCTTCTAAATGTATCCTTGGTTTTTATGATTTCTTAAAATTTGAATTTTTTCAAAATTTAGACTTTTTATTCCGATTTATATATTTCCAATGGGACTGGAGTTAGAAATCTGAAATTCACATAATTAAGTATTTCAGAAGAGGTTTGTGGCAAATATAACCGTTACTTGTTTATTTGCTTGGTTAAAGCTTTGCGACTGTTCGAAAATGGGGAAGACATGAAATAAAAGCATTTGCGGTTTCGACTATAGTTCAGAAACCATACGACTTAGAAAGATCAAATAAACACAGTTTTAAAGCCAATGTTATAAGCTAAAAAATTTGTTCTGAGTGAATTTGATTTATTCATACTCATAATATGATAAAAATTGACTTGAAGTTAAATAACAATATTATTAATAAAAATTAATATATTAAAATATCTGATGTGGACAACACATGACTTCCTTGTACGCCTATTAAATTATAGATCGGTGGCTCAAAATGTGATCCTGTATTTGGTTACTAGTTTCCGAAGATTGAAGTATCTCAAAAACGACACTCAGCGTCGCTATCTATTTATCTATTGACACACACACACACACCTACTGGTGGTCTGGAGATCTCATTTCGTTATTATATGTCGTTTTCTTTCAATAGGTAACTAGTTTCCAAGAGATTTCTTCGTGTTCCGTAACAATATTAAAACTGTCAATATTACTAGATAAAGCATTGAAAATCGACAATTTCGACATTTGAAGCGGAAGAACCCAATTAACTTATATTTTCTGCTCCTGCTGCAGACTTTTACATCTCACAAATGGGAAGAAAACCGGTTTTTTACACTCAATTTTAATAATTAAAACAAGTAATAAAAATGCTTAATTGTATTGGAAATCAAATGGCGTTTGTAACCTTTATTACCGAAACATATGATTTCTCTTTTAATTTAAATATAATTTTTGATGTAAGCTTATTATGACCTTCAAGTAAAGTACCCTTTTCGGCTCACCAATTTTAACCAAAATCTAGTAAATACATTCAAATCGATATAAAAGTCCTAATTACCAAATTTGAGATGTTTTACATTATATTTTAATATACTTTTTGATGAAAGTCTAATATGACCTTCAAGTAAAGTACCACTTACGGTCTGCCAATGTCAACCAAAAATTATTATATTATTTATATTAATATGCAAGTCTTATATACCTAATTTGAGAAATTTTCCATATATTTTAATAGAATTTTTAGAGAGGGAGGCATCCAGAGGAGAGGCGTGGAGGGGAAGGTGAAGGGGGCGCCACTCACCCCTAAAGAAAAGTAAATTTTTATTTTTCGAATAATTGTATACAAACATTGTATCGCAATATAATGGTGATATAATTTTTGATGAAAATCAATAATGACCTTCTAGTAAAGTACCACTTCCGGTCTGCCAATAATAAAATAATTCACCATTTTTGGAATTCATAATG
The DNA here is from genome assembly GCA_948150685.1 of Rhaphigaster nebulosa. Taxonomy (NCBI): domain Eukaryota; kingdom Metazoa; phylum Arthropoda; class Insecta; order Hemiptera; family Pentatomidae; genus Rhaphigaster; species Rhaphigaster nebulosa. The sequence goes on along the minus strand of OX411306.1, from coordinate 135,968,962 downwards.
AATTTCTTATAAGATAGAAATCTATTTGTAGAAAAATGTTGCTTCCTCAGGCAATTACAGCAAAGTAATATCGAATAATTTTCAGAAATACTGCGTAGAATCTAACACTATAAATTTTCTAGCTAAGATGAAAGGTAGCTTCATTTCATTAGCTTTCCAACGTCACGCCTAACTTCGTGAAGCTAGTATAATTTCTAAGAGATATTGATGTTGAGATCTAAATTTTAATTCTCTACAGCTAATTTTATCATCTCCTAGTTTAGGAGATAAGTTAGTTCCTTCAGTCTCTTAGCAGTGAACAGCATAAGGAACATGAAGTTTTTTTTTACCACCTATTTCACGATGGAGTGCAATAAAAAAGTAAAAATAGTTATACTGCTTTTTACAATTGTAGGCTATTTTACACACTCGGAATCAAAAATCAATCACGTTCACTCATAATCACTCAATAAAATATGCTCATAGCTTAATCTGCAATGCACGTACACCCAAGTCTGGCAATATGTAAAAATAGCAAATTCGTAAAACTTGGTCGCCCATTCTCACTCTTTTAAAAGCAGCGATTAGAATTATGAATCTGGTGGAAAACTCATGCCTTTGAAACGGGAATTCTTTGAGGCTTTCAGGGCGGAAGGCCATTGTTTTAACTACTCTCTTGAAAAAAAATGTTTCTTTATTAAGCTTATAAAACAAACACTTTTCTATAACACAAACACTTTTTTAAAACAAACACACAAAAACAATCTGGGAACGATCTGTAAATGTTTTGAGAGAACAATTAGGTCCTCCTGGAATAGATATCCAGAACTAAATCAACATGATTTTTTATTGTAAAAGCCGACGTTTCGACCCAAGCATATAGGCCACCATCAAGGCTGAAATTAAATCAGAGATACAAGAAATACAGATATATGTACAGTAAAAAGACAGAAGTAAATAACACAAGGGTAAGAGATATATAATAATAATTATTAATTTTTCTCTTTATTCGTCGATTATGTAAATGGAATTAAGTATGGGACTAAGTGATAACAATACGAAGAGGAGTAGAAGATGAATCAACAGAAAACTGGCAGAGACGCTGCAGTATAATGTGGTAGAAATTAAATTCTAAAGAAGGTGGGAAAACCCCGAAGCGTTGGTGTGTTATTGTCGAGATTTATATGTAACCACAGTATGGAAGATTTGGAATTGTCACCTCTGATTATTGACAAAGAGATTGTTGAACAATTGTTAATGAAATGGTTTCAGACAGAAAATGGTTTAGAAACCATTTACTGGCCATTTTTAACAATAACAATATTGTCTGGACGAGAGAAAAATATTTCATTAACAATGTTATCGCCTTCCAGACATTTGTCTCGCTAGATTTTCAATCGGCCACGTTATGTTGATAAATGAAACAATTAACCACAATTCCTTAGTCATAACAAAAATATATTATAAAAATTATACAATAATTTCATTTAAATCTACCTTCAATTAGTCCATATTTCAAGAAATGCAATCTTTTCTGATGTCAACACACTATATAACAATTTTAAAACTTTAAAAAAATTAAATTCACTCTACAATTTAATTAAAACATTATTAGTCGTCCAGACAATATTGTTATTGTTAAAAATGGCCAGTAAATGGTTTCTAAACCATTTTCTGTCTGAAACCATTTCATTAACAATTGTTCAACAATCTCTTTGTCAATAATCAGAGGTGACAATTCCAAATCTTACATAGTAGTAGTCTATCTAGCATTAGTAGTCTTGATAGCTCTTGTTACAAATCTTTTGTTTGGACAGAAACTTACTTACTTTAAAAACTTTTAATTTTAATTTTTGAAATTCTTTTCATCCTTCATATCTTTACTAACAGTAAAAAAACAAAAGAAAAAATAAGTAAAAATAGAGGTATCATGAATTTTGTTTACTAATTTTAGGGTGCCGCAAAAGAAAACAAAATTGATTATACAACAAATTAGAGAATAGCCTCTAACGTTAAGTATTTTTCCTTAACTTATCTTCTGAGATGTATTCCTCAGTTCAAAATATCCTATTTTGTTTAAATAAATAAAAGTAAAGTTATTAAAAAGGAAATTTTGTGCTTATACTCCCCTTCCCAAAAAAACTTCATGTCAATATATTTATATGCCATCAAGTTTTATCTAATCAATTAAAAGCATCTTTTTATTTAGATTTTTATAAGTCCACCTCTCGAAAATAATCATTAGCAGTTGACCTCATGTTATTGCTCTGCCAAACATAAGTCTCTATAATGGTGCAGAGGTAGTTCGAGATAACAGTTGATATTAAATGTAATTTGGATAATATTTGTAGTTGTATAACTGCGCCAATTATATTTTGATAATTGCTGCTATAATTTATCGAGTGTGCTCCTTATAAAAAGCAAACCAACAAAAAAAAAAACTTGTATGCATGATGGCCATACGGAACTTTCCCTGTTCCGGTTCAAATCACAGATTAAAGAAATTAGTTAACAAAATTATTGCAAAACAGAACATTAATAAAAACCAGCATGTCTGGTAATTAATATAGGTTATAATACGAGCGCTATTCCCTTTCACTGGACCTGCAGCGGAAGTTGAGAACCTGTATCAAGGAAGAACGAAGTAACCCGCCCCTATACACAGGAAATACCACACGGGTGCACCCGCGTATTAAATTCCTCCTCTCACCTGCTCCTATACCCACGCTTCGGCAAATATCGAGGTATAGACTTTCTTCTGCGCGATCAATACCAGATATTTACTACATAACTAACATTAGAATGGTAGGTAACAACGGTGATCGACAACATTGTGTGTTTGACAAGTTTACAAGTAGAAAAATAAAGATTAAATGTTGCCACAGGAAAAAAAAATGAGCAGCAGAGGAATGGTTGGGAGAAAAAAAATGGGACCCCAAAAGGTACTTTTGAAATTTACTCCCACTTTCGCCTAGAAAGCCCTACAAACCGAATTTCAGTTGATTTGGTCCAAAGAGGGCCACTGGAAGTGCAAAAAAGTAGCGGGGTAAATATATATACATATTTATGTATATAAAAATATATTTATAATATATAATTTATGTTAAACATTATAAACATATATATATATATATATATATATATATATATATATATATATATATATATATATATATATATATATATATATATAGATAGATAGATAGATAGATATATATGTCCCGCAAGAAATTTAGAAAAAATGTAAATTAATTTTCGTGTTTTTTTGTTTAATATGAGTAAAATCAAAATTACCTAAAGTTATACAGTTCAATTACTTCTTTTAAAATAAAAATTAAGACCGCTTTTTATTTACGTAAGCTATAGTATTTTAGAAAACAGATGTCCTGCATTCCGAAAGAAATTTTTGCTAAACTTCTTTTTGCGTTCATTAACTCGGAACTAGAGATCATTTGAGGTGTTTTAGGTTGAATGCAGTAAGAATTTTATCAGATGTCTGAAAAAAAAAAATAGAAAATGAGCTTTTAATAATAAACATATTTATATAATTTTGAAATATGAAAATACAATTAATCCTTCTTAGGTAATTTTGGGGTCGGATCCCGGTGTCAGTTTTTTTCATCTAGTGACTATTCAATCACTCTAAAAGTCACTGCGCCTTAGGTACCAACAGATAAGTCTTGTTTCACGCTTGGCTAGAACCAGTTTTTCAATTAGTCGCTACCGCGGCATCTAACAAGATGAATCAAACAAGACGAGCATCTAACAAGATGAATCCGACAATGAAGTTTTTGTTTCTGACGAAGTCACTGATGTTCTTTTATTCCATAATTTCATTTTCTTTAACAAAACATAATTATAAAGATATAGCACAGTTAACTAAACGTTAAAAAAAAGGAAAGACAATGATATAATATATATTGGAGGAATGATGAATATGAAAATTGTAGTTTGTGAAAATGTTATTCAAAGTCTAAGAAACAAAATATAATAAGGGCGAATATGCAATTGTGTGGAAATGCTATATCTAATTACCAAAAAACATAATTTATAAAAATAATTGGGCACTACTCAAAACAAATTTAAATGAATTAGTAAAAATTGATTCGCCGATTCTCTGCCGAACTTCTTTAGCTTTTGCCAAGATTGTTGTCCTTGTATTTCGAATGATGTGTATTAAATAATATATGTTATGATTTGCGATATAACAAGTAGAATTTTAGGTATTTCAACTTTTGAGGTGTGGTTTTGCTTTCATTTTGACATTGTTTAGAGTCTTACTATACACATGTTAATTGAAAAAGAGAATAATTGGATATCTAAAAAAGAGGAATATTTATATTTACTTTTAAATTACTAGAACTATTCAATTACTATTATGTCTGTTTTAGACTGATATGTATGATTTGTTTTATTGGAGTCCAATACAGCATCATTGAACTTTCCATATACCAAAAACATTATTTTTAATGGGCTGCTTGCGAGTTACAAATAAAAAACTTATCCAATTTTTATCCATTTATTTCACAACTACATTTAACATTTATTCACATATATAATAATTATTTTGTAATAAGAAGTGACAAAGATGAAAATCCTTACAAAGTATAACTTGGATTTCAAACTCTTTATTATAAACACCAATTACATTTACCGATTCTTAAGTTTCAATGTGCTCTGTAGTGTAATTGCCTTCGACTCACAGCCGGTCAATCATCGTTCGGAACAAATATTTTTTCATATGTTTGATTTGTCCTAAAACCTGTTTATCTTAATCGCATCAACACATTAGCATGACGTTTTGATCACCTCGCGTTCCTAAAACTTACAATTCGGGGTTATTTTTTGTGCTTTGGCTGTTAAAAAACACAGAAATGTAAGGATTTACCTTTAAAAAAAACAACAATAAATACCTGGCAAAGTACTCCAAATACCCGAAGTACTTCTGGCTACTGATCTTATACATACTGTTACTCAGCATGGCGGACACAGTAACGAAATATAATTTTTTTTAAATTGTTATTAACAAAGGGGATGGTCCACCTGACACATTGTTGAACATATTTTTAGAATCGGTTTCATCCACTTGTCTCCCTATATGTTTGTTTGAAAGTTATTTTACTATAATTTCTTAAAACAAAAACTATTTATGAAGAATAAATACAATATTTGTTAATGACCAATTTAGCTTAAATTACTTTGTTTTTCTTTTACAATTAAATCTTTCGTACCTTGTTTTTTTCTCCCAAAAAATTGTTCTAAGGTTGCACTACTGCATACTTTGTTTTTTTCGCTTTCAATGGTTATTATTGTTTGTCCAATAATTTATGTTATATTTTTTTTAAGGGATGAAGGTAGTTATCACAATGCGGCAGCCGTTGTAGTATTTGATTCCACCATCTTTTCTAATTACCGAATTGTGGTAACCACCTGCACTCCTTAAAATAAAATAATTAAAAGTTAAATTGTTGGACAAATCGAAAAACAGTATAGTAACCCACTTTAAAATAAAAATTGGAAGGGAAACAAACCAATGTACGAGATAAAGCCACGAAAAAAAAAATACAAGGTACTCGTGTTGTTGACTTCTAACGTTTTTTGACTTCCCAACATCAATATCTCTTAGAAATTATACTAGCTTCACGAAGTTAGGCGTGACGTTGGAAAGCTAATGAAATGAAGCTACCTTTCATCTTAGCTAGAAAATTTATAGTGTTAGATTCTACGCAGTATTTCTGAAAATTATTCGATATTACTTTGCTGTAATTGCCTGAGGAAGCAACATTTTTCTACAAATAGATTTCTATCTTATAAGAAATTCATTATGAATTCCAAAAATGGTGAATTATTTTATTATTGGCAGACCGTAAGTGGTACTTTACTTGAAGGTCATATTAGACTTTCATCAAAAAGTATATTAAAATATAATGTAAAACATCTCAAATTTGGTAATTAGGACTTTTATATCGATTTGAATGTATTTACTAGATTTTGGTTAAAATTGGTGAGCCGAAAAGGGTACTTTACTTGAAGGTCATAATAAGCTTACATCAAAAATTATATTTAAATTAAAAGAGAAATCATATGTTTCGGTAATAAAGGTTACAACCGCCATTTGATTTCCAATACAATTAAGCATTTTTATTACTTGTTTTAATTATTAAAATTGAGTGTAAAAAACCGGTTTTCTTCCCATTTGTGAGATGTAAAAGTCTGCAGCAGGAGCAGAAAATATAAGTTAATTGGGTTCTTCCGCTTCAAATGTCGAAATTGTCGATTTTCAATGCTTTATCTAGTAATATTGACAGTTTTAATATTGTTACGGAACACGAAGAAATCTCTTGGAAACTAGTTACCTATTGAAAGAAAACGACATATAATAACGAAATGAGATCTCCAGACCACCAGTAGGTGTGTGTGTGTGTGTGTCAATAGATAAATAGATAGCGACGCTGAGTGTCGTTTTTGAGATACTTCAATCTTCGGAAACTAGTAACCAAATTCAGGATCACATTTTGAGCCACCTATCTATAATTTAATAGGCGTACAAGGAAGTCATGTGTTGTCCACATCAGATATTTTAATATATTAATTTTTATTAATAATATTGTTATTTAACTTCAAGTCAATTTTTATCATATTATGAGTATGAATAAATCAAATTCACTCAGAACAAATTTTTTAGCTTATAACATTGGCTTTAAAACTGTGTTTATTTGATCTTTCTAAGTCGTATGGTTTCTGAACTATAGTCGAAACCGCAAATGCTTTTATTTCATGTCTTCCCCATTTTCGAACAGTCGCAAAGCTTTAACCAAGCAAATAAACAAGTAACGGTTATATTTGCCACAAACCTCTTCTGAAATACTTAATTATGTGAATTTCAGATTTCTAACTCCAGTCCCATTGGAAATATATAAATCGGAATAAAAAGTCTAAATTTTGAAAAAATTCAAATTTTAAGAAATCATAAAAACCAAGGATACATTTAGAAGGATTTATATTTATTCTGCTTGATCTACTATCAAGAACTTACCGGTCACACTAAAAGACAAATTGTTTATAGCACTCCTTCTCATAAAAAAAAAATGGTTTGAAAATACAATTTTTTTTAATTTGAGCCTTAAACTTAAAGGAACATATTAAATATACTAAGAGATAGTTTTTTTAACTTAAAGCAATACCTTGAAAATGGCGTTTGTTTGATCTTTCTAAGTCTTACAGTTTTTGAACTACCGACGAAACAGAAAATTTTTTAAAAGGAAGAATCAACATATACACTGTAAAAATGGTCAAGCAACCACCCTTGGACCAGTTCATATGGATTAACCCATATCCGATTCAGCTTTTATGAATATTAAAATATAGGCATTAGTGGTCAGGTATCCTACCCTTCCCTCCTCTCCCACTCACGATTCAACACGCAATATATTTTTAAACGGTCAAGTAAAGAAAAAATTCCCCAACGGCTTTTATCTCTATAAACATGCAGGAGTCGACACACAAACTATAAAAAATAATTAAAAATGGTCAAGCAACCAAATTAATTTATTTTGGATCAGCTGGTATAGATTGACCCTTATACGCACATATTTATTGGCCAGCACGTCGTTGAATGGCTCAACAACCAAGTGGTTCAGGTGCAATAGAGAAAGACTATTCATTTTATGAAATAAATTTCCAATTGACTATCTCAACGTGATAATTAGGACAAAAATAGTAGAAACAAATTGTATATGTTTTAGGTAAAATCGGTGTCAAGCAACTTGGTGAAAAAAAATCGTAAAGGTGTCAAAATATAGTATTTCACGTTTAAGGTATAAACAAATTTTGTTCATGGAAAAAATGGAACAGAGTAGCGTTCAAAAAGAATATTTAAACAATTGAAGTCGGTCAACAACTTTTCCGTGAAATATGGTAATTTTTCGACGCTTGACTGTATGTCTTGTAATTGTCGCAAAGGTATGTGTTTTGAATTACGTGGTGCATTTTAATAATGCCTGGGTGCAATGAAAATTGCATGCAAAAATTATAATAACTTTTCGCAGAAAGCGCAAAAACAGGCGTTTTCAAAAAACGGCTTGGACAAGGTACAAAATGATTTTTCGAATCGCTATTTATTCGTAAAGAGTTTCTCTACAACCCTGTTTTCATGAAATATATATTAGTTTTGATTAAATATCTCAAAAACGCGTTTACAAATAGGGTTTTTTCTTGCTTCGGCCACTGTTATGTATGTTATGTACCACAAAAAGGTATAATTATTTTTACTTGAAATTTTTACTGTAGATAAATACTATTAAAATGTACAATTTAATACATTTTCTTATGATAGTTATGTTAGCCCTTTAATAAGTCCTGTAATTAAATGTCCAAACGTGGTCATATTTCGCGATTTTTCATTGTCATATTTTGCGAAACATCGTTGACCGATTTAAATTGACTGTTTATTTTTTCGTCTTTTTAAGCACTATTACGTACTCTTTTATGTTAAAACAAATAAAAACCTCGAAATTGGCAATTTTTGGACATTTAATTACAGGGCTTGTGATAGTCATAGGAAAATGTTTCGGTGTTTAATGGTCCCGATCTACATAAAAAAATGTATGTAAAAATAGTATTAACTTTTCATTTTACTTAACACTTCCCCTTCGCTCCTACGCACAATCGGCCGATGCAAGAAGAAAAAACAATTTTCAAACGCGTTTTTGCGATATTAAATCGAACCTCACATATATTTCATGAAAAATAGGATTGTAGAGAATATCTTTCTGAACAAATAGTGCTTTGAGAAACAACGGTAGTGCCATTTTGGGCCTTGTTCAAGCCGTTTTTCAAGAACACCGTTTTTACATTTTCGCGTTACCCGTGAAAAGTTATTTTTTTGACATGAAATTTTTATTGCACGTAGATATTACTAAAAGGCGTCTATTAAAAATCCTATAATTAAATATCAAAAATAGCCATATTTCTCTGTTTTTTACTTTTTCGCGAAAAGTTGTTGACCGACTTCAATTATTTAAAACTGATTTTTTCCGTCTTTAAACGCTATTACGCACGATTTTACTCAAACAAAAATTGTTTATATCTCAAATTTGAAAAAACAACTTTTCGGCACCTTTATGACTTTATTCGCCAGGCTGCTGCACACAAATTTTATCAAAAACAAATACAATTTGTTTCTACTATTTTTCTCCTAATTGTTACTTTTAGAAAGTCCATTGGAAATTTATTTAAAAAAATAAACTATCGCGCATGGGCGTTGGCTAGCAGCAGCTATATTCATATAAATGATATATTAAATAATTATCTTCGTACCTTCTTATGAACTCAACCCGATCCAATTGATAATTGAGAAAAACAACTATCCATATATTGCTAATGAAATTCCTCTAGACACGTGCGCTAAACCTACAATTTTTTTTCTCAGAAAAAACAAACATGGTTTTTGGTGGAGTGAATAACCGGTTCTGTTTTTGTTTTTGGGAAACAGGAAATAATAATGATTTATTGGCCTTATATACATCCGTCAAGTAAGTCTCGTATTTTAAATAAAGTAAAATAATTATGAGCCAACAAGCTCAGCGCAGACTACGTCTCCATATAGCGAATCATTTCTCCTTTATTCAAATACTTATTTCTAAATCTTCTGATTTGATTCCCATTTTATTTACGTTGAAATTGATATATATATATATATATATATATATATATATATATATATATATATATATATATATATATATATATATATATATATATATATTAACAACCCCCATTTGTAGCTATATTTTTTTTACCTCTCCCCCCTAAAATATTATAGTTAAGTATTTTTAAGCCCAAATGGTAGTACTAATTTGATCACATCCATGCTGCTTATTATTTGTCTCTCCGTAATTTATCAATATTTTATATCTGAAGATTGATACTATTTTTTGAAAAATCATCGAATAATTTAATATTTAACATCGAGCCATGAATTGATTTGGGAGAGGGTTTTTGCTCAGTACCGGATTAAGTCAATCAGAACTGTTGCAGTATATATTTCGGTTTAACATAGTACTTCTAATAGATCCTTACGGATGACCAACCTAAACCATTTTAAGATTTTTTTCATCCTAATCTTAATGCACCTCGATCGATTGTATCGATTTAACACACACTGGCATGCCCGTGAATATTTTGCACTCCAAAACGACGCACACTGGCCCAGTGGAAAATATATAAAACTGGCTTTAAAACATAACTAAAAGCATAAACTATTTTGCAGATATATGATAAATCGTCAATTCGCGTTGAGACAAATTAAAACAAAATATTTAATTGTTGGTTACTGTATACAAATTGATCATACTTAAATGATTGATGATGATAAATCAATCAATAACGAATTGCAGCAAAATCTGATTCATCTGCATCGTAAATAAACGTAACGCAACATAAGAGCTTCCCTTCAATTCAATGGTTCTTCTAAAAGAATAAGTACTTCACAATCGAGTTGAGATTTCTTATTTAAAACTAATGTTAAAATGGATGAATGAATGCCCACGAATCAAAAGTAATCAATTAAATCATAATTCAGTTCCATATCTCTATTAGAGGTTTAGGAATAATTTAGGGAATAACGCCTGTCCTAGATAGTGGCATACGCAGAGGGAGGAGTGGGGGAGATCGGAGGATTATATCTTCTGCTCCAATCCCCCGAAATGTACGAAAAAATTTAATATTCATACTCACAGACATAAAATTTGTATATTGAGCAATATTTTTGGTAAATTTAACAATAGTTTTTGACGAAAGTTTCATGCTTATCCTTAAATCTTACATCAAATTTGGCGGTTATAGACATTTAAGTGGTTATTAACCTTCTTCACATTAAATCCCCCGAAAAAAAAATTAAACACCCCTCCGAAAAAGAATTCTCCTCACCTTCTTCAATTGTCCTGAAATAATCTTATTTCTCAAATTACCCGAAAATCCATTGCTATCCTTAAACAGTTCCTAAGATTTCGTAATTGAATACCCTCAAAAACCTGTCAACCCCTAGGAAAGTAGTCTCATATCTCCTGTCAACTCTCTCATATCCCTAAACTTTGATTATGGCTGCCCTGTTTAGGGGTACTGTCTGGTGTGCATGAAATGAGACTAATGAATTGTTTCATTACATTAATCTTCAGAATCCGAAGTTTTCTGACGGCAATGCTTCCAAGGTGTATATGTTTTCCGATCCTTTAAAACAAAAACTTTTGATCATCCTTAACCCTTGTTCCTCTGTCCTTTCTCTAAATACCAGAACAGCTTTCTTTAAAAAATCCTTCATTCATGTAACCTCTTTCTGGGATTCCTTACCCATCTGCATACGTAAAACCTAATCTCTCACTTCATTTAAAAAACAATTATTTCGCCTCCTCCTCAACAATCTTCCACGAACATGTAAAAATTAAAAATAAAATAATTGCATATCGATCCCTACTCCTATTATTGGTTAAAACGCTAATAAATGAATTATTCACACATCATCAGATATACATTAATCATCCAAAGGGATGTCATAGTTCGATCAAATGATTATTCAAAGCTTGAATTGTAGAAAAAAAATTTCAACAAAGGTATTTATATGGAACCATCAAGACTCTGGATATACCTCGATCTTGATTGTTTTTTTTGTTTTTTTTTCTTGCAACCCTTGATATTCTGAATTCTTGTGTTCTTGAATTGATATTCTTGTGTTCAGTTATCTTCGGTTATTTGATAACTATATATTTTATAATAGATTTATAAGTTATCTTTGGCTACAATATAATCAAGATATTTGAATTTTTATTTCTACCGAACCGTATTCCTCCCAATTGACTTTCACTAACGCTGCCTTTCACCGTGTATAATTAGTTTTTTAATTAATCTTTTTTAAATTATGCTCTATCTTTTTTTGTATGGCATTGCATTCCTTCTTGCATTGCATGTTTCTAAAAGGAAATTTTCCCTTCGTTCCTGTAAACGATCACAACGTCGGCTTAAGCGAGGCGTTTTGTCATTATCTACATCATTTAAACCTCGTTTAAATTTCTCTCATAATCATTTCTAGTACTGCATTAAAAGAACAATGGTATTAGGAAGTTCCCTTGTATATCGCCGACTAAAATATATTTATTAAGGGAATTTGGCAAAATATCGTCTCCCTAATCCAAATTCGAAATTTTGAATATTGAACTAAATTTGTCCAACATTTTTCCAAAATATTAATACAAGAACCTATTTTCTGCACCAACAGAGTCCTATTTCACAATGAAGTACAAGTTTATAGATTCGGTTATAGATTAGAGGTTATAGATTAGGTACTTATTGTTATTAGCTAATAACAATTTTATTCATTTTTTTTTTAATTTACTGTTTAATATATTGTAACTATTCAAATGCTATTGTGTTTCATCTTTTCACAGTGTGTCAAGCGTAGTCAGGCAGAGGCCCACTTATACCTTACTTTATAGCCACACCCTGCTTCATAATCAAGTACAGAAGTACTAATACAAGTGGGCCTATGACTTTCTTCTATTATTAATTAAAAAAGGAATGAACTTCGCCTGTAACCTCTACAAACGAAAATTTCACACTTGTACTTGAACTTTCATACTTTATTATAAAAAAGGCTCAGATGTTGGTATCTTTATTGGGCAGAACTAAATAATCTTTCCTCTTAGTAAACAAAAACAATACTTACCTAAGCGTTAGGATTTTATAAGAGTAGTCCTAATTTGGTCCCCCAAAAAATTCACGATTTACTATTTATTTGATATCACGGACATTTAAATTAAGGCAAATAACTCCCCAAAACGAAATTTATTTACAGTAATATACTTAAAACATTTTATTCATTGATTATCGTATTAAAAAATGTGACAATTCAGTGTAGATTAAAATTATTATTTTATTTTTATTTTATAAAACAGGAGGAAAATAACATGTACAAAGGGGGACGAATTTCAGAATCCTTATAACTGCTGAGCCGTCAATCCGTTTCCGGTTCTAGTTGATAAGCTTTGGAAGGAAACGAATTTAGGACTCGACCTGTGAAAATAATGGCAGCTTTTCATGCCTTAACTTACGTTAATGCCTTAACCTCGGACAATTTGAACATGAAAACAATATTTTAGACTACATTCGTATTATTCAGTAGTGATCAAATAAATAGTATCTTATCTTGATGCGTTAGAATAGCGTTCTGAAGTTGAACAACAACTATTACCAGCTTCTCCTCGTTCTATTATTGAAAAATAATGAGCCAAAACATGTTTGTTACATACAGCAGTCAATTACGTGGTACTGAAATATTTAAAAAGTTTTTCTGCAGACATAAGAAATATCAACACTAGAAAACTGGGAGTGGAGAGGGAGGGGAAGAGGAACGAATTTAGGCGGTGGGGCTGATTTCAGGTACCTTACTTTAATTTTTAATAGTTATAATACCCAAAATAGCTAAATTATAATAATTTTATATTTAATATTTATAGCATTATTTTACGCTTCCTATTTACAGTGTAAAGACTATATATAACAAACATTTTCAAAATGTTTTGTGTATGAATTGAGTTTCTTGGCCTGATATAATTCCTGTTTTTAAATATGATCGATTCTTGTATTTTTGTATTAATTTGAAATACTTTTCATAAAAAGTTGTACTCTGCATAATGGTAACATTGCTGCTAGTTCAATATTTGTATAGATTCTTGTTCTTCTCATTATTTTTTAAAGTTTCACAGTTTGAAAATAAAACGTAAAAGAACATTAAATAAATGCTGACCTGATCTGCATCTGTCCGTTTTATATGATGCAAATTGATAGGGTATCAAACCTCTAATGTCTCACGACGTCCGTCTGCTTCCTTTATTAACAAGAATACCAAGAGGATGTGAATCTCTCCCTTCAGTTCAACGTTTCATTGTAAGCCCTCATTTTAATAGCTGTTTAATTCACTTTTATTATCTCCTTGCTTTTGTCACATGTTCAATTCATTTTGTTTTGCATTTCGCTGTCGCTATTATTATTACATTCTTTACCATTTAATATATAGACAGAGGTTATTTTTATCTTATGTATATTTTAGCGATCCCTGAGCATTCTTTAACCCAACTTTTTTATTTGGAAATGCATCTGAAAGTAAAAGAGAAAACGAAAAATTTAATCTCAAATCAATTAGAAAACTAAAATCAGCTGTTGGTCACTTTTATTAAATCTAAACAACTAGAAGAGTTATTTAGCTAAAAAAAATTTCATTTTGAGTTATTTTCTTCTTCCTAACCAGAACTTTCTATCAGGGTAATGAAAACGATTAGTTCAGCCATGACATATATGCAATTTATATTTATTACCTTACTTAGTCTAAAACAGTACTGAAAGAGTTTATTTGTGGTTGAAATTTCATCGAATTGTTGATTTTTAAAATTATAGTTAAAATACATAGTATGAATCGGATATTATATCTGAAAATCCTGTCATTAAAATATGGCTGTAAATGCGTATATATATTAGTTTAAGTAACGAACAATTATTGCATGCGAATAAATGCAGCTGGACATAAACATATACCTATAATCGGTGTACACCTATTCGTATATATTGAATCAATAATGGCGATAGCATAGCATTCAACTGAAGTTCACTGAATTTTTTTGCTATGAATCGAATTTAAATAGTATTTAACGAAGATCGGAAAATTCGATAAGCAAGAAAGGTACTAGTTTTTCTTGATGAAATCCACATACCATAAGAATTATTTGATTATATCTGTGTTGACATTGATTTGTCTTATAGAAAATTATAAATTACTCTTCTAGTAGTGTTTCTGATATTTAGTGCCATGATTGACAATTAAGTTGAAAATTAAAAGGTCAATGGGAATGATAAAAAAACGAATTTAATTACGAACTATTTCAAAATTAAAATACTTCTAAACAAATTAATAATTATAAACAAGAATTAGATACTCTGAATGCTAATAACAACATAATAACAATAAATTATATATCGGGAAATATTTTTCAATAACCTACATTACAGAATTAACTAGAAAAATTGAAAAGACTTTAAAAAATATGAATTAACCGAAAACTAATTAACAAATGAAATAAAATGTACACAAGAGCTAAAGACAACATTCGTAAAGAAAACACAAAAAATGTTATACGTAAAATAAATCACAAAAATTTCAAGAAAAAGCTTACTGCGGAGTAACGTTACAATGGTTGGAGCATAGAATACAACATAAAATTGTAATTAAAAAAAATGCTAAATCTAATTTATTGACTGGTTAATCACAAAATACATTAATAAACAAGCATGAATTTGACTTTAAAAATATAATCATTTACATAAATAAAACAATATATATCTAAAATAAGAATACAAGAATCGACATTTATATACCTACAAATATTAAAAAATCAGTAAGTCAGTGAACTGATGTTGATAATTTAAATATATTTTACGCCAGTGCAATAGAAAAAATAAGCAGTACTATTATTAAATTAATAACCATTTCCTCTCCGATTTCCACCCTCCATTTGAAATTTATAATTTAAACCATCCCTCCACTCCTTATTTTTCACAGTTACGCTTCAAATAGTCTTACAGAATGGATGGACTCACAATTATTGGTAATTATATATAATAATAGAAATGACATATAACCTCTTTACATCAATAATGAAAATAATTGATTGTTATTCTGTGATATTTTAGTTTAGAGAAGGAGTTATATTAGGGAAAGAAAGGAAAAAATTAAGGAAATAATCATGATTTCATGTTTAAATATATATATATTAATTTAAGGCGTAGGCGTATAAGTATGATCATACCCCGTGTACCTAAATTGCGAATCGCGTTGTTGTTTTTCAGGACTTAAAATCGCCACCCGGAGGTTTGGTCCATGGACGGTTTACTTCGGGGAAAGAAATATAGGTGCGCCTGCTGATTCCAAACAGCCATAATCCGCGGATTTTAACCGGTTTATGACTGTCGTTGAACCCGAATGATTCGATGGGAAGGACACTGCTGAATTGGCCAGGGACCGGTTATGGAGCTATGGATAGACTGCCGCTGCACCATGGTTCGTAGCAACGTGAGGTTGTGTGACCCCCTCCAGGCTTTCTGTTCTCCCGCAAGCAATACATGTCTGTATGAATACCATATCGCGCTGCCAAAGATCTACTTGGTCTACAGTGTCAACAGAAAAAAAAGTGCGTTAAATGGTCTGTAGCCAAATAAAATTAATAGTAGTTCATTTTTTTTTAATTTAAAACATAATTTAATTTGCATAAAAACAATGTGTAAATAAAATGACCAAACAACTAACATAGTTCTTGCAGATATGAAAATGGCCAAACTGTTACATGCCCTAGAGTCTGTAACCATTGTTACATTCTTCCATTTCATTCTTACATCACCTTTGTGGCATAATCCCTATTAGCGTACCTATTGGAATCTCTAACCTTTTCTAGTCGGTGGCCGAACTTTCAAATTTGGAGTTTCCTGTAAAGATTAAAATTAGTGATATTAATAGGCAAGTGGCAAGTTCTTGATGTCTATTTGCAATTGAATAATTATTTTGCCACTTCTATAAATTTGTTTTATTGAAAACTAGTTTCGAATGTTATACATTCATCCTCAGTTCGAAAAGCACACAAAAAATTCAAAAATTAGCAATTCAAAATATAGTTGGTATCATTATACATATTAAATTATATAAATCATTATCATAAAACATTTATGAATTATGAATTTAATTCAGACAAGAAATCAAATACATGTTGGTACTCACCAAGGTTTAAATGGATTATATCAAACAGAAAAGTTTGTACTGGTTCCTTCTCGCATTGTACTAACAATGAACGAGAAATAGGCAGGATGTTTTTAGGTAAACGGTTTAAAAGTCAGGGTTTTCCCAGTAATGCCGGTGAGTAATTGTTTTTTCTGTTATAGATGGGAATATATTTAAGATTGGACTGTTGGAGATATTTATTTGGTCATTTAAGCAAAAATCTGGATTGGATTTGAAGGATTTTATTATTTCAAGTGCTTCATATATATTTAATTTGAGACTGTTTTCAACGTGATGTATTAATTTAACTCCTGTGTCTTTGATGAATTTATGATTATTTTCATTTAAATGAATTGCACAAGTATCCCACCACTAGAAACAGTAGAAATTTTAGAACAGTTAATCTTCCTATCGAATCTAGCACCGCTAGAAAAACTAGATCTTTCCAATCTGATGTCTATTTGTATAAAACATAATTATTTTCAATTTGATGGAAAATTCTTCTAACAGGAAGCAGGTTTACCGATGGGCTTCCCTCTCTCACCCCTTCTTGCAGATTTATTTATGGACAAATTAGAACAAAAAATTGTTGACCCAAATAATTCTCAACTAGCTCAGCATGTAATATACTGGTATCGGTATGTAGATGACATTATATGCCTATGGTCTGGTACGACAAGACAAATAAATAATTTTTTAAAGGAAAAAAACGAAATTCATCTCTCAATTAAATTCACAGTAGAACTGGAAAAAACAAAACCATGAACTTTTTAGATTTAGAAATCTCAGGAATAAACAAACATCATGAATTTGGAATTTACTGGAAACCCACCCACACGGATGTCGCTATAAACAATAATGCTAGGGGACCGATAGCACATAAACTCGCAGCCTTTAATAGCATGATTTACCGTCTTTTGAACATACCATTAAATAAAAAGAACTATAATAAATAAATTGAAATAATATATTCCATAGCAAAAAATAACGGGTATACTAAAACCACTATCAATCATATTTTAAAAAAACAATTACAAAAAAAGGCAATTAATGATAGGCCTATCCCGAAACATTATATTTTGATTCCATTTTACGGCCCTATATCCACCAAAGTCGGAAATGAATTGACAAAACTAGGATTAAACCCTGCGATTAGATTAGGATTAGAGGATTAGATTTAAAATAGAAAAAACCCTATTCTCATATTTCTCTTCTCCTAAACACAAAATAGACCCTTTCCAAAAAAGCGGAGTATACGAACTAAATTGTAATGTTTGTGCAAAAACATGCAAAAACAGGAAAAACTGGAAGATCGCTAAAAAGACAAATAATTCCAACTTTGCAATTCATTTAAATGAAAATAATCATAAATTCATCAAAGAATCAGGAGTTAAATTAATACATCACGTTGAAAACAGTCTCAAATTAAATGTATATGAAGCACTTGAAATAATAAAATCCTTCAAATCCAATCCAGATTTTTGCTTAAATGACCAAATAAATATCTCCAACAGTCCAATCTTAAATATATTCCCATCTATAACAGAAAAAACAATTACTCACCGGCATTACTGGGAAAACCCTGACTTTTAAACCGTTTACCTAAAAACATCCTGCCTATTTCTCGTTCATTGTTAGTACAATGCGAGAAGGAACCAGTACAAACTTTTCTGTTTGATATAATCCATTTAAACCTTGGTGAGTACAAACATGTATTTGATTTCTTGTCTGAATTAAATTCATAATTCATAAATGTTTTATGATACTGATTTATATAATTTAATATGTATAATGATACCAACTATATTTTGAATTGCTTATTTTTGAATTTTTTGTGTGCTTTTCGAACTGAGGATGAATGTATAACATTCGAAACTAGTTTTCAATAAAACAAATTTATAGAAGTGGCAAATAGTTTATCGATCCCTAATTAGATTGATCCTTCTATACCGTCATGCGGATGTCAACTGAATAATATGATTTATTAATAAATTCCAGCAGGCCTAATGTTCACTGGATTCTTATAAACGTAAATGTAGATTCTTCCAAAAATAACTGAAACAAGTGATCCCAACACTTTTCATTTTTGGTAAGCTATGATTTAAAATCGGTAGAATACAATGAAATTGGAATGTAAATAATTACGAAAGTGACATTAATTTCGTGAATGTGCAATACTGACTGGCGGAGATAGAACTTGCATGCATACATTTAATTCCATACTTATATTTACCTGGAAACTTGTTCATTCAGGGTAATTCTGTTGTTAAATTTAGGGAAATTACTATTGAACCTCAAGATTCCAAGATCCTCAATAAAACTTATATTAGTAACATCCAAAAGAAAAAACAATCGATATGTTATTATATATTGTTAAATCTGCGTGTAAATTTTAATCACTAATTTATACTCAACAACTACGATAATACATGATATCAAATACAATTTCCAAGAAAACTTGAAGAATTGGTAATACAAATTCCCGTTTGAAAGTCCATAAGTCTACCTATCTTATCTCTAATAACTTAATAACATACCCCAAAGTGAATGAAAATCTGATATTGTAATAAATATTTAAATTCTAAAATTCGCAAACAGCACCCATGACAAAATAATTATTGCATGTACTGTGTATGCAGAAGTACATGCTAGGAGCATGCATGCATTGTATGCAGAAGAAATGCATGCGCCTATTTTACTAGCTATATTTATAACTAAGTAGCTTTTGTTTATTTATTTATTGGATACATGTGCCCATGGTAATTCAAGCTGTTATTTATGATTTCTTAATATGTGTAGGTAAAAATAAAGCTTCACTATTTTGTACTTCTGTATCTATTTTTAGTAGTGCAATTTCGTTTAATCAATGAATGTAAGGCGTTAAGTCAACTTGAATGTCATCGGAGCATTGCGGTATTGTAGCGGACCCAGATAACACCTCTTTCTCTAGGGCCCCCCATATTCATCAACATGCACATTTGGTTATTTTATTGGTGAAATTGAGATGTGCATCGGCGAAATGAAACACCAAATCCTGAGTTGAATAACGTATGTTTTGAAACATTTTGAGCTTAAAATGCTAAAGAAAAATTCCAATAAATGTGTCAAATCTGTCCGTTTGAGGGTATCTAACGATTTTTTGAGAGAATGGCTCAACGATTTTCAAGTATGATGGGTCAAATTACTCGTTGTGATCACGTAACTGTTATGAAACGTTTTGAACTTAAAATACTAAAGTTATGTTGTAATAAATGTGTTTAATCTGTCCGCTTGAGGATATCTAACGATTTTTCGAGCGAACTGCTCCGCCGATATAGAGTAAGTAAATTCTGTCCCTTAGGACAAATAGAATTGTAAGATATAAAAGTTACTTCAGTAGTCGGGGTTTTTATTTTTTATTCAAAAGTTTCTTTTATATTTGAAGTTTCTGGCTTATTATTTGTCAATACCAAGTATCTGGCCCAGTAGTGTTAAAGTAAGTATATACGTTACTTGTTGTTAGATTAGTAATATCTTGCACATTTATTTTTCGAGTCTGTTCTAGAAGTAATAAATTTCACCTTTCCGAACTCCATTGACCCTCTCGGATTTGCCATATATTTAACTTTTCTGTATTGCTGTTTTCAACAAGAAATGTTCGTTTGCATTTTTTAAAATAAAAAATGAACAACTTTTTAGAACAACTTTTTTTGGGGGCCAAATTTACAGTTAAGAGTAACGTAATGATCCCATCAATATCCCACCAAATCTATTTTCAGTAACGCAAACCATAGTCTATAGTCAAAAATTTCTATCCAGTTATCCAATAAATTGCGGAAGTGAACCATACAATATCATTCATTACCTATGACAACAAACATCATTTTCAAGAAGTAGATATTCTGGATCTTGACATTCATCATGTTATTGACTTTGTGACAACTACAAATAATACAAATAATTAATTATATATCTTATAAATATAATAATACGTCTGAATTTCTGTATGTCTGATGTATATTTTATATTAGTTCACTTTTCTCTAGAAACCGCCGAAATGATTTCGACAAAACTTTTTTCCGCTGTTGTGAAACTTGGTATGAAAATTTGGAGCAATATTCACCTGTCATTCACCATCTAATAACAAAATGGCAAACATTAAAAAACCAAGATATTTTGAACGCTATTCAGAGAAAAACGGCTTAACCCATTTAAACCAAACTTCTTATTGTTATTAAATAGAGTCGTAAAAAAAATTTAGTAACATTAGACTGTTATTTTTTATTTGATTATATTGATTTTGTATTTTAATTAATAATAAATCTGATGTATAGGCCCAATTGTGAATCTATTATTAAATAATTACAAGCTTTCTAAGTATTATTTTAGGTTATAGTTTACTTTTCCAAATTTATATCTTTTATGAAAGATTTAGAGAAAAAAAATCCTGACAGATGGATTCATTCATGTCATCCGATGTGCTAAACTATAAGATAAAAATTAAAAATGGGAGTAAATTAATACATTCTTCATTCAATCATTCATAGTTCGAAAATCTATTAATTTCCGATATAAAATTTGTATGCGAAAATGTGAGTCATTTTTTTCTTTTTTCCGCGCATACAGTGATTTGCACTTTACACAAGGCGATTTCTTCAACATCCGTATATTGAAGTAAAATCAACCGATTGATAACCAGATTTAAGATACAGTTTGGCAAGTTAAAGTGTTGGCAAGGGAAACTTTACCAGGCCAGTACCCTAAAGAAATGCTCATTACTCACTACATGATTCGTAATTAATACAATGAAACATACAAGCACACAAAATTTCATAGACAAAAATCGGCAAAAGTTTGAATTAGGGGATGTAATGAGATAGGAATTCCGGATGCAACAGCCAAGCGTGTTGGAGAAGTGGCACACTCCAGTTTTTACTGCAGTTCATCAAACAATGGGCTAAACTTAAAAGCTTAACTGTTTGCTAATTTTATTTGGATTGTTCAGACCTGTTTGGAAACAGTTAAAGGTATTGTTAACAATCGTCGGTATTAGAAGATGAGTAAAACAACTTTCATTAGAGTACAGTTTTTTGAAATTTGTAACACGGCACATTTTAATGGTGTATCATTTCTATAGTCACAATGGATTCTTCAACCAGTGGTAAGTTTTAGAAATTATTTAAGATCTAATAATATTAATAAGAATAATTCAAATGGAAATAATTTTTAGAATAAAAGAACGTTTTTATCAATTAATAATATAGATGAAAAAAAAATG
Source organism: Rhaphigaster nebulosa (assembly GCA_948150685.1). NCBI lineage: Eukaryota > Metazoa > Arthropoda > Insecta > Hemiptera > Pentatomidae > Rhaphigaster > Rhaphigaster nebulosa. The sequence goes on along the minus strand of OX411306.1, from coordinate 135,946,913 downwards.
AAAACAGAATACAACAATAATGAATTATTGAATAAATATAATGGGCTATTTTTTCTTGCAACCCTTGGTATTCTGAATTATCGATTTAATGTATTCTTGTGCTCAGTTATCTTTGGCTACAATATAATCAAGATATTTGAATTTTTTATTTCTACCGAACCGTATTCCTCACAATAGACTTTCACTAACGCTGCCTTTCACCGTGAATAATTCCTTTTTTAATTAATTTTTTTTTAAATTATGCTCTATCTTTTTTTCTATGGCATTGCATTCCTTCTTGCATTGCATGTCTCTAAAACGAAATTTTCCCTTCGTTCCTGTAAACGATCACAACGTCGGCTTAAGCGAGGCGTTTTGTCATTACCTACATCATTTAATCCTCGTTAAAATTTCTCTAATAATCATTTCCAGCTTGGAACCATTAAAAGAACAATGGTATTAGGAAGTTCCCTTGTATATCGCCGACTAAAATATATTTATTAAGGGAATTTGGCAAAATATCGTCTCCCTAATCCAAATTCGAAATTTTGAATATTGAACTAAATTTGTCCAACATTTTTCCAAAATATTAATACAAGAACCTATTTTCTGCACCAACAGAGTCCTATTTCACAATGAAGTACAAGTTTATAGATTCGGTTATATATTAGAGGTTATAGATTAGGTACTTATTGTTATTAGCTAATAACAATTTTATTCATTTTTTTTTTTTAATTTACTGTTTAATATATTGTAACTATTCAAATGCTATTGTGTTTCATCTTTTCACAGTGTGTCAAGCGTAGTCAGGCAGAGGCCCACTTATACCTTACTTTATAGCCACACCCTGCTTCATAATCAAGTACAGAAGTACTAATACAAGTGGGCCTATGACTTTCTTCTATTATTAATTAAAAAAGGAATGAACTTCGCCTGTAACCTCTACAAACGAAAATTTCACACTTGTACTTGAACTTTCATACTTTATTATAAAAAAGGCTCAGATGTTGGTATCTTTATTGGGCAGAACTAAATAATCTTTCCTCTTAGTAAACAAAAACAATACTTACCTAAGCGTTAGGATTTTATAAGAGTAGTCCTAATTTGGTCCCCCAAAATATTCACGATTTACTATTTATTTGATATCACGGACATTTAAATTAAGGCAAATAACTCCCCAAAACGAAATTTATTTACAGTAATATACTTAAAACATTTTATTCATTGATTATCGTATTAAAAAATGTGACAATTCAGTGTAGATTAAAATTATTATTTTATTTTTATTTTATAAAACAGGAGAAAAATAACATGTACAAAGGGGGACGAATTTCAGAATCCTTATAACCGCTGAGCCGTCAATCGGGTCCTAGTTGATAAGCTTTGAAGGAAACGAATTTAGGACTCGACCTATGAAAATAATGGCAGCTTTTCATGCCTTAACATACGTTAATGCCTTAACCTCGGACAATTTGAACATGGAAACAATATTTTAGACTACATTCCTATTATTCAGTAGTGATCAAATAAATAGTATCTTACCTTGATGCGTTAGAATAGCGTTCTGAAGTTGAACAACAACTATTACCAGCTTCTCTTCGTTCTATTATTGAAAAATAATGAGCCAAAACATCTTTGTTACATACAACAGTCAACTACGTGGTACTGAAATATATCAAAAGTTTTTCAGCAGAAATAAGAAATATCAACACTAGAAAACTGGGAGGGGAGAGGGAGGGGAAGAGGAACGAATTTAGGCGGTGGGACTGATTTCAGGTACCTTACTTTAATTTTTAATAGTTATAATACCCAAAATAGCGAAATTATAATAATTTTATATTTAATATTTATAGCATTATTTTACGCTTCCTATTTACAGTGTAAAGACTATATATAACAAACATTTTCAAAATTTTTTGTGTATGAATTGAATTTCTTGGCCTGATATAATTCCTGTTTTTAAATATGATCGATTCTTGTATTTTTGTATTAATTTGAAATACTTTTCACAAAAAGTTGTACTCTGCATAATGGTAACATTGCTGCTAGTTCAATATTTGTATAGATTCTTGTTCTTCTCATTAGTTTTTAAAGTTTCACAGTTTGAAAATAAAACGTAAAAGAACATTAAATAAATGCTGACCTGATCTGCATCTATCCGTTTTATATGATGAAAGTTGATAGAGTATCAAACCTCTAATGCCTCACGACATCCGTCTGCTTCCTTTATTAACAAGAATACCAAGAGGATGTGAATCTCTCCCTTCAGTTCAACGTTTCATTGTAAGCCCTCATTTTAATAGCTGTTTAATTCACTTTTATTATCTCCTTGCTTTTGTCACATGTTCAATTCGTTTTGTTTTGCATTTCGCTGTCGCTATTATTATTACATTCTTTACCATTTAATATATAGACAGAGGTTATTTTTATCTTATGTATATTTTAGCGATCCCTGAGCATTCTTTAACCCAACTTTTTTATTTGGAAATGCATCTGAAAGTAAAAGAGAAAACGAAAAATTTAATCTCAAATCAATTAGAAAACTAAAATCAGCTGTTGGTCACTTTTATTAAATCTAAACAAACCAGAAAAGTTATTTAGCTAAAAAAAAATTTCATTTTGAGTTATTTTCTTCTTCTTAACCAGAACTTTCTATCAGGGTAATGAAAACGATTAGTTCAGCCATAACATATATGCAATTTATATTTATTACCTAACTTACCCTAAAACAGTCAAGTTATGCGCAAATAAAATATTTTTTTCATCAAAACTTTTTTCCCTGTATTTTCTCGTTGATATACTACAAGCATGAAAAGTTAAAGCGCTTTAAGGAGAAGACTTTAGACAAGTTTTATCCAAATCATTAATGCCGTTTACGAGAAAATGATATAATTGTCATTTCCTGTTAGTCCGTTGCGCTGTATTTTTCTAATTCTGGTCCGGATTTTGATGATTCTTTTTTTGTTTTTTAGATAATTTAATCAACTTTCATACTATTTAATACATAATTTACCATAAAATGCATACTTCTTCAGTTAAATATAAATATATTCTTTTCATCATAACTTTTTTATTGCATTTCTTCGATGATGTAGATTGATAGATATATAAAATAACTTTATTCTGGGACTAAGTCCCTTAAGAATAACATGGTTGAACAAATCAAACAGAAATAATATCTGGCCATGAGACTACAAAATACAGATCAGTTAATGTTTACAATATTTTCAGTAAAATAATTAAGCGTATAAAATAAGTTCTTTTCTCGAAAAATATAATTAATTTGAACAAACAAAAAAAATAAAGAGAAAAAAACAAGAAAAAAGAAAAGAAAAAGAGAGAAAATGAAAAATACAAAAATAAAGAGTTTCTTAGCAAAGTTGAAGTTTGTACATTAAAAACTATTATTCACTTCTGATCCAGAACTGATGTTAATCCTGAACTGAAATTTCGCAATTAAAGAGCATCATTTTGGAGAGAAAGATGGTGTTGAAAAAGGAGGGATTTGAATGAGGATAGAGAAGAAGAAGGAATATTAGAAGGAAAAGAATTCCAAAGGGTAGAGGAGCGGGCGAGAAAGGAACGTTCGAATGTTTGGTTCTGTGGAAGGGAGTATGGAGGACAGAAAGGCGAGATCTTATTTCCATTGCGTGGACCGAGAATTCGAATTGAAGGAGGCTGTAGATGTAGGAAGGGTGGTGGGTGGTGATAGTTTGGTATAGGAAAGATCCAAGGATATATTGTCTACGGTTGCAGGGGAAGAGCCAATTTAACTCGCCGTAAAGGTGGGACACATGAGCCCGTATCGAGGTGCTGAAGACAAATGTTTAAAAGCAGTTCATAATCCTCTCCTCATTCATCTCCTCTTTCTCTCCTCTTTCATAATCTGTCCTCGAGCACATTTGAGAGGCCCTCGTATACCACACACCCATAGTCAAAGTGGGGAAAGATAATAGAGGATTCGAGAAGTTTGCGGGTAGGTTGTGAAAGAAGATGTCGATAATTTAAGGGTAGCTATTGACCGCCGGGAAATTTGGGCGATTTGGGGTATTCAGGAAAGGGTTTGGTCGATAGTAATACCCAAGTTTTTGATTGAGGAGCTGAACGTGACGGGGTGATCATTTAGAATTAAAGTAGGAAAGGTGCCATTGCATCTAAGGAGGGAATTGGAACCTATGATAATGGCCTGAGTTTTCATAGCGTTTAATCTTAATCTATTCAAGTTCGCCAAGGCACTGATTCTATCTAGATTTTCCTGAATACTGGAAAACGCTACTAATAGCTCAGAAGGAGGAAAGGATAAATAGATTTGGAAGTCGTTGGCGTATAAGTGGTGGGAACAGTGGTGGATTGAACTAGGAGATCATTGATATAGGTATTGAAAAGCAATGGGGAAATACTCGAAACTTCGACTACTCCTGAGATGAAGGTAAGGAAGGAAGATAGGAGCTGATTATTAATGGTAACTGCTTGAACGATGCTTGGTAACTGCAAAGGAAAGATTTAAACCACTGGATAGAGCTGTTGAAAAAGGATAGTGATTTTAAGTTTGCAAAAAGGATAGAATGGTCCAGAGAATCAAAAGCTTTAGAAAAGTCAAGGAGTATTAATGTCCGTACACACAGACCATTTTGCGAGATTTGGTTAATTGAACTCTGGGGACTTTAAAACGTGTATTTCCGTTGAAAGCTCGAATTCGAAAATTTTCATGATCGCAATACTTCCCTTTATTATATATTTCATATTGTTACTGGATTAACACTAATCTGATTTAATGATTTAAATGATTTAAACAATAAAAGAAAAAGCAACCCAATATTACACTCATAAAATCTGATAAAACAATACAAATACCAATAATGGAAAAATGGTTTAGATGGTGAGTCGAACCAATTTCATTTGAGTAGTTTTTCTAATTCGTAACATGGCACATTTTAATGGTGTATTATTTCTTTATTCACAATGGATCCTTCAACCAGAGGTAAGTTTTACAAATAATTTATGATAGTATGACTTATTAATTTACTATAATACCATGATTTTCATTTTAAAAAAAAAACATTTTAATAGGTAACATTTTAGTTTAAATATATCTTAGAAGCTTTTATTTTTTTTTCACATTAGAAATGATCTTTCTCAAAAAAAGTAAAACCATTCTTGGGATCTATGAAAAAAATTGTTTGTTGCATTGGTGTGTGCCAGACTGTTTTGAAAAATCTTGCAACTATTCGTAACTTTAGTGACAGCGATTTTCTTTTTTTAAGAACATGGGTACTAAAACCAATAGGAATATTTTCGAAGTCCGGCGAGTCTCTCAATCAAATGAGAGAAATGAGAAGATTTTAAACTTAATACTGAACTATTTTAAATTAGTTGAGTGCTCCGATGAAGTTCGGACTTTAGACAAAAGGGGACGACACTTGAATGTGTTTCAAAGACACTTTAAATCATGTGTTTCAAGATAGAGAGCTGTTTGATTTTTTCCTCCATTTCTTATGGAAAAATAGTCCTATCTCTATTCCAAAACAGGCATTTTTTTCGGTACGAAGGAGAATGGCGGAAAATAGATTTCAAAATTTTTAAACAAATCTTTATTAAAATAGGAAATCTAAAATTTTATAAAAGTTCAATTGAGGGACAGTGTAGAAAAAAAATCTTGAGTACAACACATTTTCAGTTTTTAAATTAATCCAACCGTTCCATCGGAAACCGAAATTTTAGATATGAAAGTAATGATGCCGCCGCGCCGCTACCTGATGGTTTCAGGTACATGGATGAAATTATATCGTTCAACCCACACTCAACTGGGAACTAGAAAGGGCTCTTGGCTCTTGGAAAGTTTTGAAATCTTGCTCATTTATGTTATTTGGAGTGGTGATTACGAGCGCTAACCGCGAAAACGACAGAAACAATTTTTAAAAATCACCGTAAGATTTAGCCATAACAACATCTACCAATTTTTCATTGAAATAGTATTAAAAAAGGTGATAAACAAATTTGTAAAAGAAAAAGTGTCTGACTATTGTGCAAGTTGTAGCCATGACAATTTCATACCCGTAAAATCAAGTTGAATACAAAAAAAATTTTAATAGGTGTGAAATTATTGGGTTTAAACGTTATTTTGTGATTAAATCGGTGGGCATGAAAAAATAAGTATGGTGTGAAACTTAATTGTCGTTTAGACAAATTTGTTGTAGTTGTGAGCCTATTTCTTGAAAATGTCTGCAAGGAATGAGATTGAAGAACGTTTTACTGGTTATCATTTTAAAGACTATTTTGTATTGTATGGGTTAATAATCTTTAAAAATTAGTAATTATTATAATTTGTATTGTATTTCATTATGTTTGTGCAGCTTATGTATTTAATTATGTTTTGCTGCAATCTGTTTCCCATGTTTTTACTGTAATGGAGGGAAATAAGTATGTTTTGCGTTTTTTCCCAGTAATTAAAACCTTCATTGGGACGGGCGCAAACTCCCAACCAATTATTTAAAAAATTGAAACATTGCTGAGCGAAAGTGCGTCTAAATTAATTTTTATAAAAAATGGATCAAGAAGATGTTACAGCTGAAAATCTAAGAAAGGAAAAGAAAATATCAAACCAATGTGTCAGAAGCAAACATAAGAGAACGTGTATTCAATCCACTTTTTTTCTTGGACAATTATACATTCCATGTTCTCGTGTTGGACAATCAAGTGATTTCTTTGTATATATGCAAAATGGAATTACCAAAAACATTCTACATCCAAGAGCTATCCACAATTGTGACACGAATTCAATTAACCTCTTTCGTTAACTATCCACAAATGCGATCCGGGATCAATTGAAAACCTTTTCTTTTATTAAAGGGCAAAATATAACTTCCAGGTGTAATCTTTTTTCTTTATTCTATTGACGTTTCGGAGAAATATTTCCTCATCATCAGAATTTTCTTTTATTCTAACTGATTTATTTCTAACTTACACTTATTATTATTGAGTTATGTTGTGCCCTTTAATAAATTAATTACCGAAACTACCTCAGAAATTATAAGAAAGAAGACTCTTCTTTTTTATTTTTTTATTTTTTTTTATCATTATTCATCTTTCAATAAAGTTTGAACGAACAAACTTAGGGCATTGGTGTGAATATATATTTGGTAAAATAAGTAAATCAAACCAAGAAAGGTATGAAAATCAAACTTTATTATAACAACATTTTTTTAAAAATAAAACGAGTTGGAATCTCCGGGAAAACGATAATAATACAATTTTAAAAAATGCTATAATTCAAATTGTTAACGAAAATAAACAATCAACAATCGGTAATAATCACTAGGACAATGATGCGTGTCCAAGGCAGAACTAGGGTTTTTGGCAGAGGGAGCAATAATAATTTTACCGCCCCTTTTTCCTCCTTCTCCTTTAAAAGTCAACAGTTTTATAACAGTATTTTAGTAAATACATTTCAAAATAATACATCTCTTAACTTTAACTCATTTTATTGACTGATTTAAGGCCAAAACAATCAAGAAGCAAAGACTTAATTAATTATTTAAATAATTACTTTAATTAGTTAAACAATTTTTAATTAACCTAAAAATAAAACTTCGCTCCAAACCTGCCGCATGAGGCTAGTGCCCCTTAGTATCCAGCCCAGTGTGTGTCAGTCCTTGAAGCTTTTTTTTTTACTTTGGTGTCAATTTTTTTAGAGGACACAATTTTTCTATGCCTATCATCGGTTGAAGGGAATAGTACAAAATGGAACCACCTAAAAGAGGGAAGGGGAGTGAGCCGATCATATTGGCATGAGTGTAGCTGGAGATCAAATTGGAACCTCAAAGCGGCCGGTCATTTTACCCTTTGCTATTTTTTTTATTGTATTTCGAGAAATTATTCAAGTTTGTAATGCTTTCAAACGTTTAAAAAAGTTCATAGCTAAAACGGGATAAATTTGGTAATGGAGTCATTTAAATACCACAAGAACCCGTACAGCTATGGATATCTTAAAAATACATTAAGTTTTTTATTTGATTAGTAAAAATTTAAAGTTTCATTCGATTCCTCTTGACACACTTCTCACACAGATTTAGCCCTGAAGATGGCTTACATTGCTGGGCCGACGTTTTTTAATAAACAAAAGCAACCTTATTATCTAACTAACAGTTTTATCTAACTATTTAACAGTTTTATAGGAATCTTTATTAATATAATTTTCATTAATGTACTATTTAAAGCTGTGTGCTACTATACACTAAATTAGTACACTTTGACAAGTTTACCTTTGTTTAATTTTCGATTGTATATAATAAAAATTTAATATGTTATGGTATTATAAAGGGTTAGCTGGAACAGTGATTCAGTGAGTGTAATTGTAAAAAATAAAAACTAAGAAATGCATTGAAGATTATTCATTGAAATTCTCAGTTTAGATAAATGATCAGTTTTCAAAAATATGTCCCAGCAAGGTTGGTACTGCTAACGGTGCTTGATTCTCGACCTGGGTATATTCTTGGGCAACATTGTGGTCAGCACTTTGCCCCAACTATCGGTTTATGTCTTGATTCATTCACGGATTCATTACAAATGTAAATGTGACCGAGAAGAACCCGTCGGCATTCATTCCGACAAATTTCAGGATTCGTACTAGTTCATATTAAAATAAAATATAAAAGAAAGTTTTGAAACAACTATTGATTTTTAAACGTAAGAAAATAATATGAGGGGTCAGTTTAGACCGATTTAGAAGCTTCATTCTGAGAGTAAGCACATTTGAGTAATATAAATATTGCTATTCCGATTTTAAGAGCAAATGAAAGTAAGGAATTTTGCGGTTCACACCCTCATATATATATATATATATATATATATATATATATATATATATATATATATATATATATATATATATATATATATATATACACATTATAAAATCTCTTGGTTTATCAAAGTCAAGTGAGACATTGAAGAAATGGGCATAAAACGAACATGATTGAAAATCTTGACGAATGACAATGGGTAACATATTTATAAATATATATATATATATATATATATATATATATATATATATATATATATATATATATATATATATATATATATATATATGTACATACATATATAATAGGTGTAGTTATAAATAATTATAGTAATTATTGATATAGTTATATCTAATTAAAGGTATAATAATTAATAATAAGCTTACAATTCCTCGTTGGTACCACATTGTCCTGGATAGCTAGAATAGCTCCTTCCATTTCAGCAAACAAACCTCCCTCTTTTAACCATGCATTAGAGACTTCCAAATCAACGTGAGACTGGAGCCCATGTGTTGCCTTTTTTGCCCAACTTTCTTCCCAATCACCTTTGGTTTTACAGGAACTGGAGTTCCGGATCAGCTAGCTTCAGGGGAGTTATACTCTCGTCAATCGTACAGATCTATTTAATAATAAGTAATATATATTTGGATTTTTTAATTGTCCTTTGAACTGCATTTTATTAGAAAGACTTTAATTGGTTAGAAAAAATAATATTAATACATTTCATCTTTTGAATAATTATCGGAATCTAATATTCTTACATAATTTAGATCTCATGATATTTACAGTCAGTGAAAAGATAATTTAATTAAAAATTTAAATAATTGTACTTAGGAATTGTATAGTACTTAGGAAGATATTATGAAATGTTTCAAATGACATAATATCAGATGAATGTGGGGATAAGTCGATCAACACTAACCAATGGAGGGGATAGCCAGCGGCAGAAGTCGCGGAAGAAGAGAAAGCCATAGTAGGGGTCTTGGTATATATACTGAGGACGGGCCATTTCCAAGCCAGAGTCAGGCTACACCTCCCAAACATGAACCACATGGTAAGTACCAAAGCTACAATAAGCACTAGCTGATCATCTAAGGTATGTACTTCAAGGGACCGATTCATGACGTGAACTACTTCGTACAGATTTAAATCGCTACCCTTTTATATTGACATGACAGTTTTGTAATTGAAAAATAAAACATGCCCAAAACAATCGGCCATAAGCCAGTTTGATAAAGGAATTTCAAGTTTTGGATTCCGCCATGACTTCCATCTTTTTATTATGCATTAAACTCTAAATTAATTCCCAACCGGTAGGAGTTACTAATTATTGAACCAGAAACCTCACCCATTACTGAATGACATCGATGTATAAATGCATAAAGACAAACTTTCAAGTCGACAAGTGGACGTATTATGACAAGAAGATTGACCAATACTGAAGAAAATGAAATAATCAGTTGACATAAAAAAAAATACTTGAACTGAAGAGGACAAACAGTTCAAATGAACTGCGTAATGTTCTTCCTAACAATTATTAAATACTGAACTTTAATATCACGAAACCATAAGCAGAAGTTTAGAAGAACCTTAAGAACACATAATAATTAATGCCAATCTACGTAACAAGAACTGACAGGTGAATATGTATTGATTAAATTAATTACCAAGATTTTATTGTTAATAGCCAAATTGTGTTTTAGATTCTAGCAGTCTTCGCAGTCTATGTTGGATTGGTCTCGGCCACAGGAGTACGACAAGAAAGAGGACTTGAACATCACGAAGGGTATATAAGAAATTTCACAGTGTTTAATTTATGAATTTTGTTTAAAGATTTTATTCAATCGGCTATTCACTTATTCAGCACCTCATGCCTAAAATCAATCGCACATTGAGGCTGCTATTAGAAGAGAGAAAGCTTATTAATGGAGAATTCTATTAGTTCTGCTTTCCTTAATTATTTTAATGGAAGCCTAATGTAGCGAATCATACGGTGCGTCCTTTGTGCCTGTTTAACAATTTAATCCTTATTTCATCTTAGATTTAACACATAAGTCTCGTGTTAAAAAATCGAAATAATTCATAGTTTGGATTATTACATGACTAATTAATTACAAATTCTGACTATTAAATAGTTGATATTTTTCCGATTGTGGATAATTAATGAATAATGATTTTGTAGCCTTGAGAGCGGTGGAGACGGTGGTGGGTCCTATGGAGGTGGATCTTACGGCGGAGGATCTTACGGAGGTGGACATTCTGGCTACGGCGGAGGGTCTTACGGAGGCGGGCATTCTGGCTACGGCGGCTTCGGAGGAAGTGGCCTTGGAGGAGGTGTTGTCCATTCCGTGGAAGTGGAGAAGCACGTCCAGGTGCCGATCTACAAGCAGGTCCATTACCCCGTGGCCCAGTACATACCGCACCCAGTCGCTGTGCCCATCCCTATCAAGGTATTTATTTACAGCCTCTTTCTTCACTAAAATAGGAGTATCGGAAGATTTCCAATAATGATGTACGATCCTTATTTCAGGTTCCTCACCCTATCCCCATCAAAGTTCCGGTACCAATCACAGTAGAGAAGAAAGTCGAAGTACCCGTTGAGAAACATGTGCCAGTTCCCGTAGAGAAGCCGTACCCGATCGAAGTTATCAAGAAGGTGCCTTACCCAGTGCCCAAGCCCTACCCCGTCCCAGTACCAGTCTACAAGACCAAGCACATCTACCACACCACTTCGTACGGCGGCGGCGGACACTATCACCACCACTAAACGGTACAGCATAACATTAACCTATAATTTTACTTATTTAAATGCAATAATAATATTTCCTAAATAATCACTCGCTAATATTGATGGTTATTTAATTATTATTATGGTTTTATTTTAAATGTAACGTAAAAGATGAATTTTGTATCTAGAACCTAATTTTTATTAGGGCGTAAAAGTTTATTAAGTTATAGTTATGTGACATAAATTTAGTGCTTATTAATCACTAGCAGCTGTATTTATTTTTAAATACTTTTCTTTAACTTTATTTTGGGGAAAAACTTTAATTTGTGATATAATTTCAAATCGGTGAAAAACAATGAAAGCAAAAATAAATTCGAATTTAGATTGGTAAAATACCATGTTAAAATACATGTAATATTAATATTGTAATGAATTTTTATTTACAGATCGCTGATGAACCAAAGGAACGAACAACGGATGCCTATGTAAATACAGTCTGATTAAATATAGTGTAATATAATTTTTGTAAAATATATCGTTATTTTTCTATAAAACGAATTTCTTTCTATATATTTAATATGAAACCTTACGTATTTAGTATAATAGAGTGATTAATGATGTAATTAAAATTTATTTTATATTAAATTAATATAATTTGATGACTAAATAAACTCTAATCTACTGATTAAAAGATAGAAATTATAATCCATTCTTGAAAGGTGTGACTACAAAAAATATGATAGACGAAATGTGTTTTGTTGTATTTTGATATCTAATTCAAAGTACAATACATTAGGAAAGAGAATTCATACGGTCCTCAAATACCAGAGTCATGAAAATAAAAAGCTTTTGGGCTAGTTTAGCAAGTTTATTGAGTTAAAATAATTTGAATTCTATTTAGTTTTTGTTTTGTTTTGAATTGGAGAAATTACGCTTTTCTACTCATGTTAGAAGTTCCCAGGATCATCTGCTTTTCAAATGTCTGGGATGATTACCAGAAATAGATTAGGAAGCTATGATAGAAACTAGAGGTTTAATGTGGGGGTAGAGTTCATAATGGAAAGATCGGAATCAATTCCGATATATTTTACCGGTAGCATTATTATATCTTCAATGATTTTTGTATGCAACTTAGAATGGCATATTTGCGTACCCATGGCATCTGAGACAAGTGCTATATTAACCATTTATGTGTTTGGATTCTAATAAAGATGGATATTTCTTTTATGAGTCAAACAAATTTTTTTTTTTCTGAGTTGCAATGTGCCTATCACCATAAAGGCCAGAGAATTTTACTTTCAAAATGCTGATCAAAAGTAAATATGGATCCACATCTCACTTGAGTAAGTAACTACCAATCTAATCAATGCTTTCTTATAAGACTATCTTTATTGCTGCACTCCACAATCACATCTCCATCCCTAATACATATTGCTGCACTCCACAATCACATCTCCATCCCTAATACATATTGCTGCACTCCACAATCACATCTCCATTCCTAATACAAAATAGGCTCTAGGCCTGTATTCTCCTTTTACTTCGTTAACTTCGTCGAAATTTGCACTTATTTCTGATCCGATGCATACAAAACTTGCAAAAGTCTAAATTTTGGAGCCTACTTCATAATAGCCTAGTGAATTGATCTTATAGATCCTTTTTTATTAACTTAATTTTACCAGAATCAACCTCAAGCCCGCTCTTTAAACTAAGACATCCAATCTTTCTTATTCTTTCTTGAAGCTCGACAAGGACCAACTTAGAATTGCTGCAACATTTGTGCCATCATTTTGAAAACGATGCTTCCTTGATCTATCCCAGACCTCAATTAAAATTCATTACAATGTTAATTATTATTTTTCCGATTTTACTTATGAAGACCCCTCTAAACGATTCTGTAGCAAATACTTTTTATGGCTATGTTTACTGTTAATCGGTTTACAAATAGTACACAGTCCTCGACTAATTGAAAGACTCAAATATTAAGTCGCAAAAATTAAATGTACATGTTCTAAAAAATTAGATATAGATGATAGCATGAAAAAAGGCTGAAAATATAATAGTAAGCAAACAAATACTGCCTCTACAAAACAAGTTTCGTATCTCCTCTAAGTGAGAGAAAGAAACACTTTATTATTAAAGAGGTGCTGCCCAACTGTATTGGGTTACTGTACACATAGCATACTATTAATATCGTATTAACAATGTGTAAGACTTATATTAAATGTATGGCATGATTACAATATCTATTGTAAATAATAAAAACATTTGTTCCTTTTTTGTTTTTCTTTTCAGCGGTTTTCATATAATTATATTTGTTTCCCCTTTTTGCTAAATAAATGTTTTCCATTAATCCTTATAAAACCTCTTCCTGTATTACATCAAGATATAATTTATTAATAAATATAACTTAAAAACTCTCTAATTAATAAAAGGTATACTACAATAAGATGTATAATAAATAAATAAAATTTCGCACTTTGGTATAGCAAATAATTAAAATTAAACATTTAATAAATATTTATAAATATAAAACAGCAAAAACATAAATAATTAGTGTCATATAAACATATCCTATAATTCAACTTTTCACTTCATTGGATACCCTGCATGTAGTGATCGATGATTCCCAAGGGGTCAACAACTATATTTTCGGCCAGTCTTGCTACTTCCTTAATATCGACACCAAGATTCTCTATAAAGCTCCTTGTTGTACTCGATATAGTTATGCGGGCTCCGAACCGAGGCCTCTGACGTTGAAATCTCTTTCTCCGAAGCCCTCTTCGAAAAAAATCTTTTTCTTAAGGAAAGTGATACACTTATTGTAAATTTCCTTCTTTTCCCTATCCATCCTTCTTATCTGGTCAAGGTCATTACTTTCGTATGTAACATTAGGATCCAGAATAATTGGTAATTAACCGGTCTTTGGCACGTTGTCAGCAAATCGAATAGATCCTTCCGTGCCTATGCAGTAGACCTCATTGAAGCAGACAAAGTCTCTCTCTCTCTCTTTCTCATAGGAGCTTCATCAGCTCATACTTCACTCTGTGATGACAGCGTGCTACGAGGAAAGAGTTATTGGAGCATTTCTCCAGCACATGTGCTGGTGTTTCAGTCTTACTGTTTCATTTGCGACAGAAGACCCAACTTCTTTAGCCTGGACACCTGGGACTTCACGCAGGGATGCATAATTGATATTCAGTTTCAGAGCATTCAACCATTCGGAAATATTTGTTTTTCATAAATTTATCTGTTCGCTTTAGGGGTCTCTTTAAAATAGAGAACGCCAATGATCTGCCAGCTGCAGTTAGCCCATTCTTCAAACGAAACTTCTAGTAGCGACTATCATAGAGCTCTCATATGCCGATCTCCCTGATCCATGAATGACATTAGAAACACATTATGTGTCTTGGTGAATCACATAAATACATTAGAGACAGTACCTAGAGGCGTTTACTATTTGTTTGTAATAACATTGTTTTTTGTCAAGGATTTCCTTCCACCAACCCCATTTTAGCCTTCTACAGGTATGATCCGGCATTTTATTTGTCTGCGAATGTGTCTTGTAATTCTTTGTTAAATAATTTTTAAGAGATCCGAATGTATGGGATACATTCGTATCCCCTAAAACTGATTCTGTTGGCATATGTAGGTCAGTATGCAAAGTTATATTTCCGACAACAGGGTTCCTGTGTGAAACCATTATTGAAAATATTAAAGGATTAAGGAATGATAAATTATTTTCCACTTCTATAATTTTGTTTTTATTGAAAACTAGTTTCGAATGTTATACATTCATCTTCAGTTCTAAAAACACACAAAAATTCAAAAATAAGCAATTCAAAATACAGTTTGGTATTAGTAAACATATTAAATTAAATGTAATATAAATTAGTACTATAAAACATTATGAATTTAATTAAGACAAGAAATCAAATACATGTTACTACTCACCAAGATTTAAGTAGATTAAATCAAACGAAAAAGTTTGTATTGATATGTTCTCGCTCTGAACTAGCAATTGGGGTGTTTCTAGGTAAATGGTTTAAGGGTCGGGGTTTTTCCAGTAATGGCGGTGAGTAATTGGTTTTTCTGCTATAGATGGGAATAAAGTTAAGATTGGACTATTGGAGATATTTATTTGGTCATTTAAGCAAAAATCTGGATTGGATTTGAAGGAATTTATTACTTCAAGTGCTTCATATATATTTAATTTGGGGCTTTTTTCAACATGATGTATTGATTCAACTACTGAGTCTTTGAGGAATTTATGCTTTTTTCATTTTCATGGATTGCAAAGTTGGAATTCTGTAAGGACACGGTTTAGGGGTCGAAGTTTTTTTAGTAATCCTGTGAGTAACTGTTTTTTCTGTTATGGAGTTGTTCTGTTTTATGTAATGGTAATAAATTTGAGATTGGACTATTGGAGATATTTATTTGGTCATTTAAGCGAAAATCTGGATTGGAGTTGAAAGATTTTATTATTCCAAGTGCTTCATATATATATTTAATTTGAGACTGTTTTCAATGTGAAATATTAATTTGATTCCTGTGTCTTTGACGAATTTATGTTTTTTTACTTCTTTGTACGAAGTAAAGGAAATATTGTAATCGCAAAAATGTTTGGTTTTCAGATTTCAGCGGAAATATCCATTTTGACCATCCCTGAAACGCGATTTTTTTAACTCTATTTTTTTTTTTTTTTTACTTATTTTTATTACCTATTTTAAGTTTTAAAATTCAGCATAAAATACTGGTTTTCCTCCCCATTTGTGAGATGAACAAGTCTGCAGCAGGAAAATAAGATAAGTAGTTAAGGAGGTTCGTTCGAGTTGTCGAAACCGTCGATTTGCAATGCTTTGCCTAGTGAAATTGACAGTTTTAATGTTGTCACAGAACACGAAGAAATCTCTTGGGAACTTTTTACCTACTGAAAGAAAACGACATTTAATAACGGAATGAAGAGACAAGAGCTTGTTTGTGTTTCTTAATAAATGGATGTCGCGACGCCGAGTGTCGTTTCTATTGCAATCTTCGGAAACTAGTGATCAAATTCAGGATCACATTTTGAGCCACCGATTTATAGTTTAATAGGCGTACAAGGAAGTCATGTGTTGTCCACATCAGATATTTTCATTTAAATGGATTGCAAAGTTGGAAGTCTCTATCTTATTATTATATGCACTTATATGTTCGTTTCATCTCTTCCAGTTTTTCCCGTGTATAAGACTGCACAATCATAACAATTTAATTCGTATATTCCGCTTTTTGGGAAAGGGTCTATTTTGTCTTTAGGAGAAAGTTAATATGAGGATAGAGTTTTTTCTATTTTAAATGCAGGGTTTAATCCTTGTTTTTTCAATTCATTTTCGACTTTGGTGGATATAGGACCCTAAATATGGAATCAAGAAATAATGTTTCGGGATAGGCCTGCCTTCGGTGGTTATTGAATAGATATCATTAATTGTCTTTTTAATATGTGATTGATAGTGGTTTTTTTGTACCCGTTATTTTTTGCTATGAAATATATGATTTCAATTTCTTTATAATAATTCTTTTCATTTAATGATACGTTCAAAAGATCATTAAAGGCTGCGAGTATGTGCTATCGGTCTCCTAGTTTCATTGCGGGTGGGTTTCCGGTCAATTTCAAATTCATGACGTTTGTTAATTAAAGGATTATTGTTGATTTTCTTTGTTTCCTAATTACATTTGTAATATTTTTTTTCTTTTAATAATATATTTTTATTTTCATAAAAGAAATTCAATTTCCTTTTTCTTTTTCTTTGTTTTGTACCTGATATCGAACAAATGCCTGCGACGTACATAGTGCACTCAGTATCTTGGACTTAACTTCCACAGAAGTTTGGCTTGGAGCCAGGATGTTAAAATCTACATTATTGAAACTAAGATAGAACCAACTTAAATCCTTATGGATATACTCCTCAAAGATATACAGAATATCCTAAATGACCTAATCACAAAACATCATGTTTTCTACACAAAGTCGACGACCATTTTAGGACCCTTTACCAACGATTTCAATATAACAACGGGCAAACCAATCAGCCAATTCAGAAAATGGCAACCATTGGCCTACGTTGCAAAACGAGGACACTAAAATTATGTTGGATGAGAGATCGCCTTCCTTAACAAAGCAAAATAAGTGAGCCAAGTCAAGAAAAGAGATGGACAATTGTCCTTCCCCTTATATTCTCCTTTAAAAACCTTAATAGTCACTTCTTAATAGATCGTCTCCATAGCAGCTACCTACTGTGCAACTTTATCCCCTTAAAATGGAACAAGGCCAGTAGCTTATTCATTATAATTATCCGTAAATCTGCCCTAAACAGTACTTTAAGTAACCAAATATCTATATTGTAAACTTTATTCACGTTACATTAAAATTACAAAGGTAATATTACAGATAAGCTCCATAACATTGGTTTGATTCGGCTACCTTCTGCTATGATCCTAGTTCCTCGGCCAGATGTTTGTGCACACCATGAAAAGATAGACTAACCTTGTGTTAGTATACTTCACCGACACATGGCCAACTTTAATGGGTTAATGTAATGTTATGCATATTCTTTTAATTATATTTAAAAAAAAAGAATTTGATCTTGGCCTTTATCTTGGATTATTCTCACAGAGAAATAAAAAGAAATGAGAATCAGTAGAGGATCTGGGATTTAATTTGGTGGGGGTTTTTACCGATGGTCTGGCGATAGATATACCTCAGAGCAACAGGACTTCCTCCCCCCGGAAATTTTTGAAGGTCACTAATAAAAACTGCGGTTAAAAAGATACTATATTGTACTTGCTAAATTACTTAGCTCAGATCGTTCATAGAAACAAAAATGAACCAATGCAAAAAAGAATTAATATTGGAGAGCAGGGACTTCAGCTCCAAAGCTTCCCCTTAAATCCGCTAGTGACGAGAATAACGCAATAAGAAAAATATAATCCGAAAAGGAGTGGATTCATAAGTGACTAGATTAAGGAAAATACGAATAAAAGAGTATCATGAGTAATAAAATAAATATAATAAATATTGGTAAATGAACGAAATAAATATTCAATTAGAAGATTTTCGTGGGATGCCAGTCATCTGAGATTTCTATCTCCATTAAGCTTCAAGTAAAACTTTGATAAGTGCAATGATTTATCTACATGTAATCGACTATTTAAAAATATATAATTTACAAATATATATGTTCTAAATAAAATTCATTATAATAAATATATATTGATATATGAACAATTAGCAAATTTGAAGTATTGTATTACCTAATTTAGAAGACCTATTCATTACGGAGGAATACCACAGAAGAAAGGAGAAAGGGAGAACTCATTGACTTTCGCTATGGTCGTATCATTTTATTATAATGACTGTTTTAATAACTAATAAAGACAAAATGAGACGATGGTGTTACTTCAGATTAATTACATAGGAATCGTAGACGAACAATGTCGGTTTTCGAATTCTTTTTAATTCAACCAACGTATATGCCAAAATTAATATTAACAAATTTAAACAAATAATCACTTTTAAATATCACAAATTTTTCAGTCCGAAACATTTCGAATCCATTATACAAGTAAAGAGCGCTAATACGGCGTCAATCTGGGTTATTAACAGTCCAACTGTTAACGAACACATACACATAATTTACGATTCCATGGGCAAATACCAGGTCACACTACAGGACACTACAGTCACAAAACTAGGGCACATGAATACCGCTCCTATGCCTGACAACACCTGCAAAGGCTTGAAAAGCTAACCTCAAATGTCATTTACAAGCAAGGACTAAGTTCCTTTGGGTTTTAATGATTGAAAGTCTCCACGACATATAAGTCATTTTCTTATTTTGCGCTAGTTTATCACCGATTTTCAGAATAATTAGATATATGTGAATAAATAAGTTTAAGAAATAAAAATTATTACTTTATTGATCCATTTTAGAGGATGGAATGGAACAACAAAGTAATCAACAATTGCGATTTAAAAATATTATATGTCGTCAGACGTAATCCTGATAGATTTATATTTATAATTAATTATTATTAAAAAAAAGAAGAGCATCCAGTTGCGTTTTTTAACAAGCTACAACATATGCCTCCAATCTAGTTGCAGTCTCCTTATCATCTCAAACTGGTCCCAAAACTTCAGTGAACGATTGTCAGAAAGAACACGGCTTCTTCCTTTTTCCTGAGAGTCTTTAGTATGTAACTCATTTGAACGGTTTTACTTCCAGTTTAATGTTACTATCTTTTCGTTCATTTACCAATATTTATTATATTTATTTTATTACTCATGATACTCTTTTCATACATCACTAGCGGATTAAAGGGGAAGCTTTGGAGCTGAAGTCCTTGCTCTCCAATATTAATTCTTTTTTGCATTGGTTCATTTTTGTTTCTATGAACGATCTGAGCTAAGTAATTTAGCAAGTACAATATAGTATCTTTTTAACCACAGTTTTTATTAGTGACCTTCAAAAATTTCCTGGGGAAGAAGTCCTGTTGCTCTGAGGTATATCTATCGCCAGACCATCGGTAAAAACCCCCACCAAATTAAATCCCAGATCCTCTACTGATTCTCATTTCTTTTTATTTCTCTGTGAGAATAATCCAAGATAAAGGCCAAGATCAAATTCTTTTTTTTTTAAATGTAATTAAAAGAATATGCATAACATTACATTAACCCATTAAAGTTGGCCATGTGTCAGTGAAGTATACTAACACAAGGTTAGTCTATCGTATCATGGTGTGCACAAACATCTGGCCGAGGAACTAGGATCATAGCAGAAGGTAGCCGAATCAAACCAATGTTATGGGACTTATTTTTAATATTACCTTTGTAGTTTTAATGTTGAATAAAGTTTACAATACAGATATTTGATTGCTTAAAGTACTGTTTAGGGCAGATTTACGGATAATTTTAATGAATAAGCTACTGGCCTTGTTCCATTTTAAGGGGATAAAGTTGCACAGTAGGTAGTTGCTATGGAGATGATCCATATTTTAACAAGTGACTATTAAGGTTTTTAAAGGAGAATATATGGGGAAGGACAATTCAGGCGGCTTTGAGGAGGCAGCCTTTCCACCTGACTGGGGGCAGTGGGCTAATAATCCAATCCCTTTAAAACAATTTATTGCGAGATCTCAACTAGAAAACGCCAGACTGATTCAAGGCAATAGAAACAAAAGCCGCAAACTGACATCAAACTTAGATTTTAAAATATTTTAACTTATAAAAGAGGAGGCCTTAAAGTTCTCCTTGATGGATTGGATAAATACGAAATTTACCAGACCGCTTTTCAAGAGATCCGCTGGATCGGCCATGGACTTATTGAAAAGAAATTTCATAGTATTTACTCTAACTGCCACCTGCGAAATCTAACTTTTGGCACTGACTTTATTGTGAGCGGGAAAACGAGATAGCTCGTCATCGAATTTACGCCCAGGCTCTATACGAAAAGGGGCATCTTTTACAACAATAGTATTTTTAATTCTCAGGCCCCAATAGACACACCTAGCGTGGAGGATAAAGAAAGATTCTGCTACTCTCTCCAAAGGACTTACGATACCTGCCCCAGAAGTGACATTAGAGAGCTTTTGGGAGATTTCAATGCAAAAACTGAAAAGAAAAAATTCAATCAACTCACTATTGGACATTACAGCTTACATAATGAAAGTTACAAAAACGGAAGAAGCCTAATAAATGGGGGCAGCCCAACATATCACAGAACAACTCAAAAACATAAATATTCACATAAACACACAAAAAACAGATGCCATCACACAGTTTTCATACAAGAAAACTCTAAAACAACAATCAAAACTGAATGAGGAAACCATTCAGAACAAAAGACAGCTCTCATGCCTCGGTATGAAACTGGAATCACACTTGTCATTCACAGCCACACAAAACACATAATACATATAGCCAAAGCCACAACACACCAACTAAATCACTTACTCTACTCACCAGGGCTGTCACTCAGACTCAAAATCCTCATTTACAAAGCCATCCTCAGGCCTACACTGCTTCACGGCGCCCCCTCCTGCACTACCTATACCCCTCAGCCCTGAAGTCCCTCCAAACATTCCAAAACAGCGTCCTACAAAAAATCACCAAACGAACGTTACTCGAAAGACGAGACATGATACACATTCACAACGAACTACAACTCGACACTGATCAACAGCATATCACAAGAAGACACGTAAAGTTCTTTGACAACCTCCCTGCCTCATTTAACCCACTATTCCGCTCCATCACACCATCCCCCCTTCCTGCCAGCTGGCAGGGCCGAAAGGGACCACTTAACCCTGTAAACACCATCCTTTAATCCGCTTCTAGAGCTCTCCCATCACCTATATCCTCTCCCATCGCCCCGTCCTCCCAACTTCCAGGTCCCACCCTAGCCCCGCTCTTTCATATCCATCCTTGTAAATATAACCCTGTAAATATTATAATTATTAATCATGTATATAGTTTTTTAGTAGTAGGTTATTTTATATTTTTAATATACAACAAGAAGAGGACCCTCACCTCTAAATAATGAGAAGATTCACTGACTGGGAAATATCATTTCAATTTGTTAATAGTTATCAGACCTTCAAGTACCAACAGGTAAAAAAAGGTAAAGTACAGTAAGTTCTATAATTTTTTGTTTTATTAATCCTATTTTTTGTTCCGAGGTGGTCTAGCAGCCATTGTTGGACATCTTGGAATGGATTGTTGGCCCACTATTGTGAAAAAGAAGTAACATAGTTAAAAATAAGTTGATTTTAAAAAAATAGATATTATAAATGTAAGAAATTACAAAACAGACGAATATATTAGCAAGTAATAATAAATAAATGATATAAAATATATTCTAAAACATAGAAATGTGAAATAGTGGTTTAACATGATCTAATACTCATCAGATTAAGATTTAATCAAATAATCGTAAATTTTATTATCTAGGTAATAATTCTTGTAGTAAATCGTCGCAATTGTGTTTCTTGTTTCATAAAACTTGTAAAGTGTTGTTAAAGAATTTATAGTTTAATAGGCGTACAAGGAAGCCATGGGGTGTCCTTATCAGATTTTTGTACTAAGTAATTATGAAAATAATAGTTTTTTTTTATATCTTTATTTTTTTTATTCACACCTGTCATTCATATGACGGTTATCAGTGGATGTGATATAAATAGTATATAACTGGCAGTACCCATTGGCACCTTCACCTAATGTGAGATTCTGAAGAATTTTACACAAGGAAATCTATTAGCCAGCTTCTATTCAGTTTTCTTCTATAAGTTCAGGCATGTCCGTTGTTGCCATATTTCGTATAAATGTGTTGTAATGTCCGTCATAGAATCTTTTCTATGAGGTATGAATATGCTCGTGAACTATAGGTCAGTGTAGATCGGTATGTAATGTTTTGTTACTGACGTCCCAGGGTGAACGTGTTATTAGTCTCATTATTTTTGTTTGAAAAGTCTGTATTTTTTGGATGTGAATCTTTTTTGCTGTCCCAAATATTTGTAGTGCATGGGGACCCATGCATGCAGGTGTTTTAAAAGGTATGCATAAGTATTCAGTCGTTGTCTGATTTCTAGCGACGATCGTTTGTGAAGGATACAGTACAGGAGCCTTAGTCTTCTGTTTAGGCTTAATCGTTTCAGTTTCACGTCATCTGGTCATCCTTCTGTCGAAAGTGAATCCTAAGTAATGAACTGTGTTAGTCTCTTGAATGCGTTCAATGTTTACATAAACTGAAGGACAGGTGTCGTGTCTAAGAGTGAATGCGATATGCTGAGATTTGTCGTTGTTGAATTTTATTTTCCATTGTTTAAAATAGTCAAGTAGTCGTAGTAATTAATGCTGGATAGTCAGTGAAGCCTGAGTTATATCTGCGTGTCTAGTAAGAATAGCTGTGTCATCTGCGTATGTTGCTATTATTGTGTTTGGGCAAGCTGGTATATCGTACGTGTATCTAATGTACAGCAAGGGTGCAAGAATTGACCCCTGAGGTACTCCGGTCCTGATTGGATGTATAGAAGAGACCTCTGATCCTTGCCGGACAAAAAAAAAACCTGTTGGATAGAAAGAAAAGAAGTATCAGATAGTAAGTCGAAGGAAGAAAAGATTTGAGTTTGAAGAGTAGTCAGTCCATTGTGCCAAATTCTGTCACATGCTTGAGCTACATCCAGGAATACGCCAGTAGCAGATAGTCTATTCTCTGGTGTGACTGAAATGTAGTCCGTGACTCTGTGTAGTTGGTGTATGGTAGAGTGTAGTGAACGAAATCCAAATTGATGTTCGGGTAGTATTTGTTTGCTAATCAGTATGCCGAGTATGCGTTTGTAAATTAGTTTTTCAAAAATTTTAGAATAAACTGGAAGCAAACTGATGTTTCTGTAAGATAGTGGATTTTTACTATCTTTGTTAGGTTTTAGAATCTTTAGTATGTGGGAGTTTTTCCACTGTAATGGGAATTTCTTTGTTCTGAGTATGGACTTGTAGATCGTTGAGAGAAAGACTACAGCTTTTCTGGAAATATGCTGGATTAGATCAACAGAGATCAGGTTATGTCCAGGGGCTTTCCTTTTGGGTAAATTCTCTGATCTCTAGAAGGACTTCACACGGCTTAAAAGCAGTTGGTGGTAGTGTTAAAGAAAAAGGTGTATTCAGCGTCTTAATTATCATGGCTAGTAACCCCATAAATAAAAAGTAATAACAATAATAACGTTGTTCTGTCCAATTTCTTGCTGACATTGTTAAGAAACTGGTTCATACTGAAAATTAAATTTTCTAAACGGCAATGTTTCACTTAAATATGTTTTACGTTTTCACATTTTTATTTTACCCTCCGATTTTATTTTCAGAACAACTATACAATAATTTCACACTTATTAAAATATTTTTGCAGTCAAGTATTTTCCAAGAGTATGAAATTGTTATGATAACTACGCGTATGCAAGTAGGACCATTATTCTCTTTAAAGTGGCCAATCTGTACTAGTCAACCTTATCACCGGTTGTTCCCACAGACGATACGAGATGGTGACAACCAGAATTTCAACATCATTTCCGAAGATGTGACCATCCAGTCAAAAAGTCCATAGGTGAATTACAAACAATTTTTACTTTTTATCTTGGGTTTATTTTATATTCTTCGATTTAGTTTTTTTGTAGTAACCATCTCTAATAAGACCTATATTTTTCTGAAGTGATAAAAGAAAGTTACATTAAATCGAGAAAGAATATCAGTTCGTAAAATCGGTAAAAAATTAAATATTAATACTCACTTAATTAAGCATAAAAACCTTATTAATCAATTAATTAATACTTAATTACGGACTAATACAAATCAGCATTTTATAACCTATTTCACTGGGAATAATTCAAGCTTTGAAATAAACTGAATAATTTTTAGGTGAAGAATATTAATTCGTTAAAAAAATTGCTTTTGAGAAGTGGATATATTAAATTTTAATAGAAAGCAACTCATTTGGTTTCTTCATTTCTCTTGTTCATAAAATAGGGCACTTATGGATCCTGTTTTCACGCATTGTTACTTTATCGCGAAATCGCATTGAACCCGAAAGAAGCAAAATAATTATCAAAAAATATTTCATGTTTTGGTCGTATACAGCCATAGGCATTTCCTCCAATACTCGTGTGCCCAGTCCAACTTCAGAATTCCCAGATTGATCTTTTCCGCAGTATAATCAAACTAGAAATAAAATCTATTAGAAGTGCACAAGTCCCAAATCTTATTCCCACATTGTATAGGTTTTTCTTTCATAAATGGCTTCAAAGGATTTTCCAAACTATTTAAATATCGTCTATTCTATAGCAAGTTTGTCTTCAAATAAAAGTGATAACATTTTCATAACAAGTTCTGTCGAGTTCAAATCATTCAACTGTTTCCAATCTTGTCAACTGTCCTGTTGACAGAAACGCTACAGCATCGCCAACATCAGGTACAGCTCCGGCACAGCTACAGCTCCACCCACCAAATATCAAACTGATTTTATCTTATCCCAAAATTGTTTTTAACATTTAATATCAAGCACTAACTTGCCCACAGACGTTCAACAACGGCAAGTTGACAAGTGAATTATAAAATTTTAGTAAAAATACCTTATATATTATATTAAATTATAGTAAGTATAATTATAATATGGTAATTTAATTCTTAAAAAATCGCCTCTTGTTTTTAATGATAATTCGGGATTAAGGCAAATAATAAGTATCGGCTATTGGCTTTATGAAAGACTCTTTAAAAATTTGCATAAGATTTAAGTTAATTGCATATCAATGGGTCAATCAAAGTGAAATTTATCTAAGTGAGCACGTTTCCGATGAATGCAACATTCCTAAAGGACTGAGGCAGTTCCCATCAACAGAGAGTATAAGCTTGTAAGTTCCTGAATTTCCTATCATTACACCAACCGGTTAAGCGAGGGCGGAGGTATTTAGCATTTCAATCAAAAAGTGACCCTGAATTTGGTTATTAGTTTCAGAAGATAGCAGTATCTCAAAAACGACACCCGGCGTCGCCACGTCCATCCATTAACACACACACAAATAAGCTCTTGTTTATGAAGGACTTATTCCGTTATTATATGCCGTTTTCTGTCCATGTCACTAGACAAAGCATTGGAAATAAACGGTTTCAACATTTTAAGCGGAAGAACCCGATTACTTATATGTTATTCGCCTGCTGCAGACTTTTCAGCTCAAATGGGAAAGAAAACAAATGGGAAAGTATTATATTATCAATTTTAACACATAAAATAAGTAATAAAATTGTTTAATTAGAGTGGAAAAAAAATTACGTTTATAACCTTTATCACCGAACCATATAGTCTCTGTATGTCGATATACCTTTAGATTTAAGTTTATTAGGACCTTCAAGTAAAGTACCCCTTTCGAGTCTTCAATTTCAACAAAAATTTATTATATTACTTATATTGATATAAAAGTATAATTTACCAAATCTGAGATGTTTTACATTATGTTTTAATATAATTTTTGATGAAAATCTAATATGGTCTTCAAGTAAAGTACTACTTCCGGTAATCATGCAGTGACCAAAAAGGGAGGTTCACAACTAGATTTTACAGTAATCCTAAATACAAAATTTTAACTTTCTACGCCTAACCGTTTTTGAGTTATGCGAGATACTTACGAACATACGTACAGACGTCACGACGAAACTTGTCAAAATGGATTCAGGAATGATCAAAATGGATATTTCCGTTGAAATCTGAAAACCGAAAATTTTCGCGATTACAATATTTTCTTTACTGCGTACAAAGAAGTAATAATAAAAAAAGATAATTGAAGAGAAGAAACATGTTTTAAATTGGTATCCAAGTTCGAAGAAATAGTCTACATTGAAAGTAAATAATACTGTGATGATAATCGGATGCTGTCTCAATGATTACGATTAATAAACAGTTTTAAAGTTTACTAATTCGAAAAGAGCTAAACAATTTGAAAGAATGTTTATTTATTCTTAAAGGGACATTTGTTTCATTTATTCTCTGTTGAAAAACTGATTCTAATCGGATACACCTAGTAACAACCTCATACGATGAGTATTCGTCAAAACAACTGTTTACACATTCGGCGTGTTCAATATTTTTATTATTATTCATTGTTTTTCTTGTTGTTTTTTAAAAGTTAAAAAATTTGTATAAACAGATAATGTATTATAAGAAATTAAGTTAATAATAAGTAAATAAAAATAAGTAGTTAGGGTAAGTTTGAAAAATACAAACATAAAATATAAAGGAAATAAACAATTCCAAAAGCAAAACATTCAAACTTAGTTATTTTTAGTGCAGTGTCACCAATGAGTAGTTCCTCCAAATGTCATTGTCAATAAGATTGCCAATAACGTGTCACGTCAACACCTTTGTATGTTTATTAAATCTCGATATTTTTCAAATTGTTTTTCATATTTAATGTTTAATATTTCTTAAACCTTCATAATTAACATTTTATATTATTTTTATGAGGTATGATTGTATGAATTATTGCATGAATTAGGAAATTGATATAACATCAAACATGTTAGTAGATAGAAGGTGTATGTAAAGGAAGAGGAGCGGAGAAAGCACTATGGTGGGGACTTCTATTGAGTATATATAGTTGAGGAAAAGGGTATTTCAACAGGCATTCCACCTTCTAGCATAACAGGCACCAGTACTTCTAGGCATCAACCATGCAGCTCATGGTAAGTCACTCACGACAATTTAATAATCGATCCCACAAAGTGATACCTTGACCGTGTGGTAGCCAAAAAGAAACAACGTGCCCTTCTTCGTAATGATATCAAAACATCATTTTTGTCAAAGAAATCTACACTACAGCAGACCTATTTAGATGTTCATAATTTCTTTAATGATATATAATAATAAAAAGGATTTGATTACTAAAAAGAGTTAATTTATCGCTAATGCACATTGCTAAATATATTAAATATTAAGATGCAGAGTTATTAGTCTCAATCAATGTCATTTCATAATTTCATTTGTAAATTCAAAAATCGATCTAAGTTTCTACAGTGCAAAAAATAATAGTAAGTTATCTCGAGATTGCGATAAAATAATAATATTTTTTTATTTATATATTCATTGGCGGCGATCGATGAAATAACCGCAATTTATTTGTTCTGGTCATGATGAATAATCTATTGTTAATAAAATGAATAATTACGGATATTTAATTATTTTAGAAGCTTGAGAAATATTTATGTTATGTCTAATAGGAAACTCGGAATAAAAAATTATTAAAAATAATGTAATAAAATAAGTATGATGTGAACAATCTAATAAATTAAAAAATACAATTTTCTCACACCACTTAGGTATGTTTATATAATATTTTTATAATTTATTTTATATTTTTATGTATAATAAAAAAGTTAAGCAAGGAATTAAAAATGTATTAAACTAATGTAATAAAATAAATATGATGCATACAATTTAAAACTTTATGAATTATACTATAAAATTTTCTCACACCACTTCGGTAGAAAAACAAATATTTTTTTATTTTATAGTTTAGCATGACATATCATCACTCTCACAGTCACATGAATCAGATATTAAATAATCTGAATTAAGACACGGATGAACATTACTTGCAACCTGGTGTGTTAGAATTGAATGCGGGGTAATTACATTCAGTACATCCACCATTCAGTAATTTCTCTGTTCTCTTTCTATGCACTTGTCTAAGTTGGTCGATTACGGAGCCGGATTTTACCAAAAGCATATTTAATAAATCTGTATTTGTGGATATGCGTGACAGTTTCCTTGTATGATGCTTCCGGAATCCGTCTTCTTTTTCGGGCCTCTTGAGATTCTTCCGAGAGCTACCCGATTTGAAGATTGCATAACCTAATCACCTCTGTACTATGTACCAAGATTTTGTACACAGTAACCGGAATTTAATACCACGAATATAGATTAAGATAAAGGATTCTAGATTCAGAACAAAGTTTTTCAAATTCCATACAATTAATGACATAGCCAGAGGATATCGTTCTTGGAAAAATATTAAAAATTTTAATTAGATTAAACCAATCCTGTAATCACCCCATTCAGTTCTGGATTCATAAAGATCCTGCCTGCTGTATTTCCATCATTTGTGTTCTCAGAACCAGGCTCAATCTTTATTTAAAAAACGTTTCATTATCATGTTGGTCACAACTCTCGTCTCAGAGAATTTTGACGAAATATTTGAAATTTTTAAGTTTATAATCAAGAGCCACACCCATAACACTAAATGTTTGCAGAATGAAATCCATTAGACGATCATTTTGTTATTATTTATCATGTTTCTGCCATTTTTCAAACAACTTGACTTTTTAAATAGAGCACATGCATTCAGAAAAAAATTCATTTAAAAAAAAAGAGCTAGACGCAGAACTCAATAACATATCATTCTACAGCTTAGGAATGCCTCAATGCAATATAATGAAATTAGGCTGGATACTAGTGGATACAAAAAGTTGCTTAGGTTGAACATTCAGAAACGAATTTACGTAGATTTTTCAAACAGACCGTCAAATGTAAAATCCATCCATAGCAATAGTAATATTGTTCATTACGAATCTTGTTTGACGATATCGAAAATACTGGACTGAAAAGACAGCAACTAAATCGTTTACATAAATGGAATACCTCATCTCTCCAGATCAACCTCTTAAGACTCATTACTCTGAAATTTTTGCCATAAAATTACTTGTAATCTTGGCCTATAAGAAGTTGTTGTCATGAGATCATCGATTACTCAATTCATTGAATTGATTTTTGTCCAATTAACTAGTTTTAAGGAGCGTCTACACCAAAACGGACTTGACTGGAGTCCGGTAGCTGACCCACAACATGTATTTAATAGGAGGCGGCGACACCGAATACAGACTGGACTTGAACATATACCACCTGCTAGTTCACATGTAAATAAGGCCCACTTTCCTGTAATTAAGTACTCTGCAACATCGCCTTCCAGAGACAGGTCTTTTTCTTCCCAGATTGAAGTGGGCTCGACAGACTGCTGTTTTCCACCCGTACACAAAGGCTTTTAGTACAGATAGTTCTCTGAGATTACTAGTTGATGGAACTTCCTTTAGCTTAGAATATAAAGCCCAGTTTTCCTCTTCAGATTGGTTCTCAATTTGCAGGCGCGTTGGGGAGAGACATACGGAGGGATCCAGAGGAGAGACGTGGAGGGCACCACTCACCCCTAAAGAAAAAGTAAATTTTTATTTTTGGAATAATTGTATATTATAGAATGAGTAAAAAACAGCTGAATTGATTAGGCACTTATGGCTGTTAAAGAAAATCCAAAGATGAATCGATTGGACGTTATTGATAGATTTATTAAATCAAAAAGTTTGTCATGTTTTTCTTGACCGACGTTTTTGACACTTGCTTGGATTCCGCATAAAGCAATAGGATTCCTATTTATTTATTGACTCCCTACCTTGCCTATAGCCAACACTTGATGGCATATCACATATTCCATCCCTGCTAAAAAACATACAAATTTATTTATGTCCGTAACTGTCTTATTCACTGTCTCCACCTTCATTGCCTCCAACTTGGCTTTCGCTGTCCGGTGGCCTCACAGGAACTGGTCCTCTACGCCCTAGTTTAAAATGAGCTGAGCCAACAACTGTTTTCTACGAGTGTAAAAAGTCTTTGTCGTACGGGTCTGCTGTCACTAACTGAGGGAAATCACTTTCCGTTAGAGCTTAGATTCCTGTTTCACTCAGCAGCTTGGCTCTCTGGGCCTCTTAGGCGGAGCAGGCAATGACAAGAGGCTTAGCTGTCAGTGGTACGCCGCAACTGGACCATAAGGGGTCAATGGCCTTGTTGCCATTCATCCAGGTCATGGCCATCTAGCTTCGTACGGAACTCACCATGCCCTGTGAGGAGTTGTGATAACCAATAGAATTCATGTCTTCATTGGCCTTAGTAACAAAACTTCAGGAAGTTAAGTCAAATAAAGAGCCTTATTTGATTCCCTAACGGTTTTCAAACATTTTTAACGAACAACACTGAATTTCGAGGATGGTCCTAGAAATTGATTCCAACTTCGCTTTATACTGTATATTAGGTACACATACATAAGTAGTCAAATCCTCATCGATCACCTAAAAATTTAAAAAAAGTTATACAAATCATTATTTAACTGAATTATTTGTTTTAAATGTTTTATAAAATCTATAGTGTCATTCAATGTCTATATATATTATATAATGGAAGATATTATGGTAGATATAATAATTCATTGAGTTCTCTTGATCTGTTTTGTAATAAAAAAATCAATCAATAAATATTTAAAAAATACATTCAGCTGGTGCTAGCTAACGCCCATTTGGCGACGCGCTGGCCATGTGCTTCAATTTGCTCTATCATTAGTTTCAACTCATATAATTCCTTTCAGATCCCATTAGTTGCGGCTTCAATGATGATAGCCACGGCTTTTGCCTCAGGAGAAAGGCAAGAACGAGGAATTGATCACCACGAAGGGTAATTAAGTATAATTAAATTATTACTAATAATTTATATTTGCTTCAAATAATTATATGACCCATACATGATACATACAATTAAAAGAGAAGATGTTTTAGTTTGATATGCTTCTTGATGCTTATGAAGAATACTAAAGTTATAAAATATAAAATTTTGCCAAAATTGTACAAATTATGTATTTTCATGCCAATAACAAAAACCGATTTCACAAAACAATTTATATGTAGTATGTATTCGTTTGAATTCAATAGCTAATAAATATTTAATATATAAATATAAACATTTGCATAGATATATAAAAATAATTACAGACTTTTCAACTAAAGATGAGGCGTACCATCTAAAAAGTGCAGAGTTAAATTAATGATTATAGTCCAATACATTTAGATTTATACTTAAATTAAATTACAATGGATGGATTCAATTTTTTTTTTTTTTATTTGAGTTTCTTACATAAAGAAGTAAAACGTAAAGTTGTATCTTGTTAAAACAAGATAGTCATTAAATGCATATCAGCTTCGGAAAAGAAAGAAAACACATAACAGATTTTGCTGAACAACTTGTTGATGTTAATTTTAATAATTTAATAAAATAAAAATAAAAAAAAGTTAATTTGATAATAATAATTTTAATTAGAAAAAAACCTTGAACTCGGTTCAATCTAACATTTAAAGAAGGATTTTGTTGTTTGTTCTTTTGGTTTGTTTGCCATAAATATTATGGTTAGCCTACAGGGGACGATAAAATCAAGAGTAGATATAACATTTTTTGTGGAAACTTAAAATAACTTTTGCTGGGGGAAAACATATTCATTGTTTTTTAATAAACATCCAAAAAATAAATGATGAAAACTAGATTTATTTTTATTGATTCAATATTTTTATCAATTGATATTCGATATCCAGAATGGTATCGGAATAACAAGTTATCAATTTCGTTGTAGCCATCACAGTGGGGGAGGCGGATCCTATGGCGGGGGTGTTGTCCATTCCGTGGAAGTGGAGAAGCACGTCCAGGTGCCGATTTACAAGCAGGTCCATTACCCCGTGGCTCAGTATATCCCGCACCCAGTCGCTGTACCCATCCCTATCAAGGTGAGCGCTCAAGCGAAGAATTTAGCTTCATTCATTACAAAGACAGGCTAATAATAGAGTTTGTGTTTCAGGTTCCTCACCCGATACCTGTGAAGGTTCCAGTACCCATCGAAGTTGAGAAGAAAGTTGAAGTACCCGTTGAGAAGCACATCCCTGTTCCAGTGGAAAAGCCGTACCCGATTGAAGTTGTCAAGAAGATACCTTACGAAGTACCCGAACCATACCCAGTTCCAGTTCCTGTTTACAGAACTAAACACATATACCAAACCATTGGCGGAGGTCATTACCACCACCACCATTGAACAAAGGTGAGTATATAAATAATCTCCTCGTATTGATGGTTAATATGAAAAATATAACAATTAAAAATTAATAATTAATTAACAATTAGCAATTTTCATTCTTTACTTATTTTACTTATTTACGGAACGGAGCGATACACTGGTGTAGGCACTAGACTACCAACTCCCTGGTCTGAAAATATATTTTCTGTCCAACCAATCGTGAATCGTATTTGGAGCTGTGAAACCTTCCTCGGGGCAGGTGGTTAAGTCGTATCCTTAACACATAACACCTTATTAAACCATTAATAAAAAAAACAAACAAGAAAACTCATAAACAAGTACTGGACAAAAGACACTTCAGGCGTTATAGTAGTAACAGTTTTTTATGTGTGTATTACAAAATTCTATGTCATTTTTTCATAAATTATCTTTTTTTAAGTATTACACTATGATTTGATGCTTGCAAAAAGTTATAAATCCAAACAAAAATTAAAAATGTATTTGGAATTTTTTTTTAAATTCCTTTTTTACAATGATTCCAAAACACTCTATATATTTCCTCTGTCATCATAAATCGCTATGATATGGGCGTATGAAACCTTTAATTTTGAACCGAAGAAGTGGATAGTAATGTCGAGTTCCGAGAATCAACCTGCAATGGCCAGTGACTTCAATGACAAATCTTTAAAAAATCAGCCACGTAATCTCGAAGAAAAGCCGCAGACTGGAAAATTGGATCTACGCACCCATCTAGAAATATAAAACCTCAAGCTTTGATGGAGAAAATATGAGGTTAAATTTTTCTAGGTTGATTACAAAGGTTCATTATTGAAAATAGTAATACCAATAAATTAGTTGCGCACTCCTCAATCTTATATTTGATTTATAATTTCAAATATTTTTTTTTTCTTTTTAGGATGCCTAACTGATGGACACGACGAACAAGAAAAGACTGCAGCTGTAAATACTAACTGATAATCTGTACTATAATGTAATATTTGTTAAATACATTGTTATTATTGTTTTATTGTATTAATTTTTATTTAAAATTTCCCATTTTCAATAAACTATTCGTCTGCTTATACGGACAATTCTCAAAAAACGTTAATTTTTCAACTAGCTTACTTTCAAAAATACATGAGCTCAAAAATTCGATAAAAATATCAAAATTATAAATTATTTTTAATATTAATTATTATTTTTAATATCAAAATTATAATTATTATATATTTATCAAAAAAATAAATTTTGATACCTACAGACATTTTGATAGTTTTTTGGGACCAAGAGTAACTACTGAAGCAAATGTAGGAATTAAAAATTTTGATCGATACATGGTACTGAAAATGATGACATGGTACTGAGATTTGTCTGATTTATCACATTAAATTAGTTCAATATGGTACACTTTCACTCATTCATGGAACTGAGTTGAATATGTATATGGAACTCAGAAATTAGATTTTGAAGCGGTATCTTAAAGAATTGTAAACTTGGAACTGAAAACAAATTAATTTCAAGTTTGAAAATCATAAAATCAACAAATGTGAAAAATAAATAAATTTTAGGACAAAGATAAACCTAAAAATAATAGCGGCATGGGACTGAGAATGATTTTTAAACGTATCTACTTTTATTTGTCCGTTTCGCGCTGACTATACAGCAACGGTAAGAAATCTTTCAGACCAACTTAGATTGCAAACACACAGACTTGCAGCTTAAATAAAAACCTTCCCCGCACAAATATCCATCCACATACCGGAAAATGGGAGGGAGGGAGGTGACTTATGTTTCACACACAGGACTGAGGTTTATTAAAATACAAAACTCTCGATACTGGTATTAATTCCAAGATGCTATTATAATTATGAGAATCAATATAATTGATCAATATAAAACATCCTGTTTACTGTTGTGTCCTTAAGAGGTCAAAAGACTTTTGTATTAAATTATCATGGTCTAAACGAATGGTTAACTGAATAATACTCGGAAAACGAGATCGGATACATATAAGGATGTATCCATGGTACAGATAAATCAAACATTTCAAATTAAATATGGAATTAAAAAATTCCATAAAACCCATTCTATTTTAACTTAATTTGAAGATAGGCTTATATGAAAAAAAAAATGATAATAATTTGATGGAATTCAAAATTTTAAATGGCGTGGTGTAAAATAAAACGTATTTTAGAGAATCATCCGTACCCATTACTTTAATTTTATTGGATAAATAAGAATTATAATTTTACCAATGGCTTCGTTCAGCTAAATAATGCCCCATTACTATGAATATGCCTTAAACTTCTTTAATTTTGAGGTTATATAAAATAAAACATAAATTTGTTTATTAAAAGCCAAAGTACTGAATAAAATAACTTTTTAATTAAAGAATCAAACAGAAGTGAAGTCAGCATCCCTCTATCACATGTACAATACCGTACGCAGGAATTTTCCTTATGGGAGTAGTTTATTGAAAAACATAGTTGACATATCTGAAATATAGGTAATTTACGTAATTTCGCCTATATTCAAGATAAACTTTTAATATCGAAAGGAAATTTGTGGCTGAAGCGGCTTTTTAGAACAGAATTCCACTCATAAATTTACCGGTTTCGAGAAAAAAATAAAAAATCGGATGAAAATGTTGGCCTTTTGAAACAGAATTCGGCTGGTTATAATTTCGATCTTTCCAAGAAAATTTATGAAAAACGGATGAAGATTGACGAGCAATGAAGATTACTAGAGCAGAATAGTTAGCTCTAATGTCACCCGATCCAAGAAAATTTTTAAAAGTCGGATGAAAATTTGGTTGAATTGAGGATTTCTGTTGCTGAATTTAGCTAGCTATATTTTTCATTATCGGAAGCGAATTGTCAAGGTTTTGAAACTTTCAGGAGCAAAGGTTAGCTCGTTATAGTATATCACTTTTCAAGGATATTTTTTTTAAATATGACGCAAATTCGGGTGTTTTGGTGCCATCTGAAGCAGAATTCAGTTCGTTTTAATTTCACGAATTCATGCTACGTTTTTCATTATCATTACGTGTTCGCTAAAGATGTAAAAGTTCCTGTAACAGCTGTTTGGTTCCCTGAGTATAAAAATTTCATTTATAGTTCTATTTATGTTCCGCATTATATACCTATTCATTAAAATTGTTGATTTCATAATGATGCAATTGGTCTGTTTAAGTTGAAGCTAATGTTTCCATTATAACTAGAAGTTTTCAAACGGCATCGTAAGATCCTAAAACTCTACTAATGTCGATTAACTGAAAACCATTAGATTGATCAATTTTAAAAAATGAGTTTGAGTTTTGTAGTAAAAATAATCTCTCAAAACCTTTTTTTCTCCAATTTTGTTTTCTTCTCTCTAGCACAATTTAATAATTTTTCTGTTGATTTTTACGGGGGAGGCCGAGCTCCTATCCTGCTCCTCTCCTGCGTGCACTCATCATTTACTTAATCAATTTGGAACAACATTTATTTTGAACAATGAGTAATTGTTTATCTTAAGAATGTAATCATCATAGTTTGGTTCACTGGTTGTAAATTTTAATCTGAGATGAGATTCAGTATCGAAAATGCTGTACCTTTTCATTGACTTGATTTCTATAAATGCTGAAAAGGCAACATCACGAATAAGTGAATATTTGAATATATGAAAATCAGCACTAACAAGTAAAGAAGTTATTTTATTATTTTTCTATGTTCAAAGCCGAATGCAATGCGTACCCTCACCAAACTCTTCCAGTAACTCTGGGCATACGCGTATAACATATAAATTATTTGAGTTGTCCGGCAGGAATTCAAGAAATTTATTTATTTTCCGTGAGATCGCTATGTGAGCGACCTCTTTTGTGTTACCTTTCATTGCGATGTTCAAACTTGTTTCTCCATCCACCACAATTAGTTAATGAGACTTGGTTCGTTTAATGGGTATATAGGTACGAGGAAAACACTGACTGCGGGAAAATTTATGGAAAATGAAATATATTTGCTTATAGAAAAATAAATGCTTTTATCTTGAACAGCATCCACGGGATTCTTCTACCGAGGTGAAAGAATTTATCTTCTCTGTTCCGAATTGGTATGGACATTACAGGTTCAATGTAGACAAAGAAAAAAAAAACAGTTATTTAAATAAGTAGCAAGTAATTTGAAAGTAATTTACTTTGGATTAGAATTTATGTGGAATTATGAATGAATAGGTCTTTATTACAAATTAAACATTAAATGATAAAATATAACTAGATGAGGATGGACATTGGAATCTATGATTGCACATTTCCGCAAGCATATGCTATCATGTAAATCATGCCCTCTTACCTTTCTTTCCACCAGACCCCAATGTTTGGGCTTTTCCATTCAAGACAAAAGATATTTTATTAAAATATCACAGTCTAATCATATTTTGTTTGTTACAAAATTTATCTTTGTTCAAACGACAATTTATATAAAAACAAAGATTAGAAATTTGTGTCACAACTTAAGTTACTTCAACGATTCTGGGAATAGATATCTATTAAAGATTCACGACTAGATACGAGTTCAAATAAGATTGCACCAAATCGATGTATTATTATTATGATCAATGCATTATTAAATTAATACCTCAATCTATCGGGATAATTATATGTGGGAATATATATATATATATATATATATATATATATATATATATATATATATATATATATATATATATATATACACACACATATACACCAGATACCATAGCATATATATATATATATATATATATATATATATATATATATATATATATATATATATATATACACACACACACACACATATACACCAGATACCATAGCATATATATATATATATATATATATATATATATATATATATATATATATATATATATATATATATATATGCTATGGTATTTCTTCTCAATAAGCCCACTGCCCAGCCAGCGGATCTCCTGGATAGCGGCTATGTCAACTTTGTAGTTGTCCAATTCTGTTAGGAGGATCTAAAGTACTCTTTGTCTATAAAAAGTAGGTTATTCCAATATCCAAATCTGAGGTATATTTGTTGTTTTCCAAGTCTGTTACCATTAATCAGTCCGGCCTTTTCTCTATGAGGTCTCATAATAGTATATATTTAAAGAAAGCAGGTTATTAGCCCGCTGCCACCGAGTCAGATGGAGGGGCTGCCTCCTCAGAGCACTCTGTCTTGCTCCCCCTCCGGGGCGGCTTCCTAGGGATGGTGTCCTTGGGTGTGTAGTGTAGGTGTCCTTGTGTCAGTTTACATGTTCAGTGTAGTGTTCTGTTTGTATTTGTGTTTTGACCCGGGGGTAGGTAGGGCGTTATTCCCCACCAGCCATGCACTAGGCTAGCCCCTGCGGTAGAAGACACAAGCTGTATGAAGCAATGGAAGAACTGAATTTCTCCTCCATACTAATTCGCCTGGTAAAGATTACAATGCGAGACGCGCAGTACAGGGTTCACATTTGGTCGGTATGCTCCTCGGAATTTTCTACTAATAAGGGGTTGAAAAAAGGTGATGCCTTGGTTGATTGTTTAATTTGGTACTGGAGAAGATGGTGAGGGACTCTGGCATTCAGACTAGGGGCACGATATTTATAAATCTGGTCCAACTGCTTGGCTAGGCAGAAGAAAGGTCCTTTACAACTCTCGAGGGTGCCGATAACTAAGGCAAAACGAAATACACGGGCGAAGAAGGGTATCCCCAAAACCAAACCATATCTATCGGTCATTACAAATTTGAGAGTGTCAAGCAATTCTCAATAAAATTGGGAAGGTTAAGCTAGGCAGGACACGTAGCTTGGATGGAGAGATCTGTTATCCCGATAAGAGTTTTTAAAAGCCATTTCACCGTACTAGGAAAGCTGGAGCTGGAGACCGAAATTGAGATGGATAGACGATGTGGTACTATGACGCGAGAGACCTGTTGGGAATCAGAAATTGGAACAGAGCTGAATGGCGGAAGCTCAATGAGGAGGCCACGATCCAAAAAGGGTTTTAGAGCCAATGATATACGCGCACACACACACACACACACACACACACACACACACACACACACACACACACACACACATATATATATATATATATATATATATATATATATATATATATATATATCATTCTGATAGATTGGCATACTTATATATATATATATATATATATATATATATATATATATATATATATAAACCAGCTTTTGACGAAAAAAAACAACTTATTATCCCTCTTACTGACGATTTAATTACCTTTGCAAACCATCAAAATTTTTTAAGCTGAGGGTGTGTAATGTCGCCAGTAGTATGGTTATCTCGGACAAAAACTCTAGGTAGCCGAAGCAACTTTGAAATAAAATTCCACCATAATACATTACACGAGTATTGGAGCTTATTATTATGGAGGAGAAAATGAGATTAAATTTCACAGTATCTCAGATATAAAGGCATTGAAGTATTAAGATGGACAATGCCAGTAGCACAAAGTAGGCGAAAGGGCAGGCATCTCTACACTAACAGGAGTGCGGTTGTAGTTGATACAGTTTTGTGGAAGACCAGAATCTGTAAATAGGATGAACGAATATACAACAGAACCATAACAAACATACTGATAAACTATTTCCCTTAATAAAACAAGATGGAACGAGATCTTTAGATGGCAAATGATCTAAATGTTTTATATAGCCAACCATTTTGGAAGTTTTTATCGAAGAGGGAATGGGCAATCCCTATGTTTAGGCATTCCCTCTTGATGTTTAATTTCAATGGTCACACTCTTCGATGTGTGTCGTATAGCGCTGATTTCCTCGTTCATAATATCTTTAAAAGTTATTTATTTATATGCCCTCAGCTATATCATCACCTACATTACAATTTTTATAAATGTTTTGTTTGTTTGTCAAATTTGTACGAAACAGATATCTTTAATATTACAAATCAGAATTGATAAACCTAATTCTATTTCTAGTTAAATTTATTGTCAATTCTTACAATTCTTAGAAAATAAATGAGATTTGCAATTGTTTAGGAGTCTTCGTTTAAAATGTCTTCCATATCTGTCGTGCACCTATGTGCTTCCATGATCTATGTATCCTATGAGTATATGGACCATAACAATATTAATTAGTGTTGCGGATTTTTTTTTAATACTTTAAAAAAAGTAACTTCTTTGTAGTATTTAATTTACTTTTTCGGTTCCTACTGCAGACTTAAACTTTAAAAAAAAAATTGAGGAAATCTCTTGAACATTTGGAACTCGCTACAGCTATCCTCATGTGTTCAATGCGAGTTTTTTTATGGATAGTTTAAGAGTTCTTACAGAATTGTAATAACTTGAATTTTTGTTCAAAGTCATTGAAATGTTTTCAAAAAATGCTGCTCTGAGAGAAAAGATCCGCTATGTCTGT
This sequence comes from Rhaphigaster nebulosa, assembly GCA_948150685.1. NCBI lineage: Eukaryota > Metazoa > Arthropoda > Insecta > Hemiptera > Pentatomidae > Rhaphigaster > Rhaphigaster nebulosa. The sequence goes on along the minus strand of OX411306.1, from coordinate 135,906,534 downwards.
GGAACAACAGATTAAGACTGTTAATGGAAGAACCTTGACTAAAAGGATACAAAAAGGAGTCAAAAGAAATATCAGTGGTTATTCATATTCCGATTAAACCGATTTATACTGGCAAATTTTTTGTTATAACCTTCCAATGCACTTTTAAAAGCTGTAGATATGAGGTATTTTTTTCCAATGGTGTGCCAAGATCTTCGTGCGACCGGAGCGTTCCACTTATCGCCTCCTCCCGTATTAGGAGTATAGAATATTCCTTCAATCCTAACTAAAAATGTGAATAGATAATTGTTTTGTAATTCTATGGTAGCAGTGAATTTATGGTAAAGTAATATTTTCACATTAGATGAAGTGAATAAAACTGAATACGTACTCATTCCTCAAAAAACAGAGCAGATGCTCTATGTCGAAGTGTATAAATAGAAGATATTCAATGAGATACTTAAAAACTCTATTATTATTTAATTAAAACCGATTTGCGTTCAAAACTAATTTTCTTTATTATTATTTTACAATTTTTTTAATTATTATTTTACTAACTGTATGGAACAGGTGTTCCATAAATATGGACTGATTAGCGATTAGGAATATCTGCTCACCTTTCTATGTGAATAAAAGCGTGAGAACGCATGCTATGTGAGGAAGTACTCAGTGAAATGTTGAGTATACTGAAATGTTGAGTAGATCGGTTCCTCAGGATCCTCAGGTAGGCAGGTTCCTCGAATTTGGGTTTTTCTTTTTATCATAGTAATCAGCGCGTGAAAAAATAGAACTGATAAAGATGCACATAAAATTCCGTAATATTAAATCAAGCAACGGAAATCAAAAGATAAAATTTTAGCCAATGCCTGTGGAAATCATCAATTTGGTGTAGGTAATATTTAATTTATTATTAGTATTTTAATATAATAATAATATTTATGTTTATATTATATATATATTTATATAATATATATTTAAATTTACTTGGTATTTATAATTATTATTAGTATAAATATATTGAATATATTTATAGTTTATTGCATTATTTCACCATCATAGTCAAGAATATATCAATCAATTAATTACTAATTAACCCGGAATAAATCGCTGGGTGAGATTTTCCCTCATGCCTTGAAATATTTAGTTGTCCACTCGAAACAAAAAAAAGTGGGAATTGGAGCTCTTCTTTAGCTGTAGGTAAATAATAGAGGAAGACGTATGAACACCTATATTCAATTTTAGTAATAATAAATAAATATCTCATGAAATAAAGTTTATAGAAATGTTATTATTTTACTTGCATCTTAAAAGATTTCTATTTTTGTGATTGAATAAGAACTGGAAACTCATGAAATTAAATGAAAAACGTATTATAGATTACAGAAATAGAGAAACTAATAAAAACACATTTTCGGCATTGCTTTTATTACAATTTCATATTGATTAGATTAATAATATACATTATTTTCATAGCATTTTAGGCTCATTACAAAAGTTGAATACATACCTTGAAGACTCACCAGATAATTTTCTCCTTCACCAAAGACAGGAAGACCAGTTTTAAAAATCATTAATTTATAAAAGAACGTGTGTAGTTCTGTATACTGTTCTTGAATTGAAGTTCATCCTGAAACTGGGTTGTACCGAAATAACATCTGGTTTTCAGAAAGGAGAAAAAAACGACGTTCAAAAAATTAAAATTACTTAACATGCGGTGGTATTTAAATTTATCAATGGACATTTTGAAATACCATGATTGACTAATACATAAAACATACGATCCAGCTTATAACATATTCCTTATGATTAGTTTTATTTAACAAATATATTCTATTTATTCTTATTCGATAATAAAACAATCAAGCTTACCATATCCCATTTCCATGTACAAGGACAAGTTGAATGGCTCCATACTTACCAGGAAGGGACACATATCAGATGATGGTGTGGTGCAGGCAGCCTTTCTAGCCAGACTCCCAGTGAGCCAACCGCCTTAAGTACAGACGGTTGGGGCAGGTCGTGGGTCAATGCAGCTCCTGGAGCTCCTCCCATCGAAGGGTGTGTCCCACTGCGCATGCCCTCTAATGCATCTCACTCTTGTATTGATTCTTTTAATTTACTTTTTGATGTACATCTGCATTGATATTGTTTGTTCGAAAATGATGGGATAAATTTATTTCATAAAAAGTTCAGTATTTGATAAGATGGAAGCATTGACGGATGCAAAGGGGGAAACGAGGGGGCACCCATCTCCTAAAGAAAAAGAAAATTTTAATTTTTGGAACAATTTTATACTATATCCTCCATATTTATATCCTGAACAAAACAAGATTTGTTTCTTGATGAAAAAAGTAGTTATTTTACATATTCAAACACACTCTCCTTGAATGGAAACAGGAAAGAATCCCGCATGAACTGGAGATACAGTTAAATGATGTTACTAATTGTATAGCTTTTAATAAGTTTTATTGTTATTTATATCTAAAAGGAAACCTTGACTTTAATCATTTCTTATTATTAATTCAGAATTTATTAAGCAGATTAGAAATACATTTGTTCTTTAGTGGAATCTTGCCTGATAAATTTCTCAACTAAAAAAAAAAAAAAGAAAAAAGAAAGCTTGATTTTGTTATTGGTTAAAATATCTAGTATTTAAATATCTATACATGTATATATGTATGTATATATATACATATATATATATATATATATATATATATATATATATATATATATATATATATATATATATATATACACACACACACACACATGTATATATACATTAACTTATGTTCCTGCGGACTAAAACTGAAAAACAAAAATGGAAATCGGGAGTCGAAATAACACACACGAATGCTGAAAAATTATTCTCTCTTATAATCTGCTAAGTATAGTATCGGGCTCTGTTTACATTCTTGATTACGATTACATCTGATATTGTCCTATCCGCTGTCTTAGTTTATATATATATATATATATATATATATATATATATATATCATTTAATAATTTTCATGTTTAAATTGTGTTAGGAACTTGTTTTAATTTAGTCAATGACAGTAACAGTCTTAATTGACAGTGTAAATGATAGTTGAGTGAATGGTTTCTCTTTGTTTAATACAACTTTTTCCCATTCGCTTTGATATTTTGTTGTTAAGAAGAATTTTATATTTTTTAGCAGTAATAATTAGTAGTTTGAATCATATAGTGCATTTTTAAAATTCTTTGCGCCCTATAGCAAAATTAAAACCTAAAACGTTCTGATTCAAATCCACTTAGAAGTTTTTTCTTGACAGACATCGTTAACAGTGTTTTGGATTCCTCATCAAACAGGAGAATTCCAGTCTTCATTGTCCTTAGCAGCAAAACGAGGAAGTTGAATAAAAAATAAAGCCTGATAAAGATATTTTTTTAGCGTTCTCCTCAAAGACAATTTCTGAATCCGCCCCTGGATAAACGAAAAACTAAGTTCCGTAGCTTCAAAATGTGCGTCATTAAAAACTAATAAATACCGCTTCATTCCAACAAAAAAGGATTAACAAATCGTTAAGTAAGGTAATCGGCTATTTTGTTTCGAAATAGCGGCCAATTAGAGGTTTCATACGCTCATATCTCGGCGATTTATGAAGAGAGAGTAAAAAATATAAAGTGTTATGGAATTGTTATACCAAAGCCTTAAAAAAGGAAAAAATAATAAATAAAAAAAAATATGTTCAATCCAAATACATTTTCAATATTTTCTATTTATATATAACTATTTGGAACAAAATAAACCATATTGTAATAATTTACATTTTTAGTGCATAGAATTCATTAAAGAACATATTTTTGACATACATTTTTAGGTTGGCTTTTCAGACAAAGAACGATTATAACATTGCGCAATATTACAAAATGTATCAGTGATCTACCACTGCTTCTTATTTTTTATTTTATTTATTTAGATCATCTCCCTCTATTATTGGATTTCATCTTTAATAAATTCTTTTAAATAGTAATAAGAAAGCCACCGCATAGATATAAGAAAGATTAGAGTAAAAGAAATATTTAACCAATATTTGAAATCGAACCCAAACAAAATAACATTCGAAATTAGTAAATAAAATTATAACAAAAACTCGATAATACATTTCGAAAAATTGACAAGCCCAATAGCGGTTGCAAAACGGAAATGAAGCCAGAGAAGCAATTACCAAAATACAATTATACATTCTACATGTAAGTAATAGAATATAGAGTAACAAAAAGAATATTAGGAATACAAGAAGAAACAATTCTTAGTATAATTCGAAAGAGTTCAGAAAAAAATAAAGAAATAAACTGTACCTAAACCGGATAAAAAAGAAAGAACAATTAACCAAGGAAAAGAAAAGTAGTAAACCCATTAGTACTGTTTGTTTATAATTACTATGTGTTCTTTTTCAACCATCTCCTAATATGGTTTTCAGCAAATAAACTATTGTACCTCCAGTTAATAACGGTAAAAAATTAAAATGTAATAAAACATTCTAGGATTTTATTTATTTCATATTTTGGTTCGTGAACCACAACATTAGGCTAGATGCAGCATTCTTTAACAATTCACAATTGTTAAAAGATTCTAATGTCTTTTAAATATTGAATAATTTGATTATGGAATTTGGGGTTCTTTCCAAATAACTCCACTAAGTTTTGGCTGTTGATTCCATTTTTTCTTCTTCCTTCCTTGTTCAGCTCAATTAATTAATATGTATTGAATTGGTACCTATTGCTAGCAATGGGCACATTTTGGTGGTGGTTTTCCTTCCAACAAGTAAAAATGCGTTAGTATCGAGTGACCGATTCTCAACTTTAAGAAAGTAACTTCTTCTTTACTTGTTCATGAGACGACGTTCAATGATTTTGCTGTGCTCTAGTTTGTTTTTAGTTTGTTAGCTTTATCTACCCAGAGCCAATTTTCATTCCATATAGTTTTAGTTTGTTTTCTATAAAGGATTTAAAATCCGGCAAAGGGACAAAAATTGGGGGTATTGGAATACTGCATCTTTAGCAACCGTATCAGCAAGATCGTTCTACGATGGTAAAGAAATAAAAATTGTAAATCAATACCAATGCTTAGGCAACATGCTTTTTAAATAAATGCTTTAGAATTCTAAAATAAATATGATCTGATCTGCATTTGGTGAACAGCTTCTGACCATGTCCTTAAGAAGTGTCCGAGGAAATGGCCTGGTTGGACCGACCTATATAAACTGGATGCGGGCAAATGCAGGCAGACATAACACGAGGCGGGTTGCTGGGAATACCCTGTGCATTTAACATGGCCCAAACAGATGGCGAAGAGGACTTCTTATAATAGGATCTTTATACTCCAGCTCAATATGGGCCGCCATCAGATGGAAATGGTTGGAAATGGTTTCCACCTGTTCATTAGACATCAGATAATAATAACATAAGTTGTCCCATTCTAAGTGGTGAGCAGAGGCAAGGGAGAGTTGGAAACTCGCATATTTTCGGACTTTTCTTGTTTAGGCCTATAAAGTTTAAACGACGCACTATGGAGAAAACCTTATTCTACTAGGTTGTTACAAAAGCCCTTGTGCATGAACACAACTCTTAATTCCTACTCTCATAATTAATCCTATAAGAATATTTTTGTTCCTACTATTTATGTCAATGTTTACCTTGACTAATCCTTAATTTCTTGTGATTTGGTTGCCTTTATGGGGTCATTTACACTTCTAAACGCATGTGCAATGTCAGAAGAAAAAATCGTGATTCTCGGTCTTTTGAGACATTACTGGAAAAAGGTTTAAGCGCAAAGGCTGCCGCCGAATAAATTTGTGCCATAGAAGGAGAGTCAATTAGCCATCGAAATATTGCCGCACAACCCAGATCAAGTCGCCCATCGGTCGTTGAAGATGAAGTTCTTCTTGAATGTGTGAACCCCGACACACACGCAACTACTCGTGATTTATTGGCGCCGAAGGGACACTAACCTTTGCTGTGACCAGTTAGCCAGAGATTATGCAGTTTTGAGGGCAAAGTACCCCGCTTTGGTCAATAGGAACCAAGCCATTTTGCAACACGACAATGCTCCTGGACATCGTTCTCGTTTGACCAAGGAAAAATTATCGGAACTGCAAGGAGTAAACGTTTGGCCTCATCCTGCGAATTGTGCAGATATGGATTCATCAGATTATGGTTTGTTTAGACCAATGGCTCATTTTTTAAAAGGCCACATCTTTGACAATTACGAGGACGTAAAAATTGGATGTGAAGAGTTCTTCGCCTCAAAATTAAAGGAATGGTACCGACATCAAATCCAATTGTGGCAGAAAGGTGGATGAAAGTAGTTGAAAACAATGGACTTTACTTTGAAGAGTAGTATTCAATAATGCTTAAAATATGAGATATGAAATAAAACTACACTAATGCACAAGGACTTTTGTAAACCTAATATTATAAATCAAAGAAATTTTAATTGTGCGTAAAATGAATATCTCAAACATTGAATTTGGTATGACAGATTGTTTTGAAACAATTTTATATCAGTGATTTTTCCAGTTCCGATGAATTTTTAAACCCTAAACCACCAAAAACCGCAATAAGCCACACTTTTGCAGACTAATGTTTGGTTATCTCGAGCATTGTATCAAATACTTAAGGTTAAAATTATTTTTAAAATGAGGCTCTGTTAAAAAATTATAAATAATAACCGAGATGATGATATTTGAATGAACATAAAACGTGTAATTTTGTCTAGAGCACCAAAAAAGTACAAGTTAATCTTGAGTCAAGATATTAAAAAGTCGCTCACCAGTCAGTGTCTTGTCGAAAAAATAAGGCCCGATAATTCTACTATTGTAAACTCTCCAATTAACCTTTACAGACCACCTATGTAGATGACCCACTTCACCCATCCAATGAGGATTAACATCCGACCAATAGACAAAATTTTACCTGTTTACTTGCTATTGGGCGTGGATTCGTCACTCCAGCACACGTGGCTGAAAAAAGTGGGATTTTCTCCCATCGTTATCTGGGCCCAGTGGCAAAATCACAGCTCATCACAGTTCATGTTCGGGATGTGAGAGGCCGTGATTAAAACTAATGTAGTACGGTTTAATTAAATTTTCTGTTAGTATTCAGTAGAAGATGACTGCGCTTAGTTAAGTGTCCACGGCTATTGCTCTAATTCTTGGGGTATGAAGTAAGCTATGAGGGTATACTATGTATGCTTCAACAAAGCCTAAGACGTTATGCAATATAATGAATACAATCAAATGTTATAGGTCAAGAAATTCGTCAGATTTTCCTCAGTAATTCGCTCCCAGTGCATTTTAGGAAAAAATTTGCCATGGCCAATTTTAAAGAATGTTAAATTTTCTGTAAGTTTTAAATTTAGTTGTTTTGTTTTTTAATTCGGACAACTACTGAGGTACGGGGAAGCACAAATCTGCAAAAAACGCAAAAAGTTAGATATTTATTGTTTTCACCATAATAACTATTTTTCAGTGCAAAATGCATAATAATCATTCTTGTAGGGAAGTATGTTTCCTACAAGATTCATACAAAATAATTATAATTACTCGCAACAGTCGCCAAGAAATATTGAAATAACAATTTTAGAGAAAGTGAACTTTTTTCAGATTTATCTCAGTAAATCACTTCCAGTGAATTTTAGAGAAATCTTTGACATAACTAATTTTAAATAACTTTAAATTTTCTGCAAGTTTAATGTAATATTTTTTTTTTAATTCGGAACAGTTATATGGCTCATCTAAAGTTTGTTAAAAATGATTCTTGGTACGCAAAAGATTGGGCATTCCTGCTTTTGCCTGAAAAACTACCAGCAACACCAAAAAGAAGAGAGCTACAGTCAAAAAGAGTCAAGATACAAAGTTACAAAAGTTGAATTGATAAAACAAGTAGTGCAGTTTTGCAAGCAGAGGTACTTTCTCCAATTTTCTTTCTTATTCATGAAAATTTTATTATTCAGAAACTTCTCAAAAATGTAAAAGCTTCTGTCTATCTTAGTAGATGACATGGCTTTATGGAGAAGCAATTTATCAATTATTATTATTATTATTGATTCGGCGCTACAACACGATGCGCCCAGGCCTCCTCAATCAGCAGCCGCCAGGATTCTCTGTTTAGTGCTGCTGCCATCCAATTGCGGACTCCCAAGCTCCTCGCGTCTCCAGCCACACAGTCGATCCACCGACTCTCCTTCGCCCGTGGACGACCTTCGTCAGTAGTCGTTTCGGGATCTCCTCTTCACCCATTCTGGTCACGTGTTTTGCCCATCACCTTGATGGAGCCCTCTCCAAGATCGAAAATTTTCGTAGCGATCACCTAGAACCTGGACGAAACATTCATGGGCCAGCAAAGTCATCCTGATCAGCATTATCACGTTTGCGGGCTGTTGAACTGTCTTAATACTCCGTAGATCAATACATCCTAGGCCAACTTGAAATCAACGAACAAGTGGTATGTTGTTTTGCGAAATTTACGACCCCTTTCCAATATTTCCCTAAAGCAAAATATCTGGTCCGTTATGGATTTGCCTTATAATTAGGACAGGAGCTGAGAGCCCTCTCCCATGCCTCGCAGAACTCATCTTCTGATGTTTCGGTGGGCTCATGGGGGGGAGGTGGACTCAGGATGCTGTAGTAAAATTTCCTTTTAATGCATAAGACATAGATTCGAGAGGTTATTGGTTTAAAACCTTTAACTAGTTGACGGAAGGCTCTTCTTACAATGAATGGATTCGTTGCAGCGAAAATATATGGAGGGTCCCTTGGCCAGCCCAACTAATCTCTTTAATGGCAGATTGTCCTATTTAAATTTGCCAGTCCATCTAAGAGCACATTTAGATTAAAAATTAAGCACTAGATTAAATTCGTAGATAATTGTCGTATTTCTATTAAGATTTGAATCCAAGGCTAATTTATGATGTTTTGTAGTGATTAATTTTCGGCTGACTGGGCAAGCGACTCTCCCTACGTACCCTAGTCCCGTGGTGGGGCAGCCACCTTCAGCACAGGACCGCCTGATTTATTGAAGGGTTTATTCCCTCTCCTCAATAAGCCAACAAGCTACACCTTAGAGCACTGCCGTTGACCCGCTTATATCAAAGCTCACCAGCCAACTCTTAACAAGGTGTCCTGCTGCTGACACTCCTTATCCTAAAAGGATAGGGTCCAGCCCAATCCCTAACCGCCCTATCAGGACCCCCTTTCTCGTTTGAAGCGAACCCAAGTCCTCCACAGGGATTGGTTAGTCCTGCCTCGGACCTGGGTTTCTAAGCTAACATGGATCACAATTGAAGGAGAGAATGAGTGGTCTTATATTTTGCAACTCTCCCCCATTTGAAACCCAGCAATTCGTCATCGTCAATACTTGCATCAAAATATAGAATTCAACTGGCACTGGATACACTTAGAGATTGATAATAAGAATTAATAAATGACAAACTGCAAAATGTTTAGACTATTCAAGTTCACGTCAAGAGCGAATTCACATAGTCTTACTTACTGTGGATAAATAATAAGATCATAAATGACAAATGGTACCGAAAAAACAGCCTTAATAATGAAAATGACTGGGTGCAACTTAAGAGCAAACAATAAAATATTTAAAACACTGAACTAAAGGTACTTTAGACCAAAGCTTGATTATGGCATGCACTTGGGAACTATAGCACTTTCAAATTTCAAAAAGGTATGTACAGCCTCACTTGTTCAATAAGTTTAATATTGGAAAGAGTTTCCCTCTGTGATTGCTCTCATGAAGAATAAAACACAGAAGAAAAGACTTGTTTAACTTTTTTCCCAAACTACAATATAGTCACTCTGATGAAGGACTATAACTTAAGGCGAAACGTCAGCAAACAATAAAAGTAGTACATATTATACTTACTGTTTTCTTTCTTGATCCTACCTGCAATCAAATTCTCCTTAAGAACATGTAGACATATTCTAATAAGAGGAGAGAAGGAAATAAGCTTGCCTGTTCCTACTGAAATGACCACAAAGCTCTATGGAACTGCAGTAGACCTCTTGCAACCATCAAATTTATAATTTTAGGACCTAATATGAATTATGAAGAACATATTTTGTACTTATATTCTATTTTGTCTAATTAGGGATTGATAAATTATTTGCTACTTCTATAATTTTTTTTTATTGCAAACTAGTTTCGAATGTTATACATTCATCTTCAGTTCTAAAAACACCCAAAAATTCCAAAATAAGCAATTCAAAATATAGTTTGGTATTATACATATTACATTAGATGTAATATAAATCAATATTACAAAACATTTGCGAATTATGAATTTAATTAAGACAAGAAATCAAATACATGTTGGTACTCACCAAGGTTAAAATGGATTATATCAAACAGAAAAGTTTATATTGGTTTCTTCTCGCAATGAACTAACAATGAAAGAAAGGTGAGATGTTTATAGGTAAACGGTTTAAGGGTCGGGGTTTTTCCAGTAATGGCGGTGAGTAATTGGTTTTTCTGCTTTAGATGGGAATAAAGTTAATTTTGGACTATTGGAGATATTTATTTGGTCATTTAAGCAAACATCTGGATTGGATTTGAAGGATTTTGTTATTTCAAGTGCTTCATATATATTTAATTTGGGGCTGTTTTCAACGTGATGTATTAATTCAACTCCTGAGTCTTTGATGAATTTATGCTTTTTTGATTTTCATGGATTGCAAAGTTGGAATTCTCTGTCTTCTTATTATATACATGTATATGTTCCTTTAATCTCTGATTAAGTGATCTTCCAGTTTTTCCCGTGTATTTGGCTGCACAATCATTATAATTTAATTCGTATACTCCGCTTTTTTGGAAAGAGTCTATTTTGTCTTAGGAGAAGGGAAATATGAGGATAGGGTTTTTCTATCTTAAATGCAGTTTTTTTTCAATTCATTACCGACTTTGGTGGATATTGGGCCGTAATATGGAATCAAAACATAATGCGGGGGCAAATTCTATTTTTGAGTGTTTTTAGAACTAAAGATGAATGGATAACATTCGAAACTAGTTTTAAATAAAACAAAATTATAGAAGTGCAAAATAATTTATCAATCCCTAATTAGATTGATCCTTCTATACCATCATGCGGATGTCAACTGATTCTATTTTGTCTATTGTATTGCTGTATAGGTCCTTACATTGTTAGTTTGAACCCAAACTTGTAATTAGGAATATGAAATTCCTCAGATGATCTCAAAATATCTTCTTAATAAAAGTATTTAAATTTATTTATTTAATTTAGTATTTATTTATTTTTTTCCAATTTTATTGGATGCTATGATAACACATTGATAATCTCCTCTTACTCATACCCAAATTTCTTTGGAACTGGATTGAGTGAGAAAAAAATAAACAACATAACTTTTCACTATGGTGATTCTTAGGATGTCTCAATTGTCTTACTAGGGTAATAATCAGGGCAATCTTAATCACAGGGCTAAATGGGCTACAGCTCTGGGGCACAAGCATTTTGTGGTCAGCAATTTTTATTGGTGTTATATTTTTTTGTTATTTTTTGTTAGCAATTAAGTTATTTGGTTATTTTATTCAAAATCTTTTCATGATAAAAATAAGCAAATATCCTGTTCAAAGTGAAATAGATAATAACTAAATGTATTTAGATCTTATGAATAGGAACGCATTACTTTTAAGAGTATCCTAACCTTGGTAATAATTAATGATAATTTTCATATGATCAGGGTGGTTTGAAAAACTATTTAATAGTCATACTAGAATTTTCTTCTATTATTACTATTTTTAGTTATATATAAAATTATTTCTTTTTCTATACACAGTAATAAGATCATAAATTCAGACAGTAATAAAATAATAAATTTATTAGAGAAGATAACAAGAAAATTAATATACAGAACACATACAATCAAAAGATAATTTTACAAGCTTAAGTATTACTTATAATTATCTTTTATTTTCTAAATAACAAAAACAAATTTCAAATAATATTCTATCAGGTAACTTAATTAATTAAGAATGAAAATTTTAGATTTGAATGCCAAGATTATCATAATTATAGATAAAAGAAGAATATAGTAAAAATGGATTAAGAAAAGGCAAATCAATTGCATAGTACAAGAATATAGCATCACATTTCAAGGAGGCACAGGATTTCTTCAATGTCTTACATGATCTAAGAACAAGAGAAAGAGATAACAAGACACTTGTTTCCCTAATCTAGACAAGAATTTACTATAAATTCACAAAAAGTAACTATATCACAAAAGTATAACATCAGAGGAAAATACAAAAATAAAATCAATTACTAAAATGGCAATAAAGAGGTTGAGATTGCAAAGATTGAAGCAGCATAATTTTCAGCAATTAATTCATTAACAAATCTTTTTTAAGATAATATAATTAAACAATAGTTTATATTTATTATGAAAGAAACTGCTTGAAAAAAAAATTATTATAATACCATAGAAGTCTAAAGTAAACCTATCTGGATCTTATTAATGCCAGCAATATGTGTATATCATATCAGTAATACAATAAGAGTAATCCGAATTCCATATTGTAACAATTAAAGTAATCAATGACACACAGCTTTAAAAAAATAAATAAACAACACAAATTCACCAAAATCTGTTTAAATCTAACTAACAATAAAAACTTACAACAGAAAGATATTTTAAGTTTAAGTAAGAATTGAGACAATAACTATCAGCAGTAAGGATAAAATAAACTAACTTTGGTTTATAAATCACAAAAAAAAAAGTTAATAAATTAAGGTACAAAAACAAAAATGAAAAAGATTTTATCGAGTATATTTTATTAATTACTTAAATTTTATTTTTTCTTTAACTTTTTTCAACAAAATGCAATAATACTACATTTAATTTTTCATGATTTGCTTTAAATAGTCTCATTTTTTCTAAAATTAATAATTGAAAAATCACAGTAATAAAATATATCATATATTTACAGAAAAAAAAGCTATTGTATGTACAATTCATTCAGGATTATATATTCAATTTAATTAAAACTAGATGAACACATGAGTTTATGAAAAAGTTCTTATTAATCCATAAAAAAAATAAATAAAAAAGTTTTTAGTTACTAGAGATCAGACTTGGAAATGAAAATACTTCATTTTAAAGCTCATATAAATTTTACAAAGAAATTCGCTACAAACAGTTATTGCAATAAGAAATGCTGCATTATTCATTATATTTTCTATCACTAAGATTTACTATTTTAAAATATCTTTAATAAATATATAAATTAAACTCAGATTCACAGGTATAATGTTATAATATATATATATATATATATATATATCAGTAATGAAGAAGTTGGCTTCCCCATCTAATTGGTTCCAGCAACTTCTCCTTGATTGTATCAAGTCCATGATGTCTCCACCACTATCAGTAAATATCAATTTAATATTGAATGTTTTATATAGTATAAGGTTTATTTTAAAATAGATCTTGTTGAATGATATGTAATATAAAGATTTAGTTTTGTTTTTTTAAGAGTGGAATTTTTTATGTTTCATTAGTGAAATTTGTATGCATTAATATATTTTTTGATTTACTAAGAATTTGAATGCATAATAATATACCTTTATTTGTTTCTTGAGTAATTTTTCGAAAATTAAATAATCTTAATATGATATTCAAAACTTGATTCTATATTAATACAACTTTACATAATAATGAAATATTTAAGTTCTCTAATTAATAAAATTATTTCATGATCCAACTATAAATCAAGGACGTATTAAGGCAGTTTTCCTAGTACCCTGGTTTGAAATTGGTATTAATATGGAAATAGTCTTTAAAACAGTATAAAAGCTTATTTCATAAATCCATCAAACAGCAATATCCACTGAATAACCAACACATTATAACTACATTTCTTTAATCCTAGAAATCTCTAGTTAATGGAAACAAGTTTAAAATATTAATTTACATCAAGTGTACACATTGGAGTAAGTAATAAGCTCTTATCAGTTGCAGATTCAGTCATAAAAACAATAAAAACTGTATAGCACAGTATTTTTTCATCAAGGAATAAACTCGTTTCCAATATAAATTAAATTAAAAATTCCAAAATAAAATATAAGCTGTAAGTACTAATAAACACGTGTAAGCAGGTAAACACAAGCATTCCATTCAAAAAAATATTTATGTAACTGACTCAAAGATTATGTTATTATTATACACTCAATATATGCATGATTTCAAATTCAAAATTTCACTTAACCAATATTACACATATAAACCCTAATAAATACTTTTAAAAAAATTAAAATAATACTAATAAAAATATTAATCAAGATAAATTTATAACAGACAAAATTGGTACCTTAAACATATTTGGCATTATTCAATTCATATATTTTTTATTAAATATATAAATCCCAAATTAATGTTGAAATGAATTGATGAAACTATTAATTATTTATAAGTATAGCTTTTGATCAAATTAAAAAAGATAATAATCATATAAAAATTGGACTAACAAGCACTACACTAAATCAAAGGATTATTTACACATTCTAATGACAAAACATTACTATAATAAGACACAGGGCTTCGATAAATGAGTAATTTAGGGAAATAATTTTTTTACCATTGTGATTTCAGAAAAAAATGATTTTACAGAGATATAAATGAAGGGTGTTTGGGCAAAAAGAGAAAAGCCAAAATTTTGAGGTATAGAAAAAATCTGAACGAAACCATAGACTGGATAATGAAAGAAAATAATATATATATATATATATATATATATATATATATATATATATATATATATATATATATATATATCAAAGATTATAATTTGGTAGAGAAGGAAACATCCACTGTCTACTAAATAGCACAAAGAGATTTTCACTGAAATTCAACTCTTTACACTCTAAATAACAAATAAAATATAAGTAACTGATAAAATATAAATAACTAATAATAAATAAATAAAAGATAAAATAAAATGGTTTATCCTTGTTTTCATTTACACTTCAAATATCAAGAAATATAAATAATGTTTACAACAGTTTTATTTAAATTTATCTCCACAGTTATTTTACAATAGTAGCAAAACATACCTAAGAGAGGCATAACAAGTTTCTCCAAGAAATGATTAAATATACTGACTCTAGCTTTAAAATTCAATAAATATTACATTAACTTTAACATATAAAATCAGTACAGGTAAAATTGTACAGCAACTGCTGGAATAAGCTGTCATAAAAATATTAATTTTATATCTTTGAAAACAATGAATAAGATATTCCGAAGCCAATCCATTTTTTTAAAAATATTTCTGAATTGTAAACTTTTATCAGATAAATATAGGGTGTCCAGCGATATAGCCTGAAAAATTGAAGCATAAGGATTTCAAGGCTGTGAACTATAAATTCAAGGTCTTTTTCGTCAATTTATTGGATTAAATTAAAAACAAAATTTGAACCATGAAATGCTGTAATTGGTCGGCTTGTGATAAAATCTACAATTAGGACTTGAGAATGAATGTGAGTAATTATAAAGATTGTATTCCTGTTTGATAATGAAAAATTATTACTTAATTTCTTAAACCAAGGGCTCAACACATCCCCAAAAATAAAAATTAGAAGATACAGTACAAAAACATTTTTAAGTGTAAATAAATAAAATTTGAGTACTGGAAAAAATTTCACCACAATTTTATTACTAAACTTATTTTATAAAACAAAAAAAATATATATATATATATATATATATATATATATATATATATATATATATATATATATATATATATATATTACAAAACAATCATAACTATAAGAGTTCTAGCAACCCCTTATCCATGTCACACCACCCTCAGCCTCAAGGGCGAGGAGTGAACTAGCGAACATATCATAAGAAAATGAGCATAAAAATTGGGGGAATACAGAATTCCCACTTTTCAAGAAATTCAAGGCTGCCAGACACTCTGTAAATTACATTCATTTACTTAGGGATTGATCCTTCTATACCATCATGCGGATGTCAGCTGACATTAATTTACAGTATAACTGTTATTAATGAATTTTAATCATTCATTCTTCCTTATATATTAAAAAACACTTTTTCATATGGTTTCTGAATATGTTTCACAACAACTTCATAAGCCACTACAATTAAGTCCAGTACTATCAAAGCATTTTTCACTGTGAGATAAAAATTAGATTGTTTTTCTTTCCATATGTATAAATAACACTGCTAAACAACAAATTTATAATAACCATTTCAAATGTTTGAATTTAATCTAGGTAAATCACAAATATTTCTTTTAAATTTGAATACATATTTGTTTAATAATGATAACTCAAATTTATTTATTATTTATCTACTTAGACACAGAAATGAAAGTATTAGCAATTTTACTTATTAAATTGAATTGTTTGGAATAAATACTATATTATCATCATTGTGTTTATGAGATTTTTTCCATTGCATGATGGATTGATTAAAATATATATCCAATAAAGCAGAGCTTTAAAAATGTGAATAAATTATGTAAATAACCTCAGGGAGGTAGAAATGTGTAAAATAAATGATTTTAAAACGGTGCAACCACACTAAAACTTAATATGATGCAACAAACAAAGAGTTAATATTTTACAGAAGTAAGTTTTATTTAAAATTAAAATGTTTTAATAATGACTTTAAATACTGAAATACATGATTTAGAATATATTTATATTAAAATAATGAGAAATATCTATGTTTTTGCTAAAAGTTCTAATATATATATATATATATATATATATATATAAATATACTTCATCACACTTCAGAGCCACCCTCTTTTCCATAGAAATATAATTATAACATAACAATAATAAAATATATTTGAAAGGTCAGAATGGCAACAGCA
Source organism: Rhaphigaster nebulosa (assembly GCA_948150685.1). NCBI lineage: Eukaryota > Metazoa > Arthropoda > Insecta > Hemiptera > Pentatomidae > Rhaphigaster > Rhaphigaster nebulosa. Next base: position 135,889,650 of record OX411306.1, on the reverse strand, counting down.
CAAGTCCTGGACCTTTTGAAAAAAACATTTTCTATATGTTGAAATTAGTAGAACCAGCCATCAAACTCAAGAACAGTATGCTAGCAATACTCATATGCTCTAAACTAAGTGACTGATAGTGATTCAGTGCATAAACAGACATATGATTACAAATATCTCGAACAACTGATTTGTGACATGTACTGTTAATATTCTCAACAATTCATTTACAATCAATATTTTCTGTCAATAAATATAAATCATAAAATAAAAAAAAGTTAAAGAAATAAGGAACACAAAGGGATGAATAAGTTAATAAAATATTCTTTGAATTTGTCAATGCATAACAAACTTTAAAATTTAAATTCTTAAAACAATATCCTAATAACAGAAAGTTAAGCTATGAAAAACAAAACTATATGAAAATTCATAAGAAACATTATTTAATTTTTATGCTTAACAAGTTTATTAACAAGATCAACTATTGCTTTATGTTCAACAAGACCAATAAACTTGTCGATAACAAGTCCATTTTTTATGGCAATCACAGCTGGAACAGCTTTTACTTCAAAAGTATGAACTAGATCAGCATTAGATTCAACATCTACAATTGCCAAGTTAACCTAGAATCAAATATAATGATTAATTTTTAATGCCACAAAAGCTTTAAATAATAAAAATTATCTTTATTTAATATTTAATGTACTTAAAAAATATAAATATATATTATTCCTGTATGTATGCTATATATATATATATATATATATATATATATATATATATATATATATATATATATATATATATATACATATATTTTTTTCTTTTCGGTTGGCTCTATAGACCTTGTAGATCTTTGGCCTTGCGATGTGGTGTTCTTACAGACATTTGTTGCTTGCAGTAGCACAGACAGCCTGGAGGGGGTCACCCAATCTCACGTTGCTGGGAACCATGGTTTTCATGGTGCAGCGGCAGGCTGCTCATTGCTTCATAACCGGCCCCTTTGGGGCCAATTCGGCAGTGTCCTTCCCACCAACTCACTCGGGTTCAAGGACAGTGACGAATCGGTCTAGATCCACGGATTATGACTGTTCGGAGTCAGCAGGCGCACGAGGACCTATATTTCTTTCCCTGAGGCAGACCGTCCATGGACCAAACCTCCGGGAGGCTATTTTATGTCCTGGAAAACCACAACGTGATTCACAATTAAGGTGCACGGGGTAGGGTCATCACTCCTACGCCCGGTCTGTGTGAGTAGCCTCCAGTAGGCTGACGAGCCTCACATACCCGGGGAGAGGGGTGATAAATTTTTTGAATTATTATTACCTTAATTAAATTAAAGTAGTGCCGGTGCCGGGATTCGAACTCACAACCTTTGGGTTTGTGAGTAAGTGCACTTTTGCAAGCGCGCTAACCCGTTCGGCCACCCCGACCCCCTCTATATATATATATATATTACAAATTAAGTCTGACAAAATCTTCGCCATATGCTTATTTATCATTTACAATGTCAGTGATTATATTACCAACATTATAAAATTCTTTTTAGCATGGTACAAGAACATGAAGATACCCAATTATGTGTCAAATGTGGATTATGGGTATTGTTGGTCAATACCTGCTATTAAGTGAAGTTTGGCATTAACAGGAAAATTCACTAGTAGCACAGAAGATAATACTATTTTCAAATATTGGTTGGTTTATGTGAAGTATTAAGCTTATCAAGAAGAGGGAAACTTGAGAGTACAAAAATAGGCCACCTGTTTTTTTTTTCAGATAACCTACGTGTTTTGGTGTTTACGTTATTTCCTTTAAGCCTTAATACACCAAGTAATAATGGAATTCTTGTTTTAATTTATTATTTTTAATAATGAACCTCTCTAATCAACCAAGAAAAAAAATTGTATTCCCTCTTCAAAATTTGAGGTTAATTTTTCAAATTTCGCAGAATCCAAAACTGAATTAAAAAAAAATCTGGTGCGGTGCGCGCATCACACAACTTTCCCTTACTCTCCTATAATAATTTTTTTAATACAATTTTAAAGAGTTCACATAAACACTGCTTCTAATAAACTCAGCAGCATACACATCTTCTCCCACTTAAGTACAATAAAAAAGTTTTTTAAAAAATTTTAGTACAACAATCCTGTACACTACCTATATATTTTAACATTGTCAAGTTGCAAATATATTTCAAAGGTTTCTGGTTTAGTTTCCATGGAAACATTTTCTTTCCATTAAATAATGGAGCAGAAATTATTAAGTTAATTTCCACTTTTGTATTCTTAAATTACTTTATTACAGAGCGTATTGTTTACAACAGATTGGCGGATTGGTGGGAGGAAGTTTGGTCGCATCCGTTTCCTTTCAGATGCGCTTGGTTGCCCATCTAGGGTCTTGTGCTCCTCATAAAATACCCTGTATCATTGCTAATACTGTTCCGATTTTGATGATTCTTTTATTGTTTTTTAGATAATTCAATTACCTTTCATACAATTCTACACATAATTTACCGTAAATTGCATACTTTTTATGCTATGCGCAAATAAAATATTCTTTTCATCATAACTTTTTTCCCTGCAATTACTCGGTGATTTACTACATAAATGAAAAGTTAAAGACCTTTATGAAGAATAATTTAGGCAAGTTTCATCAAAACCGTTAGAGCCGTTTTCGAGAGAATTGTAAAAAAGTGTAAAATCGATGATATAATAGCTATTTCCGGTTAGTCTGATGCGCTGTATCTTTGCTAATACTGTTCCGATTTTGATGATTCTTTTATTGTTTTTTAGATAATTCAATTACCTTTCATACAATTCTGCACATAATTTACCGTAAATTGCATACTTTTTATGCTATGCGCAAATAAAATATTCTTTTCATCATAACTTTTTTCCCTGCAATTCCTCGGTGATTTACTACATAAATGAAAAGTTAAAGACCTTTATGAAGAATAATTTAGGCAAGTTTCATCAAAATCGTTAGAGCCGTTTTCGAGAAAATTGTAAAAAAGTGTAAAATCGATTATATAAAGTTGCACTTCCGGTTAATCGATTTTGACGAAAATGTTGCTGTAACATCACATGCAGGTACCAACCTTAAATACGCAATTTCAGTATCGTATGACTTTTCGTTTTTGAGCTAGACTGTTCACATACACACAGACACACAGACCATTTTGCGAGACTTGGTCATTTGGACTCAGGAGACCTTAAAACATGTATTTCCGTTGAAAACTCGAATTCGAAAATTTTCACGATCGCAATACTTCCCCTTACTATATACTTCGTATATAGGTAAGGGAAAGTAAAAATACATCAGTCAGCCGTCTAAAGTTTATCTTCAAGACTACTGAGCCGAATTTGTTGAAATTTGGCACAACTGTCAATGCTCGATGATCCTCAGAACTTGACAACATCCACCTTTTTTGCTTAAAAACGGCGGCTGATAGAGATTACAAATGTCCATTATCTCAGCCATTTATGAAGATGGATGAAAAATGTAAAAATGTAAAGTGAATAAATTTGTTTCCATTAATTTTGGACCTATAGGCCTTGAAGAAAATTAAGAAAAAATATTTAAAAACATAAAAATTACGGGTGAACAATTTTTTTTACTATGAGAACTTATACAGCAATGTGCCACATGTGATATTAAACAGGTTTCAGAGGCAGAAAAAGACGTGGCACATTGTTGTACCTAACCCAGGTTTAAACCTGTCACTGAAAAAAAATTTTCCTTCTACACCCAGGCAATGTTTCGTAATACATAGATCGGAAGCTGAGATATAAATAGGTATATTGAGTAAAATTTCTATGGCTATAGGTGAATATTGGTAGGAGCTATTAATTAAAACCTTCAGAAATTGGCCCATTCTTGTACCATTTTAAGGTAGATTGATCGTATCTTTATTTTTAAAGTTACCACCCCAACAGATAATGTTGATAAGTAATGTTCTTGACATAACAAGAGCAATCTATGTTACTAAGAAAAGAAATATTGAAATATTAGATGAATATGTATTTGATGTGGTTAGAATTGGCCAATAATATATTTTAATTTATTTCAACATATAATTTGAAAACAGGTAGATGATAACATAAACTATGATAATAAACAAACGCATTGTCCGCCTTATATGATGTAGGCTCAATTTTAGGTACACGGGGTAGGGTCATCACTCCTATGCCCGGCCTTTTTGTGAGTTGCCTCCAAATAGGCTGGCGGGCCTCACATACCCGGGGGGAGGGGAGGGGGATAAATTGCTTGAATTATTTAATTTGATTAAATAAAATTCATGCCATTGCCAGGATTCGAACTCACAACCTTTGGGTTTGTGAGTAAGTACGTTAACCCGCTCGGCAACCCCGCTCCCCATATATATATATATATATATATATTCTTGTAACCATGTCCTGATAAAACTATATATATATATATATATATATATATATATATATATATATATATATATATATATATATATATATATATAAACAGACATATGATTACAAATATCTCGAACAACTGATTTGTGACATGTACTGTAAATATTCTCAACAATTCATTTACAATCAATATTTTCTGTGGACAGTGATATATATATATTACTGTCCACAGACAATACATACATATATATATATATACATATATATATATATATATATATATATATATATATATATATATATATACATATACATATATATATATACATATATATATATATATATATATATATATATATATATATATATATATATATATATATATATATATGGGGAGCGGGGTTGCCGAGCGGGTTAACGTACTTACTCATATTGTCTGTGTATTGTGTATTGTCTGTGGACAGTAATATATATATATCACTGTCCACAGAAAATATTGATTGTAAATGAATTGTTGAGAATATTTACAGTACATGTCACAAATCAGTTGTTCGAGATATTTGTAATATATATATATATATATATATATATATATAGTTTTATGGTTACATGGTCACAAGAATATAAGACATGATATCATTTACTAGTTTTCAAATTACATGTTGGAATAAATTAAAATATATTATTGACCAATCATATACACATTCATCTAACATTTCAATATTTCTTTTCTCAGTAACATTGATTGCTCATGTCAATTGTGTTTATATCATCATTGTATTCATATGTGCTCATGCACGATGCAGTGATGACCCTACCCCGTGCACCTTAATTGCGAATCACGTTGTGGTTTTCCAGCCATAATCCGTGGATCTAGACCGGTTTGTCACTGTCCTTGAACCCGAGTGAGTCGGTGGGAAGGACACTGTCGAATTGGCCCCAAAGGGACCGGTTATGAAGCAATGAGCAGCCTGCCGCTGCACCATGGAAACCAACGTGAGGTTGGGTGACCCCTCTAGGCTGTCTGTGCTCCTGCAAGCAACAAATGTCTGTAAGAACACCACATCGTGTGGCCAAAGATCTACAAGGTCTAGAGAGCCAACCGAAAAGAAAAAAATATATATATAAATATATATATATATATATATATATATATATATATATATATATATATATATATATATATATATATATTATACAAATGTTTTTTAACACACACTCACTGGCATTGGGAGGGGGTGTACAATTTTTAACTTAATATTCTATTTTTATTCTTAAAATTAAGATATGTATGATTTTATTTTGTTAATGGTCGAATATTTCACATTCCTAAACCAATCCACATTTTTTTTGGTAATATTATAAAAACTAATTTTAATGCTTTTAATTTCACTGTTTAGAAGTTACTTACATGTTACAAGAGGCTTTTTCATTATCAATTTTGGCAAAAAGTCCCAAACATTACTCCTTGTGCTGTTCCTTGGCATTATAACAACCGACAAAAAATACGACAATATGAAATAGGAAACAAAAAAAAAATATATGACTCATTATAACAACTGACAAAAAATACTACAATATGAAATAGGAAACAAAAAAAAAATATATGACTAACAGTTTCACTATTTGAACTGAATGTTTCACAATTCACCAAACGAAGACTAACTATAAGCAAGAAATTAATACGTTTTGTGTTAGTTGTTAGTAAACAATTGTTATCTTTATAGCAGGGGCATAACTAGCAAGTGCATATGACATGGACCTCCACCCAGCGGGAACATTGAATTGGCCTTTATAACAACAAAGTAATAAAATTAATAACTAACATTATATTATTAATCATAACACACAGTTCCGCATAATGTTTTATAACACATAATGTTCTGTGCGATTTATTTAATCCTTTCTGATTTCTTCGATATTGAGGTCCACTCTTATGTTTTTGGGGTCACAGTTTTCGAAAACACAATCGATTTTAAGATCCTGTGCTAACACATCGATTTATTTAAACTTTGATTTCTTCGATATTGAGCGTGGAACCATAAAATCAAATGTATTTCTAAAAACAGCGACCCCAAAAACAATAGTGGACCTCAATATCGAAGAAATCAGAAAAGTTTAAATAAATTGATGTGTGAGGACAGGATCTTAAAATCGATTGTATTTTCGAAAACTGTGACCCCTAAAACATAATAGTGGGCCTTTTTTACTTTGCTAACAACTAAGTATTTTCCTTGAAAACTACTCTAATCGTAAAAGTAATTCGAGTATTGCCCATCTCCATCCGTTAGGAGAGGTTTCACTGTTAACGGAATTAAAAATGAGTAATAGTATTAAATACATTTATAATTAAATAAGAATATTTTCATTTTATTTTGCTGGGTTAGCAAATTTTTGAAGATTCAAAACTTCGTGAATATAAGCATTCTTAATGTAACTCGTAATTATGGGAATAAAATGAAACATGGCAACCCCTATCTTATCCTTTCACACTGGCCTCGCCCTCAAGAGCAAGGTGCGAACCGGCAAACATATTATAAGATGAGTGTAAATCAGTTGACACTGAAACTCAGACCAGTTTGGAGCTTTAACAATTCAGAGAACATATTACAACGACAGAGCTGGAACGGTTGGAACTAATATATTATTTTATTGTCATACATCACTAGCATTTAGGAACAGTTAAGTGGCCCATACACTGTACATACAACCTAGCTGATTAAAGGAAAATCAAGTTGACCAACATTAGTTTTGAACGGTCTTTTTCCTGTGATTTTGCTAGTCACTTTTTCGTGTGATTTTGTGTTAGTGATATTGGAGAAAATTGTTTTATGTATAGTCATAATTTCTGCGTTTAGAACAATAGAAGAAATGCAGAAAAGAAAGATTTAGATAAATTAATGGCTTCAAAAATGCCATAATTATTATGAAATATGATGACTCATTAATTTTTATTGCAAGTAGGAATCGACATCTTGTGGAAATAAATAGCACAACACTACAGAAGCGCGAGAGACAATTAATCATAAAGAGCCACGAGAAACTGAAATTGGCATACGGAGGTTGGACAACACGTCAATATACGCTTCAACACGTTGGCACAATATTAAGCCCTGTCCCTAAATATCAAGCTGGTTTGATTTCTATTAATCTGATAGTATATATTTGGTCGCGCAACTTGCCCACACACTGTCTAACTTAAACACCAACACAACCAAGTTATACACCTGGTTGTACCATGTATGGTCGCGGTTGCCTATAGAGCGAGCCGTGCAAGGTGGGACAGAAAATAGAACGAGTAAGTGTTTGATAGAGAAGAGAAGGATTGAAAGACAAAGTTAGTGGAAGAAGGCTTTTTCTAGCTTTTTTAGAATTAGAAATAGTAAGGGGAACAACTACGACTTCAATCCTCTACTCAATATTTAATACCAAGACTTGTATTTCTATGTATTTTCCATGTATATGTACATATATGCATATGCATATCGTAAACATGCATTGAATTGTATTAATATTAGGCTTGTTGCCAAGGACTACTTGAATTATTAAACTAAAAACTAAAAATTTCTGAAGACTGGTCGTTTTCAAGTATAATTCCTAATGCAAAAAATTCAAGCAGAATTCCAGATCTTAAAGACTGCTGGACACCCTGTATTTAGCAACATTGCATTACTAATAAGAGACCACTTGTTATATCAATAATGTGGCCAGCTTATTATAAAAGTTACACAAAAAAAAAAAAAAAAAAAGAATAATAACCAATATTGAACAGTGAAGCTAATAAATATAATTTTTTTATTACCTCCTCAGAACTCTCAAGGAGGTCTCTGAGTTTTGGAGTAAGAATATGACAGGGGTCACACCACTCTGCATGAAAGTTTACCACTACTGGCACAGCCGAATTCATCACCTAAAATAATTACCATTGCAATACTTAAATGTTATGAAAAATTTAATTTAATGAGTTCATATAGTTTTCAAAATGCAAATTTAAGTATTAATAAATGAAATAAATATAACAATCAAATGTCATAATGTAAATGTAAATGTCATTCAAATTAGGATCATGGGATCCCCAAATCGGTGAAAGGCGATATTGAGAGATGATACCATTAGAGAATGGAACTGATGGTGGCTGATCACACTGAAAGGGAATACCCACGGAAAGCTATCCACTGTTGAATGGCACCTTACAGTAAATTGCGTCCTCTAAGACTATTGGGTTTTGGAAATTCATGCTTGCATGTGTGGTGCCAAACTACATAGCTGTGGAAAGGACATTGATTCTCTATGTCCCAATGGCAGGATTCTAAGACTGGCAAGATTGTGATTACAATCTGGACTGCTTATGTGACCCTAAAGCCCAATTTGTCCACAAAATGGGACTCTACATTCTGACCGAATATGAATTCTGAACAGCTGGTAGGCAAACAGTACTACCAGCATTTTGTAGATTTCATCAACAGATGGAAAACATTGGTGGGCTGATGCCATTTCTATCATGGAAACCCCAGAAGAACAATGGAGACTGGAGATGTGCCTTGGAGACCACAGGATCATGATGGCGATAAAGGAGATAACATAGGGGAGAAAAAATCTCCAAAAAAAATATGGAAGAAGATAACCGAGGAGTATACAAATGTGAAATGGAGCTAATGGTTGGTGGCTGCGCATACAAAAGGAGTTCACACCCACAAGAACACTGCAGAGTAGGTGATCGAAACAGGCATCTTATTTGAAACACTGAAGGCCACAATAATTACAATCAAGGGAATCTATGCCCCCATTGAAGACTAAGTGAGTAAACAGAACTCCTTGTAGTTTAAACATTTCATATGAAGAGACCCAGTAGCAGAAAGAATACTCGGAAGAGAACTGAACACAGGAGTCCAGGAAAATAAATTAAGGAAAATTGACACTCAGTGGCATAAGCATAATCCTGTGCAGAGCTACAGCTGCTGAATCCGATGATGCTAAAAGGTAAGAAAGAGGAAAAGAATCTCTTTTATGCATTGTTTACTAAAGAGGTCTAACTGTAACAGAATAGACATTTAAGATAATTATATTTAATTATAAAATATTGTTTTATACTATTGATCATATAGTTTAATTTTGTTCATCACCAAATAATTGAAAGTAAAAATTTGTAAACTACTAAATATCACATGCAAACAGATCAATTTGTGTGTAATATGATTAGTGTTATTATTTGAAACTGTGAAAGAAAAGGTTTGGTTGGCATGCTTTCTGAAAATGTGGTGCAATCTTGATACTTCGACAGTTTGTTAATCCAGCATATTTAGTAATCTGGTGGATGATCTGCCAAATCACATCTGTCAGCACACAAACCCTCTCTTGTACTGTCCTACCTACAAACCTTTGCTCTTTTCATTCTAACCCTTCCTTTAGTATGTATGCGGCACATGCAAGTCCTTTCCCTCTATTGCTTTAAGTTGAATAACCTTACAATTAAATGGTATATATTTTTTTGTTTTTGACAGTTTGTACAGGGTTTGTAACAGTGATAGGTGGGGTGGTATTCCCAACCATTGATTGTACAATATCAACCCATCGGAAACAGGTAACATTAAATTTGGGTAAAAAACAAGAGATAATTCAGAAACTTGAAAAAGGAGAAACCACTAAGAATGTTGCTCAAATTTATGGCGATGGAAGAACCATGATCTATAGACTCAAAGTCAACCATCAACAATCATAAAATAACCCATAAATAGTAATATATACGTCTGCAGAATGGATAGTGTTAATGCTTTTCATAGAAGGTTGCTCAAATTTATGGCGATGGAAGAACCATGATCTATAGACTCAAAGTCAACCATCAACAATCATAAAATAACCCATAAATAGTAATATATACGTCTGCAGAATGGATAGTGTTAATGCTTTTCATAGAAGGTTGCTCAATTGCCGGTTTAAAAAATCCAACTCTTAGCTATGCTTCAATTAATCCTTTACCTTGGTTATTTTGTCAGTGAGTTTAGTTTACTGTTTTACTATAAATTTACTATTTAAAGACAAGTCACCCTGCTTGTCTATTACTTTAAGGGTATGTAATTACTCAGTCTAATATTACTCTAAATGTTTGTATTTATATCCGTCCAAAAAACGTATAAATAAACTGTATTAGATACTATTCTTGTATTAGGTACTATCCTAATACAAGAAATAGAATGACAATTTGTAAATTTGTCTGGTGTTATCAATTTTGAATCATTTAAATGTTTGCAATTTTTTTATCAATTTGACTTCATTTTATAGATTACATTTCATTAAACTTTACTAAATAAAATTTGATAAAGATTATACACATGTGTGAATATTGTATGTTAATAAAAAACAGCCTAAAAAACTCACAATCTAATGAGAATATAAAACCGATGTAAGTAATAAGCTTAACAAAAAAAAAGTCTCACGTAAGTAATAAGCTTAACAAAAAAAAAGTCTCACGTAAGTAATAAGCTTAACAAAAAAAAAATCTCACGGAGGGATATTCCTGGGAGTGTGAGTAAGATAGATGTTATCCTCTAAGGGATAATCCAGAGGACTTGAAGCAAAGAAATATGATTAAAGTGAATGTTCCGAAATGTACATTACACTTGGTTAATACAACAGCGTAGCAGGCACATGCCATTATCAGACGACATTCATCATGAAAAAGCAAAACAATTACATGAAAAATAACAAAGAATGATCTTTGAACAAGCGATGGCTGATTTGACAATTTTAAAAGAAGATTTGGAAACAAATTATCTTGTCTAAGATTGTACAATGTTGTTAAACATATGCACATATATAATTTTTTTTTGTATTATTGATTAACAAGAATTTTTGATAATCCAGAGGTTAACTAGTCTTATATGTATCTAATTATCAAGATTGTACTATAATACAAATTATAAAATTGTGATAAAAAACTAGCCTTATATTTTAAAAATAATCCTACTTTTCAATAATGCACTAAATGATTAAAAAATATTTCTCACCTTTTCATCAAATTCTCTACTGCTATTAATGTTAAAAGATTTATATCTTACAAGAGGCTGTTGGAGCACTTCTCTAGCACGAAGCAGAGTCAATAATCGAAGAGCTATCAACAACAAAAGATACTAAATTATTTGTTATATATAGTTGTTTAAAAAAATAACAAAATTACAATACAACTAATTAATTATTGCAATAATTTAGTAATTGCTAATATAAAATATAGTGTTAACTGAATATCAAACAAAGTTTGTGAAGAACCCTAGCAAATCTACAATCCTCTTCCACTATATTTTACCCTCGGCTACTTTCTTCCATCTCCTAACATCCATATTTCTAAGGACCACTTTCGTGTCTTCCAGTCTTACTGGCTCCTAGGGATGTGAATATCAATAAAAAATATCAATATATACTGTATCGATAGTTTTCTAATATATCAAAATAGTAGTTCAATATATATATATATATATATATATATATATATATATATATATATATATATATATATATATATATATATATATATATATATTGTAAGATCCTAAAAAAGGGCTCTTTTCTTTTATTGTATAATACCTTTAAAAAGGGCCCTTCTGTATGTCATTAACAATTAATACGTGATATCTCTTAAAAGAACACGTTAGTTTAATTAGATACTAAAAATTAATGTAATTCAAGGATTTATTGTAACACGCGGAACAGCTGTTAGTCAGGCCGGCAGAACCACCTTGATCGAAGGCCGGTATAGAAATGACAAGGGCTGTGGACTGCGAGAGATGGTTGGCAGCACGAACTACTGGCCGCCAGGTGAACTAGGGCGCACTGTATCAGCTAGCGAGGACCTTTTTGGTCAAGGGCTGGCATAGAAATGACAAGGACTGTGTACTGCGAGAGTGGGTGGATAGCACTATCTGTCCACCACCAAGTGAACTAACTCACTGTACTTTTAGTAGGCTTGTATTTATCAACAATTAAATTATATGTAAGATAGTTATTAACTTTTAATGTGTTTTAAAATGTACTGTGATAAATATTGTACTTATAAAAATAAAAATCCAAGAAAAATGTATATATGTTAGACTTCTCAAAATAGAGATTTCGCAGCAGTCATAGCACACTGGTATAAATAGAGCTCCGATTTACTGGCAAAATCAGAACACCTTCGGGTCGAAGCTTAGCAAGAACTAGTGTGGCTGTCTGCCAGTGTTCTCTTTTCCACCCCTACCTCTCTCTCTCTTACCTTGTCCCTTCCTATGCTTGATTAGTTAGCGCCTTCAGCTGCCAAGGTCCATGCTTATCCCTTGGAACTAACCCCGGCAGCCACCCGACTGGGTAAAGCCAGCGTTGTGCTATCAAACTCTCCTCCTTTCCTCGAGTAGTCGGGCTAGTACCCTGCCTCTCAGCACCTCTACCTCCCTTCCTTCTTGAGTGGTCGGGCTAGTACCCCGGTTCTCAGGATCCCTCGAGATTGTCAGGCTAGTAACCTGGCACTCGGCCTCCCTTCTCTCCTTCCTCCCTCGGGTAGTCCTTGCTTGCTTAGTTAGCGCCTTCAGCTGCCGAGGTCCATGCCTATCCCTTGGAACTAACCCCGACAGCCACCCAACTGGGTAAGGGCAGCATCGCACTGGCAAGCTACCCCCTTTCCACCCCTCTTATCTTTTCACCCCTCTAAAATAAGCACTTCTGGACAGAAGAGAGTAGTAGGTAGGCGAATTACTAAACCGAGAGTGATCCCTCTCACAACTAAGGTAACCTTGTGGTGTGTCTAAGGTAAAAGACAGCTAGAGAAGCGACCGACAACAAAGGGCACATCGGGGGTGAAGAAAAGTACTACAATTGGCATCCCTTGTGGGGACCGTGAATAAAATGATTACAATATATATATATATATATATATATATATATATATATATATATATATATATATATATATATGTGTGTGTGTGTGTGTGTGTGTATAGATATAAAAGGCGATATTTTGAGGCTCTACATTTTTAATTTTTTAAACCTCTCCTTTGAAAGGAATTCAGGGATGTTGGAAAAATATGAAAATATCAATACAAGGTTCTTACAAAAAGTTTTTGTGCATAGAATAAGTTTTATTTAAATTTCAGTATAAAATCTAGACATCAAAATTATTCTTCAAAATATAGTCCATCATTGCCAATTACTTTAATCCATCTTTCTACCAGAAGTTGAATTTAGTTGTCCTTGGTTTTCAAGGCAGAAAACTCATCACATCCTGATTCGACATTCCTGTTGTTTTTGAAGCCTTAAAAATATGTGATATTGACCTTAAAAGACCATAGCCAAACAGTGCAATGTCAGGATTGTAAGGAGGGTGGAGTAAGATGCTAACACGCTCCATTTCTGAGAATATTTCGTTGATTAAGAGTGAGCGATGGGCAGGAGAATGGTCCTGCTGAAACATCACTTTAATTAATATGATTGACCAAAGCAGGGGAACCCTTTTTTAATACTCTATATGCTCTTTCAAGTTGTTCACAGTAAAGCTAAACATCAATAGCCCTGCTATCTGGAACCATATTAAAGTGCAAAACCTCCCCATAATTCCACCAAACACAAAGCATTGCCTTGAAGACTGTTCCCAGAATTGAACCATCTGAACCAAAACGCTACAGTATAACGATACCCCACATTTTCACCTTCGACCGCACAAGTTTCCTCAGCAACTGCTTTCGCACTTAATGCTTATTTCCAGTAGTGCCTCAGAAGACCACAAATGACAATTTTTTCTTTCAGGATTATCAGTGAAATTTATAAAATGGAATGAAAGGGAGAGACAGTTGGTATACATAATTAAATAAAGGATTAGTCAAAGTAGAATAGGGATTAAAATAGAGACTTTAATGTCAACAATGAGTTAATGCAGAAAGACTTTTGTAACAATCTGGTATTTTAAAAGAAATATATCAATATTTTTGTCCAATAGTATTTGTAATTATTATGTAGTAATTTCGAAAAACCTAATGACAGTTAGGTGGCACATCAAATCGTGAAAACCATAACTCCCCCATCTCAAAAAAAATAATAATAAATATTTAAAAATAAATAATCAAGAATTTTTTTCAATTAACTAGTTGAAATTAGCATTTAATATCAATTATCTAATATGCCAATTATATCAATTATCCGATAGAAGATTATGCCGAAATTATTTCAAAAGTTATCATTTTAATTAAAATAATCATTTTTCAATAATAATATAAATGTAGGCATTCATATAAACATTACATAATATTAATTCCACAAATTAAACAAAAAACATTCATTATTTACAGCAAAATGATTCTTCAGGTTTTGCAATGTTACACGTTTACAGATTACAGATTTTATAATGTTACACTTCTTGTAATTTTTTAATTCATTCATTTTTAATAAATCCATTCTAAAGTTTTAATAAAAATAAACTGTTCACTGAAAGATTGCTTTTGTTTTTTCTTCTGCAGTTTTGTGTAGAACTCTGTAAAGATTTTGAATACACAAGAAATTATGCAAGTAGGTATTCAACAAGAAATGGAGATATTGATGGTCAAACTGACCTCAGCTTGAAAGAATAATAGGAAAGCAAAACTATTGAAACATTGGATTTTTATTTATTCATGTATATATGTATGTGAGAGAGCTTCTCCTGCTATCCCCATCCAACCGGCCTATGCTGAAGCTGGTTTGGGTCGGAAGTATTTATCACTATATTACAAACAAATTTACTTTTAAAAAGGGCAGAGCGTAGTGGTCTTAGCGGGCAGCGTAAATATAGGCTGAAAAAGGGCTGAAGTGGGCCGGTCCTAGGGGGCGCTCTGCTTCAAGGGTACTAATTCTGATATTGAAGTAATATTTGATACTAATTGGTGGATAATTTTTAACTTAAAATTCTGAAAGAGCTGATCTACAGTCTCTTGAACGGCAGAATTTGATCTACTATAACTCGTGATCCTGATGAGAACCAATTTTAATATTATGGTAATAATTACAGTATAAGTTTAAACTTGAAATTCCGAAAGTGCCGGACCAGCAAAATGCACCTTTCTATAAATATGCTTTGCAGTTGCATGTTCAACAAAAACAAGATCGTAATATTTTCAACACTTAAAATAGACGGCCTTAATGGTTGGGTGAAAAAATAACCTTGGTATTTTTTTGGTTTGGAAGAAAGCAATACTACATTACTTAGATCAATATTACATTAGTTTAAAATAAATTGATATCAACTAACAAATAATAAAAATCTATGAGAACCGTTGACTCGGAATTTTTTGTCTAGAAAGAATATTGATATCTACATATTTTTATTAATGCCAATAATTTTTTATCAAAATCGGCAATGGACACATCCTGCACACCCCTTGTGAATGCATTTCATTGCTAAAATTTCAAAACTTTGATCAAATTTTCTTAGTCCAGTCATCCAAATGCTTTGAAAAAAATGGATTAAACTGTTCAACTACTCCTTTCATTAAAATTTTAATTTTACTCCTTTTATTTTTTATGCTTTTAAAGGAATTAATAGCTAAGAATGGGAAAACTACATGATTCACTTCTCAGTTAAAAAAAAGAAAAGTGAATGGCCTGAGGATGGAGTGATTCAGTTTTCTGAACTACCTCTCTTTTTTCCGGTTAGAGAGTAGAAAGAGTGAATTTGAATCAATTAAAAAAACTACTTGTATGAATTAAGACATGAACAAATGACTTTTTTAATTTTACTACTTCTCTGTGGTTCTATGTTGATACCGAGGGCAGCTTACCCCAACTTTAATCGGTGATAAAATTTGAGCTCTTCTTCTTGAATATACCTTTTAATCTCAGGTTTTTTCAGAATCATTTAAAGTACTTCTTTCAGTGCTTCATTGATCATTTCAGAGGTCATTGATTTTTATAAATTATTCTCAAAACTGAAAGGGAGTATACAAGAGCTTTTATTTCCTTAATTGCAGCCGGAGAGACAGGGCATCGAAAGATGAGGATAAAACACCCCTTCTAATGAGGACCAAAATGTATTAAAAAAAAAAAAAACCTGTACCACTACAACCCGTGAAGGGTCTTGGGGCTCAGTACTTGGGGTAAGGACCATACTGTTTCTAAGCCAACGGTTGTGTAAGGAGGTGATTTGGCCGAGATCACGCTCAACCGCCAGGTTTTTCCCCCAATTAAGGGTACCCACTTTATAGAGGCTGGGTGAGCCCCAGGAGGGTCCCCCGATCCCACAGGGTCGATCCGCGACTGAATGCAGAATAAATAATTACCTGTCTAAGCCGGTCTCGAACCCGGGACCTTGAGATTAGTAGAGCAGTGCCTAACCCATTGAGCTACCCCGCTCCCCCAAAATAAACCTGTACCACCACTACAACCTAATAAGGGTCTTGGGTTCAGTACTTGGTAAGGACCATACTGTTTCTAGGCCAACGGTTGTGCAAGGAGGTGATTCGGCCAAGATCACGCTCAACCGCCAGGTTTTTCCCCCAATTAAGGGTACCCACTTTATAGAGGCTGGGTGAGCCACAGGAGGGTCTCCCGATCCCATAGGGTTGATCCACGGCTGAATACAGAATAAATAATTATCTGCCTCAGCCGGTCTCGAACCCGGGACCTTGAGATTAGTAGCGCAGTACCTTACCCACTGAGCTACCCCGCTCCCCCAAAATGTATTAAGTATCTTAAATTGGTACTAAACATAGAATGCCAGACAAACAGCTACCATAACAGCACCAAAAACGTGTCTCACTCTTAAAATATTAAGTAATTAACAAAATAACACAAACATATTCTAGTTGATAAATAATGTCCATATCGTACATCCTAATGAAGTTTGTTCAACTGATTTCTTAACTCATCCATTTTACAAGTAAATGTCTCTAACTGTGAATTTAGATCTAATAAAACTTGACATCAAAGCTGGTTGAAAACTATTTTAAGCAGAATATTGCCAAATTCCTGAAGTGGTAGTCAGTAAATGACAACTGTCTATAGAAGAATATACAGAATTCAAAAATATGAAATAATAAAATTTAAAAAAAAAAATAAATAAACATTATAAAGTAGCTTGGGTAATATACCTTTCATTGTGAATAAACCACTACAATCTAAGTAAAGTAGGTCTGGTCTGAGCCATAAGGGTGTCAACACAAAGGAAGCAAAACCCAACAATAGTAGATATAGTTAGTAAGGCAAGAAGGCACAGTCTAGCAATAAAGTGAGGATCTTCGATCTGAAATACATTATTGATAACCTATTAAAACTATTAAACATCTCTCATTATTTGTATTTAAATTAAAAATGAATAAAATAAGAGTTCAAATTCAACAAAAAAAAATAAAAACATTTAGGACTATATAAACATTAAATCCATAATTAATTACAATACCTGTTCCCAAATAAGTCATGGAGATAAAAAACACATATATTATCCTATACTTAGTTCCCAAGTGATAATTAAAACACTAATATTAATTTTATATTCATATCCAATTCTAAGCAAGAAGACAGTTAAATAATAAAACAATACATTGCATTAATAAGTAGCAGGGACAACACAATGACTTGAGTTCTATTAATATCTACTCTTATGTTGTCATAAATCAGTTAAATGAGCCTTTCTCCAATTAGAATTTCTTAGGTGAATGGTTTTAGAGGTTCCTTAGGCTCTATAAATAATTTAACTAAGTCGCTTTCCAAACTTTATCATTTGTTTTGAAAAAATTAATTTTCTAATCCCACATTCAGCACTTTAATAAATTAGAATAACAAATATCAAAATCAGAAAAAAATATAAATTGATAACATATGCAACTAGAATTACTGAGTCTATAAAACAACTATGACAAGGCAAGCCACAAGAGACATGAAATTAAAATAATTTTTTTTAAATTGTAAGAATTATTTTCTCTATATACACTCATGTATGAAAGTACAATATTTTAACCAGATATGATTGTAAAAATTATAGGCTTTTAACCTAAACTTAAAACAAAACTTGGTCTCCAAAAGAATATAAAAAAAAAAACATAAACCCGGAAAAATTAGTCAGTATAAAAGATATAAAGACAGGAGAATCGGTAGAGGAGTAAAACTGACCTCATAAACATGAAAAAGTGAGCTAACATGATGATATACTTTCCATTAAATGCATAAGAAGCAAAAAAGAGAAAAAAATATTTGTTAAAATAAGAATATCAGGTAGTCTTCAGGTATCATTAGTGTTGGTCAAAAGGACTTAAGTCATCATTTTTAAGAACAAAGTTTTTACATCTTCTTGACCAAAAATGTCTGATTTTTTCATTGATAGAAATGGCTTAACATGACTAGTCTGAGCCTAAGCATTTTGCACCAATGAAAAAATCACTTTTATGATCAAGAAGATATAAAACTTTTTTTCAATTCAATTTTTTTTTTTAATATTTTGGAAAATTAAATATAATTTGCAATGAAACTTTTTTTCAAAAAAATTATTACTGAAGCCCTTGTGACCTAACACCAGTGATATATTACTTGTATCAATTATGTTTTTCTATCTTTTCTGAAGTCCATTAGAACAAAAGATCAAAAAAGGAACTAAAAAATATTAAATATTAATGAGAAGGAAATTCAGCTATAATACTTGACTGCCAGCAAATTAAGTGGTCAGCAAAGCACGTGGTCATCAACCCTCATTTATCCCGGACTAACTGGGACCAAAGGCAATAAGTAAAACAAGATCCTTAAATAAGCAACTTGCTGTTTTTTACGATAAAAACTATTTATAGCTGGTGAATCAATTGACATTATATCCTGTGACACTCTAGTGTCAATCAACTCGTCTTTCTTAAATCCAACAAAAACATTTGATTACCATAATTGATTGTACAATCTAGACAGGAACTGTACATTGAAAATTATTATGTGAATATTAAATGAAAAATGTCTAAAAATCTGATTTGGATAAATGAGTTTTACTTTATTCAAACTAAACTATTTTAGCAATATAATGATTTTATCAGTGACAACAAGCCATAGAGACAAGTGCTATTCTTGATTTCCTGGGCTCAAAGAACATTTAAACACTCCTTCACCTGAATGTTTTAATTATATCATTATCAACTAGAGCCATAAAATATTGATAAAGTGCAGTTATCAAAAATAATATTTGCATAAGCTAAAATAAAAAGCAATCAGATAATACCTTTAAAAATAGAATTAACATTCAACTATTACATTATTCATTTCATAAAGCACATTAATTTACTAAAAGATAAAAACTTATGACATTAATACAAAATAATTGTTGAAATAATGCTAAGCACTGAAAAATGAAATGCATTAAAAAGTATGCTCCCTCTAGCAAGCTTACTTAAATTAGTAAAAAATACGTAAATACATAAAAAAGTGTAAAGCATTTAAATTATTCCAAACAACATTTAATGAAACTATTGCTGCAAAATAAAGAAGGCAGGTTGAACCAATATGTGCATTGGGGTATCAAGCATAAAATGAACAGTTTTTCATTATAAATAACTAATAAACAATGTCTAAAGCTAAATTTGTAGAGTAAATAAATTTAAAAAAAACTAAATAAATACAAATTAGGTCTCAAAGAGAATCATTAAGCTTTTGGTGGTTACAAACTAAACACAAACAAATAGTGCATCAGAACTTAATAATGACAAACCTTATGTATACTGTTAGAAGCTTCATTACTTCTTGGAATCAACAAAAGTATGGTTATGAACACAAAAGAAAATGCAATGAATATTGGTCCAACTTTAGTTTGGGTTCTTAGAGAAATACAGCATAAAACAAATGAAACAGCCAACAAAAATAGGATAATAAAAGTTCCAATACCCACTCCAAATACAAGTGTCATTCTAAGCACGTTTACTCTTGACTGATAAGGTTAATTATTTCTTAATTAAAAACCAGTCGTCAAATAACAAATAACCTTCTGGTCGGTTAAGAACAATCAATAATGAGTAAACATATAAAATAACACTGGATGAATTTAAACCAAGATATGAATATGATCTAATGAGAATTCAAAGCCATAACAAATAATATAAAACAGAGCATTTAATCAAGTCCACATAAATGACAACCTACAGTGAGATATTTTCAACCCCTGATACGAACAGATGATCAGTTAGTAAGTTCACTATTTTTGACTTAACGAAATCGATTGTTGAGCGAGTTGTATTATACTATCAAAGGTGCGTTCACACATTGGCCAAACCTTGGCAGATCAAATATGTAAAGGAGATAGTTATGCTTGGCTTGCCTGTGTTTGAGTTCGATCCGGCTCTTGCGGGAAGCGCCATGTAAGTACTAGTGCTCCACATTGGTGTCTAATTTTTTATTTAGGATATGCTTTTATTTTATATTTTTAATTGTTTCTTACAAAATAAAAATAGTTCAAACCCAAAATTAATCGCTGATATAGCCAGAACAGTAGCGTGTAGATATGTTAATTTGCTAAGCTTCCGGACTGGGTTTGTCTGTGTTTGTGTCCGAGTCAGTTCTTGCGAAAAGCGTCACATAAGCGCTAGTGTTGCATCTACACATTGGAGTATATAAATTTATGTAAAGTATATGATTTTTTTTTTATAATAGTATATATTTATTATATGGTTTCGTTATAATAGTTTAAACTGAAATTAACAGCAGACAAAAGTTCGAAAAGCCAATACAGTAGTGTAAGGATAGGTTAGTTTGCTAAGCTTCTGTAAACCCCCTATGACATTTGCTATTTGGTTTGGCTTGGGACTTGCCATAGTTTGCCAAATATGTGAATGCTCTATCTATGTACATCGATAGCTACTAATAATATATCGATAATACTGTGTCAAATATTTTCCCGCGTCTTAATTGACTGATATTAAAATATATGATTTCAGTGTTTTGACTTTATACATCGCCTACATCATGGATGAAACTAAGTAAGTTTTTGAATGGATTTAAAGATGGTTAGATTTAGGCCTTAAAAGTTACAGCCTTATTTATTTGGAATTATGTTATCTCAGTGTATTTTGATTTCATTGAACATATTAGTATTATAAACTTCCTCAAACCAGGTAAAAAAATTTGAGTTCTTTCCTAAGAACTTCATTATAAAACACTAAAAAGTTAACTTCAAGATATCAATTCTTAACTTTTTATTCCTTTATGGATTTAAGTTAAATATTAGAAAATGCTAACGATTTTACCTACTTAGGAACAGTTATTAGCAAGACGGGAAAGATAGCCCAGGAAATTTCAAGCAGAATAAGGAAAGCAAATGAGGTCTATTATCAGATTTGTAACACCATTGTAGATAAACGTGAAGTAAGCAAGCAAGTCAAACTCCATATTTTTAAAGCAATATTTCTCCCTACCCTGATGTATGGAAGTGAGAGTTGGGTTGCTAGTGATAAGAATATCAACCGAATCAATGCAGTAGAAATGAAATACCTATGCAGAGTAGCAGGTAAAACAAGAAGGAATAAAAGAATTAGAGAAGAACTATAGATTACTGCATTAATGGATACCTTGCACAAGCGACAACTGAGATGGTTCGGACACGTATGCAGGATGAGTCAGGACCGAGACCCACGAAAGATAATGGAGGCCAGACCTACTGGCTTAAGACCTCGAAGAAGACCCAGGATTGCCTACAATGAATATATACGCAAGTTGGGAGAAAAGAAGGGGAAGAATCTTGTTCAAATGAGACAACTCACACAAGATTGAGAGTAATGGATGAGATGGGTTGAGGCTCCTCCACACTGAAAGGTACAAGGAGGAAGGAAAAGAAGAAGGATTTAAGTATGTTGATTTTGTAGTATTGAGCTAACAATAATTTGGTTTAGCAGAATATAAGTTATGCAGAAATAATTTTTAATTCTCCTTTTATGGATTTATAATACTTACTATCCCCTTCTGGTTAGTAGGGCTTTAAGTAATTAAGAACAGTTATCCATGATAACTGTTTTCGGGACTGGAGTAATTTTATATTTTATAGTTTTAATGAAGTTACTCTTTTATATAGCTGCTAAATTATTTATGGTGTAACACCAGCTGTAGCGAGAACCTGTATGCCAGAGGGGAAAAAAATGCTAGGCAGGGAGGAAAAAAGTAGATACCTACTTCTGGCTGACAATGCACCATATACATTCATTCACTAATCAGAACAGGATCCTACTAGCTGCTGTGAACAGCATTAGTCTACTCAATATGCCATGTCAATTGGATAAGAATGAGCACAATTATAGTGCTTTTATTTTTCCATTATATATATCTATGTTAGTTTCCAAGGTTTTATCTTTTTTTTTTAATTGTATCAAATTTTCTTTCTCGCGCTAGAAGTAATGCTTTTCTTTCTCTTTGCATCTCTTTTACTTTTAAATCCTCCCTTTCCACTTATGTCCCTTTATTTAATAACATAATAATCACCAGCGACTTCAACACTAATCTGTCCTATGACTCTCCTGATAAATCATACTTAGTAGACCTCATCCACTCCCTAGACTTTTTTATCGTACCCTTTCAATCTACCCATCATATCCAGTCCTCAAGTATATGGCTTGACCTTTTCATAATTGATTCTTCCCAAAAATTATTATCCTCCTCTTTTAATCCTGTCTCTTTTCTCTCATACCTTGTCGAGATTTCCTATAACATCCCAACTCCTAAACTCTGAAAATCGAAATCCTTTTCTTGACTCACTATCTCAATCCTTAGAACCTATCTTTTCCTCTTCTTCCATTGATGAAAAGGTGGAATGCCTTTCATCTAATCTTTCCGTATTCCTAAATCACCATGCACCCCTTATTGCCTCCACTTTCAGACATCCCTCTGCTCCCTGGATTAATTCAGAAATTAGAGAGTTGATGAAGAGACACTACCAGAAGTCGTTTCAGACTCAAACATCCATTGATTATTCCTCTTTCAAGTCCTTTCGAAACTTCACCCAATCTTCCTTATACCATGCCAAGGAATAGTATTTTCATAATTTCTTATCACAAGCTCATCCTAGCTCCAGGTGTTAACTTCAAACCCTGTACATATTTAGTTGACATCTGCATGATGGTATAGAAGGATCAATCTCTAACTGTACATATTTCTCTGTTTATCCTGATGAACTTAATTTCTATTTTGCCACTTCTCTTCCTATACCATATACTTCCCAATTCTGCATTCCACAAAGTTCTTTTAACTTCTACTTCCTAAATATTTCTCCTGAAGACTTGCTCTCCTTTATCATTAAGTTCAGAACTAATGACTACGTCATGGATCAAATTCCTGTGAAAATAATTAAACTATCTTCCTATCCATTTTCCCAACAGCTCAAAAAAAGTCATAGTTCATCCATTGAATTAAGTCTCAGCTCCCTCCATTGTTTCTGACTTCAGACTTACTCCATCCTCTCCAACTTATTAAAATCACTCCAAAGAATGGTTCACTCCTAGCTTAATAACTTCCTTGAGCAAAAAGCTCTCCTCAATCCTCTCCAGTCTGGTTTTAGATCCCAATATTCCGCACAATCTGTCTTGTTCAAAAATTACGCAATACTTTCAATCCTCCATAGTACTTAGTTACTTAATCTCCTCCTAGTTTACCGCCTGGGGCAGTGTGAAGGTCCTTTCTGTAGAGCTTAATCCATTCTCCTCGGTCCTACGCCAGCTCCCTTTTCATTCTCCAATCCTGATTCCTGGCTCCCAAACACAAGGCTCCCAAAAACGCCTCCCAAACACCTTCCTCCCAGGTTTTCCTAGAGCGTTCTTGTCACCTTCTTCCATCCACCTTCAAGTCCTAGATCAGCCTAGCTATTCTCTCGCCTGCCATTCGTAAGACATGTCCAAACTAATTCTCCTCCAGAGATTCCTGTAATGATTTTAGGCCGAGATTATTCTATATCGTGGTGTTTCTCACCTTGTCTCGGCGAGTTTTCTTCAATTTTCCAGAGGAATCTCATCTCCATTGTCTGGAGTTGGCTTGTATGCTTCCTGGTTAGGGTCCATGACTCATTGGAATAAGTTAGGATATGCAGAAAATTTGTCTTGTATTCCAATCTTCTTGGTATTTTTCGAGACTTCAGGCTTTCCAACATTTTTGTAGGGCAATAATTTTGTAGGGCATTAAATAACCTCCCTGCTGCAGCTATTCTCTCCCTTATTTCACAATCTATGATGCCTCACTTATGTATATATGCTCCAAGGTATTTGAATGCTTCAACTGCCTCCAGCTCTTGCCCTTCTAGTCTGATTACTTGGACTCCAGGGACTTGGGTTTTTCCCATTCTCATCACCTATGACTTTTCAGCACTAACTTTCATATTAATATGGGTCATATTTCATATTAATATCTTTCTGTAGAATCCTAAGATTGAACTGAAAGTCTCTTGCGTTCCTTCCAAATACCTCTATATCGTCTGCGAAGGCAAATATATTTAAATAGATCGCTTGCATGTTTCTATATCCTATATGGAAACCCCTCATCTTATTCTTAACATTCTTCAATGCCGTATCTAATACCACAATGAACAGGAGTGGGCTTAGGCTGCATCCTTGCCTGTAACCGGTCGAAGATCTAAATTCTTTGGAGCTGTGGTTGCAGGTTCTAACGAAATTTCTACATTTAGCAAAAAGACTTAATATTGCTTTCCGGAGTCCAAGTGCCACACCTTTTTCCCGTAATGCCTTTCCAATATCCTGGACATTAGCCCTGTCAATAGCTTTAATCAGATTGACAAAGCAAATGCAGCAGGCTTCCTTATCTTTATCTATGAGCATCTCTGAAGCCTGCCTGATTGCAGATATCAGATCCTTGGTGCTCCTATTTTCCCGGAACCCATATTGTTCTTCTCCTAGCATTGATTCCACAATACTTCACAATCTTTTTTCTAAGATTTTTGAGAAGACTTTACTAAGGATGCTCAAAAGTGAGATTCCTCAATGATTTTTGCTTTCCCTACTGTTTCATTTTTTAAATATAGAAACAATTATGGAGACTTCCCAGTCTTCTAAGATCTTCTTTGCCTTCCATACCAAATTGAAAAGGTGCTTCAACATTTTCATTCCTTGGCTTCCTAGTTTCTTAAGCATCCCTGCCCATTTCTCTAAGCATCTCGTAAGTTTTCTAAGCCATCGTTTCCTACTGCCTTTCCCATCTTAAGTGTGGCTACGGCTTCCAAAATTTTTTCCTCATCCAAGTAGTCATCTTTTTTCAGAGCTTCATCCTCGGTGAACGCATTTCCAGGTTGCTGTTCTTCCTCTGTCCTCCTTAGATCCGGTTTTAGCAGCTCACTGAAATATTGTTTCCTTCGTTCCATTACCTTTTCTTGGTCTGACAGGATTGTACCATTCTTGTCTTTTATAAACTTCAGTATGGGATCTTTACCCTTCCTGAGAGATTTCAAGGTCTTATAGAGCATCTTCTGGTTGGCCCTGAAGTTTTCTTCCATCTTCTGTTCAAGTTTCTCCCAGGAGGCTCTTTTGGCTTAAGTGACCATTGATTTTACCCCTTTCCTTTACCTCTTGTAGACCTGGTAATATTCCTGTGTTCCACTGGCTAGGTATTTTTTCCAGAGTTCTTTCTTTTTTTTAACTGCTTCATTAACCTGGTCATTCCACCATGGTGTTCTTTTATTTCACTCTTTTTTCAAGCTTTTGCCACAAACATTTTCTGCGGCTGTCACCAGTAAAGATTTGAAGACTTTCCAAGTCATTGCTGTCCCACAGGTATTCTGCTTTACCCACCATTTCTTCTATTTTCTCCTTGAAGTGGATAGTACCATAATCTTCCCTGAATTTGTAGGTTTTGATTTTGAACCCATATTGTATATGCCTTTTTCTTGGGTGTTGAGATCCTCTTGTAATTATCATGTCCAGCTTAAGTGGATAGTGGTCGCTGCCCAATTCATACCCTCGTTGGATTCTTGTGCCCTTGACAGTCTTCCTGCTCTCCTGCTTTATTAAGAAATAATCAATTATTGATTTTTCATGTCTTGGGGGGTCTTTTTGGTGTATTATGGATATCCTTGTGGGGATAGAACGTATTTGTCACCAAGAGGTTATTCTCAAGATAGAACAAGAGAATTCGCTGACCATAGTCATTTATTACATCCTCTCCATGGCGGCCTAATACTCTTTTCCACAATTTCTAATCATTGCCTACCTGACCATTAAAGTCTTCCATGATTATTGGGGTGAATCTGCAGCTATCTAGTTCTTCTTGTAACTTTTTGTTTGTAACTTGTAACTTGAATTGTTCTTTATAAACACTAACTGCACTAACTACACTGGCATCGTTGTTTGGACCATTTGCGATAAAGATGGTATATATTGTGTGCTCTAAAGAGAGCTGTCATTGATCTGCTGTTAACTGCCTTCCAGTTCTTAATATTTGGGATAAGATTCTTGTGGAAGAGACATCCTACACCGTGTTTTGCCATTTCTTTTTGACCAACTTCAGAGTATAACAGTACATGATCACGAATATTTGCCTCCCCCATTCCTTTCTTCTTAGTCTCTGTTATTCCTAAGAAGTTCACTTTTGCCTTTCACATTTCTTCTGCCAATTTCTCCTTCCCACTGATACCTCTGATGTTCCAGGATGCAAATCTAAATGTCCGTTTTCCATTCCGGGTCATATTCCTTGTAATCTGATCGGCTCTATTCATTGTGTTTCTCGTAATAATTTGTATCTCGGGTGAGTGGGTAATTAGCCCGCTTGCATCCAAAGCCTGATGGAGGGGCTGCCTCCTTTTAGCTTTCAGGCAAGCTACCTTTTTAACGTTTTTTCTCGTAGGAGAGGTCGCCCTAGGGTATGTACTGTAGTTGGCCTTATATTGAGTGTAATTGATTTGTTTACTGTTCTGGTGAGTATACATGGTGTACTGAACTGTGGTAACCCATGGGGGCACTACTCTCCAAGTATCTGCATGCAACAGTTACTTCTTGCAGAACAGTCCTTCATAGACCAACAGAAAATCACTATCCATGTTCTTTTCGACTTTTCAAAAGCCTTAGATTCTGTTAATCATGAGATCTTCCTTTCCAAACTCTATGGCCAATAGCGTTTTAAAGTGGTTCCTCTCCTTCTTATCCCTTCGTACCCAAACAGTTTACATTCCTACTAAGCCTCCTTCCTCTTCCCTTCTACTAACATGTGGGGTTCTTCAGGGATCCTCGCTCTCATCAACGCTTTTCTCTACCTTTAGTATTAATTTCCTGGTTCAACAACAAGGCAATAACCATATTTTCTAAATCACCCAAAAATCCATTGCTATCCTTTAACATTTCCTAAGATTTCATGATTCTATGTCCTCAAAACTTGACAGCTCCTAGTTTCATCCCTCATATTCCCCCACCTCGATTATGGTTGACTATTATGCGGGGAACTGTCTGGTGTGCATGAGGTGCAGCTGAAGAGACTAATGAATTGTTTCATTAGAGTTGATATCCGCATGATGGTATAGAAAGATCAATCTAATTAGGGATTGATAAATTATTTGCCACTTTTATAATTTTATTTTTATTGAAAACTAGTTTCGAATTTTATACATCATCTTCAGTTCTAAAAACACACAAAAATTCAAAAATGAGCAATTCAAAATACAGTTTGTTATTATTATACATATTACATTAAATGTAATATAAATTAGTATTTTAAAACATTTGCGAATTATGAATTTAATTAAGAAAAGAAATCAAATACATGTTGGTACTCACCAAGGCTTAAGTAGATGATATCTATTATACAAATAGAAAAGTTTGTACTGGTTTGTCCTCGCACTGAACTAGCAATGAAAGAAAAGTGGGGTGGGGTGTTTATAGGTAAACAGTTTAAGGGTCGGGGTTTTTCCAGTAATTCCGATGAGTAATAGTTTTTTCTGTTATAGATGGGAATAAATTTAAGATTGGACTATTGGAGATATTTATTTGGTCATTTAAGCAAAGATCTGGGTTGGATTTGAAGGATTTTATTATTTCAAGTGCTTCATATATATTTAATTTCAGACTGTTAAATTAGATTCATGTGTCTCCAGGTACTCCCATGTACAATTTTGATAATGTAATTGAAGATGTAATATAATACTGCTATCAGGTCATATGCACACACACATGGCACTATATTTTAAGGAAGAAGCTGGTCGGGAGGTGCGGTCAAAAACTAACACTTTAATAAATAATACTTATTTATTAAAGTGTTACTTTTTGACAAAACCTCCCGACCAGGATTCATTTTCACGGGTCTCCAGGCGCTCCCATATCTTCAGTTGGTATACCAGGTGGCTCTACACAGTTTTTGAACAGTAATATTTCCTAGGTGTCTATTTTTTCTGAACATACAGAACTAAATACCCTCTGTATATCCTGAATTTGTTCATCCCTTGTTCCTCTGTGCATTCTCTAGATACCAGATCCCAGCCCTTAAATCTGTAAATTCCTTCAGACAGAACTGCTTTCTTTAAAAAATCCTTTATTATTCGTTCCACTTCCTTTTGGAATTCCATTTCCATACATTAAATCATCTCTCACTTATTTAAAAGCAATTATTTCTCCACCTCCTTAATTATTAATCTTCCACGAACATGTAAAAATAATAAGAAATATATGTCTGTTAGTGTAATTGTGTATAAGTATATATTTATCTATTTGTCATTTTAATACTCTCATTTATTTTTCACGTTATTGTATATTTCATTTTATAATTTAATTATTTTATAGCAATTTAATAAGCCTGGTAAATGTAATTGTAATTGTATATTTCTCTTATTCTTAGACGACTAGAGTTTCTTAATTGCAATTATTTACCATCATTAGAGTAATTGTAATTGAATATTCCAATTACATTTGTTTATTTGTTCTTTTAAACTACTAATTTTAATATTTTATACCCTTTAACAGTTTTCTTATTTAAATTATAGTTCAATTTTTATAATATAATTGAAGATGTAATTTAATACTCCTGTAATAAATTACTGCTATCAGGTCATATGCATACACACACACACACGCACACGCACACGCACACGCACACGCACACGCACACGCACACGCACACGCACACGCCCACGCCCACGCGCACGCGCACGCACACGCACACGCACACGCACACGCAAACGCACACACACACGCAATTTTAAAGAAGAAGCTGGTCGGGAGATGCAGTCAAAAACTAACACTTTAATAAGTAATACTTATTTATTTTATGCTTATGCTTTGGCCTAAGTTTTAGGTCATCATCAGGTCAGAGAGGCGTCCAGACGAGCAATCAAATGATCCCAATATCTGAGTTGGCGCTCGGCTGGACACCATCTCTGCCCTGGTGATGGCCTAAAACTTAGGCCGAAATGTTGGCATAAAATAAATAAGTATTATTTATTAAAGTGTTAGTTTTTGACCGCACCTCCCGACCAACTTCTTCCTTAAGTAAATCTACGGTCAACCAAAACTCACTCCACTATATTTTAAATTTGAATTAAAAAATCATAATTATTTATTGTAATATCTTCTATCAGCCCTTCTTCTTTTTTTCTTTTTTTATTACATACTGTAATTTAAAAATTATTAAAAATACTATATTCGGTCATAAAATATCAAACACATTGAAAGCCTGCTGGTGCTGGGGGTTAAATGTTGACCCATGGCTGGATTGATTAAGACTGGCAGGAGAGAAGGGTTACCTAGGAGGCCGACAGTAGGCTAACTATTCTGGTCAATGTGCTCAGATGAGAGCTTTATTTGTTAATAATTACTTTTTTTTAATAAATAATTACTGTATTTTGTCAATGCTTAATGTTCCTAATGCAAACTTAGATATGTATTACTATTAAATCAATGAAAATTAAACCAAAAGATGCCCTAATCTAGCCAGAAAAAAATATAATTATTAACCCAGTCAACGCAGTAGTCATATTGCTGAACTTACCCACCATACTGTGCAATAAATGAAAAACTTTGGGTATAACTTATTCTGCCTTTTAACATAAACTACTTTATTGTTAAACGTAAGATAAAAGTATTAAAAAAATTCCTTTGCTGTTTTTTCATTTAAATAAAGGTGTACTCAATAGTGCTTATAACTAATAAATAGGCGTATAACTTAGAAACGGTGAAAGGTATCCCAAAACTATTACCTGCTCCTAGGTTTCGAATCCTTTCCAGAGGTACTAATGTGGCGAGAATGGCTTTTCTGAACGACTGGAGAGCTCAGAAACAGTCAAAGTATTGAAAAAACAGTATATCGGCAAGCTCTCAGTCATTGAGAAGGGGTAGATAGAGCACAATATAGCGCGCTCAGTCAGAGAGAAGAGACTCGATGAGCACCATTCTCAGTATGGAATGGGTTAAGCACTTCTCAGTGTAAAGATCACCCAGTGGCTTTTAGTCACCCAGTATATATAGAAGCTCCCTCAGACTGGCGGATTAGAACATCCTGAAGTCAAGATACAACTGTACTCTGTTAGGCTAGTGACCAGTGTTTCCTTTTCCTCTTCTTTCCTGAGGTGGCTGGTTTCATCTCCAGTATCTCTGGATGTACTTATTCTTTTGCCCCTCTGAGGTGGCTGGTTTCATCTCCAGGATCTCTGGATGTACTTATTCTTTTACCCCCCTGAGGTGGCAGGCTTCATTTCTGGTAACCAAATACCCTTACCTACTGTGTTCTTATAATTCCCCTATAATGTATTCTGTTGGTTATCATATGATCTTCGAAACTATCATATATACTGATGCGATAAATGATAATGGAAATAAAACGGAGGTGATGGGTTAAATTAAAGATACGTTAAATTTAAGGTAAAGGATTAAATTAATTCTTAAATATATCTACGATCAACAAAATTTACTCCAAGATGACTTGGTAATCTGATGGGTGAGAGTGAGTATGGTGGGAACAGACAGGATTTGGTCTACAGATCGATGATATTTGAATGATAGGATTGAATAACTTGATGGAGGAAAATGACAGAAAATATGTGCAACAATATTACTAATTATTATTTGAAATTGGTATTACTACTAATTATTTATTTATTTATAAATAAATTTTCTCTTAAGTACCTTATTTCCAGTGTTTTATGCTGCCTATTTATTTTTTCTTCTTATTTTTGTTTTTAGGATTGCTTTGGATTCATGCAGAGAAAAATTAACCCCTCCAGCTGACTTTAGGTTTCCATTCTCTCCCTATCCAATCCAAACTGATTTTATGAAGAATCTTTATACTGCTATTGAAGAACGTAAACTTGGAATATTTGAAAGCCCAACTGGAACTGTAAATAATCAATTAAATATTATAATTGTAATAGCTATTTATTCTTAATTCTCTCATAGGAAGAAAATTTTTAGGGTAAATCTTTAAGTATAATTTGTTCTGCATTGGCTTGGCTTAAAGACCACAAAGAAAGAGAGATAAATGATCTAAAAAGAGCTATTGCTTCCGTTAGCACTAAAACTGATGAGAAATCTACTGATTGGCTATCTGACCAAATAATAGAGATGAAAAACAATTCTATAAAAGTGAAACTCCAGAAATATTTAGACCAAATTGAAAAAAATAATGAAAAGTTCGAGACTATAAAAAAGAGAATCCAGGTTAGTTTTTTAATATTGTTTTTAAATAGGTATACATATAAATTTAACTGATTTTTGGAAGCTTGCAATTTTTCATTATATAATCCCTTTCTTATATAATAATGGTTTTTTGCTGATTTGAAAACCCTTTGGTTTCAAGTTCTCTTTATCTTGGATTCTAGTTCTGTTAATTTTTTTTTTTTTTTATTGTTATGAATTTTTTTTTATTTTGGATTTGGTGATTGTTTCATAAACTTTTACTGTGTCATAAAAGAAACATTTTTAATATTTTTTACCTATATTCACGTTTACTTTATTTCACTTTATGTTTTGATTTATTAAGGAGGCTCAGAAAAAAAAAGTGGTCCATGGTGTAAAAAATAATATCACTATTAACCTTTCAACAGACTCGAACGAATCAAAAACTAATGGAATTCCTGAATTCACTGATGAAGATGCATTGCTCTTAGATGAATTTACTGATGGCATTATTTCAGAAGAAAGTAGTGAAGAAGAAGCAGAGTTAGATGTAAAATTTATTGATACTAAGGTAATATTCATCAAATCTTAAATAATAATATTAATTCTGTTTTAAAATCAATTTTTACTATTTTGGGATGTTATTTGTATTTATTAGCATTTGTAGGATTTCAAGTTCTCATGGTAAGCAGAAGTGGGGAATGGCCAGTGGAACTTTCCAAGTTTCTCCCAGCTAGATCTGGTGCACCGGCTAACCTACAATGAGAGTAGTGCTCCATCCATGGTGGAGGAGTATAATAATATCACATATTATTAGTTCTACATAAACAACAAACAGAGATAGATCTTTTTAAAATAAAAGGCTCATTGTCCAAAGATAAACTAGTCCTTTTCGGATCTCTAGCTTCAAGGGGTTAATGGTATAAGTTTAAAAATAGAGGTTTTAGTGTTGTGGCATAAAATATTAAAAGACTTTAGAATTTTCAGTGGTCTAATTTTGGCAACCATATTTCAAAGGTACTGGTGCAAAGTTGCATTGATAATTATACATTCTCCTACCAACAACATTAATGATGAAGTAAAACACAAGCTATATGACAAACTAGAGAGATTATAACATAAACTAACTTAACACTGTATGAAAACAATATTAGAAGATCCAGACGCCGAGGGTGGGCTCCATGTTTGTATTTTATCTAATGTGAAACCAAGACACTGGACTGTGTCTGAAAATGAAAGCAGAATGGTTCTAAAATGGTCTGGCAGACAGAATCTTCTTCAGAGGGTGAAAGTGATATATTTGCATTTAGATTCATTTACTTTGACCTTTGCTCAATGAAAGACAGGTGTCTTTCTAGGTTTGAGGATGCTGCTTCAGGATCTGATTGAGAAAGTAGAATATGGGTATCATCCAGGAAGGTATCAGGATTGGTAGGAATAGCAACTGTGAAGAAAATTAAGAGTACAAGACCCAAGACACTGCCTTATGGAAAATCTATCACAGCTGGGTTCGTCTTCCTCCTCTCTAACTCCTCTCTCTTTGCAAGAGATTTAACCGATAAGGAACCTTGGTAAGGCAGCGAGTCTTGCAACAGGTGTTGGAATGCTTGCAGTTACAGGCAGCTGGCCTTGGCTTCGTACTTTCAATTTCCTTATCAGCTCTTTCATGCTGATCTGACTACCTTTTAGTTTACTAATAACTTATTTATTTTTCACAGTTTCTGCATCTAAGATTTTTTTTTAATTCTTTTTTTTGGTGTTAAATGTTCTTATCAACATCAATTAAGGCAGACAGGACGGTTCATCCTACAGGTTTCCAACCTATTCTAGCCAGAGTGGAAAGGTTAAGATTCATTCCGTGGATCCACCACAAAATAAATTTTCATGCTCAGGTTATTCAATGCTACTTGCAGATCAGATAGATGGGATATCAACAATAAAGCTCTACCAGAGTATCATAAATCTGTCCAGAAGACCAAAAGACAAGCTTCGAGAAAGTTTTGTCTGGAGGTTGATTTCATCCCAGCTTTATGCCAGATTAACAAAATTGTATCCAAGCAATGAATCCTGGGAACGCTGAAAGTTGGGGGATGTCACACCAACAATGAAAAAGGATATCTTGGATGCCTTCGCATAACACCACTTCCCAGGCTGTGAGCTGCTGGAGTCAGAAATTGTAAATCCCTCACTAAAAAGCCTTAGTGCATTTGCAAGTGGGAAGTGGGAAGAGCAAAGGGAGCACTAGGAAGGCAACAAATTTCTACCAAAATTTAATTTTTATGCTAAGTAAAAAATATTTGTTTCTGCTTTTTGATTGTATTGACCTTAATCCAGTCATTGTGAATGTTAGGAGATAATGCTATTTATTTCAAAATATGCAGCCTATAATACTGTTATAAAACTGTTAACTTTAATTGGAGAAGGGGATATGAAAGAAGAGATGGCATAATTGAACTTGCTTCTTAGCAAAAATCCTAGTTCCGGACCTGCCCTGATAGTTCCCTTCCTAAAATCTACCTCTTGATCCGTCTGTGTCTCCTACCATTCCCAGTTTGCTTTCAATTGCCTATCAATTCAAATCATTTTCACAAAAACAAGCCCAAGTATTTCAGTTGACTGGAACTCCTTGTACAAATAACAATGCTGTTTGTTTTTGTAAATTTTCGCTGATGATTTTTAAATTAAAAATTAGGCAATACATTTAGAATATAAATAAAACATCCACAAGATATGCAATCGTGTGCAATAATTTCTGTAGATTTTTAAAAATCAATTTTGCACTATAATTTACTTTAATATGCGATCAATGAAAATTTGTATTTACATAACTTCAGTCGCTTCAGTTAACTTCAGTTGTAGAAAATTATGTACTCACCAATGAATAAAAACAGAATGAGAGAAAATACAAGGATTTATTGTGTTTAATCATTAGTTTAAATAATCAGGGCTAATCTCTCGGGTTCAATTTCACTAACTAGTCTAGTCTAGATAAGAACAATTTCCTTTTAGATATTAAGTATTCAAAATTTGAATTTTTTCGTGCTAAAGTCGCTGTTTTTTTAGTTTCTCCAATTTAATTTTATTTCACCAAATCGTGAATTTATTCCAATAAGTGAATATTAATTATTTAATCTTGAAATTATTGTTTCTTTGCTATATTTTCTATTTTTTGCGATGCATTGAACCCTCACTATAAGAATTTAGGTTACAATTTTTGATTATGAAACAGATACAACATTTATAATTATTCAAATTCATTCTCAAGTCCGATGTTGTCCATTTTATCAGAAGCCAGTCAAATACAACATTTTATGGTTCCGTTTTATTTTTTATTTTAATCAAATAAATTGATGAAAAGTGCCTTGAATTTTTTCATGCCTTATCACTAGACAGCCTATTCGAGTGCGAAAGTACATGGACATGAAATAATGGGGTTAGCTGCTATATGGATGGCTCTCTTATGGCAAAGGGCTCAGGAGCAGGCATCTGGAGGGAAGATAAACCGCTAGACGGAATATTTATTCCCCTAGGCCAATACATCTCAGTATTTCAAGCTGAAGTACTAGCCATTACCTTCCTCAGCATGGGAAACTTATTACACTCTACTCTGACAGTCAGGCGGCGATTGGTGTACTTAATAATCTCATTACATTCTCAAGAATCATGGAGAGCTGCAATGTAGCTCTAAACAACATTGCAAAATATAACAAAGTCAATGTGGAATGTGTACCAGGACATTCTGGCATAGCAGGCAATGAAGAAACGGATAAGTTGGCTTGGAGAGGTACTCCTTTTATACTGGAGCCAATCTGTGGAATAAGCCAAAGTCGAGCTAAAAGGAGCATTAACCCTTCAGCAGGCACGCCTATTTTCAGTACAACAGCAGACGCATGTGGCACAAAGTGCAACATCTCTTTTGACCTTCATTATTCTTTTTGTAAAAACTCTATTTTTACTTCCTTTTACGAAGTATAGGAAGTATTGTAATCGCGAAAATTTTAGGTTTTCAGATTTCAACGAAAATATCCATTTTGATCATCCCTGAATCCGTTTTGACTAGTTTCATCGTGGCGTCTGTATGTACGTACGTTCGTATCTCGCATAACTCAAAAACGGTTAGCCGTAGAAAGTTGAAATTTTGTATTTAGGAATGTTGTAAAATCTAGTTGCGAACCTCCCTTTTTGGTCACTGCTTGATCACCGGAAGTGGTACTTTACTTGAAGGTCATAATTGATTTCCATTAAAAAATATATTAATACTATGCAAAACTTCTCAAATTTAGTATTTTTAACTTATATATTGATTTAAATAACATACTAGATTTTCGTCTGAATTGGAAAACCGGAAGCGATACTTTACTTAAAGGTCATATTAGACATTCATCAAAAATTATATTAAAATATAATGCAAAACATCTCAAATTTGGTAAATAGGACTTTTATATCGATATGAATGTATTTACTATATTTTGGTTAAAATTGGTGAGCCAAAAAGGGTACTTTACTTGAAGGTCATAATAAGCTTACATAAAAAATTATATTTAAATTAAATACATAAATCATATGTTTTGGTAATAAAGGTTACAAATGCAATTTGGTTTCCAATCCAATTAAACATTTTTATTACTTGTTTTAAGTATTAAAATTGAGTGTTAAATACTGGTCTTCCTCCCCATTTGTGTGTGTGTCAATAGATGGATGTCGGGACGCCGAGTGTCGTTTTTGAGATTCTGTAATCTTCGGAAACTAGTAACCTAATTCAGGATCACTTTTTGAACCACCGATTTATAGTTTTGTAGGCGTACAAGGAAGTCATGTGTTGTCCACATCAGATATTTTATATTTTTTTTATTGAGATTAATAATTCTGCATTACATAACAATATATGTAATGCTTATAATATTGAGATTTATTTATAAGTAAAGGCAAAAAATAAATTAGAAGAAATTTTCATCATAAATTAAAATTTGTTTTTAAATTAAATAATTAAAGTCAAGAATTGAATTTTAAGAATATACAATTAAATATAATAGGAAAAATACTACTACCTAACGTCAATGTATAAAATCAACTAATAAAACTTACATATGTAAAATTAAAATATATAAATAATAAAACAATCGATTTATAAATAATATATCAATAAAATGATTTTATAAACAAAAAGATTTGTATTTACACAGAGCTCTGTAAAATTATAAAATGTAACTATGAAAATTATTATTTGTGTTTTATTGCACTAAAAAAGCCACAATCTCATACACACATTTCCATGAGATTAAGAGTTTTCTTCACATCACAAACATGTACTGATTGTGCAATGCATGTTGCATGCCACATTTATCGCACTTTATATTGGTAATAACATTTTTCATTCGCATATATGACATTTTCCTCTTTTTTTTGCTTCTTCGTCAGTTTCGACTTTATAAATTAATAAGAATCCAGTCATTTCTGTCGGAAGAGAAAGAATATTTACCCAGGTTTTCAAGTGGTTTTCGAGAAGTTCTGTAGCCGAAGAATGTAGATAGCCTCTTATTTCGAAACTGTCCGGCAAACGCTTATTATTTTAGTGGAAAAAGGAAAAATAAAATAAAGAATATTTACTTGCAGTGTACTATAAAACTATATGAAAGATTAATAAAAAAATTTCTATTTCCTTTTGGCAAGGATTTGTTTTGTCTATAAATTTGTAAAATACACCAAAAAGTTTCTTTATTTTTTCCTACTACTTGGTGCTATGGAAAAAAAGTAATTTTTGGAACAAAAATATTAATTTTTTTTTTTGTATTGTAAACTTCATCGGGATATTTATCTAATTAGCCTTTTTAAGCTTATAATCATAGAAAAGCAACATTATAAATGCTTATAATTATTTTAGTAAAATAAAGGATATTTACGTGCATGACCACGCGCAAGATCAAGATTTATCTCCCAATTAAGGGTGCCCAATTGCAACACATGGAGGCTGGGTGAGCCCAAGGAGGGTGCTCCCGATTCCATAGGGCTGATCCACGACTGATAACAGAATAAATAATTTACCTGCCATAGTCGGTCTCAAACCTGGGATCTAGAGATTATTAGTACAGTGCATATTTAATAACTGATGTAATTAAAATATATTTAGAACTAAGAAAACAATTTAACATTTAGAATTAAAGGTGAAAAATAATAATGAAACAATTTTTAGCTAGAAAAATAGGAGACAAAATTTAAAGTAACAAATACACACTAATTGATCAAATTAATGCAATATACATTTAAACAATCAGATTATTTAGTCTTTTGAAGGTTCTAATAAATTACCGATGACAGAGCAGTAGATAACTTGATGGTCCTGATAAGTTACTGATGACAAAGTAAGTTACTGATTAGGTTTTGACGGGGTCGGCAGAAGTCGGACCTAGTCACAGTGAATACCAATATAATCGGTGGCGATGTCTCTAAGATATAGTTCTGCTCCGTGATTGATGAAATTAAAAGGTTTAGTTAGATCAGCTTACCTTGCTAAAGTTCAGGCAGTTTACTTTCATGAACAGTTAAGTAGGATAATAAGTGTGCATTAGACATGTCTCTTGAGGACTAAATTTATTGATCAGTCAATTCAGATTTTTTATTGAGAATGAAAATGGCTGCACCAAACAGTATCAGGCAGGAGAAAAGGGATAATGAGCCATAGGATTATATTAATTTTGAAGTATAATTTGTTAAATTCCTTTGTTCAAAATCTTAATATTTTAGAGAGATAAATTAGTGCTATCGATCTTGTTTCAATTCATGTTTTTTTCTTCTTCAACACATTCTTACTGAAACTCATTACTTACTTGCTGTTCAGAATTAACACCAACATTTGTTATTTATCAAAACTTAATTCTGCCAATATTGTATAACCAAAGAGTAAAAAATCTTGTGCTCAGGCTGAATTAGGGAGGAGATGGAGGGTTAAGAAATGCTGACTAAACTATGTTTAATTTTCAGAACAAATAAAAAGTGTACAGTAAATTTATTTCTAAAGTTGATTGATTAAAACTGATAGTGAGTTTTATTTGATTTAGTTATTTGGCTTTTACTTCTTCCAATAATCTTTTAAACAAATTTCCATTAAAATATGCAAAAATAATATTTAATTTTTTTTTCTTTTAGATTATTTTTTGCAGTCGGACACATTCTCAACTATCTCAGTTTATTTCTGAGGTGAAGAAAACTGTATATGCAAATAACACAAGAGTTGCTCCTCTAGCATCAAGACAAAGTTACTGTATTAACAAGGATGTTAATAAATATCACAGTTTATCTTTAATTAATGAAAAGTAAGAATTCATACTTGATGTGTTCTTGTTTTAAAATGTTCAGTATTTGAATTTTTATAATTTACTGTTTGGCATTCTTCTTTTACTTAAATTACTTAATTATTTTTATTGTTTGTGGTTAGTAAAAGGTTTCATTTTTTCAAGATATGGTTTATTTTAAGATTATAATAATTTTATTATTTAAGGAAATATTAAAAAAATTTCAGTTCATTAATAACTTATGAAACACCCTGCCTTTAATATTTATTTTTTATTCATTTATTTTAGAAGACCCTGAAGATAAGGTAGAGAGGCTTGAAACGTTGAAAAATAAATGAATAAAAACAAATATTATAGGAAGAGTGTTTCAAAAGTTATTTATAAATTGAAAGAGGTTTTTTATTTTAATTTCAATTCCTGGGGCCTACAAGAATTTTCCCAAAGGTATCATAATCTGGGAAAGGTTTAGCTCAGCCTCATGATAATAACAGAGTTTTTACTTAAATATTAAGTAGCAATTGGTTTAGATAACTGATATTAATGCTGTGAGGGAATTTTACATGGTTTGTTGACTGAATTAGAATGAGATAGATAGATTTATTACTTGGTTGTTAATAGTTAGATATACTAACAGATCTAAAGAAGTGACAGAATGTGGAGTGGTCTGCTTTGTCCAAATCCTCATTCTTCATCTGGCCTCATTAAAATTGTATCTATCTAATGCCCGACGAATTTATTGAGCCTCTAAATCCCTGAATCTGTAACCTTGTTCCCCTATGCCCAACTTGCGGTGTTCCCAACATGGCAGAACATACTGTCACGACCTTCATCACTCTGTATAGAAGATAAGGAATTATAAACAATAAATTATCCGAAAATTGGTATCAGAGTTATCACATTGCTGCTGAATCCCATATAGGCAAGATAGGGGTTAATCCTTCAGTAGACACGCCTATTTTCAGTACATCAGCGGGCCCTTGTGGCACAAAGTGCAAAAGGCAAAAAATAAATTAGAAAAATTTTCATCAAATTAAAATTTAGTTTTAAATAATTCGTTATATCATGTATTGAAAATTAAGAATATACAATTAAGTTAAATAGTATAAAATGGAAAAAAAAAAGTAGATATGTACAATTAAAATATATATTTAAAATGTTTTAAATGGAAAATTAATTTGTATATACACAGATAGAGAGCTGTATAAAATTATAAAGTGTAAATACAATAATTATTATTCTTGTTTTATTACACTAAAAAAAATCACGTACAGACATTTATTTGATTAGCCTTTTTGAGTTTATAGTCATAAAAAAGCAACTTTGTAATTGCTTATAATTATTTTAGCGAAATTAGAAAAAATAAAATAAAGAATATTTACTCAGGGGATGTGGTGTATAGATTGCAACAAATAGAGATATCACTTTCAAATCACAACTGGCACTAGATAGTAAGGAATAGAAGGGTCAAAAAATCATCCCAGCTTCGGGAAGGTTGTAGCTATAGATAGAAATTGTGATAGACTCATTAGATTGTGTCTCTTATAATTCGTAATTCAAAATAAGCTGAAAAATACTATTAATGGTGTTAATTGATTATTATCCTTTTGGAGTGATATAAAACAAAAGGCTACTTTGTGGGTTTTGAATTATAGGACCCTCTTTTTTTTGGAAATGTCAATTTAGAGAAAATCTTGGCACCAGACTAGTTAGTACCAGCGAAGAAATATTCTTCTTCCTAAAATTAGAAAGAGAGAAATTCAGATAATATATTATTACAACACTTCTTAGTAAATTGCTTTCTTAGGTTACCTTCCAGGTATATAAATGCCATTTTGCTTGTGGGCAACCATTCTGAAACATGCAGCATAAAGTAGTGCATTTGAAAAACCTGATAAGCTTAACTCAGCCTTGCTGTTCTTAATAGACTACCTCTAAAGCTTGAATATTTCACATAGAAAATTCAATGAGGAATCAAACAAGGAAATCAATCACACGATAAAGCTATTATCCATGGAAAATGATCCTCTTTATATATTTGAAATAATAAGACTATAAATTCTAATTCTAATAAGAATTTGTGTTAAAATAGGTGGGCAACTCTAGCAAGTGGGCATGAGAAGAATAAAAAAATCTGGTGCGGTGCGCACATCACACAACTTTCCCTTACCGCCCTATAATAATTATCTTTTTAATATAATTCTAAAGAGTTCACATAAACAATACTTGAAATAAACTCAGCAGCATTCAATTCTTCTCCCACTTAAGTATAATAAAATAGTTTTTAAAACAATTTTAGTACAACAATTCTGTACACTGCCTATATATTTTAACTTTGTCAAGTTGCAAACATATTTTAAAAGTTGCTGGTTTAGTTTCTATGGAAACATTTTCTTTCCATTAAATAATGTGAAAGTAGAAATTATTAAGTTAATTTTCGCTTTTGTATTCTTAAATTACTTTATTACAGAGCGCATTGTATACAACAGATTGGCGGATTGGTGGGAGGAGATTCGGTCGCATCTATCTCCTTTCGGATGCGCTCGGTTCTCCATCTATTTTATGCTCCTCATAAAATACACTGTATCTTTGCTATTATTGGTCTGATTTTGATGATTCTTTTATTGTTTTTTAGATAATTTAATTATCTTTCATACAAGTCTATAGATAATTTACCATAAATTGCACGCTTTTGAAGTTATGCGTAATTAAAATATTCTTTTCATCATAACTTTTGCCCTGCAATTCCTCGGTGATATACCATTTATATGAAAAGTTAAAGGTCTTTATGAGGAATAATTTAGGCAAGTTTAATCAAAATCGTTAGAGCCGTTTTCGAGAAAATTGTAAAAATGTGTAAAATCGATCATATAAACTGGCACTTCCGGTTAGTCGATTTTGACGAAAATGTTGCTGTAACATCACATGCATGTACTAACCTTAAATATGTAATTTCAGTATCGTACAGCTCTCCGTTTTTGAGCTAGACTGATCACAGACACACAGACCATTTTGCGAGACTTGGTCATTTGGACTCAGGGGACCTTAAAACATGTATTTCCGTTGAAAACTCTAAATGATTTCTATGTAAGATATTATAAAACACATGGAAAAATGTATGTAAAAAAATAAAGATGTAAGATAAAAAGTTAGGTAAGCTTAAAGGTAAAGTATTACAATCATAAGTGATTAAATAAATAATGAGTTGACATCTGCATGATGGAAGGATCAATCTAATCAGGGATTGATAAATTATTTGCCACTTCTATAATTTGTTTTTGAAAACTACTTTCAAATGTTATACATTCATCTTCAGTTCTAAAAATACACAAAAACTCAAAAATAAGCAATTCAAAATACAGTTGAACATACAACTATAAACTGTATTTTGAATTGCTTATTTTTGAATTTTTGTGTTTTTAGAACTGAAGATGAATGTATAACATTCGAAACTAGTTTTCAATAAAAACAAAACTATAGAAGTGGCAAATAATTTATCAATCCCTAATTAAATAAATAATATATTTTTTATATATAGCCCTGTCACTTCAAAGTAGCACTAGAAGAAACATACATTTATTGACTTTATTTATTTATCAAAACTTCAACTTATTGAAGTATCTATCAATTCATAATTTATATTTTTTATTTCCATTAATTCAACTTTATTTTTTTGTTTTGAAACAGATGCTTACAACTTCAGCGGAATAATAAAACCAAAGTCACTTTAGAAGGTGAGTTTGGTGAAAAAATAAAGCAAAAGAAATGTGGGAATGGTTGCCCAAAAATGAAAGGAGTAACTGATCTTGGAGAACAATTAGTTACAATAATATTAGATGTTGAAGAATTGAAGGCAATGGGAGAAATGACTGGATCTTGTCCATACTACGCTTCTAGAAGTGCTGTTTCAAATGCTGAGGTATATTTTTATCACTATTGTCATGTTCAAAATTTTATCCTCGTTATCTTTAAATACCTGTTATATACATCCCTCATTCTATTTAATTGAAGAATTATTTGTCTGTTATTAAGGAATGTGTTTACAATATAGCCCTCTTTGGTGTTCTAATTCATTTAATTTTTCGTCGGTTTGGTGGTAAAAATGATCAACTACATTTTTGTGAAAATAAAAATTTGATGCTATTTACCAGTGCCTGAACCAAATCTCTGCTTCATTATTGATAAAATTTGTTTTAAAATACAATTAAATACTTTAAATTATTTTTAACTGCAGGTATACGTTCTGTGCAGGTTTGATCACAAAACCAACTTGGATTATTTATTACAACAACTAATTTATTACTACCTTAATCATTACTACAATTACTATTTTTATAGTAATCTAGATCAATTTTATAGTACGCTGTTTTTATTAATCATAGATGGTGTTTATCCATCTTATAATTGATACATTACATAAGAACGTCAATCAGAAAATAGTTTAATTATTTATTTTCTATTTTTATGTCAGAAAAATTATTTTAACAAAATTTGTAATACCAAATATGCAATAATCCACGAAATATGCACAATCAAATTTAATATATCTGCACCAAATGTATTGACTTGTAAAGATATTCAATCATTTTCGTTGAAAAACCTACTAGAAAAAATATGCATTTGTATACAAATCCGGTCTTTACTTATGAGTATCATTTTGTTGGTCAATTAGCATCTTAATTAATTAAAAATGTTTACGAATATAATGAAAAAAATACTAATAGAATAACATCACTGAAAAATCTCATGTTGTATACAAGAAAGAATTAATGTTAGAAGAAAAAAATGTTCAGGTTCTAGAAACTGCTGCAACTCACCAAAAAACTTATTTAGGTAGGTGGAGATAATGTTATGTTTGGAGCTGGAAGTGGCTAATGAGTGAAATACTTGTTACAAGATATTTCACTTGAAAACTTAGTTTTCTGTGCATAACAATAAAAGATATAATACAAGTTGTTAGAAAGCCTTAATTATATGGAACACACAGAAGGTGGTTGATTGCCTTGCATTTCTTCCCTTCATTATATCTTTAGAGTAATA
The DNA here is from genome assembly GCA_948150685.1 of Rhaphigaster nebulosa. Classification (NCBI taxonomy): domain Eukaryota; kingdom Metazoa; phylum Arthropoda; class Insecta; order Hemiptera; family Pentatomidae; genus Rhaphigaster; species Rhaphigaster nebulosa. The sequence continues at coordinate 135,845,436 of OX411306.1, read as the reverse complement.
TATGAATCTTTGCACTGAAACTAGTAAAAAAATTCCTGGAAGCAATTCTAATCAAGTTCAATTATCAATCGATGGGAACAATATTGTGTTAGATAACTATAGGTAACTGTCTTTACCATTTGTAAAAACTTGAAATATTTAATATGTTGTGAAAAAGGCAATTCAATAATTGTGGTTTAATCAATTAAGAGAGCAGCTTTGGTAATAAAAAATAAAATAAAAACGAATTTTGTGTAATTATCTTCATTCAGCTGAAAGGTAATACTAATTTTATACAGGTTTCTTTTTGTCATTATAAGCGTCCTTTAAAGTATATCATACTGCAGTATTTCTGATGCACGTATGTATTTATAAATCTAATTATATATTTTTTTAAATGTTTTTATTTTATTTATTTTTTATTTTGATTTAATTGTTTTTAAATTGATTTTCAGTTGGTAATTGTACCTTATAATACTCTTTTACATAAGAATACCAGAGAAGCTTGTGGTCTTGAAATAGAAAATAGTGTTATTATCATTGATGAGGCTCACAATATTTTGGAAACTATTTCTAATATACATAGTTCCCAAGTGTCTGGAGCACAGGTATATAATGCTAACTTTAAACTATTGATACTGAGAGATAATTTAAAACAAGAAAATAAATATTTTACTTAATAAATTGGATATGGCTTAAACATTTAAATTCATATTTGAACTTTGTTATCTGCTGATGAAGCCATATAAATTGTATAAATGCCATTTTAACAATATTTTTAATTCCATTTGTTATGCTGAGTCCTGTAATTCATTAAAAAAGAGCAAGGTATTAAATTCTATCAACTGCCTTCTGAAAGTCTATTAAAATTTATGTATATCAATACCATGCTCATAAAATTTGTCTGTTACCTTGAATCAGGAAAAAAACAAAAAAAATATTCTGTACCAAACTTTTTGAAAACAACCAAAAAACGCTGCAAATTATTACACAATGGTTTATTATTTCCATTTAGTTATATTTCAGAAATATCTATTCTGTCCAAGTAAAAAAAAATGAAGCAGTAGGCACCAAAGGAAAAGAAATTTGAAGCTAGTCACAAGATGAGCGCTGTGAGAGTGCCGAACTGGGAGTGTTAATTTAAAAAAGCACCAAACAAAAAAAAAAATTTTGCGGACTGATTTTTTTTATTTGATATTTAGATTCTACGTATCTTGAAAGGTTTTTTTCCTTGGTCGATTCCAAAGGTCTATTAATGAAAATAATTAACCAAAAGCATTTACAGATAGAGATTTTTTCTTTTTCATTTTTTTTTCTTTTTTCTTATTTTAATGCCTTGTTATGCTGATTCCAAAGCACCTTACATTTCTCCTTTATGTTTATAAATGGCCAAGTTATGGGCATATAAGATCTTTAAACGGCAATTATTACAGATTTTTTGTTTTTCATGTCTTGGAGAAAAGCCGCGGACGGACGGATTTTTTTTTTTTTTTTATTCGATATTTGGATTCTACGTATCTTGAAAGATAAAACCTCAAATTTTGAGGGGGGTTACAAAATTTTTTTCCTTGGTTGATTCCAAAGGTCTATTATTGAAAATAATAAACCTAAATGGACTGCCTTGCATTTTTGATTCAGAATATTCACACAAAAATCTGGCTAAGGATAAGTTTTGTTTGTCAGTCTATTGATTTACAAGAAGGAATTCTAGTTGGATATAAATACATTCTGTGATGAGTCATTTGTCATAATTGGAACAGTGGCGAAGATAGAAGTTTTGTCGAAATCAAATATGTAGTTTAAGTATAAGGAATGTTCAGAGATTTTAGAGGCAGGAAAGTTACATGAGGAAATGGAGTATTTACGTTGGGTGATGCGATCTTTGAGGAGATTTTTGCTATCGCCATTATAAGAGGAGCTGCTGTTAGAATCGAGTAAGGGATTCGGTATATGACATGGAAGCGGTGTTTGAGTGGAATAGGATCTTCTTCTTCTTCCTCGTTCCCTCCATTTAAATGACCATGTCAGGAGATGAGAAAAAAAACTCGGCAGTCCTCTCAAGATCCCCCAGACTCCCGTAAAGTTTCCTCTCCAGTGACACTGGCACTAGCCAGATCTTTTCTCGCAAATTCATTAGCAGTTCGCAGGATTGTAGTAAGTGGTCTGATGTTTGTTCAGCTTCTCCGCAGTTGCATTATTATTTAATTAATCCTTTTTTAATCTGTAACCAATACTCAGTTGACATCCGCATGATGGTATAGAAGGATCAATCTAATTAGGGATTGATAAATTATTTGCCACTTCTATAAATTTGTTTTATTGAAAACTAGTTTCGAATGTTATACATTCATCCTCAGTTCTAAAAACACACAAAAAAATCAAAAATAAGCAATTCAAAATATAGTTGGTATTATTATACATTTTAAATTATATAAATCAGTATTATAAAAAATGTATGAATTATGAATTTAATTAAGTCAAGAAATCAAATACAGGTTGGTACTCACCAAGGTTTAAATGGATTATATCAAACAGAAAAATTTGTACTGGTTTCTTCTAGCATTGTACTAACAATGAACAAGAGATAGGCAGGATGTTTTTAGATAAACGGTTTAAGGATCAGGGTTTTCCCAGTAATGCCGGTGAGTAATTGTTTTTTCTGTTATAGATGGGAATAAATTTAAGATTGGACTGTTGGAGATATTTATTTGGTCATTTAAGCAAAATCTGGATTGGATTTGAAGGATTTTATTATTTCAAGTGCTTCATATATATTTAATTTGAGACTGTTTTCAACGTGATGTATTAATTTAACTCCTGTGTCTTTGATGAATTTATGATTATTTTCATTTAAATGAATTGCAAAGTTGGAATTATCTGTCTTATTATTATATGCACGTATATGTTCCTTTAATCTCTGATTTAGCGATCTTCCAGTTTTTCCCGTGTATTTGGCCTGTCTGTGTGTATGTGAACAGTCGAGCTCCAAAATGAAAAGTAGCACGATACTGAAATTACGTATTTAAGGTTGGCACATGCATGTGATGTTACAGCAACATTTCCGTCAAAATTGACTAACCGGAAGTGCCACATTATATAATCGATTTTACACCTATTTACAATTTTCTCGACAACGGCTCTAACTATTTTGATGAAACTTGCCTAAATTATTCTACATAAAGATCTTTAACTTTTAATTTATGTAGTAAATCACCAAGGAATTGCAGGGAAAAAAATTATGATGAAAAGAATATTTTATTTGCGCATAGCTTAAAAAGTATGCATTTTACGGTAAATTATGTAAACAATTGTATGAAAGGTAATTAAATTATCTAAAAAACAATAAAAGAATCATCAAAATCGGACCAATAATAGCAAAGACACAACACATCGGACTAACCGGAAATGGTGATTATATCATGGATATTACACTTTTTTATATTTTTCTCGAAAACGGCTCTAACGATTTTGATGAAACTTGCCTAAATTATTCTTCATAAAGGCCTTTAACTTTTCATTTATGTAGTAAATCACCGAAAAAATGCAGAGAAAAAAATTATGATGAAAAGAATATTTTATTTGCGCATAACTTAAAAGTATGCATTTTATAGTAATTTATGTATAGAATTGTATGAAAGATAATTAAATTATCTAAAAAACAAAAATATAATCATCGAAATCGATCCGGTATTAGCAAAGATACAGCGCATTGGATTAACAGGAAGTGGCAATTATATCTTGGATTTTACAATTTTCTCGTAAACGGCCCAAACGATTTTGATGAAACTTGCCTAATGTCTTCTCCTTACAGCCCTTTAACTTTTCATTTATGTAGTACATCACCGAAGAAATGCAGCGAAAAAAGTTATGATGAAAAGAATATTTTATTTGCGCATAGCTTAAAAAGTGCATTTTATGGTAAATTATGAAAGGTAATTAAATTATGTAAAAACAATAAAAGAATCATCAAAATTGGACCAGTATTAGCAAATATAAAGCATATTTTATAAGGAGCACAAGACCCTAGAATCTAGGGGTCGGCAACCTTTTGGTGACAAAGAGCCAAATCTATATTGAAAAAAAAACACATAGAAGTGCCTGTTTTATCTTATTCTGTGGCATTTTGAATGTTATGTGTAGTAGGATAAAAGGCTTAATAAAATTGTATCTAAAATTTGGAATGTTTTTTTGCTGAAATATTTAATATTCAGAAAGTCACAAAATTTTCTAAAAGAGCCGCATGCGGCTCCGGAGCCGCAGGTTGCCGACCCCATCTAGGGCCCCTAGATGGATAACCGAGCGCATCTGAAAGGAGATGGATGTAACTGAACCTACTACTCTGTTATAAACAATATACTCTGTAATAAAGTAATTTAAGAATACAAAAGCGGAAATTAACTTAATAATTTCTACTTTCATATTATTTAATGGAAAGAAAATATTTCCATGAAAACTAAACCCAAACTTTTAAAATATATTTGCAACTTGACGAAATTAAAATATATAGATAGTGTACAGAATTGTTTTACTATAATTGTTTAAAAACTGTTTTATTGTACTGAAGTGGGAGAAGATGTGAAGAAGTGAACGCTGCTGAGTTTATTTCAAGCATTATTTATGTGAACTTTTTAAAATTATATTAAAAAGATAATTATTATAGGACGGTAAGGGAAAGTTGTGTGATGCGCGCACCGCACCAGATTTTTTTGTAATTGTTTTTTTTAAATATGATTGATAGTGGTTTTATTATACCCGTTATTTTTTGCTATGGAATATATTATTTCAATTTCTTTATTATAGCTTTTTTTATTTAATGGTATGTTCAAAAGATGGTAAATCATGCTATTAAAGGCTGCGAGTTTATGTGCTATCGGTCTCCTAGCACCATTGTTTATAACGACATCCGTGTGGGTGGGTTTCCAGTAAATTCCAAATTCATGATGTTTGTTTTTTAATGATGTTTATTTTGAATTGCTTATTTTTGAATTTTTTGTGTGTTTTTAGAACTGAGAATGAATGTATAACATTCGAAACTAGTTTTCAATAAAACAAATTTATAGAAGTGGCAAATAATTTATCAATCTCTAATGTAACCAATACGTTTATCAGTAAGTTTAATCTGTCTTTTGAATCAATAGTTTAATACTTAATCTTACTTTTAATCCAGTGTTGCAATTACATCTTAGTATCCGTCAAACCAATACAGTGGCAATATTGTTTTGTTATTAACGGGCAAAATTCTCACGTATTCAGTTGGCTGGCGGTTGTTCTATGTACCACTTAGGTATACTCTCTCCTGTTATTAATTATTTTTCTCCTTCCTCCACATCTTGTTAATACTTTCCATTCTGTTAATTGTTTTTCTATACTTATTGTTTTATTTTTCTTCCTCACATACGATAATTACTTATGATTATTACTCTTATCTTTAAGCTTACCTAACTTTATATCTTACTACTTTATTTTACTTTGTTATTTTTTACATACATATTTCATTATATCTTACATAAAAATCATTTACATTACTTATATTATCTTGTGATATTTTTCATACTCCTTAATCTTCATTCTAGTGTTATTATAATTAGTATTTTTCATGTATTTTACTATATCTTTCTTTTCATTCATTTTATTTATCTTTCTTTCTGTATTTTATGTATTTATATTTTTGCAATAATTTTTAATACGTTTTTGTCATTATTCATTTACATATTTTTCTTTATTTATTATTTATTATTATTCACATTATGATAAACATTTTTTTTTTATACTTTATTTACGTTATTTTTACTTTATTAGCATTCTTCGTTATTCCTTATTTTTCATATTAATAACATATTATGATCAGCATTTTTTTCTTTATTCTTTATATTTTTTCATCTTACTGTTTTGTTAACTTTCTTATTCTTACTGGTACTGACACTGTTGTTACATCTATTATCTTTTTTTTTCTTAATCCTGATGATGGCCTAAAACTTAGGCTGAAACGTCGGCACACATTATAATAAGTTTTCTTATTTGTGTGTTTATTTATTGACCGCACCCCCAACCAAGATTCTCCTAAGTACATTTTCCATGCTCAATCTCTCTCACCATTATTTAATTTATACATTTTAAAAAGCGATCTACTCATCAGAAAAACAGTTGAAAAGTTTGTCGATCGAGCCTTAGTACTTACATGTATCTGATGAAAGAACACTCGCGTCTACTGAAGAAACTGAAGCGTTTCAGAAAGTTGCTGTTTTATAAGAGTTCCACTCAATTGGTAGTTCCGCTGTCATCTCCTTTCCACTAATAACAGTGGAATAAGCAGCATGTCTATTCAACCTGGACTGTTTTTAAGGCATATTGCAGGATAAAATACTTTTAAGGACTTCCCTTTTTTTTTTTTCTTCATGTAACACATTTTGGACCAAGAAGATTCATGGAGTCATTAAAAAACCAAATTATTGCATTTTTCGAATTCTAGGAAATTTAGGAAAATAGCTTTGAAGAGGAATCTGGGCAGAGTGCACCAAAGTTGATATTTGCAACATACTGGCCTTCAATATCAGTTGGCTTGTCAACTGAAACCCCAATAGGGCTCTCCTTGATATTCTCTTGAATTTTTGTGAGGGTTTCCTGATTTATGTATATTGTAGATAGTTTTTTCTTAAGGTGGTTTTATCAGGCATTTATTTCCTCGATACATATTTTCCAAAAAGCCTATGAGAGAGGGATTGTTTTTTTTTTTGTTTTTTTTAAAGGGATATTGGTTCTTACAAATGTGCTATCCAAATCTCTGCAAATGGTGGACTTACTTGTAGATGGCGTAATAAAGTTTTGCTGCAGTCTTGATATAAAATATCTCCACCACTCCTGAATGTTTCATTTGGGAATCCACGAAAATATTTTGCTGCCCGATCTTTAGCTTTATTCCCGACTATTCACTAAGAAAAAAAAATAAAAGACAAAAAAAAAATTATGACACAGAATCATGTTTTTAAACTACAAACTATGTTGCCCTGAATAAAAATTTTAGGGGAAGGAGACAGAGAATTGAATAACAGCAGGAAAACAAAGTGCGGCCAACTCTTGTAAATCCTTTTAATCGCCTTTGAATGCCAACTGATATTTTAGGGTTTTTTTTTTACTCATACTCGTCCTTATTTATGTTCTAATATAAATAAAAATAACAACAATGGAGTGAAATATGTAGCAATACATGTAATATGTGAAATATATAAATTTAAATTGATCCCATATGTGCCAAAGCGTAAAAAAATGAGTCGATACCTGGTTACATCTTGATAAAAAAATAATATGCATTTACATGAAAATCCTAGCCCTAGTTATGAACATCTTCAAGTTCATATTGGTTCTGAAAAAAAAAGTTGAATGGAAGTTTCTAATTCTAAATATCACTCTTGCAATCATAACTACTGATTTTGTATATGGAGACAATCTTGTGGTGATTCAAAAAAGAAAAAAATAATTTTGAAGTAAGTTTTGTTAACCGTAGATATAATTAAGTAAGAAGTTGGTCGGGAGGGTGCGATCAAAGATTAACACACTAATAAGTATGACTTATTTATTTTGTGTCAACGTTTTGGCCTAAGTTTTAGGCCATCATCAGGGCTAAAAGAAAAAACAAAATGACGTCATTGAAAAGACAGAGGCAGTACCAGTAACAGTAAAAAAAAGTAATAATAAACAGAAAATGACAAGCATGATAAAAATATATGACGTATAAAAAGAAAAAGATGTTAATATATATTTTAAATAATGAAAAATTAAAGTAAATTGAAAAGAGTGAAGGAAAGATTTTGTATTATATATAACTCCTTATACAAATTAATTTTCCTTATTAAATTTAACATGTCACCTTTGTTTTATTTCCATTATCATTCATCCCATTAGTTGGAAGCAATGTTTTTGAATGTGATATTCATTTTTATTTTACTTTATTTTTTTAACATTAATTTTGAGTAATTAATTTTTTTTTTTCCTTAAATTGATACATTTTACCAAGCCTTAATAATTACTTTAATAAGCTGTTTTTTTTAATAAGTGTGGAAACTGAACTAAAGACTAGTGGAAGCGAGATTGATTAATTGGCTGAGATGAAATATAATTAAGTAAGAAGTTGGTCAGAGGGTTTGGTCAAAGAGTAACACACTAATAAGTTTGACTTGCTTATTTATTTTGTGCTATAAGTAATTTTTTTTCAAAAAATAGACTTTTTTTAATTTCCAAAATAATTAATTAAAAAATTTATGAACAAGTTAGTGCGAATTTAATGTTAATCTTGACAACAAATTTGTTTACAGTTTGTAAAATCGCTCCTAAAGTGCTGCAATACCTTGAAAAAACCTTACTAAAATTTGGTACATTTAACCTTAAATACAATTGTTCAAGAAGGAGATAGTTCAGGTGGAAGCTAAGAATAAAATTAAATAATGTTAACTATTTATTAACGGTGTGACTTAGCCCTAATGAAGACCTGTAATGTGGGCCGAAATATCAGAATTTAATAAATAGTGCTATTTTATTTTATTCTTAAACACTATCTTCTTAATTTACCATATGACCCACCATCAATAAACAAAATTATGTACAATACTTCACATTATATCAAGATGATCAATGATCCACCTACATTCTCTATTCGGAGATATTTAGATCCTGAAATTCAAGATATATAACACGAATTTGAAAATGTGCTAATAGACTGTCACCCATACTGATGTTTTTGTAAATCCATTCATGTGGTTCTTAAAAAAAGTGGCAGTCAGCAACCATATGACAAGTGATCACTACATTTTTTGTCCAACATATCCTTGATTTATAATACATACCTATAATATACACAATAAGAAATCACATTCACTATCTAAACATAGTACTTTAACTAAAAAGTACACAAAGATGGTGGTGTGAGGGAATGGGAATGAATTGTATCTTCCATATAGCCCAATATACACTCCATAAAACACAAAACAAGTTATATAAAATATTAAATTCTGGTCTAGCAATTATGGTTGGTAATGAATTTGTATTTGTCAAATTCAAATAAACATTAAAACTGATACATTCCATATTCCGTTGATCCCATATGTGCATATATTATACTAGTTTTTTCCTTTGAATCAGTTAATGCATTATAATCTAATATTAGCTTTGTAGGCTTGCTGTTAGGTTGGTAGATTTGTTGAAAAACTTTTTTTTTACAATAGTTTAAAATATATTTTAGTATCAATCAATTCTCATAATTATGAAACAAATATACACTGAAGTTCTGATTTTCCGAAACCGGATTAACCAAATGTCCGGTCGATTGTGTGATTCACACTGCCTGGTCGGTGCTCGGTGACAGGGTCTAAAGATTGTTTACAGTTGTCAATAACCTAGCTAGGTTTGTTCATTGTTTATTTTTATAGTTCTTTGTTTATTACATTTATACAGTTTTCTCCTCATTTTACTTTGCAATCACTGTGTACATGTGTAGGTGCCGTATACTTTTTTTATCATGGAATTAGAAAGTTTCCAGATCATACCAATTTTCTATTAACCGAACGACCCTCTCTTTTTTCCATGAAGTTCGGATAATCGGGACTATAGTGTATTACAACTTCTTTAATTAATAAACAGAAAATTTATAACCACCAAAATTAATAAGTTCTGTAAAACTAGTATTAATATTTTTTATTATTGTTTACTTTCAGTTAACATTAGCCTATAGCCAGTTGACGATGTACAAAGAGAGATATGAAAAAAGATTTAGCGCTACTAATCTTATGTATTTAAAACAAGTAATTTATGTTGTTGGAAGTTTGATAAAATTAATAGGTAAGTTTTAATATATTTTCCATTGGTTGTTAACAAACTTTATTTATTTGTTAGCCTTTAATTTAGGCACTTTGTTATACAACATGCCAACTCACAAAATGAAAACTCCTGCAATTTTTAAGTGTTTATTAGTTAAAATGTTTTGCCTTTAACCAGAAATCACTTAGCTCTATTTAATATTAATATTATACTTTAAAAAAGCAAATTTCCTACTGATTTTTTCAACAACCTGTGAAATCATACGGATTTTGATGTTGGCAAAAACTTCAGAGAGAGAAACACTTTATTATCCAAGAGGCTGTATTGTTTTGCTATACACACATCATACTAATATCATCATATTGACAATCCATATAAATATGTAGGACGATTAAGACATTCATAATATATAATAAAAGTATATATATGTATGTGTGTGTGTGTGTGTGTGTGTATATATATATATATACATATATAGATATTTTTTTTTCTTGTGGTTTTCATACAGTTTTCCTTTAAATATTAATCCTTATAAATCTATTACATCACTATATGATTTTTCAAAAGGTATAACTTAAAAACTCTCTTATCTATAAAAAATGTATGCTTATAATAAAAATTTCGCACAGTAGTATAAAATATAATTAAAATCTAACATTCAATAAATATTTACAAACATAGAAAAAAACAAAAAGATATATACATGTCCAACCATTTAACCTTTCACGACCCTTGCACTTCATTGAATACCATGCAAATGGTGGTGGATGATTCCCAGGGAATCAAGAACTATTTTTTCGGCCAGTCTTGCTATGTCCTTAATATTGACACCAAGATCCTCCATGAAGCTCCTTGTTATACTTGGTATAGTTCCGCGGGCTCTAAACCAAAGGCCTCCCACATTGAAGTCTCTTTTTCCGAAGCTCCCTCGGAACTTTTCCTTAAGGATACAGTTATCATAAATTTCTTTCTTTTCTCTATCCACTCTATTTGCCTGGTCTAGGTCATTACTTCCGTATCTTATAGTAGGTCCAGAATGATTGCTGACTTACCTGTCTTTGGGAAAGCTACAATGTCAGCAAATCGCGTGGATCCATCCGTATCTATGCAGTAGACCTCGTCGAAGCAGGCAAAGTCTTAGGAGCTTCATCAATTCATACTTCGCTTTATGGTAATGGTGTGTTATGAAGAGGGAGTTGTTGGAGCATTTTCCCAGCACATGTGCTGGTGTTTCAGGCTGTCTGTTGCATTTGCGACAGAGGGACCCAACTTCTCTAACCTGTCTGCTGGCAACTGGGGCTCCACACAGAGGTGCATAATTCTCTTTAAAATGGCGAACACTTGCAATTGGCCCATTCTTCAAAGGAATCTTCTCGTAGCGATTGTCGTAGAGCTCTCATATTCCGATTTCCCTGATCAACGGAGATTAAGGAAAAAAAAAGTGTAACCATGTGAAGCTTTATTGCCGTTTTGACAAATTTATTATCATTTTAATTCTGTTCCTAGAAAATGTCTAAATGAAATGAGACAAATTGTAAACAATGCAATTGATTAACGAAAAAAAATTTCAGCCCTTTGACCTTGGAATATTTACAGTCAAAATTTTTGTTGGTAACCGTTTGTTTCGTTGAAAGTTCTGGTAGCCCCTTCTTCCCCTAAAAGTTCTAATAATGAAGCAAAGAAATGCAAAAGAGCCTGAGTGCCTTTAGAAAATGTTTTCAGAATTCAAGTTTTAATTTGAAACATATAAAACAAATATGACAATAAAAAAAACATTTTCTTCTGATGACCTATGGTTGTATAAGTAATAAAATCAAATTTATAATGGTACCAGCTTAACAATAAAAAATCATTTTTTCTTGCCTTCCTTTCATTACACGGCAAAGCAAGTCAGAGTATTGAATTGAATGATGTGTTTCCTTGGTGAACTATGTTCACTATAATACTTTTATTTATTTTCCCATTCATTTCATATGGCAATAAGTATGATGAAATGTGTAATACATAATTAATGTGTTAAAAATAAAATAATCAAAGAAAACTTAAATCTTTTCTTTTTTTTTAAAGTTGTTTGTATATGTTTTGTATAAACTTTACGGTATGATGATGAATGATGAATAGAAATGATAAGAACATTAGTCTTCTATTACTCACATTATCTTTTAAAAGTTAAAAAGAAAAAAAACTTTAAATTTGGGAGGGTATTTAACTCTCAATTCTTTTCACAGGCAACGCTGTGTGGGTATAGCTAGTAGACTATAAACTAACTGAAAGTTACTAATTAATTGATATTAAATTGTACTATTTTTCCTCCGTGAATTGTATTTTTCATATATGTTTAAATCTTGGAAACACACACTAACACAAAAGTATAAACCTTCAAACTTTATGCACTCCATATAATTAATTTATTTAGCAATGCTTTAGACAAAATTGTCCATTTTTAAGTTTCTTCTCTCTACAGCACTTAAAACTATCCAATTATTACAATCTGCTAACTATAATCATACTATTATATTTATTTGAAAGAATTGTGAATCAGTGTGTATGTCTAAAATATTTCTTTTCTAGACAGCAGTTTCAAATTTAAATTTATGTGTTACTTTATAGAAATCTTGTTATATCAAATTGTGGCATCTTTCTACCACTTTCATTTCTGATTTAATCATTTATGCACAATGTAGAAGTGAACTTTCAAAACCCAGTGGTGGACCGAACTCATTTTCGTCATAAGACAACCTACACACTTATTCACAATTCTTACAGATATTAAAATATTTCATGCAGGTGTCACTTATCTACATTTTGGTCTAAGTCATTTTAAAAGCTATATTTTTCTTCTTCATTTTAATGAATTTTTCCTCAGTGGGAGCATGAGTAAACTTTAATTTTAACTGTAGTGTTTTAATATGTTTTATGTATAATTATAAACATTTATATTTTAGGAGGTAAACCTGGGTGCGGATCTGGAGAGGCTAGTGCAACAGTGATGGGCACAAAAATTTATACAATCCACGATTTTATAAGTTGTGCTCAGATAGATGCATTTAATATGTATAAGTTGGTTAGCTTCTGCCAAAAAACTAAACTTACTCATAAGGTAAATCCATTACATGCAATCTATTTGTTTGTATGCTTTTGAAAATATCAGAGGGTATTAAAAGTCTTATTTATATAAATAAAATTAATGATACAAAAATTTGCTAAGAGCAGCACTGTAGGTAACAAATTAAAATTTGTAATGAAACATAAATGAACAAATTTTCAGAACATTTCCAAAACTTTCCTCCGAGAGATCTTGCTAAATGATTAATTTAGACTTTCCACCTCATAATTTCGAATCGCATTCCCTTCAAAACAGAGCATCCAAACAAAAAAATCTTTAGAATCAAAATTATAGGTAATTTATTCTTCTTTAATTTAGTATAAAATAAATATTATAATTTATTCTAATAATGCATGGTTTCCAGGTATTAGCATAAAAAATAAAAAAAAAATAAAAATTTTTTTTATACTTTCAGGACAAATTCGAAGTCGCAAAGTTAAAATTCGTAATCAGTACCCTAAAAAACATAAATGAACAAATTTTTAGAACTTCTCCAAAATTGTCCTCCGAGATCTCTTTCTGGTCTCAACCGGGATCCAGATGTTTTTCAATTTCTGCCAAAGCAAATCCAACAATTGAGATACTTGTTTTACGCAGAATTTAATGTTCTTTAATTTTTATTAGAATACAATTTTTGCTAGGGTTTGCCCTTTAAATTTTATAGGCCAAAAACTGAAAAAAGTCCGAAAATTTGGCACTCTCCACCTCCCCGCCTTATCTCACCACTTAAAACGGGGCAAACTTAGGTTACTATTATCTGAGGTCTAATGAACAGATTAAAACCATTTCTGGCTTTCCAACAACCAGAGTGCCAAATTAACTGGCCTAATAATAATATATACTATATCAAAGAGAACTAAAATTATAAAATTTCTAAAAGTTATTTTTTAAAGAACAATTGACTGAATGTTTTATAAAAATTCAGCTAAAACTTATTTAAAACAATAAACAATTAGAAAGATTTAAATAAAAAGTTATAATTTATATCTATATTGTTGTAGTTAAGTGGATACTAGAAAAAAATAAAATAAATAAAAATTGCAACCTTGTTGGTAATTTGATCAACAAGTCAGTGGAAAGTATATGATGCACTTTCATATTTAACACGTTCAAATAAATTTATAAGACTCTTTTCATAAATTTCGATAAATAAACAAATAAAAGACGTAGTAGACTATTAGAATTAAATATATTATGTTTGGGAGAGCAATCAACGAGTTTTAGGTAGTAATGATTCAAAAATACTTAATTACATAGTGACATAATTTATGTCATTACCATGCTAATAATTCGGGCGTGGTAATAACACGAGTTGTCAACTCGGTAATTACATTTCCTTATACTTTACTTGGCCAAACTAAAATTAATAAAATATTGTTTCTGCAAACTTTCTTAAACCACATGGTAGTCAAGCTGAAAGTGTAATGAATGAAATGATTTGAAAAGGTAGCGTGATAATAAAGACCATAGTAATGGCAACAATAAAGGTATGTGATTTATCTTACAACCAAAATGCGTTGAGGCAAGCTCCATAATTTAAGTCTATTGCCCGCTGGTTGATGGTCCTTCAGCTTAGGGCTACCATTATACTTGGACAAAATTTGCCTACTTTTCCATTTTTTCAAGGCTTTTTTAAAATGTATACATATATATATTCTATACTATTAAAATAGACTATTTTAGCGTTTATTCTAATGTCTCTCTACTCGCTAATATTGTTCGTTCCGATTTAATAACTAACCAGGATCTGTTGAAGCCTGTATCAGTGTTAAAACCAACTATTTTTGAAATAAGGATCTCTATCCTTGTTAAAGCTAGTATTATTTGTAGAGTGTTTCAATATATGTATAAATTTTTGCTAGGTTACAAAAGAAAATCTAAATGTTTACTAGAAAATTGAGGAAGGGACTGTGCATGGTAATGATATTTTAATAGCTTAAGTAATATTATGAAAAAATGTTTCTTAGTCTTTTAGCAAGGGGAAAAAAATTCAGGTTAGACTTGACTAATTTAGTACAAATTGTAATGGACTAAAACTTGTTTGTAAAATGAGAATCACCCCGATATATTTTTTTAAATTTATTTTATTGTTGTAGCTTAGTGGTTTTACTGAACTTCATGCTCCTGTGGTTCATCTTAAATCTAAATCTTATGCAGCTGGTGGTATTAAAGGTTTTTTGAACAGCATCTCCAAAACTGCTCCAATAAAGGAAGAGTTGGAAGGTATAATCATTAATATTAAATTTAATAATGATTCTTAGTTCTGTATTATAGTATATTCTATATTAGAATGAAATTATTTATTCTTTGTTTCATTTGTTTGCATATTATTAATTATAGCAACCATATATTAATTAAAAACTGAGACCTAATACATTAATATATAGTCCCTTTGACGACCAAGGTCTTTTTTTATTTGAAATAATTTTCTGGATTCCTTATATTTTTAGAAAAGGGTGGGAACCTCTATAGGTGGTCAAATGACTTAACGACCCTTGGTATGCCAATTATCCACATCTTAATAAATACTAAGAGGCCCCGATGGCCGGGTGGACTAAGGTACTTGCAATAGGTAAACAAAGTTAAGCAACATCGAGCGTGGTTAGTACTTGGATGAGTAACTGCCTACCGTGGAAAACCACACAGTCGGAGATTATCCAGGCGATTAGCTCCCCTAGGGTATGTATGAGGCCTGTCAGCCTACTGGAGGCAACTCAAACAGACAGGGATTGGAGCTAAGGGTAGCCAGATGCAACTCCATGGAAATCATGGATTGCAGCAATTTTAGATTGGGTGGCTCCCTTTAGGCCGTCTGTACTCCTGCAAGCGAAATAATGTCTGTAAGAAGACCACAACGCACGGTTCAAGATTTTAATGTTCTATAGTGCCAACATAAAAAATTAATGCAGCCTGGCACTCTGAAGATGACAAGACTGTAAACCAAATTTATAATTTATGGAATCCTGGATGTTAAAACCTTAAGAGGTATTGGATATCTGATCACTTCCTGATAAGAAAGAAACTGTATCAGAAACTAAAAGTTATTAAATCTAAGAAGACAATGTAGTGGTACAGTGCTTCAATTCTCAATCAACTGAAAAGTATTTCTAAGTGCAAGAAATTTTCTTTTCTACTTTTATGGATTCTTTTGAAATAAATGGGAGCTTTGAGGAAAGAAATCTTAAAAGTAACAGAAAACATGATAGGTATCTAAGCTAAAACTAACATAATTTAGTTAGGTCAGAAATTCAATGAATCAATCCATAGAAGAAAGACAGACATTTACTGAATATGTTCGCTAGTGTCACATTTTAAATTTATTTATTCTTTACTTTATGTTGTCTATTGCACTTTTTGTATGTGAGGTTAAAACTGCACACAGTTGTATGTTTCAGTTGCTTATTATTAAAGAAATAATGTGTCATTTTATTATATTATCTTTAAATAGTCTATATATGCATTCAAGAATTTATAACAATACGGCAGCTAGAGATGCTTCTAAAAAGGTATAAATAAGAAATGAGAGGTGTGATTAGGAGTGCTAGGGATGCACACCAATGCCTGCATTGAGGAAACACAGACTGACTGGGCTGACAGGGACGTTCAGTCCTTTTAAATTGTTATTGAGGGAATTAAAGAGTGCATAAGCCACGGATCACCAAAACCAGCAGGGATATGGAAAGGAGAATATGTGCAGCAAAGACAGAGATATTAGAGGAACAGAAAGAGTATTTCCAAAATACTTTTAATAGAATAGAACTTCTTGAACTTGTTGCTAACCAAGCAAATAGCAATGGAAAGCATCTTCTGCAATGGCAAACAATGGTAGTAGGGTCTTTTATTTTTATAATCTATCAATAATATTTTTTTGTTTCAAAGAAGACCAATTTCAATATTTTTTCTCTCTGATATACTGAATAATATATGTGTCTTAACATATAGTTTCAGTTGAAAACGAGCAATCATCTTCTCAACCATTAACTCCTGTTCTATCTCTATTAGAAAATTTGACACTGAATAACAAGGAAGGGCGTATTGTTGTTTCTGTTTCAAATACAATTGGTAAAGCAGTGATCAAATTTCTGTTGTTAGATCCTGCAGTCACAGTGACGGATCTCATCTGTAAAGCAAGGTCATATCATTTTATATTCAGTATTAGTTTATATCAATAAAATTTATTTTAAAATACCATTGATCATTATTTATTTTTTATTTAAAGGTAGATAGGGTGTTTATTATAATTAATAAACTAGACTAATTCCATATGGACATCATTTTTTGATAAATGCTTAAGTGCCTTAAAGTCTAAATCTAAGCTTAAATTAATTATGGGGCATAAACACCACCTCTATTGATTCCCGCTCACTATATATTGAAAAAGGCGCTTAACCCTGTGTTGGGTGCAGCCGATCTGATAGGCTCAGGTACTAGTTTTTTGCCACTATTTCCACAAATGGGTCGTCTTAAACCCGACACCTGCAGTACCTTCCTACGAGGTGTCAAGCCGGATAGGAGTATTTAGTCTACCTGGAACCACATTGGAAGCTGCATATCGTCCTGAAGACCTGTCAGGCACACTGCGCCCAACTTCGTCATAAAGTCGAAGGTAAGAATTTTTGACTTTTAGTGATAAAAAGTGGTTGTGTAGGTAAATTTAAGCCCGAAAAATATGCCTGTTGTGCTGTGGTTGTATTAGTACGAGAGATCCTACACTTGAGCCTGTGAGGCTCACCGCGCCTTTTAGTGTGGCTGTTAGGCTCACCGCGCCCCGATTTAATTTTTTTCTCACGGCTTTCAACTCATTTGTAGCCTTTTTCAGGGTCTGTGAGCTGTAAATGAGAACTGAACATCATTCTCATACAACAGGTATCTCAAAATTTTCTTCTCATCTGTTGCAGAATTTCCAAAATAAACAGAAGATATTCTGTTTGTCTAAATCAAGTAATTACTTGATTACTTTAGTGATCCTAAACGTTTTCACGATGGACTTGTTCTAACCTCACACGTCCCTTGTAAAAATAAATGTGTCATCCTTACACTATGACAAAGCCATTGATGAATCATCTGGGGAATTGAAAAAACCAGAGATGGTCACATTTTACAATAGTACCAAAGCTGGCGTTGACACTGCAGACCAGATGTGTGGCACGTACTGTGACCAGAGAAACACTCAACACTGACCAATAGTCATCTTTTATTCCATGCTGAACATCGAAGGGATCAATTCTAACATTATCTTCCTTGGGAATCAACTGGGGTAGGTACCAAGAAGAATATTCCTGAAGAACTTGGCCCATGAATTGTGCCTTGGAGAAATGCAGCGATGATGTCAGACAACATCTGGCTTATTCCTCCTTGCAAGTTCGGCTGAAAGGATTCTTCTTTGTGTATGATCGTCCCAAGTCACCCCCACCCTTCAAGAAGAGGTCCAGATGCTGTGACTGCTCTGTGGGAAACTGATGGATGAAGATTATTCAATTATTCCTACGAGAAATGTTATATGGGGATATGCCTGGGCCATGCGAAATTGCTGTGCACAGCCTGCTTTTCGGCGTGTCAGTACGAGCCCGCCTCACGCTTCGATGATCCTGATTCCGACTAAAATCTATTGCAACAGTTCTAAACTGAATCTACAATACGTTTTCCAGACCATTTTCAAGGTTTAAGCCTCTGTTTCGTTCGTCCACACTGTTTCGGCAGCCATTTTTGTGGGGTGAGCCTGTGAGGCACACCACACCCAAGATTTGCCATTTCCATGCCCTTTTTCAAAAAATGACGTCGATATGTAATAATATAATAATCTTGATTATTGGAAAAGATAGAAGGTAAAATATAATAAATTCTTTACAAATAAATAATAATAAATACATATTTACATAAAAATACATTTTAGGTTATTATTTAAAATAGATACATGATATTGTTTTTAAATATAGTGAAACTTCTATATAACAGGCACCTGTGGTGAAGATGATTTTGTCTGTTATACTGAGTTATAGAATGTATATACCTACTCTACAATTTAAAAAGGACACAAAAATGAAATTATACAACAATGCACATCATCATCATAATCTAAAACCTCTTTTACCGCTAATGCAGTGTGAGATTGTTCTTTGCAGAGCCTGAACCAGGTTGTCCTCTCCTGTACCAGTTGCCTCCTCCTGCTCCAGTCTAATTCCCGTCTCTGGAACACTTCCCCCACTCCTTCCTCCCAGGATATTCGGGATCTATCCCTAGGTCTCCTGCCTTCCACTTGAATTTCGTAAGTCTTTCTGGCAACTTTATTTTGGCTCATCCTGAGAAGGTGACCGTATCATCTTAACTTTTATTCTTCCAGAATTGTTTCCACAGGCTTTATTTTGAGACTCGCTTAGATGGTAGTGTTGTGAATCCTGTCTCGTTTAGTCTTTCATTTGACTTTCCTTAGGTAGCGCATTTCCATTGCTTTTATTTGTCTCCTATGTTTGGAAGTGAGGGTCCAGGATTCAGGGGAGTATGATAGGATGGGAAGGAACGTTGATTTATACACTGCGATTATTGTCCTCTTAGAAACTTCTCTGCAGTTGAGAAAGCCTCACCAGACAGCATGAACATTCACCCTGCTGCTCCCATTCATTGCTTCAACTCTTCTTCTACTTATCCAGACTCATTGAGATGAGCACCCAAATATTTGAAATTTATGCTCCAATCTCTCATTATCTACCCTTAATACCTTCATAACCCTGTGTGGCTTTCTTCCAATATACATGCATTTTGTCTTTTCAGGGTTAATTACCATGTTAAGAGTGCTTTGCTCCTCTTTATTTATGTTAGGGTATTTATGTTTTTCTGTAGGTCTGGGTCTTTACGAACCAAAAGAACGAGATCATCGGCAAATGCAAGTACAAAATACAGAGTGGGCTGCATATTCCAGACTGCTCACCGTTAGAATAAGACCATTATTTACCCTTTCATCGGTCAGAGCCCTTACTATATTCTCTTTCTTTACTCTGTCAAAGGCTTTGAAAAAATCGATAAAGCACATACTTTTTCAATCCTTTCGCAATATCTGCACTTTTCAACACACTTCTCAGTGATTTGTCGCATAGTGAAATTCAGATCTTGTGTGCCTCTCTGACTCCTAAATCCATACTTTTCCTCTCCAATCTGACAGTCGGTGACTCTCCTGATTCTTGCCTCTAGGATTTTCAAGTATATCTTGCTGGGCACACTAAGTGATTATTGTAATTTCTATTATCACCCTTCTTTTGGATGGGTTCGATAACTGTGATTTCCCAACACTTTGGAACCTCTTCTGTTTCCAAACAAGGTTTATAAGATGGAGAAAATTTTCCTCTCCTTTGCTACCCATATATCTTACCATTTCTGGAGTGATTTCATCTAGCCCTGCTGACTTTGGAGCTAGCTTTATTTAGGAGATAGCTTCATGTAGCTCCTCTTCACTGATATAATCATCCTCTTCCCAGGAAGGAACCTCATTGTTTTGCCAATAGAATTTTTGGTTGGCCTCCTTTCTCTTATCTTTGTATTTTTGAAAGGCTATTGGTGTCCTCTGATTCAAGAAGCTCTTTCATGTTGCTTTCTGGTATATTTGTGTCTTTCTTTGTGGAGGAAGCAGGTATTAGTGATTGCTAGTTCATTCATCAAACAGAAGTTTAGGATTCTATCTCCATTATCATTTACACTATTTTCGCCATGCGCTTTCCTTGCACTTTTGGTCATCTATCTTTATCCTGACCTACGCTGCCATTAAGGTCTCCCACAATTATGGGTATGCCTTCGCAGTTGTGATGTAGCCTGGTGAGACCGTAGAGAAAAATGATCTGAGATGGAACCCTCAGAGAATAAGAAAGAAATATCAAAGGACAAGGAAATAGTATCTGAACAGAACATTGAATAAGTATTTGAATTTGATAGGAAAGTTTTCTGGGATTCACGAGTTCTACTTACTTGTGAATCCCAGCTGACCATTCAAACACATCGTAATTACAACTAGTGAATGCCCCAGGCTACAGGAGGAGGGAAGAGAATCATATATAGTAAGTATATACCCTAGGGTCACCTTTCCTAGGTAGCCCCGGAGGGAGAGTTAGTCAGGGTGCTCTGAGGAGACATCCTCTACACCTGAATAGGGGGCAGCGGGCCGATAACCCACTCCCCATAAATTTTACTTATCACAAAAACTAGAAAGAATAGAGCTGGACAGTTATTGCAGAATACGATACGGCACGGAAAATGGTTTTTACGACTTGCTATCGGGAACGTGTACGGATTGAATAGAAAGGAATGTGAGCTGGTGGATAAAATTAGAAAGGCATTAGTGGATCTTCTTGGAATCACTGAAACAAAATGAAAGGGCAAAGATGAACTAAAGATTCTGGACTAAACTCTTCTGTACTCAAGTGTAAACGAAAATGTGAGAGCTGCCTGTGGAGTGGGATTCATGTTCCATAATGACTTTGCTTCCGTTATAAAAAGTTGGAAATTTGTGAACAGTAGAATCATGGTCCTCGAGATCCTAGAGGAAGAAGTTGGTTCTCTGATTGTTGCATATGGCCCAAATGATAGCACGAGGACAGATGAGAAAGATGCTTTCCTCAATGACCTGCAGAAAGAAATAGATATCTGCGAAGGCATACCCATAATTGTAGGAGACCTTAATGGCAGCGTAGGTCAGGATAAAGATAGATGGCCAAAAGTGCTAGGAGCGCATGGCGAAAATAGTGTAAATGATAATGGAGATAGAATCCTAAACTTCTATTTGATGAATGAACTAGCAATCACTAATACCTGCTTCCTCCACAAAGAAAGACACAAATATACCAGAGAAGAACCTGGAAGAAATGAAAGATCTATTATTGACTACATATTGATCAGGAGGAAAGAAATAAAGGAGTAACTAGATGCAAGAGTCAAGGGGGATTCGAGATTGGAAATGACCACTACCTATTAATACTGGACAAAATTTGGAAAGAAAGAGACAAGCGAAGGAGAAGGAAAAATACAAGTCAGAAGAAGAAAGTTATCAAATCATACCAGCTAAAAGAGGAACAAATGGCTCAGTATTACCAGGAAGAAGTAGAGAGAATGTCCTAAGATCCTAGTCGTCCTTGGGAGAGTGAAGATAGTGATCAGAGCTGGTCAGCATTTAGGAGCATCCTAATCATTCGTATCGGATTATTAATATTATTCAATTTTCAGAAGCAGTTAATAAAGCGAACTTTAACAAACAGACCTATTTATCTTTTTTTTCTGGTTTTTAATCTTGGATCTCACCTGGTATATGAAAATAATTCAACAAAAATATGAATAAATATTGCTTTAACTATTAAATCTTTTAAGTTTATGACTATACATTGTTTTATATGAACAGCTAATGTTTTGTTTATATTAAGAGCTTAAATCTGAAATAATTTCACAACATAGTTTACTAATTGATCATAAAACAATAATAAATATATCATAACATTAAATAGTTATATATTGGCAGATCAAATATATTTTTTATTTGATAAATTGTGATTTCTTAGTTAGTTTCTTATTTTCCTATTACTTAAATTCATACAAAAAAAAAAGATAGTCATCTCCAATAGAGTGAAATTATTATACGATTATCTATTTGCAGAAGCGTGATTCTTGCTGGTGGCACAATGGAACCAAAAGGAGAACTGAAAGAAAGATTGTTTATTGCATGTGGAGCTGATCACCAAAGGATAGTGGAATTCTCTTGTTCTCATATCATCCCTCCAAACCAGATTTTACCAATTGTTTTGACAAAAGGACCTACTGGGAAACCTCTTGATTTTTCTTACGAGTCGAGATCATCTTTAGCAACTGTATGATATTTTTTCTTTCTCTTTAATAATCATAGGTTAATCTTTTTATTTTAGATTTTTCAACAACATTTAATTTTCAGATAAATGAATTTGGTCGTGTATTGGTAAATGTATGCAACATTGTTCCTGCTGGAATTGTTTGTTTTTTCCCTTCATATGAATATGAGAACACAATTTTTGAACACCTAAACAAACATGGGATCATAGAAAATATTGCTAAAAAAAAGCAGGTACTTTCTGAGTATGTGTATTAAGGAACAGAGTATATAGATGAAATATTTATTACTGTAATATTTTTTTTTTAAGATTTATTTATATTTTTAGTTAAATTTGTTTTATTTATGCAGAATGGGGTGCTCATAGGGGGATTATTAAAAAAAAATGTAGGCAGGAGGGTGGAGGAAAAAAGCAGAAAGTAGCATTTTTGGATTGTCTTGGGGGGAAAGAGTGGTTGTTTGAAAAGAAAATTGAAAAAATATATGCTGAAACTAAAATTATATAAGTGGTAGTCCAATCAGAATAGGGCAATAGTTTTTGAGTCTCTGAACTCGAATCTGAAGGTTTCTGATGGATATTTTGCCTGGAACCTTGTTTTTTTTTCACAAAAAAACGTCCAATTTGTGGCACTTCATTTGGTTTTTCGCCTGTATCTCTTCGCTTCTTCCAAAAGAATTATCCATATTATGCTAATGTTGATCATACGTGGTATTAAACTTCATGGAATGCACATAGAAAATACATTCATGTTTGGTGTATCAGATGAGGGTGAAGAAATATGGGAAAAAGGGGGGTTAAAAGAGAACCAGAAATGGTCTTGAATCAATCACCATTATTCTAGCCCATGGGGAGCATCTATCACCATGCCTCTCTGTATTGGTGAAGCTGATGAGATGGAGGTGCATCATAACCTCCTCAACAAACTGTGGCTGCAGATAGATAGATTTCTGGATTTTTGCACCAATGTGTTTGTAGACAGAGACGAATACGATATTGTCAATATAAACCTTCGGTGAAACTTGATTTCAATTTCTCTAGTTTTCCGTCTAATACCCCAGACCAAGAACCTTTTGAGGAGGAATAAATTGAACTAACCTCCGAAGGTATATGTAGGCAAACAGCTTAAGAAAAAAACTTGTGGTTGGAGCACAGGCCAGAAGGTTACGTTCAAAGAGGAGAAAGCCTTCTATTTCTACATAAGTTCAGACAGCTGTCTTGGCAAATATACCATCTTGAATTTTTTGTTATTTAATATTTTGAATTGTTTTACATTCTTTCAATCACGTTCACTAATTCGTAAGTTGATTGTTATTTCAAAAGCGCTCTAAAAGGTGGTTTTTCCTTAAGTTGTTAAACTATATTGTTATTTTTGTAAAATCCAATTCCTAACTACAGGTGTCGATAAATAACCTATTTATTACATTCTTATTTTTCTCTTTTGTTCTATACAGATGACTCTGAGCAGCAGCCGAGTATGATGAAGGATGGGTCAGGGAATTTCATCTGACTACTTTAACTGACATTTTAACTTTTTACTTACAAATCTTGTGAATGTAGGTAGTTCTAAATGTATTTTCTTCATTAGTCTTCATTATTTTTAGCATTTTTCCTTTCACTTAGATTTTAAAAACTTGTTTCATAACATGCTACAAGCACATTCTACATAGATTTCATGTATTTTTGTGTGTATTTCATGAAGTTTAATAGCATGTATGGTCAACAGTTGTGTCACATGGATAGTTTCCATGGAAATCTGACATAAAAAACTATAAATTGTGTCTTGCCATATTTTGGATTTGCTTCTTTTTTAGCGAGCTCTAGCGGCTTAACGGCTAGGCATACAAAATTTATTTTACTTTAATTTCATAAAGAATAATCCTCTTAAAAAAAAAAAACTAATAGTTTCTGAGATATAAGTGAACAAAAAAAAAGTGCCAACATTTTGAAATTATTTGCAAAAAAAAAACCAACTTCAGATTCATGTTTACATATACATATGTAATCCACATATGCATACACATATGATGTGCATTAACACTGCAATGGAGAGGAATTGGAAGTGGTCCCAGACTTTACCTACCGAGGAACAGTCATAGAAAGATCTGGGAAAGTGGACTTGGAAATATCTAACAGAATAAGCAAGCCAAATGCAGTCTACTACCAGATTTGCAATACTGTTGTAGGAGAGTGAGAGGTGACCAAGGACGTTAAGCTCCATATTTTCAAATCTGTGTAACTACTAATACTTCTGCAGGGCGCTGAAAGGTGGATATTGACAGATAAGCTGGAGAGCAGTCACTGCTGCTGAGATGAAATTTCTGCGAAGAACAGTTGGTAGGACTAGAAGGGGGACCGTGTTCGCAACGAGAGGATACGACAAGAACTGGGGATCGCCCCATTGAAGGAGGTTCTGCAAACCCATCAATTGAAATGGTTAGGCCATGTGGTTAGGATGAAGGAATATAGGAATCCATTGAATATGATGGACTATGCTCCGGATGGCAGAAGACTTCGAGGACGCCCAAGAGTGTCATACCTGGAGTACATCAATAGACTTTGCAGAGGAAGAGGCAAAGATCTCTGTCGGGCCAGGGATCTAGCAAAGAACAGAGAGGAGTGGAGTTCATGACTATGCACTCCCCTAAGCTGAGAAGCACAAAAGGGAGAAGCGAAAGAAGAAGAAGATTCATGTTTCTCTTTTTCTTCTTCTATCGGCTCAACAGATGCTAATGCTACCCTTGGCCTCCTCAACAATTGCCAACCATTTTTCTCGATCTGTCGTTTCTGTGACAGAGATCCTTAGTTGCCGGAGGTCTTGTCCTACACCATCCCTCCATTGGCCCTTTGGTCTACCGTATGGACACTTTGGAACATTTTTGTACACCCTACTGGTCACTCTGTCAGCAGTCATCCTCATCACGTGGGCCAAGCCATTTTAGCCTCTGTATATTGATGTGAGAGTAGATGCTAATGTCTTTATAGAGCTGGAACAGTTCGCGATTTTTCCTTCGCTACCACTAACTATCCACACACACAGCCCCCATAATTCTCCTAAGAATTACTCGCTCCAAACTATCAAGTAGGTTGATATTGTTCTTGTTGAGGGTCCATGTTTCTCCACCGTATGTGACTATCGGTCTTATTAGCGTCTTGTACAGCATAAACTTGGTGGAACGGCTAACAAGCTTGCTTCTGATTAGCCTTGAGATGGAGAAATAGGCTCTATTTCCACCTCTTCTTCCTCTTCCAGATATCATTAATAATAAAATGATGATTAAGGAAGCTTCTCACTATTTCGAAGTTGTAGGGGCCTATTTCATAGTGATTCTGCCTCTGATCTAGCCTTTTGTTCAATACCATGATTTTGGTCTTCTCCTCGTTTATGTGTATAGGGTTCAGCAGGCTCCTGAAATGCTGTTGTCATCTTTCTTTTCTTCCAGCATTAGCATTTTACCCTGGTCATCTTTGATTAGGTTTCCTTTCCTAGTTGGTTTGCTTTTAAGATTATTCACTGATCTGTGGAATTTGCGGGATTTGTTTTTGCTTTTTGAGTTCTCAATGTCCTCAATTTGTTTCCTTAATGCCTCTCTCTTCTTGCTTCTAACCAACCTCTTCGCGTGCATTCTGGCATCTTTGTATTCCTTGAAACTGCTCCTTGTTTTCTGACTAATCCATATTAATCTTTTTTCATTCCGTTTCTGGATTGTCCGTCTGCACTCTTCGTCAAACCAACAGTTAAGTGGACGTCTTTTCTTTTCTCCACACATACGCCCAATACGCCTCCACCTGTTTTCAATAGTTTCTGAACCTTCACCAACTAGTACGCTCATAACTGACCCAAGAAACGTCTCAGCAAACCTAGCATCCCCTTCTTCCGTCCTGAGGCACTCTGTGTTCCACTTCTCACTCCGGAGCATTTGTTTCTTGGTGGTGCATTTTATTTTTTAGTGAATTTTTATCAGCATTAAGTGGTGATCGGAGTTAACATCATATCCTCTATAGGATCTTACATCATTCACGCAACTAAAGTTTTTGGTGGATACCAGGACGTAATCAAATTGACTTGCTGAGGTGCCATCTGGAGTGTGCCATGTTTCTTTATGCACTTTTTTATGAGGAAACATAGTGCTCATGACTGCCATGGATTTCACAGTTGCAAAACTTACCATCCTGTGTCCATTGTCTTTAGTTTTATGATGTAAGCTATTCGTTCCTACAGTTGGTCTCAGCTTCTTTTCCTACCCAAGTTGAGCATTAAAATATCCTAAAACGATTTTCATATCATAACTGGGACAGGTACTTTTCTGTTTTCACTTCCACTATATAGCGTAATAAAGTCCTTTCCTTTAATATCACCTTTTCCAGTCCATTTCATCTCTTGTATGGCCAAAATGTTCAAGCAACCCTTCTGCGACACATCCGTAAGCTCCTTAAGAGCTCCAGCTCTTTATAGGGTTCGTACATTCCATATGTCGCTGCTGTGAATCAATTCTATATCCGAGATTCTGTTTAGTATTCGTAACATTGAAAACAAAAATTGAAATTACATTAGGGTATATGCATGAAAAGTATATTTCGTTCAAATATTTTTTTTTAATGTTTATTGCAATTGATTAAAGTCTAAATAGTTTTTTCTTTCCAAATTTTTGCTAAATAATAAGTTTTAATTAAACAAAAATGCAATAAATAATTAAAAAATTTAAAATATCTAAACGCAATGCTATTGGTTAGACCACAGTATGATGTCAAATTTCATGTTCACAAAGCATAACTGCTTTGTATGGTTGCTGAGTACTTTCTTTAAGTAATCGATGATAAATTGAAATATATATTCCGGTTTCTTACATTAAGTGCTGTGTGAAATCATTAATTAAAATGATTGAAATTGGATTTATTAAAGTGCTGTCCGATAATCTCTGTCTTTTTTTACTTTAAATCCAATTTTTTATCTACTGAATTTTAAGGAGTTATTTTCTTAGCTCAAACTCACAGCAATCTTAAATCATATTCTGGAGTATTGAATTTGATTTCAAAATTCTGAGTCACTTCATTTCAACTATTTTATATTTGAATATACAATGATACAGTTGGTACATCTATTTGATATATATGACTTAATTATTATATTTGATATAATTATTTTTGTCTTATTTTTTTAAATTGTTTAAATAGCTTTTTTTAAACTGTGCATCTCTTGAGTGTAGCCGAGCGCAGTGTTCTTACTTATTTCTCTTAACCTATTAGGCTTCTATTTACCTGAGAAAATAATATCCAGCTGCTTAAATCTGTGAACTTTGTTTTGTTCAAAACATTTATATAAAAACATGTAACTCATCTAATATATATATTAGTACAATTCCCATTTATATTATTACCTGTTTGTCTTTACATAGAATTAATTAACAGTATATGTGTTTCAATCTTATCAACTAATTATTGTTTGGCAACTAAATATTACTTATTCTCATATTTACGCCATTATACTTATAAATTAACATGTGCTATATTTTAATCGACGATTATCTGCAACAATTTATTTACATTTATAGTATTGTCTATTTTATTTCAATTTGATGAATGATTGATCCATATTATTTTTTGTTTTGGTAATCATAAACTCTTGAGTTTATTTGAAGAATAAGGAGAAAAGACCTGGATTCTATTTCATAATAAAGTACGAAAGTATAATTGCGAGCAGACCTATGATTTACTATGCATATGACACACTGTGAAATGTTGAAACACAATAAAATTTAAAACTAGTTGTTAGCATATACCTAATATACCTCGATTCCTTGAATATTCTTCAACATCCCCTGCAGTCACCATATCTGGAGCACTTGTGTGTACACTCAATATAACGCTGATATGAGGCCGAAGTTCTAGGAAACTTTGGACCATGTAATATTTGCTGTTCCATCTGGTAGGAACATCTGAAATTAGCTTGCATTTAGTGCCACCTTCAGTGGCTTTTCTTAACTGGTCACAGCCAACAATAGAAAACTAAGTTGTAATGCTAGGAAGAAGCTTTCTAAATAATTTTTCCAACTAGTTTTTTAGCACACTAGATTTAACAAGTGAGCAAAACAGTGTACATGTTTGGCCTGTGAGAACGTATCCACTGTCTTCTCAATGTTTGCCCCATTGCCAGTGACAATTGCTGTTACTTTTTCATTTGAGATGTTAAAACGTCGGCACGCATCTTCCAAAACATGAGATATGTATTGGGATGTATGCCTGTCTGTGAGTTCTCGAAGTTCCAGGAACACTGAGGACATTTCATCATTTGTTTCTAAAATAAAATGAACAGTGGCACCAATTAAACTTTTTATCAAGTTATTTGAAGTGTAAACTTCTTTTGGCCCGTTAGGCACTCTTGGGATGGGGTAAACAAAGCAAACTCGCGTCACATACCGTACCGTACCGTCAACAACACCATACCGTACCCTACCTAAATCCAGCCTACAATTTCTCATTTGTTTATTATCTTCCCAATGACCTAGAGACTTAAAATTCGGAACATATCTTTGGAGTGGATGACAATGCAATAATAACAGGAGGATGCGCAGCCCTTAGGACACTCTCAGACGACGACTTTTGACGTCTTCGCACGTTTTTTTCCTTGTAAGTCTTTGACGGAACAAGATACGATTGTTATAGGCATACCGTTTTAAACAGGAAGAACCTTGTTACATTTCGTTCGATCATAGTCTAGCACTTTTACTTTTTCAAATATTTGAATACGAATTCGGAAATCACATCTATGAAACTTTAGATTAATTTTTTTCGCAAAATAAAACGACTAGGTAAATTGCGAATAAGACAAAATGAAGCCTGGTTAATCCTCTTTAAAACGATATGCCTTAGAAAATTGTAGCTCAATCCTTTGAGAAGCTATGAATTCGAGATCGGCAATAGAGAGGGAAAAATGATTTTTTAAAAGTTATCCGTTTGCATCGCTCGCGCGACTTGTGTTTTTTAAAATACGACCACTTTAAAAAATAATGGGGTTAATGCTTTATCGAATGATATGTCAATCTTCAAAATCGGATAACTATTTTCTGAGATATTCTAAGAAGCAAGATCTGTCGAGATACGCGATGCGCAACTACGGGCACAGTTTATCCCGCCTTTTATTTGATGTTTTCTTTTTTCATAGAAGTGATCAAAATATTCAATAAGTAAGCAAAATAAAAATAATTTAAAATAGCAGCTCTCTAGATTTTTTGTTGCTGAATTCACTCCATTTTTCAAATTTTAAAAAGAAGTTTACACTTCCAGCGTGTGGTCCTAAGCACACTTACTTTTTTTTATTTTATTTCATTTATGATATGTATATCTTATAATTTTATATAGTACAATTTACATTA
Source organism: Rhaphigaster nebulosa (assembly GCA_948150685.1). NCBI lineage: Eukaryota > Metazoa > Arthropoda > Insecta > Hemiptera > Pentatomidae > Rhaphigaster > Rhaphigaster nebulosa. The sequence continues at coordinate 135,815,338 of OX411306.1, read as the reverse complement.
AAAAAAATCATTTTATTTATAAGGACTGCCATACTAAGATGATAAATAACTGCTATATGAGAATGTTAAATTCAGGTTTTACTTATTTAGCCCCAATTTTCTCTATTATTTCATGATAATCCTTTAGAATATAATTCTAATTTTCTATAATATGTTTAGTATTTCAATTCAATTTAGGTGGTTATCATCTATGTATCCATCTTCTTTAAATGCCTTTTTCAGGCAAATCATTTATTCTAATTAGTTTTTGCATAGTGGTTAATTTAGTTTTATCAATGTTGCCATTGTTGTTGTCAAGACGAAGAACATTTTTGAAACAGAGAAAAAATAAATTTGAATATATTGATATTGTTTTCAATTAAATTTTTGTGATTACGAAATCTGCGAATTGAGCAAACAAATTTGCTCAACGCTCATTGAATTAATTAATCACAAATTAACTATAATTCATTAATAATACTCCATATAGACCACCTTCCAACTCTACTCCAGAACTTTATTTTGATCATTCAGTTTTACTGAAAAAATTATATCTTTTCATAATCCTAGGTTTGTCAATAATATTAGGGGGACAAGTAAGTTTCAAAGAATTTTTTTGTGAAAATTGGAGCTTATAGTGTAAAAATGGTTAAAAAATTGATTAATTATCCATCACTAGCCACAACTTTTTCCTATCTTTCTGACAGCATACGAACTAAAAGAATAGCTGCTTAGACAAATCATCAGTCATTGATCAAAACAAGTAGGAGTTGGAAGGAGCAGTGTCTGGATAAAACAACTTCTGGAGTAGGATATCCCATTTTAGTGTTTCTGCGTAGTTTTTTACTGGTACAACAATATGTGATCGAGCATTGCCATGCTGGAAAATCACTTTGTCGTGTCTCTGCTCATATTCTGGCCATTTCTGCTTTAATGCTTGGTTCAAACACATCAATTGTAGTCGGGAGCGATCTCCTGTGATTGTCTCATTCAGTTTCAGTAGCTCCTAATATACTATACCCAACTGATTCCACCAAACGCAGAGTATAAACTTCGATCCTTGAATATTTGGCTTCACAATTCATTTTAATATATGGCTGGTCTTACCCCGCGATTTCTTATGCTATGGATTGTGGTAATGAATCCACTTTTCATCACCAGTTAAGATTGGTGTTCTTTAATAATATTCTCAGCATAGGGAAGTAATCTTGCAAATATTACATTGGAGAGGAGTTTATAGGCGGTGTTCAGTAGGGATATTCCTCGATAGTTTCACATTTTAGTGTATCCCCTTTTTTATGAACCAGACATATTAAGTCCGTCTCCCATTCCTCGGGCATTTTCTCTTCTTCCCATATTTTGCCAAGAAAATGGGTTAGCTCTTTTATATAGTTGCCACCAGCATTTTTTAGGAGCTCATTAAGAATCCCGTCCACTCCTGCTGCTTTATTTTTTAACTTTTCCAGAGCTTCATACACCTCATCATAAGATGGTACAATATTTTCGCTATTATCATCTAACTCTAACACTACACCATTTAAATTTGTTCGGCCCAGCAGTTCGTTAAAATGCTCTGATTATTTATTCAATATACCTTGGGTGTCACATATAATTTTACCAGTTTTACTTCTACAGGCGCTTGTTCGCAGTTTGAACCCTCACCTGGTGTCATTCACTTTTCTGTATATTTCTCTGTTTACGTTCTTGCTTTTATATTCTTGAATCAGCTACATCTGTTCCCTTATATGCTGCTTCTTTATCCGGTGTGCTATATTTTCCTCTCTTTTTGCCTCTCTCTAGTTCTCAGTAGCCGCTATAGTCCGTTTCTTCTGGATCATTATTTTATACACTTCATTCTTATGTCTACGGATATGTTCGCATTCTTCATCAAACCATTCATTCTTTCTATTATTCTGCATTAATTCAATAGTTTCTTTAGCTGCTACTATTACGTTTTTTTGAGTCAATTCCATTCCCCGTCTCTGTCTTCACAAACTGGCTCATTTATAATTCATCAGTTCTAAATTCAAAATTCCTCTTCACTTCCTCATGTTTTAATATATGAACATTATATCTGACAGCTTTAGTTTCTTTTTCATTTCTACAAAGTGAGATTCTTGCTCTCAGTCGAGCAACGAGAAGAAAATGGTCACTATTGATATTCGCACTGCGGTGCACTTTGACATCCAGTAGTTTGAGTCGTTTGTCAATGAGGACATGATCTATTTGATTGACCGTAAGATCGTTAGGTGATGTCCATGTATCCTTGTGTATGTTCTTGTGAATAAAGACTGTTCCCCCGACTAAAAGGTTGCGACTTATTGCAAACTTAACCAGTCGAAATCCATTATCAGAGTGCAGAGTGCTTCTCTTGCAGGCTGTGGCTACCAATATTACTGTATTCTAAGTCCTTACCAATCTGAGCGTTCATATCACATAGTATAATTTTTATATCATATCTTGGGCATTCTTCATATGCTTTCTCTAGATCACAGAAGTCATCTTTTTCCTTATCAGTTTTATCCTCGGTATAATTGAAAAATTTTCCTCTTATTCTGATCCTACAGAGCCTAGGTATGTCAGATTGGTAGTCCATTATACGAAGCTTTATTTTCTTTCCAACCATGGTTTCCAACTGTTTCCAACAGATGGTTCTTTTCATGGCAGCTATAATAGAGAGAGTAATCTTTTCTGTCCAAAATGCCACTTCCAATCCACCTCATCTCCTGAATTGCCATTACGTCAATAACATGCTTAGAGACCTCGTCAGATAAGATCTTCAGGGCCCTGGGTCTATATAAAGAACGTACGTTCCACGTCGCCAACAGAATATCATTTTGTCGGTTCCATGTTCCAGTCCGCTTCCCAAAGTTCTGTCCGGATTTATTTTCATCTATTAGGTTTTGTAACAAGTATTTTTTATAGGGTGCCTGTCAACTCTATGCCCAACCCCCAACCTGAAGGGCCAGGGTTTTTCTGTCGGGGATTTCCTTTCCTAAGGTGGTTGCCGGCTAAGGCTTTAGGAGACCAACACTCCTGACATTGCATTTTTTTTAGAATTGCGGTGAAAACTCGCCATTGTCACACACTTTCATAGGGTTATGAGATTTTTACGTGGCTGCCCATGCTATTAGGCAGTCCACCTCCCCTCCAGTGTGTCTCCCACAAATCTGGATATTCACAGCTAACCATCATATCTGATGTGTCTTTCTACAATCCGCAGCCCGTGGATGCACCTGGTAGTATAAATATTTTAATAATTAAACAATAATAATTATTTTTTTATGATTAAAAGTAGTTAATATTACAAAAAAATTAATTATAAACTTTGTAGGTGTTTAGAGAACCAAAGAAAACAGGAGGTGTTGATGAAGTTCTCAGTGGCTATGCTAAAGCTATTAAAGCAGCTAAGGGGAAAAATGGAGCTCTTTTATTCAGTGTTATTGGTAAGATTATTTTATAATTTCAATTAAGTTCTTGTATTCATATTATCAAATTTATTCATATCTAAAAAGTAAAACTAGAGAGGATAGCGTTAAAGTAGAGAAAGTTGAACTAGCGAGGATAGTGGCTAGAGCTTAGTAATAGTAATATAAACATCAAGAGTTCGAATCCCCGACTCCTACTTCTGGTTTGACCAAAATCCCTTTAATGCATTTACAAAAAGGCTGCTACATAATAAAAAAGTAATTGTTTATTGAGAAAGTAAAACTTATTTATATGACATATGGTTAATATGGCATTTTTCAACCCGAGTGTGTACCATGAAATAATTAGAGAGTAAAATAGCACTTTTTATGCTATAAATCTAAAATATGTAGTTAATATAATAGCACATATTTAGGAAAAATTAGGTTGAAAAATTTTCCCTCGTTGACTTGACAAACTAACAACATAAGTAGCTTGACAGATTTATATAATCTAATGATTGACATCTATAGTAATCTTGTTTTGTCTTTTGCAATAAAATAACACTATTTTTATTGTAGGTTATAAAGTCAACTCTTTCTATATATCTCTCATTTTGTTTCTATTTTTAATTAACCTCGTATGCCATGTAACATCACCTTTTTTTATTTTTTTTTTATTCTTCTTGATTTCTTTCTTTATTCATGCAAGTATGTTATCTTTAAAATATAAAAAAATTGTTGGTAACAGTTTCCCAGAGTTAATGGTGGGCATGGCCTCTTGATTAATGTTTTTGGACAGTCTGTATATCAAATTCCGAATCCATTAAGACGGCCATTGACGGTCACTCGCCATGACTTCCTCCTTTACTATATATTTAATTTTTAACTTTCTTTTGAAAGATCATTCATCCCACCATTTTTTTAATCTTTGAGCAAAGATATCAACCTGAAGGAATTTCAGCTAGTTATTATTTACTTGTTTATTATCAGCCTCTTGCATTTTTTATTTATAATTTTATTTGCTATTTTATTAAAATTAGGGAGTTATGGTTTATGATTCATGTTATTATAGAATTTGTTTTCTATAACTCAACGTGGTTATATTTATAGTGAGTTATCTTCCTTTTTTTTTAATTCTTTTAGTATTCGTATACATATTTTAATTATCTCTCATTTTAGTCCTCTTAATTTTTTAGCATCAAACTTCAATAATTTATTAAAATAAGTAAAGAGCCTGAAATTATATAATCCCTTCAACTAGAATCCATACATGAAGATCTAATTTTAGTATAAATAAATGCCTTATCATAAATTACACAGGATTACAAGAGAAATATTTTTCTTTCGTGTCTAGGATTTTGGAACTGATTTTAGCTATACTCGGGGCGCTTAATCTAAATATGCTATCAGTTTTTTTCTATCAGCTCTACTTTCTGAGATAAGTGTGAAAAAAGGAGTAAAACCGCCTGCTTGATTCAAGCCACTTCCTTCCTGCTTCACCAGGCTGGGAATACCCACTTCGTCACTGGGAATCCCATCCTTCATTTCAACACTATAACTAAATTTGAGGTCAGTTTGTAAGTGTTAGTTGTGCAGAATAGATCGAAGTTGATAAAAAATGAGTTCAAGTAAAAGAAGTTGTGTAAATCATCCTGATGTGTTTTGCTACATATGCGGAAAATATGTAAGATAACAGAAAGACTGTTAGAGAGCTTATCATAGATGCTTTGGTGTTAAGCTCGGTGATCAGGATAAATCCTGGGCACTGCATCAGGTTTGTAAAACTTGTACAGAACATTTATGCCAGTGGACTAATGGGAAAAGAAAAAGTTTGAAATTCGGCGTACCAATGGACCTTTCTGATAGTAATGAAGGTGACAGTGATTATGAGGGGATGTCAACAATTCCTCTTTGTTTCAACCAGGATGAGTTAATTGACCTCGCCAGAGATCTTAACCTATCTGAAGAAGCTTCTGAATTACTGGATTCTAGGTTGAGCGACAAAAATTTATTGGAGCAAGGAACCAAAATTACTTTTTACCGTATAAGAGAAAAGGATCTGCTACCATTATTCTCTTAAGAAGAAAATCTTGTATTTTGTCACGAAATTGAAAAAATGTGTCTTCCTGAATATTTTTCTGATGATTGGCACCTATTTATTGATAGCTCAAAGCGAAGCTTGAAATGTGTTCTACACAATTTAATACCAATTGCTCACTCAATGACAATGAAAGAAACATATAGCACCATAGCTTTGCTCTTGGAGAAGGTAAGGTATCATGAACATCAATGGGTGATTTGCGTGAACTTAAAAATGGTAAACTTTCTCCTAGGACAGCAAAGTGGCCACACCAAATATCCTTGTTTCTTGTATCTCTGGGATAGCAAAGACAAAATTCATTTATAGAGAAAAAATGCCTCACTTGAGTTAGGAAAAAATTAAAGCAGGAATATTTAATGGCCCAGAAATAAGAAAATTCATTAAGGACCAAACCTTCGTAAATTCCCTGAATGAGGCTAAGCGAAAATCCTGGACTTCATTTTTTGCCGTTGTTGGAAATTTTCTGTGCCAATGAAAAGCAGAAAACCATGTTGAACTAGTAAATGATATGCTTAAAAATTTCAAATCCCTTGGATGCAATATGAGTATTAAGGTGCACTATTTACACAGCCACCTGTACTGTTTCAAGATAGAGATTTCATCAAGATATTAAGATATTAAATTTCAAGATATTATAATTATTGAGGACCGCCATCAACGAAGATGGGATATGCACATAATGGCAGATTTTTACTGGAGTTTACAAAGGGACTGTTACAAGATATATTCAAGAAGGCCACGAAGTGTTGAGTGACTGGTTTGTTCCATCGATGACTTGGTGCTATCTTAATAATAAAAATTTCATGTTTAATTTTTAGATTTGATTCATATATTTCACTAAAACATTATATCATAGAAATTTGACCACTTAGACAAAAACTAATGCCATATTTGAATTCAGGGCACCAAGTTCATATGAAATTATCTCCAAATACCCCGGCATCAAAACTACTGCTGGGCCTTTGTTATATAAGTTCTAAAACCTGTTATCAATCATTTGCAACCTATAAATTCAGTAAAATAATTATAAGAAACACCGAAAATGTTATCATAAATCGTTAATATAGATAAACTATATTAAATAATAATACAACGTTAGAGTGATTGGAATTTGGATTTCGATATCGAAGACTAACTTTACTTCGAGCAGACTCGGCATTCAGTGTACAGACAGTCCCAAAAACATTAACCGACCTGTCAAGAGACCATAGCCACCAGTAGTTCTGCAAGGTGGAAAAAAAAAAATTTCTCTCCTTTACTAAATATCATTGCGCTTTCAGTATTTTCCAGCAGATTGTTATGAAAATCCTCGTTAACTTTTATTGCTTTCAATGGCAACTTCTGTTTTGCCATTTTGCTTAAGACGATTGAGGGTGCATCAAAATTCTAATTTTTTCTGAACTTAATACTATCAAAGTTTTTTCCTTTGTTGACGATTGCAACCTTTGGTATTCCATATCTGAAACATTTTCTCTTTCTCTCTGTGCGGATATTGACACTAAGGGACCTATCATTTCCTTGTTGTTCAACACTCGAATAACTCCATCAAAAACGCTTAAAAATTCTGCTTCACCTTCAAAGTTTTTTAAAGGCTTATTCTTGCTTTTAGTATTTTCTGGTGCTCTTAACAATTTATCAACCAATGCTACCTTCTTCCCATTTTTTTCCTAATTTGTAATGCAGTAATGACATGACCTTAGATAGGAGGTGTCCAGGAACTTTCATCAACATAGTTTTCTTAAAAGTTTTGGTAATCAGACTAAGATCAGTTTCAATTAAAACGTCACTCTTCCTGCAGATTTACTGCTGAAATTCATTGACTTCCATTAATTATTATCATCATTTTTTTTCAATCTGAGTGTTGTCAAGATCTTAACAACTTGGCTCCTTCGTATTTTAGTAATAAGTCGAACTGCTGACCTTTACACTTGTCTTTCAATCATTAGTCTGGAAATGATGCAGATACCAAAGCCATAAAAACTGTTCACAGAGTATGTAAATAAAATATATAAACCAATTGTGGAGATATAGACAGAATTATTATAAAGTTTTTGTGATTATAACCATATTAAAATATCAACATTATTTTTGTTTCAGGTGGAAAATTAAGCGAAGGTCTTAATTTCAGTGATGAATTAGGTAGATGTGTTATAGTTGTCGGAATGCCCTATCCCAATATTAAATCTCCTGAGTTAATTGAAAAAATGAAGTACTTGGAACAAAATGTTGTAAGTTTGACATGCACTAGTTATTAATCTTACAGTTAATTTGAATCTCTGAATATAAAAAGGATTATATTCAATTTGTCACAATTTTTTAGAGAATGAAAATAACAGTTTCTTAATAAATATTATGGATATAACTTATTTTATCCCTAGCCATTTTAAAGTTGATAATCTTACCCTGTGAACTGATAATTTTGAAACTGGGAAATTACAAGCACAAATATTATTTACAAGCACAAATATATTTATTTTCATGTTTATTATGAAAGTCACTGTCACTGAGGCTGTCTTCTCAGCTACAGCCTTGGCCAAAAGTATTAGGTGTCTACAATTGTTATTAAAACAAATTGAAGGGGAATAACTAGCGAGAAGGATTGAAAAATAATTCATTAAAAGGATCCTATCATGTCTACACAAGTTTTGGAAGCACCAGTAAATATAAAATTCTTGCTATAGCATTTTAAGCAGTTTGAATCATTAGCTCTATAATTTGAACAATGGTCTATGTTATATTCGTTTTTGTTACCTCCACTGTTTAAAATGTTCTATAGCCGAGTCCCTTCATTTTAATTTATCAATGCTACGAACTAATTTTAATGATTAAGAGAAGTGTGAATGCTCAATATTTAGCCAGTTTTTGATTAAAACTGACCATAATGAAAAAAAATAATCTCAGAAAACAATGAATAAGTATTGTCACTGCCATGAGTTTGACGGAATAACGGTCTATATTACTTTCAAACCAAAAAATGTGTTGTCTAATGCAGGGTCAACTTTATTGATCTTCTGTAAATTTGAAAAAATCAAGATAGACTATTAGTGGGCCAAATCCTTTAAATGAAATAGACAATTTTTCATGGTGTCTAATACTATTGGCCAAGGTTGCATGCTCATATATTCATTCTTTATATGATGTACCTATTAATTTTACACATAATATTGTTATATACTTCTGTTTAATTTCTTATTTTTACTAAGTATTTGAATAGTCTTCCCATTTTTTTGTGAAAATGGGATACTATTGCCATCTTATTAATTGATTTTGGAAAGAAAGATCAGTCTGCCCAAACATTAAGGTAGGAAAAATTGATCAAGGTCCAGGCCGTGACGGAAAAAAAACGGTCAACGTCAAGGTTAAAGCCCTATGCTTGAACATTGTTTTTTCATTATTCTTGATCCACAGGTCAATAATTTAGTCATATTCCGTGATTCTTGTGCGAGACAACATACAAATCACAAAAAACAATAAAAAAATTTCATCACATAGTGTGTGAAAAAGAGTGTTTTGACTCCTTAAAAATTATATTCCCAATTCTCAGTCAGTCTTATTTGGTGTGAAAAATAAATGCCCACTTCTTACTCAGGCAATTACCCGATAGTAGGAGGAAGGTACTTGAAGAGAGCGAATGGAAATCTATTTCACAGTGATCGACTGCACCAAGACAGTAGACTTCAAGATTTCTTTTATGTCTATATCTTTCAAAAATTCGTAATAGGAACTAGACCGATTTGAGCCTTAAAGAATGATCGAAGCCAACCTTGAACGTTGCACCACCAACCAGTGCGCTGTAGATCCTACAAGTCTTATATTGTTACACTAGATAAATAAATCAAAACAAGATACTACCCTTGGCCCTTTTTATCATAGGCAGATACGACCAAACCTTCTCCCACCAAGCCTCCAACTTGTTGTCAACAATACGCTCTGTATTAATGTAATGTAAGAATATAAAAGTATAAATTAACTTGATTATTTCTACTTTTATATTATTTAAAGGAAACAAAACATTTCCATGGAAATTGAATGGAACTTTCATGGAAACTAAACCAAAATTTTTAAAATATATTTTCAGCTTGGAAGCAGAGTAGCTCAATGGTAAGACACTGTGTTATCTATAATAATTAATATAATATAATTTTTTATTCTGTTATCAGCCGTGGATCGACCCTGTGGGATTGGGAGACCCTCCTGGAGATCACCCAGCCTCTATAAAATGGGTACCCTTAATTGGAGGAAAAAAACCTGGCGGTAGAGTGTGATCTCTGTCAAATAACCTCCTTACACAACTGTTGGTTTAGAAACAGTAGGGTCCTTACCAAGTACTGAACCTAAGACCCTTCATGGGTTGCAGTGGTACAGTATTTTCAGCTTGACAAATCTAAAATATATAGTGTATAGAATTGTTGTACTTAAAATTGTTTATATATTAAAAACGCTGCCAATTATTACACAATGATTTATTATTACCAAATAATAATATTTCAAAAATATCTGGTCTGTCAATTCGCAGAACTTTGGTTTACAGTTCAGATAATTAGATTATCTTTCAAATGAGCATTGGGGATGTTTCGGGAAAGAAATATGTGCAGAATACTTGATAAAAGATAATCTACCAAGTTCAGAAAAGTAATTAAGTAGTACGAGCCTATGGAGCAAAAATTTGAAGCTTGTCCCAAGATCGCCGTGAGAGTCACGAACTGAGAGTGTTAAGAAGAAACTGTATCAAAGCAAGTATGCTGAGCTGATAAGGACAAGTAATCAGAGGGTGATATTGTACAGAGGAAAATGTCGGAAGTGCACTTCAGTGAAAAAAAAAAAGGAAAGACCATGAAGCTGAAGGAAGTGGAGAAATACAAGAAGGATGAAATAGAGAGATGCGAGGAAGCCTAGAGCCATAGGCTTTGGTGCCAAATCTCAAGAAAAGCAGTTCAGTAGTCTCGGAGAAAAGTCACGAACGACAGATGGACAGATTTTTTTATTTATTCGATATTTGGATTCTGTGTATCTTAAAATGTAAAACCTTTGAAATGTAAAAATTTTGAATGGGACTTAATTTTTTTTTTTGTTGCTCGATTGCAAAGGCCTATTATTGAAAATAATTAACCAAAAGATAGTTATTGTAGGATGGTGAGGGAAAGTTGTGATGCGCACACCACACCAGATTTTTTAGATGTAGTTTAAGTAATTTTTTTAATCAATTATATTTGGTTTACAGACAAATTAAAAAAAAAAAAATTCTGTTAATATACTTTATTCCGTAAAGCATACCCGTTATCATTACATACAAGTCAATACACCCTTCAGGTCTCTCTAAAATTCAATTACTTCATTTTAAAAAATTGTATCACTAAAATTTACAATATACGATGATTTTTTCAACATTAAAGTTTACTGATGTGCTGAATCCAAATCTCCAATCATTTTTGGTATACAAAATTTAAGAGGCTAGTTTACTTAATAATTTGAACACTTTTTAAATATTTTTGACCAAAAATCAATTACGTTTTAATGTTTATATTTGTCCTTTAATATACTCTAAAAAACAAATGTTTAGCTGAAAAAACCATTTCGATATCTTTATCCAAACACGAGATATAAAATAAAGCATTTTCAGCATGTTTTATTTTTTTTTTAAGGTCCATTGAAGGAAACGGAAGGATATGGGTCAACTTTTTTTCAATGTAGATTCACCAAAAAGAATTTTGATCATAATCAGTGATGGACACACATTGCACTCCCCTTGTCAGTGCTTGTTTTTCTAAGTTAAATTTACACACAGAATAGTAATCATCCCTCATGACAACCCCAATCTTATTATAATTAGTAATAATAATAATAATCATAATAATAATTGTAATCAATTAGTAATTATAACTAACTAAATGATAACTATGATAACTAATTGTTATCAATTAGTAATAATAATAATCTTATAATTAGCTTATATATCTTATAGTTCCCAAATACACCCTTTTAAGTCACAAGGTCAAAACATTTATTATTTCATCTATTATTTTATTCTAGGATTTTTTATTTCATATATCTTATCTTATTCTTTTCTTTTTATATTCTTATTTTAAGCTAAGAACTGTCGAATGCAAACAAAAAATCTCTGTCTGCGGCTTCCTCCAAGGCTACTGGGCCGATTTTTTTGAGGTAAGTTACAGGTCATTTCTGGGTGATCCTCGGAACTCAACATTATCATCCACCATTTTGTTTCAAAATGGCAGCTGATTAAAGGTTTCCTTTGCCCTGTTCTCAGTCATTTATGAAGGTAGAGGAAAAATATTAAATTTTATGGAATTATAAAAAAAAATAAAGCTTTTAAAATAAAATAAAAAATATTTAATCCAAATAAATTTTTAATTATTTTATATATATATATATATATATATATATATATATATATATATAACTATTTGGAAATAATAATCCATATTTCCGTGTGGTGTATTAATTTGTATTTTTTTTTTCTGGTTTATTTTTTATCTTTATTACCAACTTTATCAAAAATATAAATTTTCAATTTTCTTTTTATCTATATTTCTTGTCATATCATATGTCATTCTTTATACTTCTACAATATTTTCGCCTTCATTATATCTTTGTTTGTTTTTATTATTTAAAAATGAACTACGTATTCCCATTTTTTCTTAATAGCCAGTTCATTCAAAATAACTATATTGAGTTCTTTTTTCCTTTTCATTTTACCAAGAGAAGCCTTGATATAAGTGTAATAGTTTGGAAATCACACTGTATTACGATAAAAGCTAGCCTTGATCACTGAATAAATATATATTTCATTAATAATTGTGATTTGAACGATTTCTAGTATAGATTCATAATATTTTCCTTTTCATTTTAACTTGATGTACAGTATCACCTTAAATGCAATAAGTGTATATCAGAAAATTGTTTTCTGATAAACTTTTATACATTTTTTAGAGGAATGGTGCTGGTAAAGAACATTATGAAGCATGTTGTATGAAAGCTGTGAACCAATCTATCGGTCGAGCTATACGTCACAGGGCTGATTTCGCTGCAGTACTACTTTTAGATCAAAGATATTCGGCTCAAAAGGTTCTGAACCTTCTTCCTGCATGGATTATGAAGTCCTTGACAATCGAAGAACGATTTCCTCAGGCATTAGCTGCAGTTGTGAAAGTATACTACTATTTTAACTACTTTTTATTTTTTTTTATATCCCTAACTGTGGTAGAAAAAGCATAAACCACACATTAGACTTATTACAATTAATATTATGTTTTTCTATTTTACTTTGAAAGCAAATTTTAATTTATATTTAATACTAATTTTATAAAACTTCTTGATTTTATACCTTTTACTTTGTATCTTCTTAATTTTGTATTTTTTCTTTTTAGTTTTTCAAGCAACATGATACTGCATCTTCCACAACAGCTTGTGTCAATAAAGTATGATAAATATTTTTTTTTTCTCAGTGGAACATGATTGTTAAATGTGTTATATGATATGTTGTGTTATATTTATTAACATCAAATAATATGTAAATATTTTCAAATATATTTTTTTAATGATTTATGTTAAGAGATGTTTATCAATAAATTCCTTTCAATGACTGACAAATTAAAAAAAAATAAACAAAAATGTTTTTTTTGTGCAACTTCATTAATCAATCTCGTTATAGTTGCTAAAACTTTCGTAATCAGTGAATTAATATTGAACATGTTCCTACTGTGCAGAGTTGGGCAAAAAATTATATACAGATAAAAGCTAAAGCTAGATCTAAATTAGCTGTGACTGTAATGGATCAATACTTAAAAGATCAAAGCATTAGTTATCATAGCTAATAGGTAATTACTTTTATCTATAGTAACAGATAAAACTACAATTAATAATAATAAATGTCTTGTAATATTATATTTTATTTCTTTTTTTTATTTAAAAATAATTATTTTATTTCAGTAATGACTTTAGAAATAATATCGGCATATTCTTCTGATATTTTTTTCATTTATAAGACTAATGATGTTAAGTGCTAATTTCGAGTATTTATAATTAAAAAAAAAAGTAGTTTTATTATTTTTGGAAGGGGAGAGGGTGATGGATTTGATTATTAGGTTTTTGAAGTTGCTAATTTTGAATTTACTATCCACATTTTGTTCCAGTGCAACAATTACGAATTAATTATTAGTTAGACAAAATTCTTCATTATAGGGTATCCTTTATAATGTTTACAAGGATGCTAATTCCGAATTTACTATCGAATTTTTTATTGCAAATGCGCTTTTCAGTTTAATGTTACCGCTGAGGTTTTCTAAGATGTAGAATTCCTTTATTAGGCTTTTAAGGACACCAATTCTGAATCGGATTTTTTATCCCACAAGCGCTTTTCGGCTTACTATTACTGTTGAAGTTTTCAGTGATATAGGGATCATTTTAAAGGTTTCGAGAGTTCTGATTCCATTTTTTTAATTGGATTTTTAATCAAGCTTTTTTATATTTTTTAAAGCTTGCATGTTTCGATTTTCTGTAAGTTTCCTATGTTAGAGGGGTAATTTACGAAGTTTCTGTTTTTTAAATTGGAGTTTTTGATTGATTATCACTGATTGAGATTTAGTCGGTAAAAGGAGCATCTATTAGGTTTTCAAGATTATTGATTCAAAATATGCTCGGTATAAAATTCAATTAAAAAAGCGGAATCAGAACACTCAGAAACTTAATAAATGATCACTATATTGTAGACAATTTTAACAGTACCAATAAGCCGAAAAACGTATGTGCAATCAAAAATCTAATAGTAAGTTCGGAATTAGCTTCTTTGAAAGTCTAATAAACAATCCCTGTATCATAGAAAACTTCAATAGTAAAAATAAAAAAATGCGCATGCGCGATTAAAAATCAACTTACATGGAATCGGAACCCTTGCAAATCTGATAAATTCTTATATTGTAGAAAACAGCCGAATAGTGCATGCACGATCAAAAATCTGATATCAAATTCGGAATTAGCATCCTTGAAAACCTGGTAACCGATACCTATACCTTAGAATTTTGTCAAATTAATAATTACTTTGTAATGCTCGCGCTCAAACAAAATGTCGATAGTAAATTTCATGAATAAAAAACTAATTACATTTACATGCAGAATATTTTTTATCGAAAAAAAAAATCTTTCTCTTGCAGAATGAGTTTTAGTATCTTTGTCCATTATATGATTAAGCCTTCAAACTAAGCAATTTATTTTGATTTGTATTTTTTGAGTAGAAATAAACTAATATTTATGACTATATTATGTTCAAATGTAGTTTGTAGACAAACTCTTTGAGATGTGGGACAAAAACTAGCACAGAAATTCAGTGGTAAAAATTATTTCAGAAATAATGAAATAAAATAATTATTTTTAAATAAAAAAATATAATATTGCAAGGCATTTATTTATTATTAATTGTAACTAAATAAAACTAATTAGCTATTAGCTACAACAGTAACTAATGCTTTGATATTTTAACTATTGATCCATTAGAGTTGCAGCTAATTTAGCTACAGCCTTTATCTATAATTTTTGCCAAACTCTATTGTGCTTTCAGTTAACAAACACCATCTTTGTAAGAGCAGCATATTCTATTTGTAGAGTAGTAAGGACATAAAATGTAAGCTGATTCTCAAATGAGTGCTGGTTCAAATCTGGCATGCTAGTTTGACTTTCCTTTCGTGGCAGACCTCCGAAATTAATTTTAATCTTCTCACTCTTGGCTAGAACAGGTTGATTGCTTGTAGGATAACCCTTTCCTAGTTGTAGTACATAAGGATAATAATAGCAACAAATTGTGAATTATAAAAATTCAGTAATAGGTATAATGTTAGTATTAAATAAAGAAAAATTAGGCTTATTAAATTTTCAGTTGTATTTATCTCATATAAGAACAAAAATTCTTTCTTCGATTATATACACACACATATATATTTACATATATATATATATATATATATATATATATATATATATATATATATATATATATATATATATATATATATATATATATATATATATATATATATATATATATGTATATAAGGAGGGGACGAGAAGCCAATAGGTACAAGTGATTTTTTTCAAAGATAAAGTTAAGTGCGGTAATGGATATTTAATGCATATGAAATGTTTTTCAAAAGCAATGTTGCTTGATTTTCAAGAAATATACAGAAGGGCCGTATTAAGTATGATACAAACCTTAACATTTTAGTAGATTGAATAATTAATAGTTGAACATAAAAATTATAATGAAGGAATAAGATGGTCCGGGAGGCGGTCAAAAAAATGGATCACATATAGTTTATATTGTTTGTGATTCATTTTTTAGACTGCCTTCCGGAATATCTTATTTCTTCATCTTAAAGTTTTAGATTTTATCAAAACGTTTTAACTTTAAAATGCATTTTCACAAAATTATATAATTTTCACTTGTAGCCCTTGGTTTCTCACCTCTTCATATAGGATAGGTGGTGGTAAAGACAACCATGGGGCAAAAACTATCAGGGCGATATTTCACTTGGCAATCATGATTTTTGTGATTTACACATGTCCCAAGTTTCAGGTCTGTATCCAGTTACACACCACATGGTGAATGCTCATGGAGGTGGTTACTATATGAACGAAGAAAATGAGGAAAGTTTAGTTTCGGCTGCTTTGATGCAATTTTTATCGTCATTGCGATGGGTATTGTGACCTAATGATTTAAAATATTCATAAGATCATGTTTTCATTCATTAACACATTAATTAGGCTTCTTTATCTGACACTATCGTTTTTTTATTTATGCTCACGAAACAGAGTAACATCTCTATAACCCGGTCATCTTTTGGGACAAAAACTACCATGAGGTAAAAAGCCACCATACCATCTCATCAAACTGGTAGTTTTTACCCCTTTCTGGCATCATTTCTTGAAATGAATAAAATGTTTACATTTATTCCATTAATCATTAAGCGAACAGTCCTGTGAAATAACATAACAACAAACTCAATAACAAATACAGGTCAACATGGCTGAGGAGAGAAAAACGTCTGATGGAAATGTTCCAATTGTAAATAGTGGACTCCCTGTCAATGAAAGTGAATGAGAGGGTTTGAGTCTGCTTCCACTAATCCTGTTCTCCAAGGTGATGCTTTGTCTACTCCTGTCCTAAGACACTGAAAATATTTTAGTTTATCTTACTTTTTCCATACAATATTCTGGTTTTATTTCTTGAACAATAATGATTTTTTTTTTAAATTGTGACATCCACTTTGTTAATATATTTAGTCTTGGTAATTACGTTTACATGCAGAATATTTCTTATTGAAAAAAAAAAATCTTTCTCTTGCAGAATGAATTAGTACCTTTGTCCATTATATGATTAAGCCTTCAAACTAAGCAATTTATTTTTATTTTTTGAGTAAAAATAGACTATTATTTATGACTATATTGTGTTCAAATATAGTTTGTAGACGAACTCTTTGAGATGTGGGACAAAAACTAACACAGAAATTCGGTGGTAGTTTTTGCCCCACATCTTATGGTAAAAACTACTATTTTAAGAATTTTTTTAAAAATTGATGCCAAGAACAGAATTATCCAACCAAAAATTAATATACATATTTAAAATACAACAAAATATTTTTAACTTAACACATTGAATTTGTATTGACTAGAAATTTTTTAATGTGTTTCTTAATGTGCCTTTTCAAAATGAGCATATCAATAAGAATGGACAATCCTTATTCAAACGTAGCAAGGATCCCAAAGCATCCTTTAAAAGCTTTGCCCGAAAAATAGCACTCCACTGATACACGTTATTCATAAACTGATAGTATTTACCCCCACCTCTCCCATATATATATATAAATGAAATAATTAGATATCTTTACAACTAAAATAAAATTTAATTTCTTTAACATAAATAAATTTTTAATATAACCAACAGAAAACATAAAGTTTAGTAACATCAACCCGTAAACACTAGTTTACAAATAAAAATATACAATATAACATATTAATTCGAAATTTTTCCTTTATAGTTATAAAAATATTTCTTCACAGGAATAGTGGCAGGCTTTGTCAAAAACAAAAAATTAATATACATATTTAAAATACAACAAAATATTTTTAACTTAACACATTGAATTTGTATTGACTAGAAATTTTTTAATGTGTTTCTTAATGTGCCTTTTCAAAATGAGCATATCAAATGTATGGTATGAACAATGGTAACATTTTAACAAGAATTCACAGTGAACTTTAGTTAGATGAGACTGAAGACGAAGATATCTTTCATCACAAAATGGACACTTCTTTCTTCTCTTTTTGGTATGAGTTTTAAGGTGGTTTTTTAAGTTCTCTTGTCTACAACTTCTGAATTTGCACTTAGGACAAGCATAAGGCTTTTCTCCTGTATGTATAAGTCTGTGCCTTTTCAGAATTCCTATCCTTTTGGTTGTAAATGAGCAATCAGGACATTGAAAAGGCCTTACTTCCGAATGAACTTTTAGATGTACTCGAAGGCAACGATAGTCAGCAGTTTTATGATCACACATGGGACATGAATAAGGTTTAATACCTTTGTGCTTAGTTTGGTGTACCATAAGGCTATCCTTCCTTGTAGCAGTATAGTCACATTGATCACACTTAAAGGGTTTCTGTTTATTGTGAGTCCATGTATGAGCTTTTAAGTTAGACATCTGCGTAGTAGTAAAATTACAAAAAGGGCAAGACAAAACTTTTTCTTTAGTATGAATTAATAAATGCCTTTTCAAATGTCCACTCCTAGCAGTTTTAAATGGGCAATAATTACAAGCAAAAGGCTTCAAACCTTCATGGCCAAGCATATGAATTTTGAGATTATTTCTCGATATCGACCTATATTCACAAAGCATACAACCATAAGGTTTTTCTCCCGTATGAGTGCGTAAGTGTAACTTAAGACCTTGAAGGTGGGAACTTCTATGATCACAGAAGGAGCATTTAAATGACTTTTCACCATGTGTTAAAATGTGAACTTTCAGGCTGCCAGAATAAGCAGTACGGTATGGGCATTGAGAACATGAATATTTTTTTTCTTTAGTATGTGAATACATGTGAACTCTGATGTTTGATCTGCGAGTTGCCCTAAAATCACATAGAGTACACTTAAATTGTTTTTCTCCAGAATGTATCAGTAAATGTTTCTTTAATGAGCTCAAGTCACCCGTAGCATAAGGACAGTTAGGACAAGTATGAGGACGTTCTCCAGTATGTGATCTTAAATGAATCTTTAAACTGCTCTGGTAAGCAGTTTGGTACCCACATAATTTGCAAATATGAGGTTTTTCTCCAGTATGTTTTCTAAGGTGAACTTTCAAGCTTGAAAAATATGCTGCTTTGTAGGGGCAGTAAATGCAATTATAAGATTTTTCACCGCTGTGAGTTCTAAGATGGATTTTTAAAGTACCAGGTAAAACTGCTCTGTAATCACAAAATGGGCACTGGTATGGTTTGTTTCCGGTGTGTTTGGCTTGATGGCATTTGAGAGAGGCTGGATACAAAGTACTAAAGTTGCAATCTTTACATGAAAAAGGTTTTTCAGAATTATGAATTCGAATATGGCAACGGAGAGCAGATAAACTTGCACATTTATACTGACAATGGTGGCAGATATATGGCCTTTCTCCAGTATGTTTGCGAATGTGTATTTTCATAGTACTTGGGACAGCCCAATAGTTACAATAATCACATTTTATTGTCTTCTGAATCCAGCTCAGTCCTAAAAATCAAACACTATATAAATAATAAAACATTTTAAAATAGTATTAAGATGGATTTTGATCAAACCGCAGTGTAAATAACTAGTCTTAAAATGAGAATAGTAACAACAATGCTTTGATCATCAAGTTCGGATATAAACTTACTAGGTTCATCCAATTCATTTCTCCAATCCTTTACTTTCATACAAAGCAGAGCAGCACTTCCTGAAATAGAAAGTTTATTGAAAATATGTTTTACAAAAGAAAAGGTGATTGTTAAGAATTATTATGTAAATTAACACATAAAAAAAAGGTCAAAAACATAAATAAAATTAATTTTTGCAGCTGGACGTTATTAATGCATGTAATTTATTCAAGGAATACCAAAAAGTTCTTAATTTGTTTGCTAAGTATAATTTGCTTTGTAATTTTTTATCTGAAACATTACCCTCCCTCTTATGATGAACATAGTTTTTTGCTCGCAGCTTGCTCTGCTTGATTATAAGTTGAATGTCATAAAGTTAATCCATTAAATCTCTATCTTGGCGTATATATCAAGGAAAAAACTGGTTGAAAAGACAAAGATATAATACTATTGTTATTAGTTATCTAATAAACCTAACTGTTGTTAGCAACATAAATACAATTTTTTCCTACCTATGGGTGAAGCCTTCCGCCAGTAAAAAGTGAAAAATCTATAAATTTTATAATTAGTAAAAATTTTTTCTCTTTCAAATTCAGCCTAATTGCACATCTACAACATGAGGGGAGCCACCATTAAAAATTTCAGCTTCATAGGCATTGTCATTTTTGAGATACAGTGATTATTAAATCAGTCAGCGAGTTAGTGGTATGTTTCTGTTACACTGTAGACAATTTAATTACCTTTCAATGAGCATCTGTATGTTTATGTGAAATGTAGTTTTCAAACTATTTAAAAAATGTATAAAAATTGAATAGTTTCCATGGGAACCTTAGCAGAAATCATGGAAACGAAATCCAATATGCTTTTATATATCTAGCATCTTTTCTAATATTGACCCAGTTTAGATGATTTTGTTTTTGGTTTGTAGAGAATTGATTATCGTTCAATTGAGTACCTATAATGTTCCAGGAGTATTAAAGTTTGAGTCATTAAAAAAAAAAATTTTAGGTTTTAGAAATAATCTTTTTTTCAAATCCAGACTTATTGCACATCTGCAGCTTAAAGGGAACCAGAATTAAAGCTTCAGCTTCATAAGCATTTTCAATTTTGAGATACAGTAATGACTATATAAGTGAATGAGTGGTAACTTTCCTTTTATAGATATATTGAATACCCTATTTTCTTTCAAGTATTCATTTGTTTATTAATTTTTGATTTAACATTTTTGTTTAAAAAAATTATTCCCATTCCGTCCTTTGGTACTATGTTTTTATTGGTTGCATCTCAATTCCTGAAAGTAGATGAGCCTGCAAACAAAACACTGTTGTAGCTGAGAATTCCTTAGTAATCATCCCCTGTAATTTATCCAGTTTGCCTTTTATTAATTTTTAAATAATAATTTTATTTTTATAACATTATTTTCTTGTATATCTTCAATTAGTTTATATAATTTACTTTTCTTTATTTGTACCATACTTTTCATTATTCATTTTCATCTATAATTTTTGTGCCATATCTATTTCGATTCTTCAATATTTAAAAATTAATTCAGTACATTATTTTTATTATTTTTCTCTCATATCTATGACGCAGTCCACCTAATTGAGCTAAAACATTGTCTATCCTAATAAATAAAAACAAATAACTTGTTTTGTTTTGTTGGCATCTACAACTAAAAATAACAATTTTTTGTGATAGAGTCTTGAGACTCATTGTAAGTCTAAAAGTTTCTATTCCAAATCTTGATTGTTCCGCAAGTCTCGTAAGTTTAGTCTCTCAGATAATTATAACAAACCAACGCAAAATTATGTTTTATATAATCAATAAATTGGTTCATGTACCTTACTAACATCTAGCATTCTATCACTATATGATCATTTCCACGTTCCTTAAATGTTCCTTATATTATTGGCTGACCCTTTTAACTCCTGGTAACCTCGTCATCAAATTTTGTTTTGTTGTTTTACTTGTTGCAGCATGCAGAGTTCAAATCAAAATTTTCAATCTTAACCTTCTTTCTGATTCCACTAAAACATCCAAAATTAGTTTCTTCTCATATCTTCTCCACTTTGTTCTGTGTCAGAATTACCCTCTCTTTCTTCTATTACTTCTTCATTACATTCTGATTCATCTTATTCGATTTCATACTACACAGGAGGAGAGGGCTCTTTTTACTTACACAATCAAAGTCAATAAAA
This sequence comes from Rhaphigaster nebulosa, assembly GCA_948150685.1. Taxonomy (NCBI): domain Eukaryota; kingdom Metazoa; phylum Arthropoda; class Insecta; order Hemiptera; family Pentatomidae; genus Rhaphigaster; species Rhaphigaster nebulosa. The sequence goes on along the minus strand of OX411306.1, from coordinate 135,793,757 downwards.
AGTTGTTTATGGATTTATGTTATATCTTGTTCATTCTATAAATTATAAAGTACTTTTTCTGAAGATATATTAATACTAAATTATGAATGAAAATATGCTTTAAAGTTATTGATAAATGAATACAACATTGAGATTAAAGCAAATATAACAAAAATGATCGTGCTTCATGTCTCAGATGAAACTCATGAATGGTATAATAATATTAAGATCAAAAATTCTTATTGTGTACCTAAACAGAGTTAAATAAGTCCAATTAACAAATTAAAAAAATGACAACTAATAATAAAAAAAGTGGTCTCAGAGAGAACTTGGCTATCACAGAATCTCTTGACAATAAAAGAAGTCATGACACAACTGACAGCTTGGTGATATAACTGGGCCCTTTGTTCACCAGGAAGATAGGGAGGGGGATGGCTTTGAACGCTTCAACGTGCCCAAGCAAAACTAGCATCCTGTCATCTCACAGATGGCATTGGATTGTTAAAGGTTATGCCTTGTATTCAGGGAGCCAGGGTACAAAATCTTGACTTATTCATACCAAGCTTATAAATTTATGGATAACTTCATAAGAGTATTTGGTAGTACATACAAACATTATTATTTGCTATTTTAAGCCTACAACTCAATGCATAGTTTTAAGGACTATTTGGTGCTATTGTACTCTAGGTCTGTGGTTTATGGTTTCCTCGAGAACCAGAAGGGCCTAGGTACTATGTGAGCTCGTACAATCCGCTCAGGGGGGAGATGAGCAACCCGAAGGTAGCTCCCATGGCTCGGTGGATGAGCACCTCACAACCGTGTTTGAGACTCGGCTGATCGAAGCCTCGCTGTCTCTGGTAGGAGAGGAGCATCTTACCTCAGCTGCTGAAAGCCTCACCGGTAAGTTGGAAACTAGGCCGATTAAGACCGCACTGTCTCCCGGGATAGGAATCCCCGCCTTGGCCTATCAGGGCCTCACTGGTGGGTTAAAGTCACGGCCGATTAAGACCGCACTGGCTTCAGGGAAGGATGAGAGAGGTAACAAAAGGATAGGCTAGGTATAGTAAACAGTTTTATTGCCTTATGACTACAGAGGCTGTAAAGCCAAAGGATAAACATGGGCGGAGTGAAAGAGTCGAGCAGCCTAATTCCTGTGCCGCTCCTGAGTCAGGAGTGACTGCAGAAAGACAAAGGTGCGTATATATAGCCGGTCGGCCTGGGTGGGGGGCGACGAGCCAGTCACCACTCCCCACTCCCACCTGGCTCCAGCTGAGAGCCCGTTCTCCCCACTCCGGATCCGCCATTCTTACCATTCTCCCCCTACAATACGGAGTATATACTCATTATTTTACAATTTATGTACATTATATTATAGTATAATACACTGTAGTCTTCGTCGGGGTACCTCCTCCATGTTTGCGTTCCCTTGGAATATGGTCGTCTCTGTAGAATGTTGTTATTAGCAGTGGATTCTGCCTCCAGGAGACGAAGAAGAGTTTGGGAGTCATTAGGCTGATGCCAGGCCAGCGCCATTCAGAAGAACCCAAGAGTGCGCGAGGCGTAGGGAGGTAGTTTGCTGAAGCTGTGGCAGGTCCCAAGTCGTATTCCGGAGTCGGTGGCATCGTTGTTTTTAGCGAGACGGGGGTCATCTTCATCCTGCTGAAGACGATTGACAGCTCCTCGTCCACCTACAGGGTATTCAGCCTCTTCCGCGGTATTATATTTGCCGGTGGTGGGTCCTGACTAGACCTTTTTGTCGGTTGTCTCGATATATTCAAGAACAGCCTACCCATGTTGAATGACAGGTATGGCCCTGTGGGCTCCTTATATAGCTCTCCCTCCACCTGGTTTTAACGAAGAGATTAAGGGTACAAGATATAATATTTGAACTTCACACATTTTTTTCCGGTACACTTGGACCTAGTCCTTACGTCTGAGTGGTTGGCTGGTGTCTTCCTCTCTGCTATTGGCTGGCTGGAAACAAGTGGAGCGCTCTGCGGTGGAGACTTCTTGTTTTCACTGAAGAGATAGGCTGGTTTGAGACATTCGAGCGAGACAACACTTTCCTTATCACCTATCGCAATGGTGAATGTTTTGTCGCTGCGCCGGACTGCCTTGTGGGGGCCAGAATATGGTGGTGTAAGCGGCTTTTTAACTGTGTTGTCTCGTAGGAAGACGTGTGAACAAGTGTATAGGTCTTTATGCCTGAAGGCCTGCTGTTGGGCCCGTTCTCTTATTGCTGCCGGTTTCAACCGTTTGAGGTGCTCCTTAAGCTGTTGTAAGGCGACGATGGGTTCTGTTCTTGATGTGGTTTCTTCCAAGAGGTCGCCAGGCAGTTGTAGAGGCTTCGGCTATGCTTGCTTGTATGTCCTCTCTAAAGACAGATCGAAGTCCTAGGAGCACAGAAAGGAGAACTTGTGTCCACCGTGTTGAAGCAAGGCAGTTGAGGGCTGTTTTGAGGCTGCAGTGCCACCTTTCCACACAGCCATTACTTTGTGGATAATACGCAGTTGTCCTTTTCTTTGTTATACCGAGGAGAGCACTGAGACATCGGAAGAGGTCTGCCTCAAATTGTCGTCCCTGGTCGGTAGTGATTTGCCAAGGTGTACCAAATCTGGCAAGTTGTGTAGAAGGCCTGAGCGACCGTTTCCGCTGTAATGTCCTGAATGGGTACTGCCTCGGGCCACCTGGTTGCGCAGTCTACCATGGTGAGAAGGTAGCGATATCCGTCCGAAGGAAGAAGTGGGCCACGATATCCATGTGTACATGGTGAAATCTGTAGGCTGGTTTAAATGTTCACAACGGTGTGATTGTATGCCGGTGTATCTTGGCTTTCTGGCATGGCACGCAGGTTTTTGCTCAGATTCCAACATCGCTGCTTGGCCAGAAATAACGCTGTGCTATGTGTTTTCTGGTTGCTCTGATGCCTGGGTGGTGGATGTGGCGGAATGTACGGCTGGGCTTGTGGCTTGGATATTTCACAAAGGATAGACTGCTCTGTTCAGGGTAGTTTAAATAGCTTCATTTGAAGTTGAGGATTCTTCTTAAGTTCATCTACCTTGGTGTCTTTATGCTGAGCATCTGCCAAGGCTGCCAGGTCTTCGGATAGGTTGATTTCGTCTATCCAGGAAAGCGCGTCTGCAACAATGTTTTCTTTTCTGGGCTGATGTATTATATCCGTGGTGAATTGGCTGATGAAATTCAGCTGGCGGATTCTTTGTGGAGTAGCTGATGTTGGCTTTTGATTAAAGGTGTGCACCAATGGCTTATGATCAGGAATGATCTTGAATTTTAGGGCCTCGATTAATGGCCGCAAGTATTTTACAGATTCATAAATTGTCAGTAACTCTCGATCGTGAGTTGAGTAATTGCATTGTGCCGCTGTTGATGTTCTTGAGAAAAAACCGAGGGGCTGCCAGGTGCCATTTTTCCTTTGTTGGAGTACATCTCCTATTCCTTTATCCAACACATCACATGCGAGGGATACTTCTCCGTTTGGCACTGGATGGAAAAGTTTTGCTGCATTGGCGAGATTCTGTTTGCTTTCCTCAAAGGCTGGCAGGGTCTCTTGTGTCCAGACAATAGGAGTTTTGTCGTTCTTCTTGCAGTTGCGTGTGAGCTGGTGAAGGGGTCCCTCGATCTGTCCCACTTTGGAGAGACATTTCCTGTAAAAACTGAGCATCCCCAGAAATGTTCTTAACTTGGCGATGTCAGGCCGCAGAAAATTAATCGTCTGGACTTTGTTTGGAAGCGTTTAGATATCTGTGGCGTCTGCATGGTAGCCGAGAAAGTCAACTTCTGGTTGACCGAAGACGCATTTTGCAATTTTTAGTGACAGTCCAGCTAGGTTCAGTCTTTTAAAGACTTCCCGAAGATGTTCCTCATGCTCCTTTGGTGTCTTAGAAGTTAAGATGAAGTCATCCAGGTACGGGAAAATGTAGTGTAGTCCGCGCATGATGTCGTCTATAAAGCGTTGAAAGGTTTGAGCTGCGTTTCGTAAGCCAAATGTCATCTGACAGGATTTGAACAGGCCAAAGGGCGTCGTTACCGCTGTCTTCTCGATGTCCCATTCCGCTATAGAGAAATGGTGATAGGCCCTGACCATGTCCAGTGTACTGAAAATTGTACATTCCTGGAGATGGGACGTAAAGTCCAAAAGGTTTGGGACAGGGTATCGATCTGGGATAGTTAAGGCGTTGAGGCATCGATAATCTCCGCAGACTCGTAACCCGCCGTCCTTTTTGGTCACCACATGAAGAGGGCAAGCCCAAGGGCTTTTGGATGGCCGTACTATTCCTTCATCCAACATCGTCTGGAACTCTTTTTTTACCTCGTCAACCCGCTCAGGTGGTAAGCACCAGGCTTTGCTTGTCACAGGTCGCCCAGTAGTCTCGATGACGGGTTCGACTTGCAAATGGTGCGGTCCGCGGATAGGTGAGAGAACCGTGAGATTGGGGAATTTCCGTAAGAGGTGGGCATAGGTACAACTTTTCGGAATCATTGCGATTGCTGGAACTGATAGGGTTGATATCCAGCCTCGTCTAGATATGCCAGTCTTCCTGTCGATTAGCCTTTTGTTGTGCATATTGATGAGCAGTTGATGATGGCTGAGAAAGTTGGTGCCCAAGATTGCTCGGCTCACATCGGCGATGACGAAAGTCCAACTGAATGGCCTCCGAAGACCGAGGTTGAGGTCCCGTTTGTCTTCCCCATAGGTATGTCTTATGGTGTTGTTGGCCACGAACAGGTCGAATTCCGTGAGCTTGAGGCGCTTTTTGCGCAGTCTCGGTACTAGTGATATAGATGCCAGTATCCACGAGGTATCTCTGCCCAGTGCTAACATCTGTGAGAAAGAGTCGGCGGTGTGATGGATGCCGCCTCATCCATCACCTTTTGTTGTTTAAAGAGTCCTGGCCGGAGTTTGAAGGAGTCCAAGCGGTTGGTTTCTCGCATCTATGTGCCTTGCTGTGATACTTTCGATGATAGAAGCAAAGTTTTGAGCGAGACTTCGATCGACTATGCTGGTGGCGCTGATCAGTGTCGTCTATCTCTGTTTCTCGATCGAGGCTGTCTATTAAGGCAGGCTAACTTAGCCTCCATACGTTCCATGGCTTGAATGAGCTCTGTGATATTTGGTTGATGTGTCATGGATTGTTAGAGATGTTCTGATGTATTTTTAATCCCAAAGAGACTTCAGGTTTCTCCACTTCGGCTATCTTGTCAGCACAGGCTGCTATCTTATCCAGGTCTTCCAGTCCTGTAACTTCGAGAATTTCCTGCATCGTGCAGGGAAGGTTCCGTAGCCATAACGTCTTGATGATGGCGGGGATGGGAGGCGACGAGCCAGTCGCCACTCCCCACTCCCGCCTGGCTCCAGCTGAGAGTCCGCTCTCCCCACTCCGGGTCCACCACACTATCTTCACTATCTTAAGATTATGTCTTGGATTTCGAAATCCAAGATTTATATAAAAAATTAATATTCATTATACTAAAATACTAAGCTGTGCTTTAAAAGTCGTAGCAGCTGCACCAAGACAAAGAAAAAATTTACTTAAAATCAGTCATTACCTTGAAAAAGTACTGAAATATGCACCCAAGCACTTTGCAATATTGCATTATGTCACCAAAAACAAAACTGGTATTAATTATGCAATCAGACTGCTAATGCTTGGGTAGATGCAGATTATTATAGAAAAATTATGCACACAGCTCTTTTATCTGAGTGAATGAAGGAAAGAGCAATTGCTCAATAAACTAAATCACTCAACTAAGAGACCTAGCATTACTATGCAATAGTGATGAGTACATTTCTCATCCCTTTTCCAATAACAATAATTACTCTTGCTTTTCCTCAAAGAAAATGTAACAATATGGATATGAATATTAATTATTTATAAAAAACATTTCACTATCTACAAAAATATAAGTTCTACTATTATCACCATATAGAAATAACCTATACCTGTAAGCCCCATCAGTTCTGAATCTATATCAAGCTCTTCATTTTTCACTTGAATTTCTTCATCTAAACACACAAGATACAACTTAGTAAAAAAAAATAATAATTTATCTCAAAATATATACAAATAAAATAAATAAAGAAACATAAAACTGAAGTGCAGTTTTACTTACAAATCCAAATGATTAATTAGATTTAAACCAAGTAGAAGGAATACAATATTGTATTTTGATTAATTATTTTCAATAATAAACCTTTGCAATCGACCACGATTTTTTTTTTTAACTCCCTCTCAAAATTTGAGATTTTTTGTTTCAAGACACAGAATCCAAATGTCAAATAATAAAAAATCGGTCTGTCCACCATCCACGGCTTTTCTCTGAGACTACTGAACCATTGTCTTGAAATTTGGCACCAAGTAACACACACACTTCAAGATTGCTGCTCCCAGTTTCGGAACTACAGGCCACTTGCCCTGGGTAGCAAAATATAGATAGTAATAAATTTTAAGTAAAAGGTTATTGTTAGATTAAGTAAATAATATTTGTTTCTGCTATTTGATAGTTTTGACCTTAATTCAGTCAAAAAATGAGTTTATATTCATTTCGAAATATATTAACTAAAATACTGTTGACTTTTGTTGGAGGGAAATAAAAGAAAAGGCGGCAAAATTAATCTTGCCTCTTTTCCCTCCTCCGGTAAAAATCCTAGATAACACTATTACACACGGAGATTCGATAACACTAAGGTATCGAACGGAATATTGAATTAGTGGGTATCTCAAAACCGTTTTTCAAGCTATTCCTCAAAAACGTTTAGTAGAAAGAGATTCCTGAACCATCATTACAGCTAGGCGTCGGCTTCTTCTTCGGAGAAGTCTATTTTAGATATCGCCGCAGATGGTCTAGTGCCTTTTATGACTGGTAAATCCATCTGTAAGCTACTCTTTACAGTGTATGGATGTCTCTCACATAGCACACCCCTCGATGAAGGTGTGAGAGCTTGCTCGTACTAAGATATGCCTTTGGGGTTGTAATTATATTTCGCGCTCAACATTGTTGAGTAAGCAGTATCGCCTCGCGCCAAAGTGCTCGCTGTTGTTGGGCACAGTTGAGTTGATTTTGCATGACATTTCAATTATAAAATTAATTTCGATTTATTTATCACCTAGCCGTAATGATTCATCATAACTGCATCAGAGAAAGAAATATTCGTAATCACTAATATGAATATTAAATATATTCAAACAATAAATTTTCTATGCATATAAATACGAATATATTCACAATCCTATTAATATATTTGAGTTCGTATTTACAGGTGTGAACATGAATATATACATACTGACACTTATATCCATACTTATAAATGCAAATCGAGCATAAACACAATCGTATTCAGACATATGAGTTCGTATTTACAGGTTTGAAAATGAATATATATATATATATATATATATATATATATATATATATATATATATATATATATATATATATATATATATATATCCTCCGTATTCACACAAATATTCATATTTATAAACCCAAATACAAATATATTCACACTCGTATTCATATATTTAAGTTCGTATTTACAGGTGTGAATATATTCGAATTCACACTAATAAATGCAAATACAAACATATTCACAGTCGTATTCAGATATATGAGTTTGTTTACTGTTAAATTTTTATTATTAGAATATGATTATAAATTTTTTTCTCGAATATTTTCGATATTGAGGTCCATTATTGGATTATTAAAGGTGCTTATTATAAAAAATACTGTCGATTTTAAGTAGGATTTAAAAGTAACTCTTATTTTTCTCCTCTAAAGAAACTTTTATTCTTGTCAACATATAATTTTCATATTTAGCACCAGAAAGAAGTCATAATATAACTTTTATTTTTGACCTTGAAAAATGAGTCATGATTTGATTTATTTGAACTTTTCGGATTTCCTTGATATTGAGGTTCATTCTTAGGCTACTTAAGGTGCTGATTATGACAAAACTATCAATTTTAAAATCGCGTGCTCATGAATCGTTTATTTTATCATTTAGGATTTTCTTGATATTGAGATCCATTACTAGGTTATGTAAGGTAATGATTAGGAAAAAAATATCGATTTTATAGTCGGGCGCTCACGTATGTATTTATTTTGACATTTCGGATTTAATCGATATTGAGGTCCATTATTAGGTTATGGAAGATGATTGTTGGTTTTACACATCCTCCAATTTCAAGTTATGGCTCTATTTTCTGGTTGTTTTTTTTGTTATCTATATTTTTGGGACACCAGGTCTCATTCATCCATTTCTCCTATCACAATAGCGGCCGCATAACATCTGTAGCACAGCGTCAGCGAGCTCTGAGTTCTATAGGCAAGGATTAAGCCCTACTTCATGTGCTTATCAGAGACACCCTACCAATCGGTCCCACTAGCGAGCCACCAGCTGGGAGAGACGGAGGCATATGGTCCTTAGCACACGTAGCTATCGCTAAATCAGAAAACATAGCTTCGCTATAATCAGTTCATCAACCTCATTATCATGGACGGAGGCGGCACAAACGAAGAAGCTGAAGCAAGTCACGAGACCTTCAATCCACATCTTTCAGATAAGCTACTGTTCAGTATAATATGAGACCTGACACACAAATCTCTTGTCAATAAATCTGATCAATTAAATTAAGCAATCAAAAGGACGTATTAACATATTAACATTATTGCCCCTTCAGGAATAAAATCTAATAAAAAAATAAATTTCATAATTAGTATGAGATGGCGTAATTTCTTTCACGTTCTCGATTATTTTCATAAACTCTTTCTTTTGAAATACAAGAAAAGGGCTCTCGGTCTGATGGCATGTACCTCCAAAATTGCATAGTGCTGATTATCAAAATACTATTGATTCTAAGATCGCACGTGTCAATTTATTAATCTTACATATTTGTTACCATTATTATTATTAAGTATCCATTATTAAAGCAGTTAAACGATTTCTGTAATGAAGAATTCTGTATAAGTAATAATTAATCGAATGGCTAGAAAATTCCATTAATTATTAGCAAAATAATTAATGCACGCTCATTATATGATGAAACTGCACCTCCCATACACCAATAATCAGCCTTAACATCAGGAAATCTAAAAATCTGTGGTTAATCTATACGTTAGCGCCCGTTTTTAAAATCGATAATTTTTTCATAATTAGTATCTTTTATAACCTAATAATGGAATTCAATATCAAGAAAAACCGAAATGTTAAAATAAATCGATACGTGAGCGCGCGATTTATTAACGATAATTTTTCATATACAGCACCTTCCATAACCCTAATAATCGACCTCAATACTAGGATATCCTAAATGTTAAAATAAATCTAATCATGACTCATTTTTCAAGGTCATATTATGATTTCTTCTTTTATAAATATGAAAACCTTATCTTGACTTTTATTCACTAGAATATACAAATGAGAGTTACTTTTAAACCTTGCTTAAAAGCGGTAATATTTTTAAAATAAACACCTTTAATAACCCAATATTGGGTCTCAATATCGAAAATATTCGAAAAAGTTTTAATAACTTTATAATAACAATAAGAATAACTCTAATAATAAAAAATTAAGAAGGAATGAGATGGTCCATGAAGCAGTCAAAAGACCGCCTCCTGGACAATCTCATTCCTTCATAAAGTTCTACAGTCAACTATTGATTATTCAATAAAAATTTAACATTAAAAGAACTCATATATATGAATGCGAGTGTGAATATATTCGTATTTGCATTTATTAGTGAGAATAGGAATATATTCATATTCACACCTATAAATAAGAACTTATAATTTTGATATATCTTGATTTATAATTCTCATATCGTATTTGAGTTTATAACTATGAATATTTGTGTGAATACGAATATATTAATTTTCACACCTGTAAATACGGACAAATATGTATGAATACAATTGTGAATATGTTCTTATTTGCATTTAAAAGTATGAATATGAATAAATTCATATTCACTCCTGTAAATAAGAACTCATATTTATGAATACAAGTATAAATATATTGGTATTCAAACCTGTGAATATGAATATATTTGTATTCATAATCATAGAAAATTTATTTTGTGAATATATTCGTGTGAATATAACTGCATGAGATAAAACCAGAAGAACGCATTTTAATATTAACATAGATCACAAATAAAAAGGTTATTTTAGTATCTCTAGGAATAATTATAATCGTAGAAAAGTCATACAAATTTTTTTTTCATCTGTCACTAAGCTGGGGCATCACTTTGTAATAACCATTTTTGTGGAATAGCTTGAACAAACCGCTTTAAGATGTTATAATTACAATAATTTAATTTTAACTGAATTTCATTTAAGCCATCATGATGAAAAGTGAAAGCATATGATAAGAAATGACGACAACCTTCACTTGTTTCAGTAAAATTATTAAATTCCTCAATTAATCATTTAAATTATAAAAATCAAAAAGGTATTTTAAGAATATTTTTAATAGTAAAAAATTTAATTATAATATCAAATTTAATTTAGGTTAGCATTACATTATGACGAGGTAGCATAGCAACACTACATAGTATCAAAAGGAAAGTAAGGATACTTTGCTTGTATTGATTGGCATCGTGCATTCCTATCTGCTTAATTCACATTATTTCATGATTACTTTATTTCCTTACATAAATAGAAGCCTAATAAGTTAAGAGAAACAAGCCAGAATACTGCGATCGAATGTGCTCAAAAGATGCACACTTTAAAAAAAGGTATTTAAATAATTAAAAAAAATTACAAAAATGCAAATACAAAATCCCATCAACCACCCACAATGTCCATATATATATAAATATGCCAGCAGTATCATGGCATATATGTATATATATATACATAGTATATATGTATATATAGTATATAGTATATAAGTGCCAGTAGTATATAGTATATATGTGCCAGCAGTATCATGGCATATTCATGGATAAAGTACTAGAAACGAAGTGACCCAGAATTTTGACATCAAATACCATACTTCTGGAATATGATTTATGATATCAAGGAGTTGGAACTAAGCAAATTCAAGTATAAAAATGTCATTCTCCCTCAAAAGCCTGGAAAAGGGTATGTGAACTATTCTAAAATGATAGGATATACTTGAAAAAGCATTTTAGGAGGGTTGCGGTTTAGATTTTTTTTTCCATGTTTTGATCACTGTGCGCCGTCCAGGCTCAGTTCAGCATTTTCCTCTGTACCATTTTACTCCTTTCTGATTACATGTCTTAAAAGCATTGTGTTTAGATGGAAAACACATGTCATTTGCATCTATTGTCATTGAGATCCAGAGTCTCACTTTTAAATAAATTGGATACTTCATATATTAATCCTATCAAATTAGACAAAAAAGGGGCATGTCTCCAATTAATTCAGTCAAATCTGGAAGTGATTTTAATTTCCTTTTGGCATCCAAAATAGGAGTAATAAAAGGCCATAGCAAACGTTTTCTGAGGTGTGCTAAACTTTTGGAGTCAAGAGACGGTGAAATTTTGGCAGCAGATCAATAGTGCGTATCACACAGAAAATTTTACTCTTACCTAAATTGAAGAGCATTAAATTTTGTTCAACAGTTTGGCCAGAATCGGAAGTAAAAAATGGACAAATTTTACCATTTTAACAGAAAAGTATGTTATGCTCAGTTTTACAAGCCTGAAACCTAAAAATGATTATTTCAAATGAAAAATATTAAATAACTTCAGTTGTTGGGCAGTATAGGACTTCAATGGAAGTCTTAAGCCGGAAAAAAAAAAAAAAAAAAAAAGAAGTTTATAGTGTATATGATAATAATATGCTAAAAGGAAACAAAGCAAGAAATAATATTTTTAACAGTACTGCACCAGGAGGTCACTTCACTAACACTCTCTATCAGGATGAACAGAGGAACCACTGTCCTAATCTTTAGTTTGAGAGAAATCACAAAAAGTTAACCTGGTTAAACAACCATGTGCCTGATGCAGGATAGTATTTTAAACCCTTCATTAGAAATCGTAGCGAAGAATGATGTAATTAAAAGCAGGAGAAAAATGAGGAAACATTTTCTTGGCTCCTGGAAAATAAGTCAGTAGAAATATCACTACTTTCATAAATGGACGACTGTATCACAGTTTATACTCTAGATCACTCATGAATTTTTATCAGATTTTTTAGGAAGAGTTCACTGACTCACTTATTTAGAGGCCAATTTTTGAGCTGTTTCTGAGAACCCTCCATATCATTTAACAGTTAAAATGATGACCAAAGTAAGCAGAAGTTTATAGTGTATATGATAATAATATGCTAAAAGGAAACAAAGCAAGAAATAATATTTTTAACAGTACTGCACCAGGAGGTCACTTCACTAGCACTCTCTATTGCCATTTCTGCTAACTAACTGCTTTGTATTCAATTGAAACATTTGTATTAATTGGAATTATTAAAATCATTACTGCTTTAATTAGATATTATTTAAAATTATTAGTGCTGTGGACTTCCGGTGGTCTCGAAAAAGTTGTACCTAAAGCAGTAATAATTTAAATAAAAGTAAGGGCCCGACCTCAACTGAAAAGGATCTTTTGGGGGTATGTATATCTCTTGAGCGAGCATAAGTCAACAACTGTGATCTAATAAAAGCAGCATTAATTGAAATTACGATAAGGCCCCAATCTCACCTGAAGAAGATCCATTGTGGTTTTGTTTATCTCTTGAGCAAAGGAGATTTGAATACTATCAAATTAAAGCAGTAATAATTCCAATGAATACAAATGTTACAATCGGATACAAAGCAGTTAGCACAAATAGCACTAGAGAGAGCTAGTGTGTCGACCTTCGGGTGCAGCACTGATAATGTGACCCGATTGTAAAGCTGTACCATATTTTTAAATATTGAATTAAATTAAATAATATTCAATGCTGGAGGTGTAAATTAATTTCAAATGAAAAAGTATGATTACATATTTACAAAAATGGAGTTGGCAGTTGATACTAGACATCTCTTTTTAACTAAAAAATAATTTCAACATATATCATGACCTTGAAAAAGTTTATAGGTGTGATTTCATAAAAGCAAAAATGTTTTATTGATACTGATATCAAATTATTTCGAATACTATACTTTTATTTCTAAAATATACCTACACTTCCTTAAATTATATCTTTTTCTAATCCAATTTATGCTAAAAAATTTATAAAAGAAATGGAATTGGTTATATTAAACTCAAAATAACACATTTGAATATTTTAATGGCCAAAAATATGTAGTTTTTAACATTTCTAAGTAAACAAAGATAGAAAAAGAGGTCAAACGAAAAAACTCTGTTAATACTACTCACTCTGGTTACATATCTCTTCCATGTCCGTTTAATATATTCATCATATCATTTTAAATTCTAAAACTCATAAGCTACCAATATCACATAAATTGTAATTGCAATAATGGTAATGAAAACATCATTCCTATTGTCAGATTGCCCTTCATGCTCTGGTTTGGGTACAAAGTCAGTCAAAACCAACATATAAACAAACAAGAACAAAATGTTAAAAATAATCAAATGATAAGTTTAACAAAATATTACCTCCAAAATGAATAAGATCTGAATCAATATGTTCAGCTTCCAACTTCACCATTCTATTTTCCAAATTATCTGTTTCATTAGCTGACCAGTTCACAACACAAACAAATTAATATGAATCTAGTATTACATTAAAATGATACGACGAAATTCTTAAGGTATTAACAAATACTTCATACCTTGTAAAGTAGACATTGTTTTATCTCCTCGTTCATTGTATTCTAAATAACTTTCATTTTAAAAACAACAGAATAAATACTCACTCAAACCTTACAAGGTTTACTTATTCTTATCATATCACATAATCCAATACGAAATCATCGATGTGCTTTGTCGTACATTTAATTCGGCATCCCTATCGATTATATTTAAATACATTGATTTTACCCAATGATAATAAATAAGCCATCATTTTTTTTTTTATACACACCAATATATGGAATATAATTTTTATTTGGACTTATTCAATTACTAAGAGAAGGCAACTTAGTAACAATTGCATCACTTCTTTTCTCCCCCCCCCCTTTCTCCCAATAAAAAAAAAAAGCCAGTATCTGTGCCTGATTGACACAGAGACAATATTTCCTAGGAGATATATAGATATGCAAGTACTTTAGGAACTATCGCACAACATTTCGCCAACACATATAGTGGAGTATACCTATTTATAAATACTGTTTATCGCTTACGAAATACTCGGTATCCATCGACTGGCAATTTTTTTTCTCGTTGCAGTATGGATGGATTCTATCCTGTACCTTTCCTACTTGCAGGATCTTGCTCTTGTCAGGAATGATCTGCGTATCTTTCGTGCTGAGCTCTTCATCCCATTCAATCACTGCTTGCAGCAACTTGTATGTGGTGTTCCCAATTACAACATCATCTTCATAGATATTGATGATTCACCAAAGGCAGGAAGTTTCTTCGCCCTAGAAACGTCCTTTCAGTTCGCCTTTTGCATATTGCTGCTATTTCATCCATATATGGTATAAATATCAACGGGCTTAAATTGTCACCATTTTTAACTCCCTTTGTTATATAAAAATACCCAGGCTCCTACCCATTCTGTCTACCAATTCCTTTTATGTCTTGATATATGAGTCGATTAGAGTCAAAACCCGTTATATCCATTTTCCGCTATTTCACAAGAGGTAAAAAAAAAAACTACATAATATTGGTTTTTGGACCAACGAAATGTTTGATGCAATTACACCAGAGAAATTTGTGATTATCGACGAAAGTTTGTGATTATTACTATTATAAAGTAATCAACTTATATTATAAAATTCGTCTAAGATGGTTAGAACACATTCCACTCAAAAGAGGATTCGACATAAAAACGTATTATGTTAGTCAAAAAGTGGTTAAGCCTATAATTTTATAATCTATACTGGTAAGAATTCCGTTCTCGATAGAGAATTCGAAGTGTCTTCGAATGGTCGTTGCAAGTGGCGATGACTTTGATGAGACCGCTGTTGAAGAAGGGTGTTGTGTGACGATAGATAATTTTTTATAACTCTTTTGAATTTCCTGATATATTGATAAAAAATAAGACTGTTGTTTATGAAATATTAAGCGTATTACGAAAAGAAGTACCTCCAGTGACCTGAGGAGTAAAAAATTGGAAATTGGAGAAAGAATTGCTTTCCAGGGAGGAAAAGTGTGTGTTGTGAAATGGGAAGATAAGAAACTTATTTGTATTATTCACAGCCCACAAATGGTAGATGGAAGAAACCCGCAAAGGAACAATAAAAAAATCGAAACTTTTGTTGAATTATAACCACTTCGGGCATTAACATAAATCTGGCGGTGAAATGGATTAACTTGATTTTCGTCTAAAATTAATTTAACTTCCCAATGAAAAATACAAAACTGCCATAATTTCAGGAAGTGGACGGCCTTCAAACGTCCCAACACCACTAAGATTATCGGCAAGACATTTTCTATAACCATAAGGAAAACAAATCACATTCGACAATGTTTCCTGTCCTGAAGAAAGAAAACAATAAAAGGAAAGGGTTCGCAAGAAACAAGATATATGTGTGCTGAATGTGACAGTCCTCATTGTGTTATTCTGTGTTTTAAAATTTACTATACTATCGTAAATTTTGAATAAAAGCTTATTTATCAATATTTTTTTGATCCTTTTCAATATTTTTTTTGTTGTCTGGCTATCTGGCAAGTATTAGTAGTAGGTGCAAATACCTATAACGACATATTTTTTCATTCTTTTTTAATGTCCTTTTGTACTTGAAAAAAACAGAAAAACCAAGATAAACGACCGCTTTTTATTTTTTAATTGGTACGTTAAGGGGCATCTCAACTTGTCAATTTTTTTTTTTCAAAACTTGCGTCAGATGTGGTTCTGGTACTTTAAAAAAAATATATTCAAATTTTCGGGTAAAACTAAAAATAAATTTTTTTTTTTGTATAAAAATGATTATCCTTATTTTTTTTTTGAAGATTCATGAAATCGCCCATAAATTACGAACCCTTTCTAATTCCCCTCTTTCTAACTAGTCTAAGAACTTCACTAAACAATTTATAGCATCTTCGGAATTAATTTTTTGTTTTCGATTATATTGATAACATTAAGGTTTATTGGTATGATAAATCAAAATCTGCCCTCATTTTTGGTGTGAAAAAATCTATAAGGTTAGTTTACTTAATAATTTTAACATTTTTTAAACTTTATTTGAGCAAAATTCAATTATTTTTAATTTTTATATTTTTCCTTTATTATACTTTAAAAAACAAATGTTTTGTTGATAAAATCATGGCGATATAATTTTTCAAATTCGAGATAGAAAAAACAAAGCAGTTACTGGTATTTTCTATTTTTTTCATCTGCAAGGGCGGAGAACACGCCCATTTCATATTTTCTTTAATATGGGCATGTGGTATATCATTTCCTTGTAAATAATTACTGCATTACTAAAAATTTAATTTATATTTAAGAACACGAACTTTGTAGACATAAGTATTTTTTTAAGGTATACATTTATTTAAATCTTATAGAAACATAAAATATAAAATTATAAAGAAACACGGTCGGCGTTTAGAAAAAGTAATCAATCGTATCTTTTATCAATATTTTTTGTTATAATTATTATTCATATCGTTCTCCATGTAAATTTATATACTCTATATATATATAGCACTGTTTTATTTAGAAATTGTACGCTAAACAAGACCATTCGTCAGTTTGAGAACTGCCAAATCCAATGTTAAATCGGAATTTAAAGATGCTTCTAAAAACGAATGCTTCATCTGCGATATGCGAATATGCAATATGAGTTGTGTAACGGGTGCTTTATTGAAGACTTTACAAATTATTTAAACGTTCATGTCAGCACTAATGTAAGTTATGAAAGAGATTTTGGATCAACAATAGTGACTCTCGAGGTCTTTGAATTTTATATAAAAAAATGAGGTAATAAAGGAAAGGAAAAGCCGGCGCCCTAGCGGCCGAAGGAGAAACCATGGATCAGAATGATTCTGATTTAAAACCATTTTTTATTGAATTTTTGTTGGAATCTAATGATTTTTTTTCGTTATTTAACGATTTTCTTTATGCTACTGGCAAAGCTTTTTCAACTTTAAGGGTTTTAAACAGCTCATATAGAGTTTGAAGCATTCATCAGGCTTTTTGCATAAATCAGGCTGATTTAAGTTTGAAAAAGACGATATTCCCATCTCGGTTCCAGGATTTCTGCAAGGCATGCAACGGAGAAGACAATGTCGGCCTCAGGGCATTGCTAAGAAAATAAAAAGCATATGTATAAATTAATTTTAGTCTATGTATTAATAAAACAACTAAATTAGAGACATATTCAAATATACAGGACCCCTTTCAATTCA
The DNA here is from genome assembly GCA_948150685.1 of Rhaphigaster nebulosa. NCBI lineage: Eukaryota > Metazoa > Arthropoda > Insecta > Hemiptera > Pentatomidae > Rhaphigaster > Rhaphigaster nebulosa. The sequence continues at coordinate 135,776,334 of OX411306.1, read as the reverse complement.
ATACATTTTATTGTGTAAACAAAAATAGAGGCACAATGAAGTAAAATATATCTAATTTGTGATATATTTCATTACCCTGACGAATAAAAGTGTAATAAATAAATATATTGTCTATGATTATCCCTTTTTCGGGCCCAAGTACTGAACCAAGTAAGAAAAGGAAGTAAAATATATCTAATTTGTGATATATTTCATTACCCTGACGAATAAAAGTGTAATACATAAATATATTGTCTATGATTATCCCTTTTTCAGGCCAAAGTACTGAACCAAGTAAGAAAAGGAAGATATTGTTTGAAAGAAATTTTTACTTACAATTAGAGTGGTCAGACGAACCTCAATTTGTTGTGGATACTACCAGTATTTTTAAATTAATTAAAAATAATAATCAATACCTTATCATTACCTTATAATTTAGTAAGTATGTAAAAAAAAGTTTTAGGTGTTAGTAGGTATGTAAGTAACATTTAATTAAATTTTATACCATCTTCAAATTTTAATATATCGGCACCAATATATGTCATTTATTAAAACAGAGCTATAAATATGTAATGATGATAATGATTTTAGTGTAATTCGATTTATGCCATACTCACAAATAAACAAAAGTCATTACAATGATTTATTTCATGATTAACTAAACTGGTAAACACTACCATTATCAGTCAGAAATATTTAAATATTAAATCATGCTTTGAAAACAGTAACTTTCCTATAATTAAGATATCTCTTCATTTCTCTGCTTTTATCTGGAGGCCTTTACTACATTGTTTGATCGGTTTTCTCAAAGCATTTTTCTGTGTCGAATACTGAATACGACTACGAATACCTGCAGCATTTGCATCTCCTTAGATTATTTTAATACAGTATCAGAATAGTATAATCTATCCTCGCTATAATTTTTCTTTAACTTTATGTTTTGCTTAAAAACTGTCGATATAATTTTTTAAACTCATGATGTAAAATAAAGTAGTTTCAGGTTTTTATATTTTATTTTGTTCAGCTTCTAGGAGTCACAGAAAGAAACTGTTGGACACGAGTCTATTTTTTTAAAATGTAGAATCAACAAAAAAACTTTGATCAAAATCGGCGACGGATACCAACGCGCTCTCCTCTTGTCGGTCTAAAAACTTAAAAAAATTAATAAATACCAACTAAAGCTATCAAAACCCGAAAGAGAGCAAAAACCTATATAGTAATCACTTTTTGGGCCGACTTTCAAAACAAAATCCGTTTAGTCTAACACAAACTAATAAAATTAAAAAAAAATATCTAACCAATTTTCTGCTTATATAACCTTGCATTAAAATTGAAAATTCACAAGTTTAAGATCATTATAAAAATTCAATTGCAGATGGCCCTTAATGAACTAATTAAAAAATCAAAAGCGGTCGTTAATTTTTGCTTTTTATGTTTTCTTAAAACACGAAAGAACATGAAGAAATCTTTAAAAAAAAAATTGCTTTAGGAAAAAAAAACTGAATGGGCTCAGTGGTGTCGGGAGCGCTTTCTGGAGCCTCAGATACCCGACAACGATGCCTATATATAAAGAGGTAGTGCTGGGTTTTCTGATGTAAGTGTTTCCGGCCTGGAACCGAAAGCTCTCACAGAACAACGGGTTAGCGACAGTACAGAGAATGGCTCTAATGCGGCACTTCGAAGACTTCGTGTACGAATAGAAGATAAAAATGGGACTAGAACACTTTAACCTTTGCACCCTTAAAGTTAGGTCGCTTTGAGCCTCCTGATGAAAGAATTCCGATGGAGTTGAAGATTATTGATAGAAGTTGACGCCGAGCCCATGAATTATGCTTAATAGATGCATTATGAATGCATCTACCCCCGCGAGCATTCCCACGTAACCGAACTTCTTGCAGAGCCACTTTATCTAAATCGTACCCTTTAACTTCGTTCGCAACCGATTTTAAACCATTTGCTGTATTAAGACTTCTAACGGCTCATCACCCAATAACTAAATCTCTAACTTGCAACGCAAATGGATTAGTTTACTACCGGTTAATGAGCCTATTACCTCAATGAGATCCACGAAAGATTATGATATTCTATAAATTAAAAAATAAGAGTGTATGTTAAAACCTATTTCATAACCTCTCGCAAGCCAGGGAGAGCGCTGTCATTGTTGGCCAGCGAGTCCATCTGATCAAACAGAAACTTCCAAAGAGATCAGCAAGAGAGCTACCGAAAGTAGCTAAAAACAAGTAACATGAAGTAATATAATCCACTACGTAATTGTTATCTAGGAACGCGGTAGCGCTCTGCCCAGCCAAGAAAAGTAATCCGAATGAAAAATGATTGAAAGACATCAAACGCAGCGTGACTATTATTTTGTCGACATAACAAATACGGGCTTTCGGGTATTAGGATCTCCGGGTGTTGGATACCGGGCCCCCTGGAAGTCCAGATTCTGGCGATTTTGCAGCCTCCTCCCAGTCCTTTCTTAATGTCGGGCCGGACAAATAGTGAACTACTCATGAAAAAAATATTCGGGGCAAGGAGCACACCCCTTTTTATTGTCTTTCCAAGAAAAGTACCAATATCTCTGAAAGGACATATATTCTGAAGGGCAATGCATGATTAATGAAGTTATTCAATTCTGAACCATTGGTGTTGTTTAATCATGGTAATTCCGGTCTTTGGGATATAACCACTATTAATTGGTTTCTAGTAGTTACGCTGGTATTAAGTATGAAAAACGGTAATGGACTGTATTAAATTGTGAAATAAAGCAACATCCACTTTAAATAAACCTTACTAGATACAGATGGGTAACTTTAAATGAAACATAACTAGATGAAACTGGTTTTCCATTTATAATGAATTAATTACATAAGACTAAAGAAAATGTGGGGTTTCTGTGTCAAATCCGGGTACATTGTGGATTAGTTTGTTAGTAAAAATTTTCTTAGTAAAAAATAAAATAAAAACAATCTTAAATTGCTTCACAATTGTAACAGTAGGAGGTATGTGTGCTGGTTTTCCATTTATCTTATTGGTCTACTGATATAAATTAGGTTGGATCTTGCTTTTAGGATTCTTCATGTTGGTCTTCACAATTCTCCTTCCACTCCCTTTTCTTGGCTTGGGTCTTGAGTTTATTCACTCATCTTGAAATATGTATGTAACAAAAAAAAAAAGGGTGTAACTAGAGCTGAGCTCAGACGTGAAGTCGACAGAAATCCTAAATCCTGACCCCTTTTTTTAACCCTCCCTTAAAATTTGAGGATATACGTTTCAAGATACGTTGAATCCAAATATCGAATAAAAAAAAAATCCGTCCGTCTGCCATCCGCCGTTCGCCGTCTACCATCCACCGTCCACCGTACGCCGTCCGCAGCTATTCTCCGAGACTACTGAATCCATTTTTTTGAGATTCGGCATCAAAGGCACAAGTCACCCCAGGTTGATCCTCGGAACTCGACGTTACCATCCGTCTTTTTGTTTCAAAATTACGGCCGATTACAGATTTTATAAGCCCATAACTCGGCCAGTTAATAAAGATAGAGGAGAAATGTAAGGTGTTTTGGAATCAGCATACAAAGGCATTACAAAAAAAAAAATCTATATAAATACTTTTGGTTTATTATTTTCAATAATAGACCTTCGTAAACGACCAAGAAAAAAAAAATAATCTCCCTCAAAACTTTTTATTTGATTTTTATTATAATCAATCGGAAAGTGATAAAATTTTCTTCAAAATAAAAAATCATTTAAATCAGGCCAGTATTAGCTCAGAGATAGGTTAATGAACTTTGTAGACTACCTCCTCGGCACTACTGGTCTGCGTGACCCTAGGGCTCCTTACTTATCATTAGTGGCCTCCTGGCTTTCTCGCATCTCTCTACTTCATCCTTTTTTGGATTATCTCTCCACTTCCTTCAGTTTCTTGGTCCTTCCTTTTTCTTTTCTTTCTGAAGTGCACCTCAAACATTTTCAAACACCTTCTCAGCCTACTTCCCTTAACACAGTTTCTTCTTAACACTCTCATGTCGGCACTCTCGCGGCGATCATCTTGGGACAAGCTTCAAATATCTACTACTTAGGCTTTCACTGCATAATTTCTTTGCTGAACTTGATAGATATCTTTTATCAAGCATCTTTTATCTTTCCGAACATGTTCCTTTCCCGAAACATTCCAAATGCTCTTTGATAGATAATTAATTATCTGAACTATCAATCAAAACGATATGTAAAGTCCTGTGAATGGACGGACCAGATATTTTTTAAATATTACTATTTGGAAATAATAAACCATTGTGTAATAATTGACAGCGTTTTTTCCTTATGTACTCCACCTAGGGCAGGAAATAAAGGGCTATCCTTTAGGTTCCCAACTTTTTATAGCCAAAGTGGAAAGGTCAGAATATATTTCACCTCGAAATAAAAGCCAAATTATCAAATACGGTATTGAGTCGACGGAATCTGGAGGCATGGCATGGCACCCACGGCCACAATGATCTGTTAGCGACGAAAATCCTGATTTTCAAGATGCTTAGAAAATGCACATTGACAGAGAAAACTAAAGCTATCACAAACGTGCTGATTTATGGCATCTAAATGAGGAGAATGATTCGGAAGATTCTACATCTTTTCTTCGGTTTAAAGATGCCAACTGATATCTACCAAAGTCATCATGAAGTTTTTTGCAGGAATACCAGACATCGTGAAGGTCCAAGATGATATTTCCATGACGAGGTGGTGCGACTGATGAAGAAGCCCATGCAAACCACGACCGAGCTCTTGAACGTCTTTTAACCACGGCCAAAGCAGCAAAATTTTCAAATTTTATTATTTATTTATAATTTATTTTTCAAATTCAAATTTAGAAGTTTTTCTACAGAAGTAAAGTTTCGCTGAAGTAGCGCCACATCAAGTGTTAAAGAACAGGATTTTCGATATATATTAGAAAATGAACTCAGACCCTCAACATGAAAATATGTTTGTTTAAACTAAAGAGTGGAATATAAGTTTGAATATTTAAAAAGAATGAGTAAGAAACAATAAATATCGACGAGCTAATTAGTGTCGTCATTTTATGGGGTGGGATGCTTGCAGGGCGTAGAGGAATATTTGAGCCTTAAAACCGGGCAAATATATTTTTGTAAAAAAGTTTTTTTTTACATTCCTACCTCTCCTACCAGGACTATCCGAGGTAAGAAAAGGACTGTAATCGGCATTTAGTAATTTCTATGAGTTTTCTTCCATCAATGAAATTTTTTCATCTCTCTGAATACTTTTAGGGTGTCATATAATTCTCTTCTGGAGAAATTCTGGACAGTTTCAATAGAATATAGAAGAAAATGCCACACAAAAATTACTAAGTTGAAATAATTATGTATTTTCTCATTATATTTAAAGTAATAAAAAAGTAAATGGCAGAAGACTTTTTCTATAATACGGTTAATATTGGTATAAACTTTATATATATAATCAACATTTAACCCGATAAGACCCAACGCATAAATAAAAACACCTTTATCCGGTGACATTAAATAATCAAAAAGAATAACCTTAACACTGGGATTTATGTCACTGCGTATCACTTCCACTTTTCAGATATCTTGGCGTACCACTACCTAATATTATGATATTAGTATTAATGATTCGTCTTAAAATATATAAATAAACTGATTTACAAAATTTATTTTAACAAAGAAGACAATACATATCTATTCTAGTAAATTTGCTTAAAAAAAATAATAAATACAAAATAAAGTTCTAAAATTAAAGGTTTATTAATTTCACATAACAGCAACACTGCTGTGCCAAGCAGAAAGGGGGTAATTGACATTTTTGGTTGTATTCACACTCCATTTTCAAATGCAGTTACAGCCTTTGTCCTCAGCACGGCAAAATTGTAAAATCTAGGTCTACACAATGCAAGATTCACATCGCAACACAATAAACTACAAATAAAAATTTATCAATCAAAAGTAAGAAATTTTTGCATCAATATTTTTCTAATTAGGGATTGATAAATTATTTGTCACTTCTATAATTTTGTTTTATTGAAAACCAGTTTCGAATGTTATACATTCACCTTCAGTTCTAAAAACACACAAAAAATTCAAAAATAAGCAATTCAAAATATAGTTATATAGTTTCGTATTATTATACATATTAAATTAAATGTAATATAAATCAGTATTAAAAAACATCTATGAATTATGAATTTAATTAAGACAAGAAATCAAATACATGTTGGCACTCACCAAGGTTTAAATGGATTATAACAAACAGAAAAGTTTGTACTGGTTTCTTCTGGCACTGAACTAACAATTAAAGAAGGTTGGATGTTTATAGGTAAACGGTTTAAGGGTCGGAGTTTTTCCAGTAATGTCGGTGAGTAATTGGTTGTTCCGTTGTAGATGGGAATAAATTTAAGGTTGGACTATTGGAGATATTTATTTGGCCATTTAAGCAAAAATCTGGGTTGGATTTGAAGGATTTTATTATTTCAGGTGCTTCATATATATTTAATTTGAGGCTGTTTTCAACGTGATGTATTAATTTTACTCCTGAGTCTTTGATGAATTTATGATTATTTTCATTTAAATGAATTTCAAAGTTGAAATTCTCTGTCTTATTATTATATCCACGTATATGTTCCTTTAATATCTGATTTAGCGATCTTCCAGTTTTGCCCTTATATTTTGCTGCACAATCATTACAATTTAGTTCGTATACTCTGCTTTTTTGGGAAGGGTCTATTTTGTCTTTAGGAGAAGAGAAATATGAGGATAGGATTTTTCTATTTTAAATGCAGGGCTTAATCCTAGTTTTTTCAATTCATTTCCGACTTTGGTGGATATAGAGCCGTAATATGGAATCAAAAAATAATGTTTAGGAATGTATCTTCGGGGGTTGTTGAATAGATATCATTAATTGTCTTTTTTTGTATTTGTTTTTTAAAAATATGATTGATAGTGGTTTTATTGTGCCCGTTATTTTTTACTGTGGAATATATTATTTCAGTTTCTTTATTATAGTTCTTTTCATTAAATGGTACGTTCAAAAGACGGCAAATCATGCTATTAAAGGCTGCGAGTTTATGTGCTATCGGTCTCCTAGTACCATTGTTTTTAAAATCCGTGTGGGTGGGTTTCCGGTAAATTCCAAATGATATTTGTTTTTTACTGAGATTTCTAAATCTAAAAAGTTTATGGTATTTATTTTTAAAATTTTTTCCAGTTCTACTGTGAGTTTAATCGAGGGATGAATTTCGTTTATTTCCTTTAAAAAAATATTTATTTGTCTTGTCGTACCAGACCATTGACATATAATGTCATCTACATGCCGATACCAATATGATATGTTGAGCTAGTTGAGAATTGTTTGGGTCAAGAATTTTTCGTTCTAATTTGTCCATAAATTAATCTACCAGAAGGGGTGAGAGAGGGGAGCACATCGGTAAGCCTGCTTCCTGTTTGAAGAATTTTCCATCAAATTGAAAATAATTATGGTTTATGCAAATTGACATCAAATTATAAAGATCTAGTTTTTCTAGCGGTGATAGATTCGATCAGAAGATTAACTGTTCTAAAATTTCTATTGTTTTTAAAGGTGGGATACTTGTGAAAAGATTTGTGACGTCGAATGATATTAATTTAGGAATTATGATGTTCTTAATTTTGTTGACTAACGCTGTAGAATTTTTTTACCGTGTGTTGTGGGGAAAACGAGATTCTGGCTTTGAATAAATTATTCAAGTAATTGGCAAGATTATAGATCGGGCTATTGATGTAAGTAACGAATGGTTTTATGGGAATTTCCGGTTTGTGTATTTTTGGCAGGCCATATATTCGGGAAGGTAGCGGATTCATCTCAATGAGAGTGTATTTTTTATTATTCGGTATCAATATGCTATTTTTTATCAACACGCGGACTTCGGTGGAAGATTTATTCACGGGATTTTCAATAGTAGGAAAACCGTTTTTTTTTATGAGATCATAAACTTTCTTTCTAGTTATTTCTTTCTAGAATTACTGTATTATTTCCCTTATCTGCTTTTATGACTACGAGATTATTTTCGCGTACTTTTTCTGACAATACACTTGCTGTTTTATGTTCTGCTGATAAAATATTACTGGACCTATTGATTTTTTCTATTTCGGTTTTTAGTACATTGGCGAATACGGATTTGGAAATAGAGTCGTTATTATATTTTACTAGACCGGTTTCGATATGAACCGCAAGATTTTCAAACATTTTTCAGTTTACAGGTGAATTTATTGAGTGTTTAAACCTTTATAAGGAGATTGTTTTCATTTTCCGATAAGCTGGAGCTAGTGAGATTGAGAACACGTTGGGAAAATTGGTTTTGACTTTGGGAGTTATTTGACGAACCAGAAGAACGGATATTTAAATTGTCATAGTTCAACCGTGATTTTGTAAGTTTCTTTCTGATTGATTTCTAGTCTTACCCATTGTCGTCTTGCATGGTGGATAGCATAATGGTCGATGCTGAATGGTTCATGGTCGATAGCACATAAACTCACAACCTTTAATAGCATGATTTACCATCTTTTGAACATACCATTAAATGAAAAGAACTAAAATAAAGAAATTGAAATAATATATTCCATAGCAAAAAATAACGGGCACGATAAAACCACTATCAATCATATTTTAAAAAAACAAATACAAAAAAAGGCAATTAATGATATCTATTCAACAACCCCCAACGATAGGCCCATCCCGAAACATTATTTTTTGATTCCATATTACGACCCTATATCAACCAAAGTCGGAAATGAATTGAAAAACTAGGATTAAGCCCTGCATTTAAAATAGAAAAACCCTATCCTCAAATTTCTCTTACTCACCGGCATTACTGGAAAAACCCCGACCCTTAAACCGTTTACTTATAAACATCCAACCTTCTTTCATTGTTGGTTCAGTGCCAGAAGAAACCAGTACAAACTTTTCTGTTTGTTATAATCCATTTAAACCTTGATGAGTACCAACATATATTTCATTTCTTGTCTTAATTAAATTCATAATTCATAGATGTTTTTAATACTGATTTATATTACATATAATTTAATATGTATAATAATACCAAACTATATTTTGAATTGCTTATTTTTGAATTTTTTGTGTGTTTTTGGGACTGAAGATGAATGTATAATATTCGAAACTAGTTTTCAATAAAAGAAAACTATAGAAGTGGCAAATAATTTATCAATCCTTAATTAGATTGATCCTTCTATACCATCACGTGGATGTCAACTGTTAGAGAAAATTAATTTTCTTTGACCTCTGAACATTAATATCCAATAATAAACGGAGAGGGGGTGGTGATAAAAATCTTCGAGTACCAATTCCTCTCACTTAAAAACGCGAGTCAATTCGGTATTACATTTTTTGCTTTTCAAAGATGAGGAAAGATTATTCAGCACTCAATCCAGTGTTCTCCATATGAGGATTTTTAATATTATTGAGGGGAACAAAATTATATAATGAAGTAAATGTGTTCAATTCCAAAATTCTTGGATCCTGAAGCGTATTCATACCTATCAAGTTAAATGTTGGCAAATTAAAATCGCCATATATAATCATATTTTCGAATTTATTTTCTAAAATAATTTCAAGATGATTAAAAACTTTTTATGACTAAATATTGAAGAGTTAGGACGAAAGTCATCAACATTATAATATTATCCTTTTATACCACTGTGCAGTGTAAGGATGCCCTCTAAATAGCCTGGACAATTTCCGTACCAGCTCTCTCCTCCTGCTCCAGTCCAGCCCTGAATGCCTCCCGCACACCTTCTTCCCAGGTTATCCGAGGTCTTCCTCTAGTTCTTGTTCCCTCCACTCGTGTCTCGTATGTAATTCTAGTGGTTCTTTCCGTATTAATTCTGAACAGTTGCCCAAACCATCGCAGTATATCAATTGACGTCCTTATGATGGTATAGAAGGATCAATCCAATTAGGAATTTATAAATTATTTGTCACTTCTATAATTTTGTTTTTACTGAAAACTAGTTTCGAATGTTATACATTCATCTTCAGTTCAAGGTTTAAGTAGATTATATCAAACAGAAAAGTTTGTCTAACTAGTTTTCAATAAAAACAAAATTATAGAAGTGGCAAATAACTTATCAACCCTATCCACAGTATATTCTCCTTTAGGATGGTTTCCACAGGCTATACCTCGAACTTTTCCCTGATTGTTGTGTTGTGGATTCTGTCTCTCCTCGTCTTCCCTTCAACCTTTCTGAAGTACCTCATCTCCATTGTCTGGATCTGTCACTTGTGTTTGGAGGTAACGGTTCTTGACTCCGAGGACTAGAAAAGGATTGGCAGAACCGTTGACCTGTAGACGGAAAACTTCGTTTTTTTGGTTACCTCTCTTCTGTCGATGAAAGCTCTCCGAATTGAGTGGAATATTCTTCCAGTTGCTTCCAGTCTTTACGAAACCTCTCCGACGATATAGTCGCTTTTATTGAGCAAGGCACCTAAATATTTGAAATCTTGGACTTGATTCAAAATTTGCCCTTCCTCATTATTCGGTGGGGCTACCTTCCTACTCTCATGCATTTTGTTTTCCCTGGATTGATATCCATGTTAATGCTTGATACCTCTTCTTGCATGATATTTACATTATGTTGTAAGACCTTGTCATTAGCAGCGAATATGATAGTCCGATCTGATAGTCGACGACTTTTCTTTGCTTCTAGAATGACCATGCTTCTAGAATTATGGAATAGAGCTTGGCACACTGAGCAGATGTCTCGTTGGTTATTACACTTCCTATTGCCTCCCTTCTTATAAATTGGCACAACCACAGCTATCTCCCAGTCTTTCAGTTTCTTTTGCCGTATCGATTCAAGTGATGGAGAAATATTTCTTCACCTTCGCTGCCCATGTACCGCATCATTCCGGGTGTTATTTCATCCAGCCCTGCTGACTTCACCAGCTTCATCTTGGAGATTTCTTCATGCCGTTCTTTCTCACTGATAAAATCATCTTCATTCGGATAGTCCTCCTCTGAATCCTGGGTCGCATCCGAACTAACCTCTCTCATATCATGCAGCTCCTTGAAATATTCCCTCCATCTTTCCATTATATCTTCTTTCTTGCTTCTCTTCACCTTACGTTCTTAAACATTAAGTCTTCTGTCATTAGCTATTGAGTCCAACCTGGCTCTACGAGATGAATTGAACGGTTCACACCTCCAGTCCCGGTTTTCTGAGTTCAGGAATTCATAATCCTCTTTCGATAATTTAACACAGTTTTTCTAAAACTTCCTGTTTCGGACTTTTGCGCAGTCTCAAAGCTCAAATTCTCCAATGTGCTGCGGTTAATTCAAATTTAGGCATCGGAGAAGACAGTTCAAAGCGAGAAATCGAGTGCAGTTCAAAGTTGAGACTGATAGAATAGAATAGAATAGAATCGAAAATTTACTTTATTTTGGGATAACAAAAGAATAACAAAATTGAACAAATATAAAATAAACCAAATCTGGCCGAAAACTACAATAATGAAAGTAGATAAGTTTTTACATCAATAGTAATAAAAATAAGTTAGCAAAAAATGAGTACTTCTCTTAACAAAAATATACAAGTATTAAAAAAATGAAAAAGAAAAAAAAAGTGAAAAGGTGAGAAAAATGAAAATTATAAATAAATATCCACTTAAACATCATAAACTTTTGATCACATTGTTAATCTTAAATTAAATCTCAAATAAAAAAAAATCATGATTCGCTTCAATCTGTCCTCGAGGACAATCGAGAGGCCACCATTAGTACGGTTAACTTTTTTCGTCCATAGCAGTATGCACGTCACTGGTGATTTTAATGAGAGCGGCTTGAGTGGAGAAGCCGGTTCGGAGAGGATCGAGTAGATTGGGTTTTTCAAGGAAATTGTATATTTGAGACTGGACAATCCTCTTTAGAGAGTAGAGCGAAAACAGGGGAGCTGACACACGTCTGTGCGCGCCCACTTGACCAGTCACGTGACCTATGGCGGGAAATTTGAATTTGAATTTTCACCTCGACATAATCTTAACTGTCACGTGGTCTATACCTCGACCTAACCTTAAAAGCAACGTGGTCTCACCTCGACCTAATTTTAAACATTAGGTCACGCCCCTTTTTATTCACGTGACCATTAGGTCCCGCTCCAATTTGCCCCTACCCCTCTCCAATCAGTCAATCGTGGTGCTTTAGCCCTACCTTGAATAACCCCACCCTAAGCCACCACTTGTTTACAAAGATGTGGGTCAGCATCCGCGCTTAACTACCAAGCTTATCTCCTCCACTAATTGAAGGGTAAGGTGCCCACCTTATAGAGCATGAGCCCGGCCGCCATTTTGTGTTTCTAACGTTTGAGAGACTCAAGGTTTTGTTGAAGAGGCAGGTACCCACCTTATGGATCATGAGTGTACCCAGCCGCCATTTTGTTTTTCTAACAGCCATTTTGTTTTTCTACCGTTTAAGATACTTAAGGTATTGTTGAAAGGCCAGTTACCCACTTTATACTCTGTAACATTCCCAAAGGTTACATAATCTTTACATTGTTTTCGTGTTTGTGCAACCTTCTCAATGTTTGCATAACCTTTACAATATTTAACTTTACCTGCATGTAAACAGGTTGGATCATGTATAGATAAATTGGATGATCCCCAGGTGTAATGCAAATATAGACTTTGAACTGCTTATCTCTAAAATATAAATAAATAGTAGGGCTTCTTAATCCTACAACAACTGCTGGACTTTGAACTGTTTATTTATCTCTAAAACATAAATAAATAGTAGGGCTTACTAATCTTTAAATAGCTTTTGGACTTTGAACTGTTAATCTCTAAAACATAAATAAATAATATGGCTTCTTAATATTTGAATAGCTTATGGACTTTGAACTGTTAATCCTTTAAAAGTTTAACTTTTATATGTAAACAAAACAACTTTTTAATCGTCTATGCATTTTTAATCTCTGATTGTATAATCAATGGACTTACAAATTTACAAATATATCGTTAATCGAAACGACAGTATCACGTTAATCCATTCATCTTTACATAGCCTTTACAATATTTAACTTTAGCTAAATATAAACAGGTTAGATCATGTATAAGCAAGTACGATGATGTCCAGGTGCAATTTAAACATGGACTTAGGTCATTTAATCCTTTCCTGATATCAGGATAGATAATGTCACACTTGAATAATCCTATATCTCTTAATTATTTTGCTGAAAGTAAACAATGGACTTTAAACTGTTAATCTCTTCAACATAAACAAAGAGTAGGGCTTCTTAATCCTATAACAACAGTTGGACATTGAACTGTTAATCCCTAAAACATAAATAAATAGTAGGGCTCCTTAATCCCATAACAGCTTTTGGACTTTGAGCTGCTAATACCAAAATATAAAGAATGATTTAGGACTTGTTAATCCTTCCGCTAAAAAGTAAACAAATTTAGCTTTCATCCTTAGTTGTTTTTATATAGATTTTAGCTGTTTTTGTGAATTTTAGCGGATTTTATTTTTACTTTCCCTTACCTATATATGAAATATATAATAAGAGAAAATATTTCGATCGTGAAAAAGTTTCAAATCACAGTTATCAACGGAAATATACGATTTAAGGCCCCTTGAGTCCAAATAAACAAGTATCACAAAATATGTGAGAGAGTGTAAAAGCTCCTTAATCCTATAACAACTTTTGGACTTTGAGCTATACGAATATACCAATACCAATATACCTATACCAAGCTATACGAATAATACCAAAATATAAAGAATGAAATAGGACTTGTCAGTCTTTCCGCTAAAAAGTAAATAAATTTAGGTTTCGCAATAATGCTCTATCCCATAATCCTTCCTTTGAAAGTAAACAATGGACTTTGAACTGTTAATCCTCTATCATTACTCATCTGGCTGAAACATAAACAAAACAACTTTTTAATCTTATATGCATTTTTAATCTCTCATAGTATAAACTATTAAATCGCCGTAAAAGGAACTATTAAATTCTTAAAGTTTCTTTATCATTTACAAACAATGAAATAGAGCCTTTTAATCCTTTCATAATACCTGGATAGGTGACGTCATTGTTATTAGCTAAAATTTTGTACCTTTTTCAGGTCTCAATGTTTATATTTTATGCAATTTTCCCGATTTTTACCTTTATCTACCTATTTCTTTTTTTAAAATTTTCTATAAGCTTCTCAATGTTTATACATTTTCTGTCCGATAGGGCCGCACCTTACTCCACTTGGTTATTTTTCTGGCTAGTTTCAAATCATTGTCTATGATTTATGGAACCTTCCCAATGTTTACCTTTACCTACCTATTTGTTTACGTTTTCTTTAACCTTCCCAATATTTAAATTTAACTGATTTTTTGCCTTTCCTAGACTGTTTTTCCCCTTTTCTGAACTTGATTTGATTATAATCAACTACCCTGGTTCCTAATTGCCCTCGTATCAGACCTTGCGGTGTCATCGGCTCCTTTCGTCTGCTCTCGGATACTTTCGGAGCAGTGAGGGATTGCTCGTTCGGGCCCGATCATTGACCTTGGTGACTCTCGTTCGCCCTCGTTTTCCTCGGGCCCCACCTCAATCTCCCTGGCCTGCCTTAGGGTGCTTCCGATTCTGATCAACTCCAAATATTTACATTTTTCATAACTTGAAGTCCCATAATTTTAGTGGTTTTTAGTCATTTTAATTAATAAATAATTAAGTAATTTTTAACATAGCTTTATATTTTTTAGTATATCTTAACCAATTTTAGATATTTTTTTTATAATTGATTTTACCTGTTACTTTATTGATTTTAGTAAATTTTAATGATTTTAGAAATTAGAAAAAAACATTTTATAAGCAAATATTTGTATATAAAACTGTTAAAACTTTGATGTATTATCTGTAGTTGATATTATTTTAGAATGTTGATGTAAGATGTGCTATATTTGCTTCGCATTTGTATGTTATTATTTTTGTTTTTTTCAATCCTAATGAGCCGAATTGGAGAAACGTTGGCTGGTCAGATATTTATTACTGTTTAAGAAGCTCAAAACTTTATTCAGGAATCTTCCAGAAATATACTGATAATTTAGAATTATTCATATTAACCCTTATCTATACTTTCTTCATAATTCAAATAGTTTGATTTCTTTCATGAAATGATAACTATGTATTAGATATTTCTATATCGTCTCCGGGTCAAAATGTCTTGTTTTGTGTAGGTGACTGTTAATATTAGAATGTTTGGCATCATCGGATGATATATAATATTATCAGTAACTAATCTGAGCGCAATCGTGGTAGTTATAGCACAATTATGACCAAACTTATTTCCAAAAATACCATAAGTTCGTCTATGAGGCACATCTGCTAGTACCTGTTCCCTCATTGAAGTTTGTTTAACGATTAATCAACAATCAGTTCAATCAATTTTAACGAGTCCATCTTGCTATTCCCGATTAACTTTATGTTGGACAGAACATTTCTGGACTTCATCAGGATGGGGAATCATTGTTAACAGGTGTTCCATAGCAACCTAGGATTCTAAAATGAGTAGCTGATAGAGGAAAAATCAGGTTGTTAGAGCACAATGCTGATCACACTTTCTACAAAGAATAACATCAAGTCTCGTCTATGAGACATTTTTCCCAGTTCCTTTCGCCTTGCCGAGGTGTGTTTATTGGTAAACATATCAATCACAGACTTGATTTTATTTGTTTTTATTGGATTAATATATATTTATTATTGTTTATTTATTTTTTTTACAAAAGACGGTAGATGGAACTCTTCAAGACTACAATATCTTTTGGTAATCAACTCCAATCAACTCAAAATGTTAAATATTTCCCCGAAAAGACAGAAATTTAACGGAAGGCATTAACCACTCATTTTTCATCCTGAAAAATTAGACGAGCTGTGGGCATTACATGGGATTGTAATCCAGGAATATACTGGATATGTTCTACTGTCATAAGATCAACCATGGATGGGTGACCTTAGTAGTTGAGCTCATCTAAATACCTACAATCTTAATACGAAAATAAAATTTTCAACCCTATTTATCACTTCTGTAGTGGAAATGCTGCAACATATCGATGATTATTAAAACTATCAATACAACTGCAGGCGAATCTGCTTAACTCTATTGTCTATTTTAAGAGCTATTATTCAGCTTTCATGTCACACGAGGCGGTGTAAATCGGTATGGTTTGAGGTAGTGATGGAGGGTAACGGATGATCAGTTAGGGGTGATCAGGAATCGTTGGGGTGTGGTATAGGATGATCAGGAGTGTTGAGACATGGGTAGAGATAGTTAAGGATGTTATGGAGTGGTCAGACATGGTTGGAAATGGTTAAGATTGGTAAGTGGTGGTCAGACATGGCTGGAGATGGTTTAAAATTATCTCAAACTATGTCTGACCACTCCATACCATCCCTAACTATCCTTAACCAACATTGCGCTCTAACTATCTGATTTTTCCTTTATCAGCTACTCATTTTAGAATCCTAGGATGCTATGAAACACCTGTTAACAATGGTTCCCATCCTGATGAAGTCCACAAATGTTCTGTCCAACAGAAAGTTAGTCGAGAAAAGCATGATGGACTCGTTAAAATTGATTGAACTGATTGTTGATTAATTGATAAAAAAACTTCGATGAGGGAACAGGGACTGGTAGAGATGCCTCATAGACGAACGTATGGTATTTTTGGGAAAAAGTTTGGTTATAATTGTGTTGTGACTACTACGATTTTACTCATATCAGTTACTGTTAATATTATATATCATCCTATGATGCCAAACATTCTAATATCAAGTCACCTACAAACAACAAGACATTTTGACCCGGAGACGATATAGAAATATCTAATAAATAGTTATCATTTCATGAAAGAAATCAAACATTTTGAATTATGAAGTGAGTATGGAGAAGGAATGATATGAATATTTCTCAATTATCAGTATATTTCTGGAAGATTCCTGAATAAAGTTTTGAGTCTCTTAAACAGTAGTCAATATCTAACCAGCCAACGTTTCTCCAATTCGGGCATCATTAGGACTGAAAAAACCAAAAATAATATCATACAAATGCGAAGCAAATATAGCACATCTTATATCAACATTCTAAAATAATATAAACTGCAGATAATACATCACAGTTTTAACAGTTTTATATACAAATATTTACTTATAAAATATTTTTTTAATTTCTAAAATCATTAAAATTTACTAAAATCAATAAAGTAATAGGCAAAATCAATTATGAGTCAAAATCAGGCAAAATCAATTCTGTCATTGGAGTCCGAAAGGAGATTGGTGTTAAGATCGTCGGAAATTATTATGTTGTTGTAGAACGGGATATAATTGAAGAGGGTTGATTCAAAGTATGAGTCAAAAGGAACCAAAGGAGGGCGATACACCATGATAAGAGGATCAGCGAGTAAAAGCCAAACAAAAATTTACCATTTCCTAGCTAGGAATACCTCTTTGATTATGTAATATTGAAGAAAGAAGAGTAGTCTTGAGATAAAGGATTTAAGATGACTTCGAATGAAGTGTCATATACCTTTTTTTTATTTAATATAAAATTTAAATTCAATAATTCTTTATATCAAGAGTTAAGGTATGTTTCATATTAAGTTGTATTTAAAATCATGTTTATTATTTTCGAATATTACAAATAATTAAGTCGATCCAACTATCCTATTTAAATATGAAAACTAATTTTTATTTTTTTGAAAACATTTTCAATATTAAATTTTCATACGTTTTATTAATCAATACTTTAGTACTTTTGTTTTTTCTATTCTTCAATTTTAATATAAAAGTATGCATTTTATTTCCCTTCAAAAATTAAAAAAAAAAAAGTACTATCAAAGATATATTATATTGAACCTAATTCTCAGGGTTTATAAAGTATTCTGTGCATGTTCCTTGGAACCAGTTCACCTTTGTTTAATATTTTTATTACTCGATAACTTTGCATCTCCCGAAACAATCTAGATGCTCATTTGAAAGACTCATTTGTGCCTCACACAAACAAACACATAATATGTAACACAACTATTGTTACATATTATGTTGTTATTCATTTTATCCATTATTCATTTTATTCATTTATTCATATTGCATATTGTTATTCTTATTGTAAACGTTCTCTTCATATCTCCCTCTTCTTATTTATTAATTTTGAAAAATATAATCAATTCTATTTCATCACATTTTTTGATAGCTGATATAGACAGAGTCATCAAGTCTTTGTAATCATAAACGGTTTACACTATTGTTCCCAAGGTAATATATTATTCAGGTTTGGTTAAGGCATGATCTGGGCCGCATGCAATACCTTATGCACTTTCTTTTGATTTCACTATATAAATATTTGTCTGTATTATTTTTCTTTCGTTTATACATTATTATTATTTTGTTTTCTATTTATATTTACTTCATATATTTTCTTAGTTCTCCATACCTTTCCCAATGGTTTTTACGTTACTAGTCGCTTCTGAGGTCGGACTGTTCTGTATTATAGGGATGCCCATGGGCTCACGTACTTATTGTGGGCGTCGGCCTGTGGGAGGAGGAGGTCGACTTGACTGAGGATTTGGTGTATGTGGTGAGTCCCCTGACCTTGTGAGAAGTGTTGGAAGTGATCATAGGGTACTGAGGGTGGCACATATAAACGCCGAATCGAATGATGTATCAGCTGTCAGCGAGTCTTGGCTAGTCCCGTCTTTATCCTCAAGTAGTGTCGGTATTGACGGTTACAATTTATACAAGAATGACAGAATTGGAAAATATAGAGGAGGTGTAGCAGTGTACGTAAGGGATGAGTACCCTGTAGCTGAGCTTGAGACTTCAGATTATATTGAAAATCATCCTGAATATCTCTTTCTTAAAGTTCGGACACCTGGCGGGGGTATTTGCATTGGTGTGGTCTACCACCCTCCAAAGAGTGGATTTTTCTCAGATATCGAAGAATCCCAAGCTTCATACTCCTCAGAGATCTTAGTACTGACCCTTCCGCCGATTCATTCAATACCAACCAAATGATTGCCATATTTAGAGAATTTTATCTGCACATCCTCCCCTTCCAGGCTACCAATCACACTCATACGGCGGCAACGAATTCCGAGATCTGTATTGATCACATTGTAGTCAAGCCTAGAAAATCAAGCGTCACGGACCATTCGCGGCAATTCCTAATGATGACTTAATTTTTTATCGTTTACAAGAGGGATCCCTCATGAGGCAAAATTTCTTCGGGTCAAAGTAGAAATTTGAAGAAGATTGACCCAGAAGCCTTTATGATCGATACTCAGATGGTGGACTGATCCGGCGTATACGATATCCCAGGCGTCGACGAAAAGGTGAGAGTATATTAAGAAGTTAGCTGGGCGTTATGACAAGCATGCACCGCTTAAGGCATATCGGAGAATTAGGATATAATTAGGT
Source organism: Rhaphigaster nebulosa (assembly GCA_948150685.1). Classification (NCBI taxonomy): domain Eukaryota; kingdom Metazoa; phylum Arthropoda; class Insecta; order Hemiptera; family Pentatomidae; genus Rhaphigaster; species Rhaphigaster nebulosa. The sequence goes on along the minus strand of OX411306.1, from coordinate 135,756,883 downwards.
CCCTGATGGCAAGAAGGGATTCCTTTTTCTGGATATCTACGATTGGCGATTCCAGTACTATTGGCGATTTGTTGGATATCTAAGATTCAATGCAGTACATGCATTACAGAAATAAGGTGAAGACTGCCGTACTACGAAATAATTGTCTTATGCAAGATTGTCTTATAAACTCAACTTACACGGTCAATATTATTGAAGCAATATTGTTTAATGCCGTTATATATTGCTTGTGCCAATCCTATTGCTACAATATACCTCTCGGACCCTTTCCGAAACATTTCAAATGCTCATTTGAAAGATAATACAATTACCTCAACCGTAAACGAAAAAAATCGGAAAACCCAGTAGACAGACCAGATATTTTTGAAATATTACTATTTGGAAATAATAAGTCATAGGGTAATAATTTGCAGCGTTTTATCTGTTAAGAAGCTAAAATTAGAATGATTTATGAATTCAACTTGATTTTTTTGTTTAAACAATTTATTTTACTTTTATTCCAAACTTACAGTGTAATAAGCTAATAAAAAGATGTCACCATGACCACGTATCCCTTGCTGTGACATTAAAGTACTATGTAAATTACTTTATTGATTATGAATACTACTTTGAATCTTTGGTAAAAAATGAATCATTTTGCCGTATGTTTGATAAAGAAATATTTAAAAACAATTGTTATAAGCAATTTATAGCTATTTACAATTTATTTGTTATTCATATTTCATTAGAACCCAAACTCTTTTAATCGTAAGTTATCGCTAGACTACCCAATGGCGGTGATGGAATTACCCCACTATGTGTGGCGATTTCGCCACTTTGCAAAATAAGTTGTTTTGTTTTTTATTATTTTATAAACCTAAGATAATATACTTTTGAATATATATTTACATTGGAAAACAAATTATTTAAGCACTAGCCCCAAAGTTTCTGATCAAATTGAAGCTACAAAAATGAACTATTCCTAAAGGTGGCGCCTTAACTCCACTCTCCTGAGTCCATCCATTTTGAGTCCAAAATATAACAAACAACAACAGCTAAAAAATTCACACTACGTCTTTGTGGGAATTACTTTCACCCATCACTTATTTTTAGCATATATCGTTCCTACTATGTTCAACTTTCGAATATGCAAAAATTTGATTTTCATATTCGCCACTTTAAAACACGCTGTAGCTGAGGCACGCATTGTGACGTACTTTTGAATTCCCAATCCTCAAGGGTTGACGTCTTGAGCCTTTTGGACGTCATGAATTCAAGACTATGCCACAATGCGTGCCTCAGATAGACAGTTTCAAAAAAACGAATATGAAAACCGCATTTTTGCATATTCGATAGTTAGACACAGTAGGAATGCAGTCATAACGGTTGCCATGGCTACAACTGTTGCAGTAGTGTACAACTGTTCACCGTGTACACAAGACTTTAATATCCTTTGAACGCACCAATTTTGTTTTTTTAGTCTACATTTTTATATGATTTTATTTTTTTTATTCATTTTTTATTATTATCTCTTACGAAATTCGAAATTGCATGGAGTATAGGAAATAAAAGTAATAGTGCTATGATTTTAACACAAAAGTTTAGTTATTAGTTAGAAAAGTTTATCTAGCATTTAAAAGTAATCTGTATAGGCAACAATTTGTTTATTTGACATAATAAAGGTAGCACAGCTTTTTTCCACAACTACTTAATCAATGAAATCTTTAATATGATTCATATTTGAAGATATGAGAGATTTTTTCTATCAACCGAATGACAAATTTCCTTCTGATGCACCGTACATCATTAGAATTATCATCAAATATTCATTTGACTAATCTTATAGAAAAAATCAGGTTCTACATATTCAACATCCAAACTTAAAGATTGCCAAACAACATGTTATTTGCATTCGGATCGTTTCCTGGTGGATATGTATTGGGATCCTTAATTCTTTTATGACATTCGTTGTAAAATGGCCAATACGTTTCTCCCTGGTTGAACAAGTTATCGATTGGCGATTCTACATCTGGATCATAACAGTGAGGTAGTCTTCTCTTTATACCATGTTTTCTTCTGTGGCATTTTTCAGTGTCGATGTAGAATTGAATTCCATTTGAGTTTATTGAGGTATCTAGTATATTCATAGCAAGTCCATCGGTATCTAAATTAATGTTAAATTGCTGAATATCATTAATTTTATCCATTTGAATGCAACGGTTGTCTATATTTGACGGCCAATATACTAATAAACCCAAACTATTACAAAAATAAATATGGTTTCCTAACTTTTCAAATAGTAAATTTGCTCCATTAGCGCTATCCGAATTTGAAATGTCATTAAATAATTGGCTAATTGTAGATTGTTCGTTCAATTTTATGATGTTATTATGTTCTAATTCTTTATAAGATTCTTCATTCTTGGAACGAAGAGTTTGAAACCCTGATGCTTCCAATTGCCAGTTAGAACAGTTTGTAGGCAACTTTTCTGATTGAATTAAAGACATTTTCAAAAATATCTTGTTCAGGTCATTCGAATTAATATAATTGGCTGACTGACAGTCTATTTTGCAACAATGTGGAATTTTGGGAATTTCGCATTCCTCTGTGAATTTACTCTTCAAAGTATCTGTTTCCGGAATACAGTAACTTTTATCAGATACATTACGGAATGGAAGACTTTTTGAATAAGGAATAGATTGATTAATTTTAGAAAATATTTTATGATATTCATTATAAGTTTTCCAGTGCTGGTAATTACTAATTAACTTTTTTTCTCCTCGTGACTGTATGTCAAAATGCGCACTAGGTGAATTTTTATTAGTTTTGTCTTCTTTTAAATTAATACTGTTCATATTATCGGTGCGATACAAGGAACCTCGAAAATAGGAATCCAATTTTAAAAGTATTTTAAATATTGGGCTGTTGGAGTCAAAACCTGTTTTAAAACTTGTATTTTGCTTGAAATATCCTTTTATAATTGGCAATGCATTATTATTGATATCACTTACAATTGTGTTCTTAAAAGGAACTATTTCTCTACCTAAATCATTTCCGTTAGTTACTTTATCAAGATAGAAAAACTTAAAAAACATTTGTAAAGTAGTTGGGCCAATGATCAAACATGTTTCTCTTTGGTCCTGTGGTTTGGGAAGTTTCTCAAGTATGTGAGAATAGTTATTTACTTCATTTCGTTTTTGCGACCCATAGCTTGATAGAACTTGTTTCATAATTTCGTTTTCCGTTTTGAGAGCTTTTTCATAATATTTATCGCTTGTTATATCTTGATCAATGTCACATCCGATTAGAGAACGTAGATAATCAAATCTTTTTCCTAAATTAAATGCCTCGGGTGTCATATTTCTTTTGTAATGAGACATGTGAGCAATACAATTAGTTAGTCCGATTTTAGCTCGATCAATTAGCTTTAATAAACTACAAGATACTGAGACTGATACAGACTTCTTGTTCACTCTGGTCTTATTTATTCCCGTTTGCCTAACATTTCCTTTAATCATTTTATTGCTAAGCATTCTCCATTGTTTACTTTTATTTCTATAAATCATTTTACTATTACGATTCAACTGTTTCAAACCGCGCACGGTCAGTTTTGAATAAGATGGAACTAATCTACGTGACTTGACACTGTCGGCTGTTAATAAAGTAGTTATTGGGTACTGTTTTCTAAGTATATTGGAACCTCGAATGTCTAGCACAAATGGTTCTATTATAGTACCTGCAATTATTTTAGCACATGGATCTTTCTTTTTGCAAGAATCTGCTTTCTTGTCTTTAAGATTTTTACAAGGATCTTCTTTCTTCGGTTTTACGTTTTTACAAGGATCCTCGCTCTGTTTGCAAGAATCTGCTTTCTTGTCTTTAAGATTTTTACAAGGATCTTCTTTCTTCGGTTTTACGTTTTTACAAGGATCCTCGCTCTGTTTGCAAGAATCTGCTTTCTTGTCTTTCAGATTTTTACAAGGATCTTCTTTCTTCGGTTTTACGTTTTTACAAGGATCCTCGCTCTGTTTGTAAGAAGCTGCTTTCTTATCTTTAAAGCTTTTACAAGGATCTTCTTTCTTCGCTTTTATGTTTTTACAAGGATCATCGCTCTTTTTGCAAGAATCTGCTTTCTTCTCTTTAAAACTTTTACAAGGATCGTCCTTCTTTTTGCAAGAAGCTGCTTTCTTATCTTTAAAGCTTTTACAAGGATCCTCTTTATTTTTGCAAGAAGCTGCTTTCTTGTCTTTAAAGCTTTTACAAGGATCCTCTTTCTTTTTGCAAGAAGCTGCTTTCTTGTCTTTAAAGCTTTTACAAGGATCCTCTTTCTTTTTGCAAGTAGCTGCTTTTTTGTCTTTAAAGCTTTTACAAGGATCCTCTTTCTTTTTGCAAGAAGCTGCTTTCTTGTCTTTAAAGCTTTTACAAGGATCCTCTTTCTTTTTGCAAGAAGCTGCTTTCTTGTCTTTAAAGCTTTTACAAGGATCGTCTTTCTTTTTGCAAGGATCTTCTTTCTTCGCTTTTATGCTTTTACAAGGATCCTCGCTCTTTTTGCAAGAATCTGCTTTCTTGTCTTTAAAGCTTTTACAAGGATCCTCTTTCTTTTTGCAAGAAGCTTCTTTCTTGTCTTTAAAGCTTTTACAAGGATCGTCTTTCTTTTTGCAAGGATCTTCTTTCTTCGCTTTTATGCTTTTACAAGGATCCTCGCTCTTTTTGCAAGAATCTGCTTTCTTGTCTTTAAAGCTTTTACAAGGATCCTCGCTCTTTTTGCAAGAATCTGCTTTCTTGTCTTTAAAGCTTTTACAAGGATCGTCCTTCTTTTTGCAAGAAGCTGCTTTCTTGTCTTTAAAGCTTTTACAAGGATCCTCTTTCTTTTTGCAAGAAGCTGCTTTCTTGTCTTTAAAGCTTTTACAAGGATCCTCTTTCTTTTTGCAAGAAGCTCCTTTCTTGTCTTTAAAGCTTTTGCAAGGATCCTCTTTCTTTTTTTTAGAATCTGCTATCTTTGCTTTCAACTTTTTACAAGGATCCTCGCTCTTTTTGCAAGGATCTGCTTTCTTGTCTTTAGGATTTTTACAAGGATCTTCTTTCTTCGCTTTTATGTTTTTACAAGGATCCTCGCTCTTTTTGCAAGAATCGGCTTTCTTGTCTTTAAGATTTTTACAAGGATCTTCTTTCTTCGCTTTTATGTTTTTACAAGGATCCTCGCTCTTTTTGCAAGAATCTGCTTTCTTGTCTTTAAGATTTTTACAAGGATCTTCTTTCTTCGCTTTTACGTTTTTACAAGGATCCTCGCCCTGTTTGCAAGAATCTGCTTTCTTGTCTTTAAAGCTTTTACAAGGATCGTCCTTCTTTTTGCAAGAAGCTGCTTTATTTTCTTTAAAGCTTTTACAAGGATCCTCTTTCTTTTTGCAAGAATCTGCTTTCTTGTCTTTAAAACTTTTACATGGATCCTGTTTCTTTTTGCATGGATCCTCGCTCTTTTTGCAAGAATCTGCTTTCTTGTCTTTAAAACTTTTACAAGGATCCTCTTTCTTTTTACATGGATCCTCTTTCTTTTTGCATGGATCCGCCTTCATTTTGCAAGAATCCTCCTTCGTTTTGCAAGGATCCTCCTTCATTTTGCATGGATCCTCCTTCATTTTGCAGGGATCCTCCATTTCGCAAGGATCTTTTTGTGCCTCTGCCTGTTTTTTTTTCTTTGGATCTAGACATGTTTGTTTGGTTTTTGAACACTTTTTCTTAGTTTTCTTTTTTGCACACCTTGGTTTTTTTATCTTTTTTTTTTTTTTAGGTTCACACATGGAATTATTTACTTTTTTTTTTTTCCATAGCTGACCGACAATATCTTTAAATGAAAAAGTCCAATAAACTTTGGGAATTATTTGATGATTATTTTGTAAGAATCCTTGAGTACCCATAGGTTTAGTCAAAAGCATATTTTCATGCAGTATGGTATTCCAAAAAAATCTATTATCTATTATTTGTCTATTGTGGTTAATAAACTTATGAATCCATTTTTCTCTCATTTCTTCATTTTCATTGCCATTTGTTGTAATTGTCTGGAATATAAAATATTATTTTATATTAGAAAATCGATCGGATGATTAAAACAATACATAGTATTAATAAATTCACACAGTTTGAGGAAAATTAATTTAAAGATTATTTAAAATAAAATATTCGCTAATGATTCCATGTCAGAATAACATATACTCTGGCGGCATGGAGAAATTCCTTTGGGAAAGTCCAAAATATTTCAAATTATATAAATTTCTTTATATTTTATGAAAATTAAAATAATAATCAATAATATATTTTTTTTTATAATGAAAATGTATGAAAATTCTATAACCAGTTTTAAAGATTACTTGCTCGGTGGGACATAATTATATTTTGCCTGAAACAAAATAAAAAAGTTTAAGAATAAAAAAATAATGTACAAGTAAATTTTAAAAATATTGACGCCACACGTGTTGATTTTTGGATATGAGTATTTTCACACAGAAGCGTCCAATTACGTTCGGAGCGGCGGTGCGCAAATGGTTGACTAATTATTGTCAAATTTTTCGGAGTGCCTTACCAACTGAATATGAACATTAGATTAGTAATCATAGTCACAACATTTTTTGAAATTACGGTTTTAAAATGAATAATTATTATTTATTTTATCTTTCTAAATCTATTCTAACATATAAAGCTGAAAATTTTTTTTGTTTGAACGCACTAATTTCAGGAACGACCTATCCTAAAATATAATTATGTTTGCGTTAGATAGACTGCTTATTGAGAAAGTCTTTAGTTGATAATATTACCCTACGACCCATAGGAACGAAGCAGTAACCATCAATAAATTGCTAACAAAAAAAAAGCTCTGTAGCTAAAGTCGTATAACGAAAAAGATGAAACATCAAAAGGCACTTATCTTACACCAACTCAATTCACATACACATTTTCACCCTTCTAACTCAATTTAGAGGAGTTGTAGAGTTGTGAAAAACCTTATAAAACCGTGAAATTTTAGATAAACATATCGAAATTTTGACAGAAATTTATCTCCGCTTTTATAGCATTGTTCTGCCTATAACACAATCCAACATACCGAATTTCAGCTTATTTGATCTTATAGGGACCGCTGAATGTGTCCAAATATATAGTAGCGCGAAATATATACAAATATCATTTTGAGGATTTTAAAAATGTTTACAAACAAATGAATATTTTCAGGAGAAACTTATTAGAGTCCATTTACTATAACTGAAAATTGGGAAAACGCAATAAATTTAAAAACAGATTCAAGCATTATTAATATAACATTTGCAGAATTACTAAATAAATGATATAGTATAGTATTTCTATATTACAAACAAAAATAGTTTCAACAGTAAAACCCATAGAGTGTGTAAAACATTTTTATTCTCATTTCCGGTAGAATGAATATGGTGATAGTTATGAATGCCAATCAGGAAGTAATATTGTTTTTGTTTTGTAAATTAATTTACTAAGATATGGAGAATCAGGTAAAATAAAAATATTTTCACTAAATTTAATCAATGTGAATGAAATAAATTTTGCCCAATTATTAATTTTAAATTTAATATCTGTTTTTTAAATAATAAAATTGTTAAGTATATAAGAAATATTTATTTTTATTATGTTTTTTAGAAATACTATGTTATCAATAAGGAAATATTGAAGTGAATATGGCAAAAAGAAAAAATAAATTTAGAAAATTCAGAACAATTCAAATACTGCCTTCAGTAGTATGTTTAAGAATATTTTATATTTTGACGTTGTTGACTGAAAATAAAGTTTTAAAATGGCCAATAAATTTGCATGAAAAAGGGCCGAAACGTTACAAAATAAAATAATGACTATGTAAAAGTTTTTATTAATAAAAAATGAATGCTAAACTCCTTTCCTTTGTCTTCGCTTGTCCACTGCCAGTTCTCTCTCTTTTCCCCTTCTTCCGTCTTGAAAAATATATTTTTTTAAACATTTTGCTCCCAGTCGCATATTATATCTTTCTATTGGTCGATTTGATAGGAATTTTCGACAGAGGAGTTCCCTTAAGGTGGCTTTTAAGTCCTTTTGAAAATTTGTTCTATTGTCTCCGTTGACGGAGTTAGTTTTATATCTTGTCGGCAGGGTTCTCTCTCAAATTCTTATGAAGCTTTTAAGGTTCTCTGCCTTAACTTTATGACTGCTGAGCTGTTTGTCGGTATTCAACCCGCCGCAGGCCTCCTCAGGTACCTCCTCCTCAAAGGTATCTTGTAGGTGTTTCCATGTTCGAAAAGGAAACCTATTTATTTTTATATTGAATAAATTATGTGATATTTACTTATTTAAACCATTTAAATTATAACCATTTAATTACTTTAAATTATCTAATCGAAAATATCTCCTTCCATTCCAGTATCCGTAGTCATCGATTCAGAACGTAATCTCCTTTCCTTTTCTCAACTACCTGTCCCGTTTCTGTACTCTCACGACTTAATCCAAATATCCTACAATATCGAAACTCCTACGATCCTCCCTAAAACCATAACTTTCCGTAACTTAGACGCCCTCACACATGTAAATATTTTACCTGACCTTGAAACGCTGCAGTGGAATGAAATATATTCCTGTTCTTCCATTGATTCCATGGTCGATACCCTTACCTGTAATCTCATCCACATCCTTGATACCCATGCCCCACTCAAAACCTCTACTTTCCGTCGGCCGCCTGCTCCTTGGATGTGTCAACAAATTAAAGATATGCAAAGAAGGCGTGAGGCAGCCCGCAGACGCTTTAGACGCACAAGGCTAGCAGACGACTACCAAGCGTTTAGGGTACTCCGCAATTTGACACAGGCAACTATCATGAAGCTCTCTCCTCTGCTCCCAACACTAAATCAAAATGGCAACTCCTTCGCAAACTCTCCCTTTGTAAATCCTCTCCCTCACCAGTCTTCCCAGTTTCACCCGATGAATTAAATTCATACTTTTTATCAGCCTCCTCTAACACTTCTCCAACTCCTCCTTCCTGCTTTTCCTTAGTTCCATCATTCAACTCCGATAATTTTTATTTTTCCTACATCTCCCCTACCGATCTTATTTCATCCATAATGAAATCTGACACCAATTCCACTGGGCCTGATGGAATACCTGTTAAATTGTTAAAATTATGTCTCCCCTAAATCCTTCTAGTTCTTCTCTTCATTTATAATTTCTCCCTCCAAAACTCAACATTTCCTACCTCGTGGAAAAAGCCTTAGTCCATCCTATTAACAAAATCTTCAATCCTATATCTCCTAAAGACTATCACCCAATTTCCATCCTCTCTAACCTTTCCAAACCTCTAGAAAGAATAGTCCAATCACAAATATCAAACTTCCTTGAAAAGTCCAAACTACTACATCCTCTCCAATCCAATCCGGCTTCCGTCCCAGTTTCTCCACACAATCTGCGCTAGTCAAAATCACCACTGACATACATACCGCTATGGAACGAAAAAAATTAACTCCTTGACTTTTCTAAAGCTTTTGATTCCCTGGACCATTCTATCCTTTTTGCCAAATTAAAATCACTATCCTTTTCCAACAGCTCTATCCAATGGTTCAAATCTTTCCTTTCCGATCGGACTCAAGCAGTTACTATTCCTAATCAACCCCTATCTTCCTTCCTTACCTTGTCCTCAGGAGTAGCCCAAGGTTCGAGTATTTCCCCACTGCTTTTCAATACCTATATCAATGATTTTCCTAATTCAATCCACCACTGTTCCCACCACTTATATGCCGACGACTTTCAAATCTATTTACTAGATTTACTTTACTCCTTCTGAGCTATTAGTAGCGTTTGCCAGTATCCAGGAAGACCTAGATAGAACCAGTGCCTGGGAATACCTGAATAGATTAAGTTTAAACGCTATGAAAACTCAGGCCATTGTCATAGGTTCCAATTCCCTCCTCAGATCCAATGTCACCTTTCCTACTTTAATCCTAAATGATCACCCCCGTCACGTTCAGCTCCTCAATCAAAAAGGGTATTACTATCGACCAAACCCTTTTCTGGAAACCCCACATCGCCCAAATTTCCCGACGGTCAATAAGTACCCTTAAATTATTCCATCGTTCTCGACATCTTCTCCCACAACCTACCCGCAAACTCCTTGTGTCCTCTATTATCTTTCCCCACTTACCCACTACGGATGTGTGGTATACGGTGGCCTCTCGAATGTGCTCGAGGACAGATTGAAGCGGATCATGAACTGCTTTTTAAGATTTGTCTTCGGCACCTCGAGACGGGCCCATGTGTCCCACCTTTACGGCAAGTTAGAGTGGCTCTTCCCCTGCAACCATAGACAATATTTCCTCGGATCTTTTCTATACCAAACTATCACCACCCACCATCCTTCCTACAACTACAGCTTCCTACAATTCAAATCGTCGGTCCACGCACTGGAAACAAGATCTCGCCTTTCTGACCTCCATACCCCCTCCCACAGAACCAAAACATTCGAACGCTCCTTTCTCGCCCGCTCCTCTACCCTTTGGAATTCCTTTCCTTCTAATATCCGGGATGCTTCTTCTCTATCCTCATTCAAATCCCTCCTTCTCCAACACCTTCTTTCTCTCCAAAATAATGCTCTCTAATTGCGAAATAGACTCATAAACTGTAGTATATATATGAGCTACATATACTCGTATATATCAGACATCTCCGAAACGCCCAAAATCATTTTCAAGGCATTATGAAATGGATCTAAAATGCCTCACCACTCTCGGATGATCTTCAATACAGTGTAATAGTCTATTAATAGCAGGGATAGTGTGTAGAAAAGTGACCAACTTGCCTACTTTGTGTGGCAATTTCATACCCGTGGAAGCAAGTTCATTACACAGTTTTTGTAATGAAATAATATTCTGTGAAAGCGTTATTTCATAAATAAAATAAAAGATAGGTAAGGGAAGAGAAAGTCTGAAAATGTGAAACTTATTTAATTGAAAGTTTATTGTCGTTTAAAAAATTTAGTGTCGTTTAGCCATATTCCTTGAAAATTTCTGCAACAAATGAGACTGGACAGCATTTTATAGGTTATTATTTCAAAGTTATTTTGTATTGTCCGACTAAAATTTTTCGAATCCGATAGGTAAAATCCATGAATTGCTATGTTTGAGTTTAAAAATTGATTAGCATCATGCAATTTTGTATATGCTCAAACATAATTAAAACATTTTCAATGAAAACCGTTTGCCGTCAGGAGAAAATCACCAAACCGTTCAGAATTTTCTCGACCAAAGTCGACCAAGGTCACTCCAGGATGATCCTGGGAACTCAACATTACTATCCGCCTATTCATTTCAAAATGGCGGCCGATCAGACATTTTATAAACCCATAACTCGGCAATTTATAAAGATTTATAAAGGAAGGAAAAAATTGAAATATTTTAGAATTAGTGTACCAATTTTACAAAAACAATTAATTAAAAATAAATTTACCTTTTTTTTATTGAGCTTTAACGCCCATTCCTATCCTATTAAGACAAACAGGACGGATTATCCTATAGGTTACCAACCTCTTTTACCAAGAGTGGGAAGATCGAGATGATGCTGCCACGAAATAAATTTCAACCCACTCAGGCCGGATTCAAACCGGCATCGTAGCAGTCTCGAGGCTGATATAGTGACGCCTTAACACTCTCGGCCACCCAGGCCTTTACCCTTCTCTCAAGGATTATTCAAATAGTCAAGACCCGTTAACGATGATCGTACGAGTCGTTAAACTCTAACGTTAAACGCTCAGAGCAACAGAGCTCCTAAACGAAATACAGAGAAATAGTGCTCTGCGATTATCGTTCAACAACAATCGTTGAGGCATAATACCAATATTCGCAGCGAGGATCACATACCTTTATTCACCTTTCTCCCTTATGACTATTCAAGCCGGCAGTAGAGCTGTTATGACAACGGTTCTCCACGATTATCGTTCCCATATCAACTTATACAATATAACCATGTCGTACCAAGGAATACATAGTGCTCTTGGATTATTGTTCAATGATAATCGTGATAGTCGCACCGAGGAAAACGTACCTTTACGAGGTATTGATTTCAATCCACCAATATTAAAATTTTTCGGTGCGCGCATCACACAACTTTCTCTAACTACCCTATATATAAGTATAATCTGTTTACCATAATTTTAAAAAGTTCTCATAAACACTACTCGAAATAGACTGAGCAGCTCTCGATTCTTCACGTCTTCTCTCTCAAAAGTAAAATAAAATAGTTTTTTGGTCTTTTTAATTCCTTGTTGGCAGTAGAGGAACTATTATAATTGCGAAAATTTTCGGTTTTCAGATTTCAACAGAAATATGCATTTTGACTAGTTTCGTTGTGGCATATGTACATAGTTCATACGTGCGTATCTCGCATAACTCAAAAACGGTTAGCCATAGAAAGTTAAAAGTTTGTATATAGAGCTGCTGTAAAATTTAGTACTGAATATAATGCAAAATTTTCAGATTTATTTATTCATTTAAAAAAGCATACTAGATTTTGGTTTAAATTGGGAAGCCAGAAGCGGTACTTTACTTGAAGGTCATTATAAGCACATCATAAATTATATTAAAATTAAATACAGAAATAATATGTTCGAGTTCATATGGTTCGGTACTAAAGATTACAAACGCGATTTTTTTCTCACTCTAATTAAACATTTTTATTTCTTGGTTTAATTGTTAAAATTAAGTGTAAAATAATTATTTCCCCCTTCCTCCTCCCCCCCATTTTTGAGCTGAACAAGTCTGCAGTTATAAGTTACGTGGAGACGCTTAAAAAGTCGAAACCGTCGATTTCTTATACTTTATCTAGTGACATTGATAGTTCTAATGTTGTCTCAGAACACGAAGAAATCTCTTGGGAACTTGTTACCTACTGAAAACAACGTATAATAACGGAATGAGACCTCCAGAAACAAGAGCTTTTGTGTGTCAATAGATATGTGTCGCGACGCCGAGTGTCGTTTTTACTGCAATCTTCGGAAACTAGTAACCCAATTCAGGATCACTTTTAGAGCCACCGATTTAGAGTTTAATAGGCGTATAAGGATGCCATGTGTTGTCCACACTTAGTTACCACAAATCACTTTTCAATAAAAACATATGATTTCTTTATCACTGTTTACATACTTGTTATTTATTGATCAGCGAAAAATCCGGAAATATAGGAGATGCCCCTGTGGAGGAGGATTCGCAACCAAACCCTGAGGAGATAAGGGTCATTCCATTTCCAGCAAGCACTTCCGAGACCAGGGAGGATGATAAAGATGTAGGTCCAACCATCAAGATTGGCGACTCTCGGAGGAAAAGATACTTCTGGCTGAGAAGAAATGGTTACTCCGAGGAAGAAGCTATTATCAAAAGCCTTAATCCAATGAACAGCCACAAATCCGATCCAACGAGACCACACCTTGTAGTGGAAACGAAAGGAAAGCTAAAAGGACAAAGGTTTCCTCCGGACCTTCCGTGGGAAGATCTGCTGAAGAAGGAGTTTCTCATCATGTCCTGAGACATTAGTCATGTACTATCGGAGGATTCTGGGGGGCATCAGGGTGGGAACCTTTCTGGATACCTATCCTGAGAGTGGTTTCGGAAAGGAGCAATTTTGCTGCATACAGGCGGAAATCACCAACTTGATCCTGAAAAGTAATTGTACAGACTGTCCACAATTCGATTGGTCAACCTGGAAGAATGGATGGCTTCAATTGAGCTGTGCGAACGAGGAAACTGCTAGATGGGCCATTGAAAATACCAGAAACTTGATACCATGGGACGGGGCTAAATTGAGAGCCTTAAGAGAGGTGCCCATGGAAGGGGGGACGAGGGAATTAACCTTTGCGTCTGCCTATTTTCCTGGGCACAAAAAGGAGATCCTTCCTAAAGAGGTTCAGAACTTCATCGACCACTGCAAAAACACAAGGAGTTTATCCTAGGATGTGACGTAAATGCCCATAAAACAATATGGGGAAGTGCGGACACAAACAAAAGAGGTGAGGAAATTTTAAATTACTTGATCATTACTTACTTCTGGCAATAATTAAGCCTGAAGATATTATTGGAATTAATCCCAAGGAATTAATGTGCTTCATAAGAAGCATACGATTCCTATGGGATCTCTATTTAGAGGGGTATCTCACAAAAGATCCACATGGGTCGCGGCGAGGAAGAGTTGCCCACCCCTTGTATAATAATAATACTTACTTGTATTATAATAATATACTTGTAAAACAATTATATTTTACTCGTGAAGGAGGCTAGTAGTCTCTTTATGTTTTCCATTATAACTCCTGTGATAAATAACAGATGTCTTCTTTCTCGTGCCTTCTACTCCAAATAAATTCGCACAGGTAAGAATTTATCATGGTCCTGTGCGTTTCACAATCGCGTTTATTTCTCCTTTTTTAGGCTAGACCACAGTGATTCAGCCCTTTATGTGTGAGCGCCGCTTTCTTTATCCACTAAATTTTTGGAATGATCAACTGTAAATTGTTTATGCCTCATTTCGGGCAATTTTTTAAGATCCTTAAACGACTTCTAACAATCGGAATACATTGCAGTCCCTGGACGAATTGATGCAGTGATGCAAGGACGTGAGGGTTTCTGCACTACTATTCGGCACCGCATACAGGAAGCACTCAAGAGTTTCTCTACAAACTCCTCCGAGGATCCATTGTTGAAGATACATTCAGCCTATATTATTTTTTCTCTTTGTAAAACAGGTCTTGTCAATCTCTACTATCAATCCCTCTCCCCCAGTAACCATTGGCTTTGCACCAATCACACATGTCTCCAGTAACATATTCTTCCAATCCGTAACAGGCCTGGAGCTTATACCAAATTCTTTTCCAGAGAACTTTATCGTAGTATACTCGTTCGCCAATGAATAAACAATAAACTTTTTGCCAGTGATAAATGACAGTTTTCAAACCATGTTCCTGATAGAAAACTAGTATTTTCCCTGCATTCTGTCTTATGGTATCTCCAATAAGGGCAGTCTCCTTGTCAATTATACAATTTCATTGCGAGCTCTCTCGATCATTTTGTTGACTTATGCACTATCTCTGCTTCTTGGAATAGTTGAATCACGTTTTCTTTACTTTGGAATGTAGCGGATAATTGCATAAGATTAATTTTTTTTAGTATCTAAACATGCCAGAACGTACACAATAAATAACCTAATCGGTAACAGTTAAAAACAATTTAAACCAAAATCATATGTTTTTATTGAACATTGATTGCTGTAGCGAAGTAAAAAGATTATAGTTTTTAAACGTATGTTTTACAATGTATTTTAGGTTTGTCAAGCTGAAAATATATTTTAAAAGTTTCGGTTTAGTTTTCATAGAAAATCCAGTATTTTTCATGAAAACATTTTCTTTGAAATAAAGAGGTAATGAAAAAGTAGAAATTATTCAGTTAATTTCTCCTTTTATGTTCTTAGATAATATTATTACGGAACATATTGTTGACAATAAGTTGGCGGCTTGGTGGAAAGAGACCGGTCGCATTCGTCTCCTTTCAGGCGCGCTCGGCTTTCAATCTAGGGTCTTGTGGTCCTTATAAAATACGCTATATCCTTACTAGTACTAGTCCGATCTTGATGATTCGGTTTTTGTTTTTTAGAGAATTAAATTAACTTTTATATGATCGTATTAAATATATAATTTACAATAAAATGTAGACTTTTTGAGTTATGAGAAAATAAAATTTTCTTTTGGCAATAACTTTTTTCTTGGCATTTTCTAGGTTATGTACTAAATACATAAAAAGCAAGGGTATTAATTACGTTTCATTAATTACATATTAGACATGTTACATCAAAATCGTTAGAGTCGTTTACAAGAAAATTGTAAAAAAGTTTAAAATCTATGATATAATTGGCACTTCCTGTTAGACCAATACGTTCCATATTTTCTAATACTGGTTCGATTTCGATTATTCCTTATTTATTTTTACTTCCTTGTACGAAGAAAAGGAAGTATTGTAATCGCGAAAATTTTCGGTTTTCAGATTTAAACTGAAATATCCATTTTGACTATCCCAGAATCCATTTTGATAAGTTTCGTCGGGACGTCTTTTACGTACGTTCGTACGTATTTGGCATAACTCAAAAACGGTTAGCCGTAGAAAGTTTTAAAGTTAGAAAGCATGACTACCTGAAGTGCTACTTTTTACTTTTTACTTTCATTATCGATTTTCATAAAAAATTATATTAAAATATAATACGAAACTTCTCAAATTTGTAATCGCGAAAATTTTCGGTTTTCAGATTTCAACGGAAATATCCATTCGGACCATCCCTGAATCCATTTTGACTAGTTCCGCCGTGACACCTGTACGTATATTCGTTCGTAAGTGCGTATAAGTCAAAAACGGTTAGCCGTAAAAAGTTAAAATTTTGCATATAGGATTACTATAAAATCTAGTTTTGAACCTCTCTTATTGGTCATTATATAATTACTGGAAGTGGTACTTTACTTGAAGGTCATTATTGATTTTCATAAAAAATTATATTAAAATATAATGCAAAACTTTTCAAATTTAATATATAAGACTAACAGATTAATATAAATAGCATAATAAATTTTGGTTAAAATTAGCAAACCGAAAGTGGTACTTTACTTGAAGGTCATAATAAACTTACATCAAAAAGTATATTTACATTTAATACAGAAATAATATGTTTCCGTAATAAGGTTACAAACGCAATTTGGTTTCCAATCCAATTAAACATTTTTATTACTTGTTTTATGTTAGTGTTAAAATTGAGTGTAAAATTCTGGTTTTCCTTCCCATTTGTGAGATGAACAAGTCTGCAGCAGGAGAATAAGGTATTAGTTAAGTGGGTTTATCCGGTTAAAATGTCAAACCTGTCGATTTCCAATGCTTTATCTAGTGATATACACAGTTTTAATGTTGTCACGGTACATGAAGACATCTCTTGGAAAATAGTTACCAACTGAAAGAAAACGACATTTAATAACGGAATGAGACCTCCAGAAACAAGAAAGTTTACACTTTTTTTTTCAATTTTTTGGAAAACGGCTCTTTCGGACTCGGATTTTGATGAAACTTTTCTAAACTGTTCTCCATAAATCACCGAGAAAATGTAGGAAAAACATTATGATGAAATTAATATTTTATTTATGGATAACTCGAAAAGTATTTATCTTATGGTAAATTATGTAAACAATCATAGGTAAGGTAATTGTATTTTCTAAAATATCTGATGTGGACAACATATGACGACTTCCACAAACGCCTTTTATACTATAAATCGATGGCTCAAAAAGTTATACTGAATTTGGTTACTAGTTTCCGAAGATTGTAATAGTAAACAGGTCTGTGTGTGTTTGTGTGTGTGTGTGTGTGTGTGTGTGTGTGTGTGTGTGTGTGTGTCAATAGATGGATTTTGCGTATATTGCATTGTCGTTTTTGAGATATTGCAATCTTCGGAAACCAGTAACCAAATTCAGTATCACTTTTTGAGCCATCGATTTGTAGTTTAAAAGACGTACAAGGAAGTCGTCATGTGTTGTCCACATCAGATATTTTAGACAATATAATTACCTTACATATGATTGTATTCATAATTTACCATAACATGAATACTTTTCGAGTTATCCATAAATAAAATATTAATTTCATCATAATTTTTTCTCTACATTTCCTCGGTGATTTAAGGAGAATAATTTAGAAAAGTTTCATCAAAATCACTTTTTGAGCCACCGATTTATAGTGTAATAGGCGTACAAGGAAGTCATGTGTTGTCCACATCAGATATTTTATACAATACAATTACCTTACATATGATTGTATTCATAATTTACCATAACATGAATACTTTTCGAGTTATCCATAAATAAAATATTAATTTCATCATAATTTTTTCTCTAAATTTCCATGTTAATTTAAGGAGAATAATTTCGTAAAGTTTCATCAAAATCACTTTTTGAGCCACCGATTTATAGTGTAATAGGCGTACAAGGAAGTCATGTGTTGTCCACATCAGATATTTTAGACAATACAATTACCTTACATATGATTGTATTCATAATTTACCATAACATGAATACTTTTCGAGTTATCCATAAATAAAATATTAATTTCATCATAATTTTTTCTCTACATTTCCTCGGTGATTTAAGGAGAATAATTTAGAAAAGTTTCATCGAAATCACTTTTTGAGCCACCGATTTATAGTTTAATAGACGTACAAGGAAGTCATGTGCTGTCCACATCAGATATTTTAGACAATACAATTACCTTTCATATGATTATATACATGATTTACCACAAAATGAATAGGTTTCGAGTTATCCACAAATAAAATATTAATTTCATTATAATTTTTTCATTGCATTTCTTCGGTGATGTAAGGAGAATAATTTAGAAAAGTTTCATCAAAATCGTTAGATCCGTTGTCGACAAACAATAAGCATAGAATACTTAATAAACATTGCTGATGAGCACCTCTCTTCTCCACCCCTCTGTTACATTTTACTTTTTCAATATTGTTTGAAGGCATATTTTAATAGTTATTTTTGCTGACAAATGAGAAACATTTGGGCTAATCTTCATATGACACCATTCTTCTCTTCTCATTCGAAGAAAATCGTAAACATTTTTATGAGAAAGTTCTACTGATTTCCTTATTGATAAAGTAAAGTGTAAAAGTCTTTAAATCAATACTTTTTACAATAAAAGTAACGAGTCTTCAAAAGTATATAAACACTATGTGAATTTTATTTCGATAAGAAAATATAAATAGAAAAAAGATAAATGGGTATTACAGAGTGAGACGACTACATACGAATAATTACATTTTTAAGCAGCAAACAAGAATAAAACATAAAAACATACAGAAGAATTCAATGGATGTAATGACATGATTACGTACTATATATCATTATCTGCATGAATATTGGAACTGTAGCACAATGCTGATTTAGTCCTGTTTGAGCTAAATCCTCTGTATATTCTAGATACTTCTAACATTCATAAATAAACATAATATCGCTTAAAATCGACCTGCAGTGTGAAGCAGTGCCGGTTCGGGTGAGTTGAATTTTATTTCGTGGCGGACCCACGGCTGCAGGATAAAATCGATTTTTGGAAATAACCAGTAACTATTCATCTGTTATTATTAAGTTACTCGGTGTGCCCCGCTGTTTCACCCGCGTCAAAGGCTCTGTCCGGGTAAGAGTGGAAAATTGCACCAGAGTGATAAATGCCTGTCGAGTTACACATATGGACACCCTCTCAAGAAATTGCTATTACAAAAGTTTCAGATCTCTAGAGCCCTCCTGTGCCCTATAATTAGTCCAAGTATCTTGAAACGCAATTATTGTTTGTCTATTTTTCTTTTGGGTTATTTTCAATAATAGACCTTTGTAATCGACCAAGAAATTTTTTTATATTAAATAATTTCTAATTTATAGGGAAGTTATATATTATAATAAATCAATTTGTGAATGACACTTTCCCTTTGATCTATAACTTTATATTTAAACAAAAATTTTTTTTAAATATTAGTTGCGACGTTTCGAAGTACTTCTTCGTCATAAGGATATATGCTTCCTTTAAATTACACGATTCTTTCCCCATGTCCCGACATCTGTATAATTTTATTTCGTCAATTCTAGCTGGTTTCATTATAAAAAATTATTTGGGGAGTAACTTTTCTTTTCCATCTTTGTCACATACTCTGAATAAAAAAAAGTAAATATCTATATGAATGGTTTTGGTTTATTATTTTCGGTAATAGACCTATGTAATAGACCAAAAAAAAAAAATTAACCTCCTCAAAATTTGATATTTTACATTTCAAGATATGTAGAATCCAAACATCGAATAAAAAAAATCCGTCCGTCCAAAATTATTTGTTATGATTAATCGAAAGGTGATAAAATCCCCTACAAAACAGTAAAAAATCATTTAAATCAGACCAGTGTTAGCTGAGTAATGAACTTGGTGGACTAATGCTCCTGCTCTACAGATCAGCATGGCCCTAGGCCTTCTGACTTCCTCGCATCTCCCTGCTTTATTCTTCCTTGGATTATTGCTGCACTTCCTTCAGTTTATTGGTTTTTTCTTTACCTGCTGAACTGCACATCCAGTATTTCCTCTATACCATTTCACCCTCTGATTACATGTCCTTATCATCTCAGACTTGCATTGACACAGTTTCTACTAAATACTCTCAGTTCTGCACTCTCAGGACGATAATCTTGGGCAAGCTTCAAATTTCTGCTATATAGGTGCCTACTGCTTAATTTCTTTGTTGAACTTGGTTGAATTTGCGAGTTAAATACCCTCCCAAATTTCAATTTTTTTTTTTAATATTTAACTTTTAAAAGAAAAACATCATACTTACTGCTATATGAAATGAATGGGGAAGTAAATAAAGTATTTTTGCGAACATACATTCACCGAGGAAACACATTCAATTCAATACTTGATTTGCCGTGGTTATGTGGAATGAAAGAAAAGGAAGAAAAAAGGTGTTTTTATAAAAAAAAAAAAATTTTTTTTTATAGTAAAGCTAGTACTATTATAAACGTGATTTTATTGCTGATACAACCATTGGTAATCAGAAAAAAATGTTTTTTTTTTAATTAAGTCTAATTTTTTTAATATTTTTCAATTTAAAACTTGAATTCTGAAAACATTTTCTAAAGGCACTTTCTAGGAACATAATCAAAACGATAATAAATTTGTCAACACGGCAATAAAGCTTCACATTTTTACAATTTTTTTTTCCCTTAATCTCCGATTCTATTAACAAATGACGTCTACACACAATAATTTCACTCTTGTTAAAATGATTTTGTAGTGAATTTACTTCCACGTGTATGAAGTTGCCATGACAACGTTTACAAAATTACCTATTTGTTAATAGTTTTCCTCATTACGCATTTTCAAAAATTTATGACATATAAAACTTTTAGAAGAAATTATCTAAATGATAGTGAAAACAGCATCAAAATTGACTGATTACTTTTCGAGTTTTGCGAACACAAGGATACGCAGAGTGAATTTATATATATATATATATATATATATATATATATATATATATATATATATATATATATATATAGTGTATTATATATAGTGTATCTCTATATATATATATATATATATATATATATAGAGAGAGAGAGAGAGAGAGAGTTCTGCACATGTTGCTTGTCCGAAACACTCCAAATACTCATTTGAAAGATAATCTAATCATCTGAGCTGTAAACCAAAGCAGCACGAAAAGTCCTGAGAATGGACCGACCTTTTTTTTTAAAACTGTTACTATTTCGATGTACTAACCATTGTTTAATAATTTGCAACGGTTTTTTTATAAGCACTATACGTCCGAAACATATCTCAATTTTACCATAAGCTACGGACCTCATAAACAGTCAACAATTCTTGGGTCACGTTCCAACATTTAGGACATTGCATTCTATCGCTGTTATTCCCACAAAAACTCAAGAAATAAATAAATAAATTTGTGTAAGAATTGAGATGGTTTAGGTATTGAGTAAAGAAGTGCCTTTTGGGTTTTCAAATTTTTTCTGTACTTTTTGAAATTTTAGTTACTATTAAAGATAATTTTATATAATCCTGAAATAATAATATAAGATAATTTAATAACTGGTAGACCCGGATATTAGTGCGTTCAAACATACAAACTCTTCAGCTTTATATAATAGTGTAGTTAAAAGTATATGTATAGATTTAATTTCATACATTATTCAATAATAAATACATTATTTAGGATTGGAGAAGTTATTACTGCAACAGTTTTACAACTAGGTGATGTTGGTCGGGGGTAATCAAAATGAAACACGCAATAACTGTGTATCAACAAATGTTATATTCACATTTCAGCTCAATTTTTTATCAATCATAAGATCTAAATAAAAGGTACAAACAATATTTAAGCGAATTTAATTAGATACTCATGCAACATACATATCGTAGGGCTAGAGGTAAAAGTGGATGAGAGACATTTTTGATAAAACTAGGTTTTTTGCTATCTATTTGTGACAGAACCAAATTTATGTTTTAGAATTGATTAATAATTACATAATAAGTTTTGAAATAATAAAGAAAAGATAATTTAAATATAACAAAAAAATAAATAAGAAATGGAGAAAATACATAACTAAATATATAATATTATATTAATTATGTTTTTCAAAAAAATTGTTCTTATTATATACTCACTCAAACGTGGCAGTGGGCCGAAATATTGGGAACAATTTAATAATAAACAGCTATTGTGATCTCATCTTAAAACTATTACTTTCCTGCGTAATCTTTTTTTTTTTTAAACACATTCAACATTCACATTAAACGCATAGTAATAGTTTTAAAAATATTTAATTCTTTCGAACTCCAAAAAAGCAATCGGTCTAGTATATATATATATATATATATTTACAAGTAGGATAATATTCAGAGCTGGTTTTCAAATATAAAGATTTGACTTGAAGTCGTACTATTATAGTATGAATGTTTGACATTATTAAGTTAATTATGTTATTTATTTCAATCAGACACTTTAAGCAAGAAAGAAAGATGGTTGTTAAAACAGGATACACGCCTAAACAAACGGCCTTCCAAAGTTTGAGCTACTCAACTCTTACTTTAGTGCTTCATAAATTATGGGAAAATCTTAAAGTTACTATTTCATGAAAAAATCATACCCTGGTCCTTATTCTTTTTATGGTACCAAAGATGTGCCTTAGCATCTTTGCCATTTTTTTAGTGTCCTGTACTTGAAACGAGCCTGTTTAGTGTTATTTGAAACTCTACATATTGAAATTTTGATAAGTATGTCGTTCTGAATGTACTGGAATTTTAGGTTTTAATACTTCATATCCAATTATGAATGCCTGTTTGATCACATGTTTTTCGTTTAATAATATTAAATCAGATCTATATGTCATTTTTTCACCGTTTACTGTTGATAGATTTATAATAAATGGATTGTTTTGTTTTTAATCTCGTTATTATAGTGTTACGTTATTATTTTTTCTCGATTGTTAAATTTCTGTGATCATATTTTCTTGTACTTAAAAATATATATGTACATTATCTGGTTCAATTGTTGATGGACTGTAAATCATTATCGATTAAAGTTAAAATAAAAAGAAGAAAAAAAGAGAAAGAAGTAGAAATAAAATACAATTAAATTAAAAATTGTATTTATTATACTTAAATAAAGTGTATAAATTGGCCATAGAAATATTGACTCAAATTTTAAATTCCTGGACTTCATCACCATTTACTCCTCCCGTCTCTCTTAAATGTTAAAGCTTATAAGTGAAAGCCATACTAATGTCTCACCAATCACTTATTTTCACACTTCCAACGAAATTAGAATCCAGAAATTTGGAACGCAAATTCATTTCATAAGTAAATACATTTTATTGCCCAGTTTTGTGATACTTGATTCATAAAAATGTATTAAGTAAATAACGGGATGAGAGAAGGTTGTTTTTCAAATTTGGCAATTTCATCTTTGTCAAGGATTAAAAATATCTGATGTGGACACCCCATGACTTAATTGTACGCCTATTAAGCTATAAATCGGTGGCTCAAAAAGTGACCCTGAATTTCGTTACTAGTTTCCGAAGATAGCAGTATCTCAAAAACGACAATCGGTGCCACGACATCCTCTATTGACACATACAGACACACACACACAAACATATAAGTTCTTGTTTCTGGAGGTATCATTCCATTATTATATGTCGTTTTCTTTCAGTTGGTAACAAGTTTCCAAGAGAATTTTTAGTGTTCCTTGACAACATTAGAACTGTCTATGTCACTAGATATAGCATTGGAAATCGACGGATTCGACATTTTAAGCGGAATAACCCACGTAACTTATATCTTATTCTCCTGCAGAACTCCTGCTGCAGACTTGTTCAGCTCACAAATGGGGAGAAAATAAAAGTATTTCACACTCAATTTTAACACTTAAACAAATAATAAAATTGTTTAATTAGAGTGGAAAGAACTCGCGTTTATAACCTTTATCACTGAACCAGATGATCTTTGAATTAAATGTAAATATACTTTTTGATGTAAGTTTATTATGACCTTCAAGTAAAGTATCCCTTTCGGCTTACCAGTTCCAACCAAATTCTGTAATATTTTTTATATTGATATAAAAGTCTTATTTATCAAATTTGAGATGCCTTATATTATGTTTTAATATAATTTTTGATGAATGTTTATTACAACCTTCAAGTAAAGTACCATTTTTGGTTTGCCAATTATAACCAAAATTTATTATATTAATTATATTAATGTTCAAGTCTTATATACCAAATTTGAGAAGTTTCGTATTATATTTTAATATAATTTTTTATGAAAATCGATAATGAAAGTAAAAAGTAAAAAGTAGCACTTCAGGTAGTCATGCTTTCTAACTTCAAAACTTTCTACGGCTAACCGTTTTTGAGTTATGCCAAATACGTACGAACGTCCCGACGAAACTTATCAAAATGGATTCAGGGATAGTCAAAATGGATATTTCAGTTTAAATCTGAAAACCGAAAATTTTAGCGATTAAAATACTTTCTTTACTGCGTACAAAGAAGTTATAATCATTTTATCTTTTAATTTTAGCACATGATGGAAGATTATCTAATCTCGTTTACTAAGATTTATCAAAATAATATGATCCAAGTTTAATCCCCGTTATTCATTAGTATAGCACGCTCCAGTCTAGTTGAAGCCTGTTAGTGCTTAATGCTGCTTATTAATTATTAAAATTTATATGAAACCGAGTGCCAGGATACGAATGCAATTGTTGTAATAAATGCAGCATTTTTTGGCGTAACCGGTTGACCTAATCGAGTTAAAAAATTTGTGAATTACCTTAATTAATAAATGAAAATAACTTTATTTCTAGATTAGTCTGTTGGATATGTAATCTTGATCATGGATATGTAATTCAATTATTCATAATAATTACGAAAGTATTATAGTAGTTGATTAAGTAGGAGACTCAGAAAATAATCAGTATGACCCAAATTTTAGAAAGCAGAAATTAGAAATTGAATCCATACCGGTAGCGATACCCCAATAACTTTTAGTAAATTAGATATCGCCTTAAATAATATAAATCCCTATCTCCTGGCCCCGGTAATATTTCCTACGATTTTCTAAATAATACTACTAATTGATAATTTGGTGGCTTAGGGTACTCAGAGATATTATACTCAGTTTGGTCTGAATATTCTATCATACCGCCAATTTCAAGTACGAATTGGAACATCCCTTTCTCGAAAACTGACTTAAATTAATGGAATACCGCAGGGATGCATTCTCAGCCCAACACTTTTCAATACAGTCATTGACTGGATCACTAATTACATATCTGAATCTGCTAAATCTCTTTTATTCGTGGATGACATTTTAATTTGTCTAACCACTGAATCAATTCAAGATGCAGCTGGTCGATTGCAACTATATTCGGTTCTGATTTAGATATTTGGCAAGGTAAAACAGATTTAAAAATATCTGCTGAAAAAATAAAAGTAATAGTATTCCATAGGAAAAGAAATATATTGATAACAAAATTAAATAACAGTGTATATCAAAGGTCACATCTATTGAATTTTTAGGAATGATATTAGAACAAAAACTAATCTGGATCCCTCACATCAAGGATCTTTTTGACAAATGCTTAAAATCATTGAACCTACTAAAAGTTCTTAATAGTACAAAACGTGGAGATGATAGAAAAACATTATTTTTTCTTTATCAAGAATACGTAAGATTTCTAATCATCTACGGATGTATATCGTACTCCTCCGCCTCACCCACAGCACTAACTATGCCGGAATCCGTTTAGCAACGGGTTCGTTTAGAACAAGTCCGATGGGCAGTTTATGTGACGAAGCGGTGGAGGTGGAGAACCACCGTTAAATATAGGCGACATATGTTAATGTTAAAACAAACTATAAAACTGAAACCTCTTCTCTGATCAGAGTACTCTAATATAACAGTCGTAAAAACCCGCTTTTCATATATATATTTATTTAAGAAAAAATCTCCAAAACCTTTCAATGTACAAACTAAACTCTTATGTACTGGCCTAAACTTTACAATTCCGCAAATTTTCCAACATTCATACCTAAAAATCCCATCATGGCACATACCCACTATCGAGAAATTCTATCTCCACTCAAGGCATAATAGAGTCACTAAACAAATGTTTGATGATTTTTTGAATAGATACAGAGAACACACTGTGTTATTGACAGACGGATCCAAAAGTTACAGTGGTGTAGGAGCCGCAGCAATAGTTGATGACTCCATGGCGCAAACTAGTCTTCACCCTGAGTGTAATTTACTCACTGCAGAATTGACAGCAATATACCTGGGGCTAAGGGAGGCGTATCATGGAGAGTCCTCATACCTCACCTGCTTTACGAACTAAACTGGTAAAATCGTAAAGTTTTAACTATCTGGATCCCAGAACACATATCCACCAGGACACACATAGATAACTGGCAATTGCAAAGCCAGCGGCAAAAACAAACTAATAGAGCTTAAATACACAGTACTTTCTTGGAAAACATCAATTCAAAATAGCAGACGATAAGAAGTCGTACTGACAAGACTATGAATCGGACACATACCCTTCATCGATATTTGCTGACGGAAAAACCTTGACCAATATGTGTCCAGTGCAACGTATCTATATCTGTATAACACTTACTAACTGACTGCAGACAGTTGATTGATAACGATCTCTCATATCATTTGGCAACTTTACTTTGTGATATTAGTCCACACATTACCGAAATATTCGATTATTTAAAAAAAATCAACCTTGTTTCCACTATAATTATTCATGTGTGTTAAGAGTCAGACCTAGCTAATAATAGAACTTAATCCTACTAGGAATATGAACAACTCCCTAAGAGAATATAAGTAGGATTACTTGGTGAATAAAATCAGTTATTAACCAGCTCTTGTTGCGTTATTATTTAAAAACCTTTCTTTTTTTTAAAGTTATCTAACCCGGACTCGTTAAGTGGTGCCGAAACCCGAGAGTGGAGCAGAGTATTCGTAGCGAAAGTTTTTTTTTGTTACCGGCCAACTATGAATGGAGAAATGCAGGAGGTCGGACCGCCAACCGGAACACAAGGAATTCTTCGAGCGTCTACGCTGACGTTACCAAATGACCTCAACCGACACATACGCTGGCGCAGGCGCACGCAAATCTTGCCGCGGTAGAAGCTAATGCCATAGAGCGGCTAAAATTGAAGAGAGCAAATGCCCAAGGTATTATTAGGTACATGATAGGTGAGTTAGACAAATTCAATGGGGAAGTGGGAGAATTGAACCACTTTCTGAATGGAGGGGACAGGATCATATCCCTAATTGACTCAATGGCCGCGGAAGATTTGATCGAGGCTAGAGGAGTTGCGGCATTGAGAGCGGCTTTGGTGTGTCAAGTGAAAAAGAGTGTGCTGAACCTGATTCAGGCAGATGAGGACACGCCGTGGTACACTGTGAAGGCTCGGCGGGCCCCGGAAGAGGACATGCTGCAAATGTTTAGAGAAATGCGGAAGCATCACCAGAGCAGCGGCCAATATGCGGGCATACTATTGGAACGATTTAATAAAATCACTGAGAAGCTGAGGGAGGCCATGAGTGCGGAGCAGACTGAGGCAAGGATGGCATTCTTGGCCACAATCCTGAAGGTGCAATTGGCTCGAGACACAGGAAGGAAAGACGGCTTGCCTCAAGAAAGGAGCTTTCTAGAATGTGCACAAGATATGGTGGATGCCAGCGCCAGGGACAAGGAGGCGAAGTTTAGCGGAGAGGTAGAGGTAGGCTGGGGCTAGACCAGAGTCCCATTCCGTAGGCCGGAGATGAGTAGGAACCGGCCGTGGTTCGAATCAAGTAGAAAGAGAGAGGTAGAGAGCTACAGGCGGGAAAGGCCTACGAACCGGGACAGGAGACCGGTAACGGAGAGGAAACATGGTAGGAAGGACGAGAGGAGTTGCCATGAATGCGGTAAATCAGGACATCTGGTGGCACAATACGCCCGGACCAAATGTTTCGAGTGTGGTACGGAAGGGCACATAGCCCGGCAGTGTCCGTACATTTATCGTCGGAAAGAGATGTCTCACGGCGAACCCATGGAAGTCAACGCGCACAAGGTGCGTGGAAGAGGAAGAATTGCCAGACGAGCGGGAGCGTCCTTAGAATCGACAGGACCATCATCAGAGACTGAGAAGGAGACAGGTAGCAGCAGCGGCGAGGATAGTTGGAGCGGCCAGGAGTGGCAACGACGTCGTGCGACACAGGCACGAGGACAGCGGCAGGCAATGGCAGGGAGGAAGACTCAGGCTACGGAATGAGGAGGGTATTTCCAGAGAGGCGACCTAGCTTTCATGTGTAACACCATTGAAGGTAAGCTCAAATGTTGGTTCCCTAAAATTGAGATTCAGAGTGGGGTGAAGTGCCTAGTGGACACGGGGAGCTCGAGCACCCTGTTGTCAAGAACTGCTGTGGAGAACTTATGCGGCAAAGAGAAGGCGCTTCAGGTTCGAAAATGCGGTTGTAAGCTGCTCACATTCGGTGGGCCATGTAATGTGATAGGCGAGGTAAAGATAGGGTTGCGTCAATGGGGAGAAGGACAGGGCAGATTACGAGTACACGTGGTAGAGAGCATGTCGAGGAAATACCAGGTGAGAGTCAGGTGCGATCTTTTAAAAAGGGTAGGCGCCAAGGTGAGATACGAAAAAGATAGGTGGCATATTAAACTCGGGCATAGGATATACGTGTGTCACGGGGCTGTCAAGGGTACCAGGGTCGGGGCAGTTCGCGAGGTCGAGAATTGGAGACGGCCGCTTATGCGGGAGTTTCATGATATTTTCCATAAGGAAGGGGATGTGCTAGGAACTACGGAGAGAACAGTGCACGAAATAACCCTCAAACATGATCGGGCGACATACGTGAAGGAAAAGCGGTGTTCCCAAGCACTGCGGCGTCATATTCGCGAGGAGTTAGAGGAAATGCAGCGGCAGGGAATCATTGTGAACAGCTCCTTCTCTCCCATATTATAGCCCCTTCTGGGCAGTTAAGAAGAAACCAGCGCCGGGGGAAACTACGGAAATATCGCGTAGTGGTAGATTTTCGGCAATTGAATAGTAATACTGTTGATGAGGCGTGCCCCATCCCGCGATTCGATGGTATTATAGACAGATTGAGTGGGGCGTCGGTGTTCATCACATTAGATTTAAAAGTCGAATATCATCAAATCAAACTTCACCCGCGAGATCAAGCTAAGACCGCGTTTACATTCGAGCGGGGACATTTTGAATTTACGCGGATGCCTTTCGGGATGAAGAATGCTCCCCTCACATTCCAGCGCTTATTGGATGAATTCCTCAGGGGCGTCTACGAGGGGATCTGCCAAATTTATATGGACGACCTGCTTGTTTTCAGCAAGTCCGAGGACGTGCATGTTCACCATTTGCGACCGATGTTTGCGAAGGTATTAAGGTTATCCCCAGACAAGTCGGTTTTGGGAAAGGGTAAAATAAGGGGATCGTCCCGTCGCATACGCCAGTAGAAGATTGACCGACGATACAGTGCGTTGGAACGGGAACTCCTCGGGGTCGTGTGGGCAATCGATCATTTTCGCCCGTACTTATTTGGGAACCGTTTTCGGGTTCAGACGGACCACCGTCCGTTGCAGTGGGTGGGTAAATTGAAGGAATCGTGCGCACGTGGCAGTACAACCACTGCTGTCTCTGTACCACCGTAAGCCTTCCGAAGGGATTTCATGACGGAAATATCAATGTTCTCTGCCCCATCGATTTGACTTAGAAGCGCTTTGTGCACTTCTTCAGCCACGGTCAATTCATCAAGATCCTTCAACTCAATGACGACAGAATCTCTCTTGCATGTGACCTCCGCTTTGTCCACCATTTTCTCAGCTATCGCAGTACGGATTAGTTCCGTTTTGTCTTTCGCTTTCCGATCCAACACCAGAAGGGGACGACCGAAAGTGCACTTACGTATTTTATGCACGTTATTCGCTATATCCTGAAGCTCAGAATCGCTTTTCATCGTGCGGAGGATGTCCGCGTACGACGAGCCCTCCTTTGCCGTGACCATCAGCGCATCTGGACGAGCAGGTCTTGTTCGTATTTTGTGCTCTATGGTCTTCTTTTTTCTTTTCTTCTTCTTCACCTTCACCATCTGCCATTGTTCGTCCGGTTGATTTATTTGAGCACGAGCGGAGACCTCTACTTCTTCCTGCATATTAGGTGTATTTGGTCTCATATTCTTCATCTCCTTTTTCTTCTTCTTCTTGGGCTTCAGCGAACAAATCGTTTCTTGAGACTCTTCCTGGACGGAGTCCAAACTCGATTTGGTCTGAGTTCCGCAACTGTTTACAGCTAGTGACGGTACTGGGTTTTCGTCTATTCCGAATATCTGTTCATACAGCATACGGATTGAACTCGCATATGCTTTTACCTGGTTATGGGCATTTCGACACTGCTTGACAAACTCGTGAAAAATACAAATTTTGACTCCTAGCAGTTCCCACAGTTCCCTTCTTCTTTCTTCACTTGAAGTATTTGATGCTACAGTCGCCAAGTGATCCACTACTGCAACACTGCGGACGTTGGAAACGACGTCTTGGAGCCCGCTTTCTCGCTCCTGACAGACGCCGGTACTGAGGATCCGACCCCCTGCACCGTAAGGTTCGTCATATGCTGACTCGCCATGTTTGGTTTGTTATTCGGGGTTCCTTCCCTTAGTCTGTTTGGTCCACGAGAGGTATTTTATTTCCCTCCTGCCCTCTATATCTAGCGAGCACTCCCCTATCCGCCACCTGAGGACGCGCCACGTATGGGTTTCAGACTCCCACCGTGGTGTGTGTGTGTGTGTCAATAAATGGATTTTGCGTAACCGAGTGTCGTTTTTGAGATATTGCAATCTTCGGAAACTAGTAACAAAATTCAGGATCACTTTTTGAGCCACCGATTTATAGTTTAATAGGCGTACAAGAAAGTCATTTGTTGTCCACATTAGATATTTTAATGTTAAATTTTTAAAAGACAATTTGAGTAACAGAAGACAGAACTATTGTTCTAGTCATTCCTAATCATCATACTGTAAAGTTTGTACAAAACTTTTACAAACAACTTTTAAAAAAAAAATAAAATTTATTTTTATAAAAGATTTTTATTTTAATTTAACATTTTTTTTTCATGTATAAAATTACTGATGTGGACACCCTATGAGTTCCTTGAACGCCTAATTTGGGAGGGTATTTAACTTGCAATGCTTTTTACAGGCAACGCTGTGTGGGTACAGCTTATAATACAAAAAAAAATGGATTTGATAAACGAAAAGTAGGGACATAGGGATGGATGATAAAAAGTTAGAGTTATTTTTTATTTTTTTTTGTGTTTGTCAGTCTTTGGATTTAGGAGGGAAGTTATTGGCTAAGAGGATTGGTTCGATACGGTTAAGTTGGTTGCATGAAGATAAGAATCAGATAGGAAAAGACATCGGCTTGTAAGGTTTGTGGCTGATTATAATGTAATGTATTTAAACCTTCTCGATGAAATTCTCTAGATGGTAGTGAAAACCGCATAAATATCGACTTGAGTTTTTTTTATCACAAACATTAGCTGGCTGAATTTTTATATATATAATTTTATTTATTATGATGATTATTATATTTTTTTTAGAGTATTATTATATTTTTATTTATTTGTTTTCTTATTCAGTCACCAATTTAATTTGATTTTTATTTATTTAGGTGTTTTTTTTTTTAAAACTTATACATACAAAAAAAAAATACTGTACCACTACAACCAGGGAAGGGTCTTGGGTACAGTATTTAGTAAGGACCATACTGCTTCTAGACCAACTGTTGTGCAAGGAAGGGATTTGGCCGAGATCACGCTCAACCGCCAAGTTTTTCCCCCAAGTAAGGGTACCCACAATAGAGGCTGGGTGTTCCCCAGGAGTGTCTCCCGATCCCACAGGTTCGATCCACGGCTGATAACAGAATAAATAATTTTCTGTAAAATAAATAATAAATAATATAAATAAATAATTATTTGTATTTATATCTTAGATTCCGTCAAATCAATTCGTTGGCAACATTGTTTTTAACGGCCAAACTCTGACGTATTCAGTTGGCGCTTGGCTTTACATCGATATGGTATATTTTTCTTAAGTTTTTTTTTTCCCTTCCTCTCCTTCCTGTTTGTATCCATGTTGTTTTATTTTTCTTTTCTTAATATGATAATCACTTATAATCATATTAATCTATCTTTAAGCTTACATAACTTTATATCTAACACCTTTATTTTACTTTATTACTTGTATATGGGTCGTTCTCATCAGATTGCCAAATTGGCTCTTCTAACAGGTGATTTTTAAAAATAAAAAGTGATATATCTTCCTCAAGTTTTTTGTGTGTGTTCCCAAGCATATCTTCAATTAGGATCAATATCATTTTTGCGAGTTCTTCTCTTGTTAATATTAAAAATAAAAATAAAATTGGAATTTTTTTTATTATTTTTGCTTATATATGTTATTAAAGATAGTAATTTTTTTTCACCTCTTGATAAGGAAAAAATCTTCTTTTCGCTGTTTATTCTAGTAGAGGAAACTGTAAGCCACACTATTGATGATGGTTTTTATTTCTTTGAGCTTATGACTTTTTTGAACAGGAAGTTTTTACCTTTTATGTTTGATACAGTGAATAAGTATCTCATAAGAGATTAAGTTTTTTATTTTTCATGTTTTATTAGAGTGTTTGAGTGGTGAAAAGTAATTATATAAGAACTTAGTTGCTTACAGAACCTCTTTGAAGCATTGCGAGGTGAGTTCTAGGACAGTAAATATGAACGAGCCCCCATCGGCTGAGGTCGAAGTCATGAATGGGTTAGAAACAACAACAATTAATAATTGACAGATTCAAGAGAGAGTCTGGGAATTAGTTACAGGTCGCAAACGCCTCTCTAAACTCACAGAAGAAGATACGAGTCGACGTAAACGGCCAACTTTCAATGTGTCACTCCAACAGATAACAGATTTGAAATTTTAGCCAATTCTAATACTGGACCAGAACAGCTACAGACACAGACAACTAAATCCAAGCCACCACCGATAATCGTAAACGAAGTGAAAA
The DNA here is from genome assembly GCA_948150685.1 of Rhaphigaster nebulosa. Taxonomy (NCBI): domain Eukaryota; kingdom Metazoa; phylum Arthropoda; class Insecta; order Hemiptera; family Pentatomidae; genus Rhaphigaster; species Rhaphigaster nebulosa. The sequence continues at coordinate 135,723,661 of OX411306.1, read as the reverse complement.
ACTACCCAGTTCTGATATAATTTCTTGAAAAGGTTAGTGGGCCATCATCATATTAAACTTAAAGCAACTGGTACAAAAGTTTGCATTTATCCGGAAACGCCTGACTCTTATCGTGCAATACTCGATGACAGATGCCCACGGGTCGTAATTAAAAATTTACATCATTCAACCCCAAAATCAACAATTATAAGTGAACTAAAAATTAAGGGGTATGAAGCGGTGAATGTCAACGCAATATCGAGATTCAAACAACCATTACTGATGTTCTTCGCAGATATTAGTAAAAAGACATTTAATGATGAAATATTTTATATTAATTTTCTTTATTATACGCGTATATCGAAGAACCATGAAAAAAGAAGATGATACTTCAGCGCATCCGAGCAGTACGGCCACACAAAAAACCTACTGCAATCACAAACCTAAGTATGTGAGATGTGGCCAAAATCACGAAAGTGCTTCATGCCAGAAGACCCGGGATACACCAGCCACTTGTTCCAACTGCCAAGGAGCGCACCCAGCAAACTATAAGGGTTGGCAGGCCTTCAAAGTACTCAGAACTGCCAGAAATTCCCGATATTAACCACATCTTAGATCTGCCACCAATCAACCAGCCGTACCATAAGGGCCGCAAGATTTCCCTCCACTGCAACAGCCTTTTAAGACTCCTCCGGGACGAGTGAACGCACCGCAACAGCAGTTACCACCGCACACTTTGCCAACATCAGAAGGAAGACACCAGCAAAATGTAATGTATGTCGGGTATGTCGGGTATGAGGCAGGCCATTGCTCAGTCGGTATTCCCTGCTGAAAATGTCACTCCTCAATTCTTCAATATATTAAATGGTCTAAATAACCTTATCGAACCTCTTTTCAGTCTTCTTCAACAATTACAAGTAACACAAGCCTACTTTCCAGTTTAAGGCCCATAAATGCTTAGCTGTGGGTTCTTTGTCTATCCTTCTGTGGAATACTACCAGACTACTTCAACATAAAACCGAACTTGACATCTGCTTACATGAAAAACGAACAGACGTTGGATTGATAACTAAAATACATCTAACCTCTTGTAACAAGATATACATTCCTGACTACACCATTTACAGAACTGACCGTCCAGACCATACTTTACATGGTGGAACATCCATCATCATAAAAACATCACTCCATATCCTTACCAATTACATCCCACATCCAAGCCACTGCCATAACATTGTACACTACACAAAATACAATAAAATTAGCAGCGGTATACTGTCCACCTCGGTACGCAATGAAACTTAAACTTGGCGGCAAGAAGGTACTTTTATTAATTCTTTGGTTATGTACGTGTTGACATCACTGTTAGTCCCCGCCTAAGGAGACGTAACCATTAATGATTCTAGTATTGTGCAAGGTACAACGTGTTTGTGTTTACGTGAATACATCACTTCATTTTCTCAGTCCTTTTCCGGTACTGGAGTCCTATAAGAAGGTAAGTATACTTAGTTTTTTAAGCATAGTTCGTTGCTGAACGATTGCACATTTTCACATAGAAAAAGTTGTTTGGTTTATATTGATGATGATGTACTATTTTCTAAAAATACGTTGTGTTTTCAGTCCTTTGTGTCTCAGTTCTTTACTTCAGTAACAGTAAAAATGAGAGTCTCCTATTTGAATCCTATCTTGAATCTTATTTTGTTTATTTTTTGAGGGGAGAGGATGTTTTAAATTGTAGTTTTCACATAACATTCAACATAGCTTTATTATCCCACAATTTCCGTTACAAAATCATTACAAGAATGCCAACATTTTGAAATTTCAAAAAAGGTCAAACAATTTTTGCACAGATAATAATTATTTCAATATGTTCAGAACCACTTAGAAGCGCTTCTTTGCATGACTGAAATTTTCGCAATCAACACTAAAATGTTTGTTGGGAGGCTATTTGTGAGAGTTTGTTCGAGCATTTTAGTGGCAGTTTTCGCTAGTATCACCATTCTGAATAACTGTTTTACGTGTCCACTTTCCTAAACATATTATTTATTCCGTCGTATGGGATACTTATAGCAAAATTTGTTTAATATGACTTTGAAGCCCCAGCAGAATATATCTTAGCTACTAATATAATTAATTATTAATTTCATAATAGTTCAAATGGCAGTTTAATGAGAGATTAATTATATTTTAATTTTGGAGTTTAAATAAAGAATTTTCGTTATAATTTCATAACCTATTTTTAACATTCTCAGTCCTTTGCACCCTTACCTTAGTCCTTTGTCAACAGTAATTAATGAATTAGCTAAATAAATAATTCGAGCAACTAAATGAACTCTTTGGAGCATCAATATCCATACATATAAGGTATGGGTTAGTAAAAAAAAAATTGATAAAACTAACAATTACATTCATGTTGATCAAAATGTCTTATTTTCATGAAACAACCCACCTACAGTTCAAGAGCATATTCAAACCTCCTACAAAAGATTCCATGACAAACTCCACGGAGATTACATCATACGTCTACGAAATATGGCAACAACGGACATGCCTGAACTTACCAGAAGAAGGCTGAAAAGGAGCTGGCTATGAGATCTCCTTGTGTAAAATTCTTTAGAATCTCACGTTAGGAGCAGATGCCAATGGGTACTGACCTCCCTCATGTCTGACATGCCAGTTATCTACTATTTATATCACATCCGCTTATTGTCGCGATATGAGTGACGTGTGGATAAAAAAAAAATATAGGTTTCATATCTGTATTTAGCCCTGCATACCTAATGTGCTTTACTCGATTATGTTATAGGTAGGTTATCTTTCACTAAAAAAAAATGTTTTCCCCTTGACGGCGTGTAGCAAACAATTTATGGAGGGCATGGTAATGTAAATGATTTCCCATTACACTTACACGCTGATTTCTTGCAATCGTGAGGATCATTATAGTCATCATTAAAACTACTCGTACACTTGTAAAAATATTAAGCATTGAAAATATAACGGAAACATATTAGGATCATTCTTATCTGACTTGTCAACATGGAGTTTCCAGAACTGTAGATTTTCGTAAAGTTCATTTTCGCAAAATAGCTTGATTTATATATATATTTATTCAAAAAAAAATAATGAAATTATGTATCCAATCAAATTCAATGGGTTCAAAAAATTATAGCGTAGAAAAACAAGTAGTTCTTCTTTAGCTCAAGCATGTTACTTCATCTCAATTTCCAATGTGAACGAAAAATTTTTTTTTTTACTCTAGTTGTTTTAAAAACAAATAGTGATTCTTTAGTATCATTCAATTAATATCCAAATATCCCCATTTAAGCAGATTTATCTTCACTGAGTACTTGCAATCTCTTGCCTGTTACAATCACTGGTCTTGCTCAAGCAGCTCTGCATCATTATAGTTATCGCTATAGTATGCGAATATATTATATTTTTTGACTAATTTCATTCCACAGTTCTGCAGCGAAATAAAATATCATTGGCATTTTATGATATGCACCTTAGAATAAATTATTTATAGTAATAAAAATCTTCACTGGATTAATATTAGTATAAATGTATTAAGCAATATTGTAAGTTACAAAAAATTACAAATTACTAATTGCAAATTACTTTTTTGCAAAATCTTGATAAATTTCTGATAAAAATACTTTACAAAGTATAAGTATTCACGTTTTATACAGAAAAGTCTATGACTGAGATCATTGCTTCAATTTTCTGCAGAATATAACTAATTTTAAGATGCACTACACCTCCTCAGACTTCGGTTAAATTTTCAGTCAAAACTATTGACAAATTTTAAGAAAACATACCGAAATCTATCTTATAGATTGAATTCTGTCTTTGCCCAATTATTTTCTGATTGATGATGTTTAATAGTTAAGTATATCGAGAAATGAAACTTTGTTGTTAGCTTAGTTTATGATAATAATTGAATTAAATTTCAATCATTATCATTAGCTATGAATATGAATATAAATTGTTTTAATAAATGACATAAATTAGTACCGATATAAAAATTGTATGGTGTTGGTATAAAATTAAATCAAATTTTACTTAATTACCTACCTACCTTGTAAATTTGATTTATTATTTATAGATGGCCTCTATTGTGAAAAAATAGAAATTAATTCTACAGTTTATTCATTGTGTCTCTATTTTTGTTTATGAAATAAAATGTGTTGAGGGGTCCTTTGATTTGGATTGCCTAATGGCCTCAACATGACTTAATCTGGCCCTGCAAGTGAAATGCATAGGAATGCATCTTATAAAATAATAATGTTCACATATGCAAGTGCATATCGGATGCTCTATAGTTTCATGTAATATACTGTTTATGTTTCTCCTGAAGTAAAAATTGAGTAAAGTCATTAAACACAGGAGTGCCCATATAGAGGGGCTACGACGAAAGCTGCTTAAAAAAAATTCTTGGTGGAAGACAAAAAGTGGCATTTTTGGGTTTTTCAGGGCGGGAAGGGAGGCTTTTTGAAGAATAAATAAAAAAAGTGCACTGAACCTAAAATTATATATATGTGATAGTCCAGTCAAAAAAGGACAGACACAAGAGGGAAAAAGTGGAAAGTTTTATTGTAGATGTAAATTTTGGTACATCCTAGTTTATTCGGCCTCTGAACTTGAATCGCTTGACAGGTATTTTGGACTGAATCTTATTTCTATAAAAACGTCAATAAGCTTAGGACTTTTTATTGATTTTTCAATTATATCTCCAAAACTATTGTTTTATTGTTTGTTCAGAAGACCATTCCATACCAAATTAAAGTAGACAAAATGTCATACATTTATGCCTATAAAATATTTCTGTACCATCAACTTTTAAACCGCTATAGCGCACTGAAGAAGAGGTCATTTCCCCCAAAAGTGACAACGCGATTTAAAGTGGCTCCTAACACCCGATTTCCACAAAAGCTATCTGTGTTACGCTACTTGTGACCATATATGAAATTAAGCTTCATTCTACGGGACCAGTGAAAGGACAACACTCTCTTTGAATTAACTCAGATTCGTATTTTACAAGATGTCAGCGTTCAGAGCCGCGTCCAAAGTAACAGCACTACCACCCTCAACAGCTAAAGCCACCTAGAGTGTGCCACCAGGTTCAGCAATGGATCATGGGGAAGAAATGTGCGGAAGAGTGGCATTGGAAGGGAACCTGAAATAGTCTTGAACCAATCACTATTGATTTCCCAACATTGCTGAAGCAAACGGTCAGATGAATCATATCGTATACAATAGATGACTAGCACCCGAGTATGATGAATGACCAGCCAGGAAATTTCGACCTACTATTCGAGTTAAGTGAGTGTGAATTGCAAAACTCCTTAGTTCTATTTTTTCGCATTAAGACGCAGGAAAGTATTTTTGCAGTCCATCGATTGTTGGATGATGAGAGATTTGCAACAACTATCGATTTTTAAACGTAAGGAAATAAAGTATGGGATCAGTTTAGACTCTTCATTCCGGCAGAAACAGGTGTGAATAATAATGGTTATTATTATTATCTAGCTATCTCGATTTTATTAAATAAAGTAAGTATGGAATTTTGCAATTCATACCCTCCAGTTTATTCTTATTATTTGTCTTCATATTTTGCGCTTTTACTTTTTGATTTTAAACACTTTTTTCGAAACACGCTACAGGCGCAATTTATACAGGTAGTTTATAATAGGTAAAATTTAGTTTTCATGTATTTTATGTGTATTTCATTAAGTTGTAAAGCATGTATGATCAAAAGTTGTGTAGCATGGATAGTTTTAACGGAAATCGTAACCTATTGAGTTCTTTATTTTCCATTTCTTCCTATCCTGCGCCCCTATTCTTCAATCGTCTATTCTCTGCTTCCTCACAAGACTTCATTTTTCTTTAGATCCATCCTCTACTTCCACCAGGTTCTTTGTCTTTCCTTTTTCCTTTTCCCACTGAAGTGCGCCTCCAGTATTTTCTTCTTTACCCTTTCACCTTCTATTTTGGACACATTGCATCTTAGCCTACTTACTATAAGGAACGTTGTTTGAATGGACACGGCAGATATGAAATATAACTATTTGGAAATAATAAACCATTGTGTGATCATTTACAGCGTTTTTGTTCCTTTTAACGCGCTCTAACGGTTGATCGTAATGAATTTTTTATGGAAATAAAATGTAGAAATTTTGTCGACTTTAATTTCATATTATAGTGGTCTTCTCGAAAAAAACTTATAGTTTCGAGATATTGACCGAAAAAAAGTGCCAACATGTTGATTAAGTATTTAAATCTAATAAAATAATTGTTGAGTTATTGAAACTATATGGTATTTATAGAAAAACATCTTGAGAAAGGGGGAGTTCACCGAAACGTTGGTGAAACAATGTATTAGCTACCAATAAATGAGCATTGTGATATATGGAAGAATTTATTCCCCTAATACATTTTTTAAGTTTTTTGCAATAAAAAAAAGGTTCCAGTCAAAAAATCTGTCAGTAAAGCTCAGATTCGTATTCAGCGACCCAAAAACCTAGGTTACACCAAAATTTGCGACTACAACAACAATTTCTATTTTTCCTATACTGCATTATATACCTAGACTATATTGCATTATAAAATAAAAATTAATATAATATAATCTGTTAATAAATAATAATAAGAAGGGATTCACATTAAAGACCAATTGCGGTAAATTTGGGGTAGGAAGGTGCGTCCTTGACTAAGCGGGGGGATTACGTCCTTGACTAAGAGGCGGGTGGTCACCTCTGATTAAACATGACCTTAAGTGAATAATTTGAATGAGATAAATAAAAATAAAATAAACGGATTACCTTGGAAACAACATGCGTAGAATATTTAATACTAAAATTTATCTATAAGAATTTTCAGTGGGCAAATAAGAAACAGGCCAACCATGTTTCGTCAATACTGTCTTTCAAAAATTCCGAAGACCCCTCATTTCCCTAAAAAAGGAGAAGATACAATCTTAGATAAACAGGCGGTCCAGATGAACCATGTGTAACGAACTTGATAAAAATTTACTAAGTTATTTTAAGTTTAAATACGTCTGGTGACCATGCGTGCTCCAGCAGCTGTCGAAGTACAAAGTACACAGTCGTAACTACCTCTATGACAGGCGAATGAAAGAATAAGGCAATTTCTATGTGACAGGTTCGTCCATAGATAGAGGATGACGTTAGGAATTAGTTCTTGGTCCTGTCCTATGGAAACTTGTTTTTGACGATTTGCTGGGATTTCTTTAAAAGGAAGGAGTGGTATATCTCGGCCTCTTCTTGCGAATAGAAGCATTGAAGCATATAATTAAGAGAGGCGGTTCAGAATTCCTGCCAAGGTGATAATCTACAGGTGATAATTGACGGATTCAAGGGAATGGAAAAGTATTAACCTGGAGGTTACGATGGAAGAATGGAACCGGCGGTTGGTGACAATTCCTAACTTAAGGAAATATTTATACGTTTAGAAGTGAAATGGGTCCATCCAGACTACTGGTTTTCGCAATTTCAAACAGGGCATAATGGCTTTCGAACTAAGTTCTATGGATTTGGGAATGTTACAACCCCTTTGCCCTAGCTGCTATCTCTGGAGTCTGCTTAGTACATAATGAACTTTGAGACCCCAAGGGCTGAATTAGTTAGGGAAAAAGGACTCCTCGTCCTCTCAGTTCAAAAAGGACTCTCTTGTCTCTCACGATTTTCCTCAATTAACGGCTGGGAGTAGTTACCCATACTAAAAATATTTTGTGTACGGGTGGAAAACGGCAGTGGGACTAACCCACTTAATATTGGAAGAAGAGGACTCGCTCAGTAATTGAAGATTTATCTGTTAAAGGATGTATAGCGCACCTGTTTAACACACCTCTTCATCTCATGGATGGCCAATTTGAGGATTTGTACTATATTTCAAACTTTTCACCTTCCCTAGAAAGAGGGTCTTACTCCTAAACTATAACAAGGACGAACTTTATCAAACACTAAATTTGTGTGGTTATGTCAGCATAATCTGTTAATGTTACACTTTCTGGTAATCAAAATTCATGGGACTTTTTCAATTTACTTTCAACCATCTTCATTAAATATGTACCAAATTTAAGTAATACTATAACCATTACATTGAAAATCTCTAGTTACAAACATATTAACGAGTTGACCCATCACTGATTTAAACTCTTCTCAGGAATTCGGAACCGTTGTTTCTTAGGGTAGTTTGGGAAATTAATGGGTGTTCATAATAATAATTTTTGGTTAGGAGATCAAATTAGTTTATAGATAAAATTTAACAGTGCTGGTGTATATAATCAATTGATTTTTCTCAGATAAAGAATGCCTCCACTAAATATAGCAATTATTGTTAACCGTGTAAATGCTTCTGAAGGAGTGGTAAAAATAATTACAGTCAATGAATTCAAATATGTAATTACATTTAAATTGTTACTCCAAAAGGCACAAGAAGAATGTAAAGTAGATTGGCAAAACTGTTCAAATAATCGACTGATGAACCTAGATCATTAATTAAAAATTCATGATTTGCTTGCGATATTGTTAATCCAATTACTATCATTTCTTGTTTAACTTCTTCAAACACTGGTGCAGCGAATTCTCATTTCAAATAGATAATGTGGATAACTTCTTCTGTAGTACTATTATAATTAATAGTATTATTAAACTGTTTGGGTTTGACTCCTCATCTAAGTGGTCGAAAATTATCCTGTATATGTTATTAGAAATAAGGTACCTGGCTGACTGACCGTCACTGTTCGGACAAAACAGAATTTCTGGATATTCATCTAGTACCAACTTTGTAATCTTTCGTCGTTAACAACTTCACTTTTGTCGGCACGTAAAAAACTTTTGACTTGTTGGATCACAATTATGTCGGTCAGTTTCAAGAAATCTTTTATTGCTTTCATTATAGATTTTCCAATAATGGTAATTAGCATTCCATTTTTCCTCCGTCGTTGATTGATTGGCAATATCTATATATGATGCTGTTTGGGAGAATTTGCCTTTTTTTAAATTTTTACAATGTATTACTTCGAAACCGGGAACAGGAAATTGCTTATATATATCAGGATGATCGTTTTTTAATTCATCCATCAAATTATTTTCTTGCGGTTTTTCTAATCTTAATAACACATGCTTCATTTCTTCATTTTCTATTTTCTGGGCTCCTGTAAAATAGTCAATATTACTTTGTAGGCATTGGTCAAAGTCGTACACCATTTGAGAACCAATAGTATCAAGTTTTTTTTCTAAATTAAATGGCTTGGTTGTTAAAACTTTTTTATATTGGGAAATTTGATCAATATAGTTCGTCAATCCTTCTCTTGCTCGGTCTAGATAATTGGCCAATCTAGAAGATATTGAGTTTGTAAAACCAGGTCTTGTATTGATATTATAGTTTTTTATAATCTTGCATTTGGTTTCTTTTATGCTAAAATATTCAAATTCTCTACCATAGAATATTTTACTGTTTAATAGCCTCAATCCATGCACTATCAGTTTTGAAAGAGCCGGAAGTAACATCAAAGACATGGGACTGTTTACTGTAAACAAAGCTGTTGCTGAAAAATCGTTTTTAAATATAGAACAAGCTCCTCCATTAATTATTTTAACATAAAGAACTTTCTTCTTACAAGGATCATGAACCGGGCTGCAAATATCAATTTCTTTAGTATGTTTCTTTTTGCAAGGATCTTTCTTCTTCAGCTCACATGAATCATCTTTTCTAATCTCGTTCATCTCGCCTGGATCATCATTCTTTTTTCCTTTCTTTATAAAGTGTACTTTGTTCTTCTCCTTTTCCCTTGTCTTGGAAGGATCCTGTTTCTTTATCACTTTATTCTTGGAAAAATCTTCTTTCTTTAATTCTTTCTTCTTGGAAGGATCTTCTACCTTCATACTTTTTCTTGAGAACGGTATAGGTTTCTTATTCTTCATAAAAGGATCTTTCTGTCTTACCTCTTTCTTTTTGCAAGGATTACCTTTCCGTGTCGTTACATTCTTGCACGGATCTTCTTTCTTCTTCTTTTTTATCTTGCAGATATCTTCTTTCTTTACATCTTTCGTCATCGGAGGTGACCGTTTCTTTTTCTCATGATCATTCTCCATCTTTGAGAGATCCTCTTTCTTTAAAGATTCAATTATCTTTTTATCTTTCTTTGCTATATGATCCTTCTCTTTTATTTCCTTCTTTTTAGAAGAATCATCTTTATGTACATCTTTTTTCTTGGAAGGATCAGCTTTCGTAACCTGTTTTTTCTTGGAGGGGTCTTCTTTTTTTACTTCTTTTTTCTTGTCGGGTGCAGGTTTCTTTTTCTTCTCAACAGGAACTTTTGCTCCTTTTTTTATGCAAGGATCAGCTTTTCGTAACTTTGCTTTCTTGCACGGATCTTCTTTCTTCTTCTTTTTTATCTTGCAGATATCTTCTTTCTTTACATCTTTCGTCATCGGAGGTGACCGTTTCTTTTTCTCACGATCTTTCTCCATTTTTGAGAGATCATCTTTCTTTGAAGATTCACTTACCTTTTTATCTTTCTTTGCTATATGATCTTTCTCTTTTATTTCCTTCTTTTTAGAAGAATCATCTTTATGTACATCTTTTTTCTTGGATGGAACAGCTTTCGTAACCTGTTTTTTCTTGGAGGGTTCCTCTTTTTTTACTTCTTTTTTCTTGTCGGGTGCAGGTTTCATTTTCTTCTCAACAGGAACTTTTGCTCCTTTTTTTATGCAAGGATCAGCTTCTCGTAACTTTGCTTTCTTGCACGGATCTTCTTTCTTCTTCTTTTTTATCTTGCAGATATCTTCTTTCTTTACATCTTTCGTCATCGGAGGTGACCGTTTCTTTTTCTCATGATCTTTCTCAATTTTTGAGGGATCATCTTTCTTTAAAGATTCAATTACCTTTTTATCTTTCTTTGCTATATGATCCTTCTCTTTTATTTCTTTCTTTTTAGAAGAATCATCTTTATGTACATCTTTTTTCTTGGATGGAACAGCTTTCGTAACCTGTTTTTTCTTGGAGGGTTCCTCTTTTTTTACTTCTTTTTTCTTGTCGGGTGCAGGTTTCATTTTCTTCTCAACAGGAACTTTTGCTCCTTTTTTTATGCAAGGATCAGCTTCTCGTAACTTTGCTTTCTTGCACGGATCTTCTTTCTTCTTCTTTTTTATCTTGCAGATATCTTCTTTCTTTACATCTTTCGTCATCGGAGGTGACCGTTTCTTTTTCTCATGATCTTTCTCCATTTTTGAGAGATCATCTTTCTTTGAAGATTCAATTACCTTTTTATCTTTCTTTGCTATATGATCCTTCTCTTTTATTTCCTTCTTTTTAGAAGAATCATCTTTATGTACATCTTTTTTCTTGGAAGGATCAGCTTTCGTAACCTGTTTTTTCTTGGAGGGTTCTTCTTTTTTGACTTCTTTTTTCTTGTCGGGTGCAGGTTTCTTTTTCTTCTCAACAGGAACTTTTGCTCCTTTTTTTATGCAAGGATCACCTTTTCGTAACTTTGCTTTCTTGCACGGATCTTCTTTCTTTTTCTTTTTTATCTTGCAGATATCTTTTTTCTTTACATCTTTCGTCATCGGAGGTAACTGTTTCTTTTTCTCATGAGCTTTCTCCATTTTTGATAGATCATCTTTCTTTGAAGATTCAATTACCTTTTTATCTTTCTTTGCTATATGATCCTTCTCTTTTATTTCCTTCTTTTTAGAAGAATCATCTTTATGTACATCTTTTTTCTTGGATGGAACAGCTTTCGTGACCTGTTTTTTCTTGGAGGGTTCTTCTTTTTTGACTTCTTTTTTCTTGTCGGGTGCAGGTTTCTTTTTCTTCTCAACAGGAACTTTTGCTCCTTTTTTTATGCAAGGATCACCTTTTCGTAACTTTGCTTTCTTGCACGGATCTTCTTTCTTCTTCTTTTTTATCTTGCAGATATCTTTTTTCTTTACATCTTTCGTCATCGGAGGTAACTGTTTCTTTTTCTCATGAGCTTTCTCCATTTTTGATAGATCATCTTTCTTTGAAGATTCAATTACCTTTTTATCTTTCTTTGCTATATGATCCTTCTCTTTTATTTCCTTCTTTTTAGAAGAATCATCTTTATGTACATCTTTTTTCTTGGATGGAACAGCTTTCGTGACCTGTTTTTTCTTGGAGGGTTCTTCTTTTTTTACTTCTTTTTTCTTGTCGGGTGCAGGTTTCTTTTTCTTCTCAACAGGAACTTTTGCTCCTTTTTTTATGCAAGGATCACCTTTTCGTAACTTTGCTTTCTTGCACGGATCTTCTTTCTTCTTCTTTTTTATCTTGCAGATATCTTCTTTCTTTACATCTTTCGTCATCGGAGGTAACCGTTTCTTTTTCTCATGAGCTTTCTCCATTTTTGAGAGATCATCTTTCTTTGAAGATTCAATTACCTTTTTATCTTTCTTTGCTATATGATCCTTCTCTTTTATTTCTTTCATTTTAGAAGAATCATCTTTATGTACATCTTTTTTCTTGGATGGATCAGCTTTCGTAACCTGTTTTTTCTTGGGGGGTTCTTCTTTTTTGACTTCTTTTTTCTTGTCGGGTGCAGGTTTCTTTTTCTTCTCAACAGGAACTTTTGCTCCTTTTTTTATGCAAGGATCACCTTTTCGTAACTTTGCTTTCTTGCACGGATCTTCTTTCTTCTTCTTTTTTATCTTGCAGATATCTTCTTTCTTTACATCTTTCGTCATCGGAGGTAACCGTTTCTTTTTCTCATGAGCTTTCTCCATTTTTGAGAGATCATCTTTCTTTGAAGATTCAATTACCTTTTTATCTTTCTTTGCTATATGATCCTTCTCTTTTATTTCTTTCATTTTAGAAGAATCATCTTTATGTACATCTTTTTTCTTGGATGGATCAGCTTTCGTAACCTGTTTTTTCTTGGAGGGTTCTTCTTTTTTCTTGTCGGGTACAGGTTTCTTTTTCTTCTCAACAGGAACTTTTGTTCCTTTTTTTATGCAAGGATCAGCTTTTCGTAACTTTCCTTTCTTGCACGGATCTTCTTTCTTCTTCTTTTTTATCTTGCAGATATCTTCTTTCTTTACATCTTTCGTCATCGGAGGTAACCGTTTCTTTTTCTCATGATCTTTCTCCATTTTTGAGAGATCATCTTTCTTTAAAGATTCAATTACCTTTTTATCTTTCTTTGCTATATGATCCTTCTCTTTTATATCCTTCTTTTTAGAAGAATCATCTTTATGTACATCTTTTTTCTTGGAAGGATCAGCTTTCGTAACCTGTTTTTTCTTGGAGGGTTCTTCAATTTTTACTTCTTTTTTCTTGTCGGGTGCAGGTTTCTTTTTCTTCTCAACAGGAACTTTTGCTCCTTTTTTCATGCAAGGATCATCTTTTCGTAACTTTGCTTCCTTGCACGGATCTTCTTTCATCTTCTTTTTTATCTGGCATATATCTTTTTTCTTTACATCTTTCGTCATCGGAGGTGACCGTTTCTTTTTCTCATTATCTTTCTCCATTTTTGAGAGATCATCTTTCTTTAAAGATTCAATTACCTTTTTATCTTTCTTTGCTATATGATCCTTCTCTTTTATTTCCTTCTTTTTAGAAGAATCATCTTTATGTACCTCATTTTTCTTGGAAGGATCAGCTTTCGTAACCATTTTTTTCTTAGAGGGTTCTTCTTTTTTTACTTCTTTTTTCTTGTCGGGTGCAGGTTTCTTTTTCTTCTCAACAGGAACTTTTGCTCCTTTTTTTATGCAAGGATCAGCTTCTCGTAACTTTGCTTTCTTGCACGGATCTTCTTTCTTCTTCTTTTTTATCTTGCAGATATCTTCTTTCTTTACATCTTTCGTCATCTGAGGTGACCGTTTCTTTTTCTCATGATCTTTCTCCATTTTTGAGAGATCATCTTTCTTTGAAGATTCAATTACCTTTTTATCTTTCTTTTCTATATGATCCTTCTCTTTTATTTCCTTCTTTTTAGAAGAATCATCTTGATGTACATCTTTTTTCTTGGAAGGATCAGCTTTCGTGACCTGTTTTTTCTTGGAGGGTTCTTCTTTATTTACTTCTTTTTTCTTGTCTGGTGCAGGTTTCTTTTTCTTTTCAACAGGAACTTTTGCTCCTTTTTTTATGCAAGGATCACTTTTTCGTAACTTTGCTTTCTTGCACGGATCTTCTTTCTTCTTCTTTTTTATCTTGCAGATTTCTTTTTTCTTTACATCTTTCGTCATCGGAGGTAACCGTTTCTTTTTCTCATGAGCTTTCTCCATTTTTGAGAGATCATCTTTCTTTGAAGATTCAATTACCTTTTTATCTTTCTTTGCTATATGATCCTTCTCTTTTATTTCTTTCTTTTTAGAAGAATCGTCTTTATGTACATCTTTTTTCTTGGAAGGATCAGCTTTCGCAACCTTTTTTTTCTTGGAGGGGTCTTCTTTTTTTACTTTTTTTTTCTTGTCTGGTGCAGGTTTCTTTTTCTTCTCAACAGGAACTTTTGCTCCTTTTTTTATGCAAGGATCAGCTTTTCGTAACTTTCCTTTCTTGCACGGATCTTCTTTCTTCTTCTTTTTTATCTTGCAGATATCTTCTTTCTTTACATCTTTCGTCATCGGAGGTGACCGTTTCTTTTTCTCATGATCTTTCTCCATTTTTGAGAGATCATCTTTCTTTGAAGATTCAATTACCTTTTTATCTTTCTTTGCTATATGATCCTTCTCTTTTATTTCCTTCTTTTTAGAAGAATCATCTTTATGTACATCTTTTTTCTTGGAAGGATCAGCTTTCGTAACCTGTTTTTTCTTGGAGGGTTCTTCTTTTTTCTTGTCGGGTACAGGTTTCTTTTTCTTCTCAACAGGAACTTCTGTTCCTTTTTTTATGCAAGGATCAGCTTTTCGTAACTTTCCTTTCTTGCACGGATCTTCTTTCTTCTTCTTTTTTATCTTGCAGATATCTTCTTTCTTTACATCTTTCGTCATCGGAGGCGACCGTTTCTTTTTCTCATGATCTTTCTCCATTTTTGAGAGATCATCTTTCTTTGAAGATTCAATTACCTTTTTATCTTTCTTTGCTATATGATCCTTCTCTTTTATTTCCTTCTTTTTAGAAGAATCATCTTTATGTACATCTGTTTTCTTGGAAGGGTCAGCTTTCGTAACCTGTTTTTTCTTGGGGGGTTCTTCTTTTTTGACTTCTTTTTTCTTGTCGGGTGCAGGTTTCTTTTTCTTCACAACAGGAACTTTTGCTCCTTTTTTTATGCAAGGATCACCTTTTCGTAACTTTCCTTTCTTGCACGGATCTTCTTTCTTCTTCTTTTTTATCTTGCAGATATCTTCTTTCTTTACATCTTTCGTCATCGGAGGTGACCGTTTCTTTTTCTCATGATCTTTCTCCATTTTTGAGAGATCATCTTTCTTTGAAGATTCAATTACCTTTTTATCTTTCTTTGCTATATGATCCTTCTCTTTTATTTCCTTCTTTTTAGAAGAATCATCTTTATGTACATCTTTTTTCTTGGAAGGATCAGCTTTCGTAACCTGTTTTTTCTTGGGGGGTTCTTCTTTTTTGACTTCTTTTTTCTTGTCGGGTGCAGGTTTCTTTTTCTTCACAACAGGAACTTTTGCTCCTTTTATTATGCAAGGATCACCTTTTCGTAACTTTGCTTTCTTGCACGGATCTTCTTTCTTCTTCTTTTTTATCTTGCAGATATCTTCTTTCTTTACATCTTTCGTCATCGGAGGTGACCGTTTCTTTTTCTCATGATCTTTCTCCATTTTTGAGAGATCATCTTTCTTTGAAGATTCAATTACCTTTTTATCTTTCTTTGCTATATGATCCTTCTCTTTTATTTCTTTCATTTTAGAAGAATCATCTTTATGTACATCTTTTTTCTTGGATGGATCAGCTTTCGTAACCTGTTTTTTCTTGGAGGGTTCTTCTTTTTTTACTTCTTTTTTCTTGTCGGGTGCAGGTTTCTTTTTCTTATCAACAGGAACTTTTGCTCCTTTTTTTATGCAAGGATCACCTTTTCGTAACTTTGCTTTCTTGCACGGATCTTCTTTCTTCTTCTTTTTTATCTTGCAGATATCTTTTTTCTTTACATCTTTCGTCATCGGAGGTAACCGTTTCTTTTTCTCATGAGCTTTCTCCATTTTTGAGAGATCATCTTTCGTTGAAGATTCAATTACCTTTTTATCTTTCTTTGCTATATGATCCTTCTCTTTTATTTCTTTCATTTTAGAAGAATCATCTTTATGTACATCTTTTTTCTTGGATGGATCAGCTTTCGTAACCTGTTTTTTCTTGGAGGGTTCTTCTTTTTTCTTGTCGGGTACAGGTTTCTTTTTCTTCTCAACAGGAACTTCTGTTCCTTTTTTTATGCAAGGATCAGCTTTTCGTAACTTTCCTTTCTTGCACGGATCTTCTTTCTTCTTCTTTTTTATCTTGCAGATATCTTCTTTCTTTACATCATTCGTCATCGGAGGCGACCGTTTCTTTTTCTCATGATCTTTCTCCATTTTTGAGAGATCATCTTTCTTTGAAGATTCAATTATCTTTTTATCTTTCTTTGCTATATGATCCTTCTCTTTTATTTCCTTCTTTTTAGAAGAATCATCTTTATGTACATCTGTTTTCTTGGAAGGGTCAGCTTTCGTAACCTGTTTTTTCTTGGGGGGTTCTTCTTTTTTGACTTCTTTTTTCTTGTCGGGTGCAGGTTTCTTTTTCTTCACAACAGGAACTTTTGCTCCTTTTTTTATGCAAGGATCACCTTTTCGTAACTTTCCTTTCTTGCACGGATCTTCTTTCTTCTTCTTTTTTATCTTGCAGATATCTTCTTTCTTTACATCTTTCGTCATCGGAGGTGACCGTTTCTTTTTCTCATGATCTTTCTCCATTTTTGAGAGATCATCTTTCTTTGAAGATTCAATTACCTTTTTATCTTTCTTTGCTATATGATCCTTCTCTTTTATTTCCTTCTTTTTAGAAGAATCATCTTTATGTACATCTTTTTTCTTGGAAGGATCAGCTTTCGTAACCTGTTTTTTCTTGGGGGGTTCTTCTTTTTTTACTTCTTTTTTCGTGTCGGGTGCAGGTTTCTTTTTCTTCACAACAGGAACTTTTGCTCCTTTTTTTATGCAAGGATCACCTTTTCGTAACTTTGCTTTCTTGCACGGATCTTCTTTCTTCTTCTTTTTTATCTTGCAGATATCTTCTTTCTTTACATCTTTCGTCATCGGAGGTGACCGTTTCTTTTTCTCATGATCTTTCTCCATTTTTGAGAGATCATCTTTCTTTGAAGATTCAATTACCTTTTTATCTTTCTTTGCTATATGATCCTTCTCTTTTATTTCTTTCATTTTAGAAGAATCATCTTTATGTACATCTTTTTTCTTGGATGGATCAGCTTTCGTAACCTGTTTTTTCTTGGAGGGTTCTTCTTTTTTCTTGTCGGGTACAGGTTTCTTTTTCTTCTCAACAGGAACTTTTGTTCCTTTTTTTATGCAAGGATCAGCTTTTCGTAACTTTGCTTTCTTGCACGGATCTTCTTTCTTCTTCTTTTTTATCTTGCAGATATCTTCTTTCTTTACATCTTTCGTCATCGGAGGTGACCGTTTCTTTTTCTCATGATCTTTCTCCATTTTTGAGAGATCATCTTTCTTTGAAGATTCAATTACCTTTTTATCTTTCTTTGCTATATGATCCTTCTCTTTTATTTCCTTCTTTTTAGAAGAATCATCTTTATGTACATCTTTTTTCTTGGAAGGATCAGCTTTCGTAACCTGTTTTTTCTTGGGGGGTTCTTCTTTTTTTACTTCTTTTTTCGTGTCGGGTGCAGGTTTCTTTTTCTTCACAACAGGAACTTTTGCTCCTTTTTTTATGCAAGGATCACCTTTTCGTAACTTTGCTTTCTTGCACGGATCTTCTTTCTTCTTCTTTTTTATCTTGCAGATATCTTCTTTCTTTACATCTTTCGTCATCGGAGGTGACCGTTTCTTTTTCTCATGATCTTTCTCCATTTTTGAGAGATCATCTTTCTTTGAAGATTCAATTACCTTTTTATCTTTCTTTGCTATATGATCCTTCTCTTTTATTTCTTTCATTTTAGAAGAATCATCTTTATGTACATCTTTTTTCTTGGATGGATCAGCTTTCGTAACCTGTTTTTTCTTGGAGGGTTCTTCTTTTTTCTTGTCGGGTACAGGTTTCTTTTTCTTCTCAACAGGAACTTTTGTTCCTTTTTTTATGCAAGGATCAGCTTTTCGTAACTTTCCTTTCTTGCACGGATCTTCTTTCTTCTTCTTTTTTATCTTGCAGATATCTTCTTTCTTTACATCTTTCGTCATCGGAGGCGACCGTTTCTTTTTCTCATGATCTTTCTCCATTTTTGAGAGATCATCTTTCTTTGAAGATTCAATTACCTTTTTATCTTTCTTTGCTATATGATCCTTCTCTTTTATTTCCTTCTTTTTAGAAGAATCATCTTTATGTACATCTGTTTTCTTGGAAGGGTCAGCTTTCGTAACCTGTTTTTTCTTGGGGGGTTCTTCTTTTTTGACTTCTTTTTTCTTGTCGGGTGCAGGTTTCTTTTTCTTCACAACAGGAACTTTTGCTCCTTTTTTTATGCAAGGATCACCTTTTCGTAACTTTCCTTTCTTGCACGGATCTTCTTTCTTCTTCTTTTTTATCTTGCAGATATCTTCTTTCTTTACATCTTTCGTCATCGGAGGTGACCGTTTCTTTTTCTCATGATCTTTCTCCATTTTTGAGAGATCATCTTTCTTTGAAGATTCAATTACCTTTTTATCTTTCTTTGCTATATGATCCTTCTCTTTTATTTCCTTCTTTTTAGAAGAATCATCTTTATGTACATCTTTTTTCTTGGAAGGATCAGCTTTCGTAACCTGTTTTTTCTTGGGGGGTTCTTCTTTTTTGACTTCTTTTTTCTTGTCGGGTGCAGGTTTCTTTTTCTTTACAACAGGAACTTTTGCTCCTTTTTTTATGCAAGGATCACCTTTTCGTAACTTTGCTTTCTTGCACGGATCTTCTTTCTTCTTCTTTTTTATCTTGCAGATATCTTCTTTCTTTACATCTTTCGTCATCGGAGGTGACCGTTTCTTTTTCTCATGATCTTTCTCCATTTTTGAGAGATCATCTTTCTTTGAAGATTCAATTACCTTTTTATCTTTCTTTGCTATATGATCCTTCTCTTTTATTTCCTTCTTTTTAGAAGAATCATCTTTATGTACATCTTTTTTCTTGGATGGATCAGCTTTCGTAACCTGTTTTTTCTTGGAGGGTTCTTCTTTTTTCTTGTCGGGTACAGGTTTCTTTTTCTTCTCAACAGGAACTTTTGCTCCTTTTTTTATGCAAGGATCACCTTCTCGTAACCTCCCTTTCTTGCACGGATCTTCTTTCTTCTTCTTTTTTATCTTGCAGATATCTTCTTTCTTTACATCTTTCGTCATCTGAGGTGACCGTTTCTTTTTCTCATGATCTTTCTCCATTTTTGAGAGATCATCTTTCTTTAAAGATTCAATTACCTTTTTATCTTTCTTTGCTATATGATCCTTCTCTTTTATTTCCTTCTTTTTAGAAGAATCATCTTTATGTACATCTTTTTTCTTGGAAGGATCAGCTTTCGTAACCTGTTTTTTCTTGGAGGGTTCTTCTTTATTTATTTCTTTTTTCTTGTCGGGTGCAGGTTTCTTTTTCTTCTCAACAGGAACTTTTGCTCCTTTTTTTATGCAAGGATCACTTTTTTGTAACTTTGCTTTCTTGCACGGATCTTCTATCTTCTTCTTTTTTATCTTGCAGATATCTTTTTTCTTTACATCTTTCGTCATCGGAGGTAACCGTTTCTTTTTCTCATGAGCTTTCTCCATTTTTGAGAGATCATCTTTCTTTGAAGATTCAATTACCTTTTTATCTTTCTTTGCTATATGATCCTTCTCTTTTATTTCTTTCTTTTTAGAAGAATCGTCTTTATGTACATCTTTTTTCTTGGAAGGATCAGCTTTCGTAACCTGTTTTTTCTTGGAGGGGTCTTCTTTTTTTACTTTTTTTTTCTTGTCGGGTGCAGGTTTCTTTTTCTTCTCAACAGGAACTTTTGCTCCTTTTTTTATGCAAGGATCAGCTTTTCGTAACTTTCCTTTCTTGCACGGATCTTCTTTCTTCTTCTTTTTTATCTTGCAGATATCTTCTTTCTTTACATCTTTCGTCATCGGAGGTGACCGTTTCTTTTTCTCATGATCTTTCTCCATTTTTGTGAGATCATCTTTCTTTGAAGATTCAATTACCTTTTTATCTTTCTTTGCTATATGATCCTTCTCTTTTATTTCCTTCTTTTTAGAAGAATCATCTTTATGTACATCTTTTTTCTTGGATGGATCAGCTTTCGTAACCTGTTTTTTCTTGGAGGGTTCTTCTCTTTTTACTTCTTTTTTCTTGTCGGGTGCAGGTTTCTTTTTCTTCTCAACAGGAACTTTTGCTCCTTTTTTCATGCAAGGATCATCTTTTCGTAACTTTCCTTTCTTGCACGGATCTTCTTTTTTCTTCTTTTTTATCTTGCAGATATCTTCTTTCTTTACATCTTTCGTCATCGGAGGTAACCGTTTCTTTTTCTCATGATCTTTCTCCATTTTTGAGAGATCATCTTTCTTTGAAGATTCAATTACCTTTTTATCTTTCTTTGCTATATGATCCTTCTCTTTTATTTCCTTCTTTTTAGAAGAATCATCTTTATGTACATCTTTTTTCGTGGATGGAACAGCTTTCGTGACCTGTTTTTTCTTGGAGGGTTCTTCTTTTTTGACTTCTTTTTTCTTGTCGGGTGCAGGTTTCTTTTTCTTCTCAACAGGAACTTTTGCTCCTTTTTTTATGCAAGGATCACCTTTTCGTAACTTTGCTTTCTTGCACGGATCTTCTTTCATCTTCTTTTTTATTTGGCATATATCTTTTTTCTTTACATCTTTCGTCATCGGAGGTGACCGTTTCTTTTTCTCATGATCTTTCTCCATTTTTGAGAGATCATCTTTCTTTAAAGATTCAATTACCTTTTTATCTTTCTTTGCTATATGATCCTTCTCTTTTATTTCTTTCTTTTTAGAAGAATCATCTTTATGTACATCTTTTTTCTTGGATGGAACAGCTTTCGTAACCTGTTTTTTCTTGGAGGGTTCCTCTTTTTTTACTTCTTTTTTCTTGTCGGGTGCAGGTTTCATTTTCTTCTCAACAGGAACTTTTGCTCCTTTTTTTATGCAAGGATCAGCTTCTCGTAACTTTGCTTTCTTGCACGGATCTTCTTTCTTCTTCTTTTTTATCTTGCAGACATCTTCTTTCTTTACATCTTTCGTCATCGGAGGTGACCGTTTCTTTTTCTCATGATCTTTCTCCATTTTTGAGAGATCATCTTTCTTTAAAGATTCAATTACCTTTTTATCTTTCTTTGCTATATGATCCTTCTCTTTTATTTCCTTCTTTTTAGAAGAATCATCTTTATGTACATCTTTTTTCTTGGAAGGATCAGCTTTCGTAACCATTTTTTTCTTGGAGGGTTCTTCTTTTTTTACTTCTTTTTTCTTGTCGGGTGCAGGTTTCTTTTTCTTCTCAACAGGAACTTTTGCTCCTTTTTTTATGCAAGGATCACCTTCTCGTAACTTTCCTTTCTTGCACGGATCTTCTTTCTTCTTCTTTTTTATCTTGCAGATATCTTCTTTCTTTACATCTTTCGTCATCGGAGGTGACCGTTTCTTTTTCTCATGATCTTTCTCCATTTTTGAGAGATCATCTTTCTTTGAAGATTCAATTACCTTTTTATCTTTCTTTGCTATATGATCCTTCTCTTTTATTTCCTTCTTTTTAGAAGAATCATCTTTATGTACATCTTTTTTCTTGGAAGGATCAGCTTTCGTAACCTGTTTTTTCTTGGGGGGTTCTTCTTTTTTGACTTCTTTTTTCTTGTCGGGTGCAGGTTTCTTTTTCTTCTCAACAGGAACTTTTGCTCCTTTTTTTATGCAAGGATCACCTTTTTGTAACTTTGCTTTCTTGCACGGATCTTCTTTCTTCTTCTTTTTTATCTTGCAGATATCTTTTTTCTTTACATCTTTCGTCATCGGAGGTAACCGTTTCTTTTTCCCATGAGCTTTCTCCATTTTTGAGAGATCATCTTTCTTTGAAGATTCAATTACCTTGTTATCTTTCTTTGCTATATGATCCTTCTCTTTTATTTCTTTCTTTTTAGAAGAATCATCTTTATGTACATCTTTTTTCTTGGATGGATCAGCTTTCGTAACCTGTTTTTTCTTGGAGGGTTCTTCTTTTTTCTTGTCGGGTACAGATATCTTTTTCTTCTCAACAGGAACTTTTGCTCCTTTTTTTATGCAAGGATCACCTTTTCGTAACTTTGCTTTCTTGCACGGATCTTCTTTCTTTTTCTTTTTTATCTTGCAGATATCTTCTTTCTTTACATCTTTCGTCATAGGAGGTAACCGTTTCTTTTTCTCATGATCTTTCTCAATTTTTGAGGGATCTTCTTTTCTTGAAGATTCAATTACCTTTTTATCTTTCTGTGCAACATGAACCTTCTCTTTAATTTCTTTCTTTTTAGAAGAATCATCTTTATGTACATCTTTTTTCTTGGATGGATCAGCTTTCGTGACCTGTTCTTTCTTGGAGGGGTCTTCTTTTTTTACTTCTTTTTTCTTGTCGGGTGCAGGTTTCTTTTTCTTCTCAACAGGAACTTTTGCTCCTTTTTTTATGCAAGGATCACCTTTTCGTAACTTTGCTTTCTTGCACGGATCTTCTTTCTTCTTCTTTTTTATCTTGCAGATATCTTCTTTCATTACATCTTTCGTCATGGGAGGTAACCGTTTCTTTTTCTCATGATCTTTCTCCATTTTTGAGAGATCATCTTTCTTTGAAGATTCAATTACCTTTTTATCTTTCTTTGCTATATGATCCTTCTCTTTTATTTCTTTCTTTTTAGAAGAATCGTCTTTATGTACATCTTTTTTCTTGGAAGGATCAGCTTTCGTAATTTTTTTTTTCTTGGAGGGTTCTTCTTTTATTTCGTCTTTTTTCTTGAAGGATGTAGATTTCTTTTTCTTTTTATCAGGAACTTTTACTCCTTTTTTTATGCAAGGATCACCTTTTCGTATCTTTACTTTCTTGCATGGATCTTCTTTCTCCTTCTTTTTTATCTTACAGATATCTGCTTTCTTTACATCTTTCGTCATCGGAGGTAACCGTTTCTTTTTCTCATGATCTTTCTCCATTTTTGAGGGATCTTCTTTCTTTAACGCTTTTTTCTTTGATGAATCAATTACCTTTTTATCTTTTTTTGCTACCTGACCCTTCTCTTTTATGTCTTTCTTTTTAGTACCATCTTTATATGCATCTTTTTTCTTGGAAGGATCAGTTTTCGTCATCTCTTTTTTCTTGGAGGGTTCTTTTATTACGTCTTTTATCATGAAGGGTGTAGGTTTCTGTTTCTTCTTTAGAGGATCTGTTTCTTTTGCTACTTTTTTTTTGCAAGGATCATCTTTTCGTATCTTTGCTTTCTTACATGGAGCCTCATGCTTTGTCTTTCTTATCTTGCAGGGATCTTCTTTCTGTACATCTTTCTTCATAAACGATACCGGTTCTTTTTTCTTATACTTTTTTCTCATTTTCGTGGGTTCTTCTTTCGTTATCCCTTTTTTCTTAAAAGAATCTTTTTGCCTTTTCTGTTTCTTTTTAGAACAATCTTCTTTCTTAATGTCTTTCACCATGAAGGGTACCATTTTCTTTCTCTTCGAAACAGGATCCATCTCTTTTTCTTCTTTCCTTTTGCAAAGTTCTTTCCCGTAAGAATCTTTTTTCTTCATATCAATTTTCATATAGGGTAAATTTTTCTTTTTCTCTTTTTTTTTGCAAGGATCTTCTTTCTTTATTTCTATCCCCTTAGAAGTTTTTGTTTTATTTTTTTCTTGTTTCATATCTGTTTTTTTTCTATTTTTCTCATGCATTATCTCTTGATTCTTGCAAGGGTCTTCCTTCCTTTTTCCTTTCTCCTTGCACTGATTATCTTTCTTTATTTCTTTTTTCACAGTAGAACATTTTTTCTTTTTGTGCTCATCTTTCTTTTTCTTTTTTGTCAATTTGTCTAATTCTTTTTTCTTTTCTTTAATTTTCCTAGGTGTTTCTCTTTTTTTTTTCAATGCCATACTCGGTTCTGGTTTAGCTGCTTTATTATTTTTTTTGCTTTTCTGTTTTACACATCTTAATTTGGACGTTATTATTTTTTTATTTTTGCATGATGAATTATTTTCTTTTCTATTTTTCCATATTAAGCGAATAATATCTTTGAAAGAAAAAGACCAAAAATCTTTTGTTATTCCTGATGCATTATGGTTTGCAGCTCTTTGAATAGCAATTGGTTTGTTCGAAATCTTATTTTTGGGCATCAGAGAGTCGCGAAAAAGATCTATTATTTGTTTGTTATTTGTGAGTGTTTGATGAACCCATCTATCTCCAATTTCTTCTTTTTCATTGCCATAGGTCGTAACTTTCTGTAATATATAATAATATTTTTATTTTTTTTTAAATTATCTTGTCATTCAGAGATAATATTAGTTAATTGACACAGTTTGAAATAAATTGGAATTGATTTTTTATCCGTTATACATATTGATATTTCACTAATTTTATGTTTTGCATAATCAAATATTTTATGCGGGTATTCATGAGTTTTGGAATTTGGCGGTGAAACTTGGTAGAACACAACTGTGTCGCCTACAGTTTCTTTCGAGATCATATTCAATCCTGTAATTTTCTCTAGTATTTCTCCAGGCAAATTACTCTGCAATTTTCAGTGGAATGGGGTATATTTTATGACGAATTCTTAAAGGTATCATATTTTAAAGCGACGTTCTATCGGAAAAATATCGATCCGACGATTCTGAAATGCGCGAATCTTCCCAAAAAACAATTATAATCCGATTTTATCAGACAAATGTTCATTTGCCTCCAAATGGAAGCCTCAAAAACAAATCCATAATAAACGTTGTAGCTAAAACTAAATTAGCTATAAAATTAATTCATGTACAGAACCCTACGTAAAGTATTAATTGAGATTATTCTGTTTGAACATATACCCAAATTGTCATTATATTGAAAAGGTCAGGGTAGATTTTTCAAATGTAGCTTATTTTTTATGACTGTTTCTTATATTACATTATGCATAATGGAATGTTGTTGTTTTTTTAAATTAAAATTATTCCGCCTCATTCCATCAAAGCTATGAAACCTACAAAACAAATTGAGTGTCTTTTTTTGTTATTCTCGATATAAGCTTGAGAGGGATTAGTAAACGAATCATGCACATAGCCCTAAGTAAGGTATTAACTAAGATACTCCTGTATGAATATAACTCAAATTATCATTTTGCTGAAAATGCTGGGTTAGAATTCTCAAATAGCAATGATCAAGGAACTAAATCGGTAGGAAATGGTTGGTTAAAGAGGTGAGATTCGAAAGTAAGAAGGGGATGATGATCCGATTTGATAATGATTAATCTATTTAATGCTTGGTAAGCTGCCGTATACAAATGTCTTGGATTCGATTGGGTATAGCTGGAATAGATTAGATAATTTGAAAAGAAATTTTTTAAGAGATTTATATAAATAATTTAGATTTAGATGGTTTATATAACTGAATTAGAGGAATTATGCCAGAAAATACTGGTGGCAGACGGAAGCAAAGAACTTCTTCATTGCTGCATAAAATCTGGAATATGGGAGATGTTAGTGTCTATTGGGATCCTGAAAATAAATCTCATAAAGATGTGCATGTCAATGATGTAAAGTTACAATTTTTTGTATATCGAAATTTCTACTTACTTTCAAGTTTGATATAATGAGATTTGACTGTATGTTCATTATACTTAGATTAGATGTTTTAAATGTTCTAAAATTAACTTGTTGCTTCATAAAAGAGGCATACATATTTCATTTTTATCCAAGTATTTTCTTCATTTTGTGATATTAAGTAATAGAAATAATTTGTGCAGAATTGTATACTAATAGAATATTCTCTGAAAAATTATTATATTGCCTACTTACTTATTAAACGTTGCCTAACTTACCTCTTGCTTGATAACCGTTTCGTACAGTACATTTAAGGGTTTTAGAGAAAAACTTTGTGCTTTAATAGATGGAATAAAATTTACACTAGGGAACAAATGAATGTTGTTTTTTTTGTTTGGTTTTTGAGGCGTAGATATTGGAGTGAATTCAGTTTCATTATTGCATTCAGGTACACGACGTATAATTACTTTATTCAAATTGACTTATTTTTTTTTAATAAAGAACGTAGGTTTCCATTATAAACTTGCCTATCAACAATCAAAATTGTTTTTGTTTATCTAGTCTCTTGTGTTTATACAGGCATAATAATCCTTAAAGTATCCTGTTTACTTGTTTTGTTAATGTTGTAATAACGTCGGGAGAAAGACATTCGCAAGTGTTATTTTTATTCGTTGTTATTTTTTATCTTCAACACTATAAAAAAATATGCATTGCCTTTATTTTAAAAACCTGAGTCAATTCGGCAAATCTTATATTTTCCTCGTATTTTGAGGAGTGGAATTATCCAGATTCGACTCTGCAACCCTACGCAGCTAAATCAATATTACCGTCACTGAAAAAAAAAGTCTGATAATGACAAATACACTCTGCAACTTCAATTGAAATGAAATATTCGTTATTCTCTTTACAATTTCAATTGGCACTTACTTTCTAAATTATTTTCCTACAATCTTCTTGGACAATTTTCAATTTTTACAGATGTCCAAAATGAAATCCCTCTGTATTGGTACATCATAAAATACGGGAACTGATATCTCAATGCAAGCACGAAATTTCGGCCACTGACAACGAACTTGCTACTGTAGTAATTTTATTTCTTAGTTATATTCTTCCTTGGGGTCTCCGACTGTATTCTATGTTCTATGTTTATCTCAGAAATAATAGTCCATTACAGTCAGATCAGGTGATCGGGGAGGCCACTTGATATTCATCCCTTATTCATCCCATACAGCATCCTTCTTGAACTACACAAGAAAAGTGAGCGAGACCTAAATCGAACCTCCAGGTGAATATCCACCTCTGCACACAACCCACCTCTTGGAATCTCTAGGGAATTGGAACCACATTGAGTTTTGTTGACCTCTATCAATTCGTTATTTAAGAAACGGTTGAAATACTCGCCACTTAGACGCTCCTGGAAAAAATGAGGCCCCAAATGAAAATTTCAGAATTACGTGCACTAGAGAAATACCGGACAAAATTAGAGGTTTAAATATGAGCTCAAAACTAATTTAGGCAACACAGTAGTACCCCACCAAGTTTCACTGCTAAATTCCGAAAATTATAAATTTTACACCCTGTATTCACGGCAATTAAAATTATTACATATATTTTTTATTTTATATTATATTTACTTTTCATTTCACTCTTAAAATGTTTGATTATTAAAAAGATTTATCGCAGGTACAAGTGACTTAGAAAAGGTATATAATGAAAAATAATGGTAAAAAAACGCTGCAAATTATTACACAATGGTTTATTATTTACACTTAGTAATATCTATTCCGTCCAAGTAAAAAAAATTTCGCAGTAAGCACTAAATGAAAAGAAATTTGAAGCTTGTCCCCAGATGATAAGTGCCGAATTGGGAGTGTTAAGAAAAAACTGTATCAATGCAAGTAGGCTGTGATGGTTAGAACATGTAACCAGAGGATAAAATGATACAGAGGAAATATTTGATATGCACTTCAGTAGGGAAAAAAAAGAAAGACTAACGAAGCTAGAAGTGCAGAAATAATCCAAGGAAGGATAAAGCAGAGGGACACGAAAAAGTCAGAAGCCCAATAGATAAGTCAGGAGGCCTCGGACCACGATGACCAGCCGCGTCGGAGAATTAGTCTACGAAGTTCAATACGCTATATCTCAGCTAATACTAGTCCGATTTAAATATTTGTTTTTCCTTTTGTAAAGAATTTCATCAGCTTCCGTTTTAATGCAATAAAAGCATTAAAAAATATATTTTTTATTTTTTTATTTTAATACCTTGTTAAGCATAATATCTTAATAAGATTAATAAGAGAGGCTTATAAGATCTCTAATCGGCCTCTATAAAGTGGGTACCCTTAATTGGAGGAAAAAGCTAGCGGTTCAGCGTGATCACGGCCAAATCACCTCCTTGCACAACCGTTGGCTTAGAACCAGCACGATCCTTACAAAGTACTGAACCGTACTTTTTTTTTTTTGAAACGTAAAACCTCAAATTTTGACGTGGGAGGGGGTTACAATAATTTTTTTTTTGGTCGATTCCAAAGGTCTACTATTGAAAATAATAAAGCAAAAATATGTAACACTTAGTGAAATGGATGAAATCGTCAACATTTCCGAAATAAACTATAAATGAGATTTAAAAGTCCTTTTAACTTGTTTATGAATGTAATTTGTTTTATTTTAATATAACAAGAGATTGCAGTGAGTTAAACTAGATTTGAAATATAATTAAAACCAAAATTTTATTTGGAGTATTAAGAAGAAAATAGTTTAGCAAATTATCAGAAACAGAATTTAACTTTATAAAAATCAAAAAATAACGATTTTTAGTAACGACCATTATACCGTTCAGATACAAAATCTAGCACAAACACAGCGAACTACGTCCAAGGTACAACAACTAATACAAGTCGTTTTACTGTCCCTACCTATTATTGCTGAAACTTCTACCAATAGCTGCACACACCTATTAAATAGCTGAAAACCCGATTCAAACCACGTTCACACTGTAGCCATTTGTTCACACTATGTCCACACTATATCTATCATTATAAATCACACTTATATTACTTTAATTGTACTCCAGCTTAATGTAAAAACGTGGTGCGTTATTATTAAGGTACGCTCATAAAATGACAGATCCAGTGACGTACGGTACTCCAGCGATTAAAGTCTAGTACTTTCTTGCAGGTCCAAAGCGTGTTCGAAACGATTCGTCTTTCACAAACGTAAAAATGTTTTTCAAGCCGTTCTAACTAGTTGTACTGGACTGTGCTATAAGGATAGCACATGCTATAATGTTCTCAAGGGAACACACCTCCGCAATCCCCAAAAAACCCAAACTAGCTTAGTTAGGTACGAGGCACTGAAGGCCCATCTTCTGGAGGTCTTCACGAACTCACTAGCCATGGGGTTTTGAGATTTACTGCGAGAACTCTGCATTCGGGAGCTGCCCCGCCAAAATCAGGAACTACTACTCACTAAGGACCAGGCCAACATGAACCGCTTCGCCGTCGCGTTGAAGTACAGCTGAATCAGATTCAGATAATACTTCAACTCAGATTCAGTCATCTAATCAGATTCAGATTCATAATGCTTCTATTCAGATAATACTCATCCATGCAATTGAGTTTGTTGTAGGACTAAATGAAACAGCCCCGCCTACTACTAACGTCAGACCGTCCGCACTCTAGATACAAAACGGCGGACCACCGACGAACCAGACACCTGTCATAAACCACACTATCGAGGCGTCAGTCGCCAAGCTCTACCGAGCCCAGTAGGCTGAATCAGGTCGCACAAGCTGCGTTAAGAAAGGATTGATACGGGAGCAGTAATCTCTGTCATACCCAGCGAAATTGAACACAGCGACCGACTACGTTCTAGACGTCGCAAGCGATACCACCATCAGTACATATGGAATTGTCCTAACCCATTCGCGTCTTTTGTGGAAAATTAAAAAATTTAAGTGTTTTGAACTTTTCATTTCTAGATTTTTTTTTATGTTTTATTTATAAACAGTTTTTATTACTATTAAATCGTACACGCTAACAAGATTTATCTTAAACGTAATTGCAACCTAAAATTCGATATGAATGTATTTACTATATTTTGGTTAAAATTGGTGAGCCGAAAACGGTACTTTACTTGATGGCCATAATAAGCTTACATCAAAAATTATATTTAAATTAAATACATAAATCATATGTTTCGGTAAATACTAAGTCTTCGGAAACCAGTAACCAAATTCAGGATCACTTTTTGAGCCACCGATTTATAGTTTAATAGGCGTACAAGGAAGTCATGTGTTGTCCACATCAGATATTTTTTATTAAAATTCCTATATGTTTTTTAATCAATATTAGGTATCGAAGTTCTAGTCCACCATTTCAAGAATTGAAAAAGCGTTTTTTTTATTTTATTTGCAATTCTTGGTAAATTTATAACATAGACATAAAAAAAAGTAAAGTAGTGCATTGCAGGTGCGTATTCAGAATTATTTTCGGAGGGATTAAAAGGTCCTTTTTTTTTTTTTCTTTTTTTTTTTTTTTTTTTTTTTAATCAATATTAGATATCGAGATTTTAATCCACTATGTCCAGAATTTATTTTATTTTTAGTTTATTTTATTCGCAATTTTTGATACATTTATTACAGAGACATATGAATAAGTGAAGTAGTACATAGGGATAGTAGTACGGGAGGGATTTGAATTTTTTTCGGAGGTGAGATTTAATGCGAACGCAATTAATCATTAAGTGTCTATAATCGCGAAGTAGTGCGTAAGTTTTAAGGATGAGAATGAAAATAGGATCGAAAATTGTTACTAAAAACTTGAGTGAAAATCTTATTTTTTCAAAAGTTTCAGGAGTGGTTATATCATTGAATACTCCTGCGTACACCACTGGTACATAGGATTGGTAAACAATTGAAACATTGAGATAATTAGCATTTATAATGATAAAAATTATTATGATAAAAATTAGCATTTATTCACAACAATTAAGTCATGATTATAACAAAAACCAATTTTAATAATTCTGAATATTATGTTGAACTCATTCACATTTTTTAAAATACTATAATTATAGTATAGGTGGGATCCTAACCCTTAATTCAATTTTCTCGATCTTCAAATTTTTCGTCTTCACCATCGATGGCTTCTGTAGTATTCGCGCACAAGTTACCGTTGCAGTGAATGCAGATTTCAAGCCTGACTTTCTGCAGGTGCACTCACCAGTGCAACTAAAAGCATTTACAGATAGATTTTTTTTATTTTTCGTTTTTTTTATTTATTTTTTTATTGTAATGCCTTGTTAAGATAATTCCAAAACACCTTATATTTCTCCTCTATCTTTATGAATGTTTGAATTATGAGGATATAAGATCTTTAATCGGCAATTTTATAGATTTTTTGTTTTTCGTTTTTTTTTGTTTTTTTAATGCCTTTTTATGCTGATTTCAAAACATGTTACGTTTCCCCTCCATCTTTATAAATGACAAGCATAAAATTTCTTTTCCTTTAGTACCTATTGCTTATTTTTTTTTACTTGGACAGAATAGATATTTTTAAAATATTACTAAGTGTAAAGAATAAACCATTATGTAATAATTTACAGCGTTTTTAATTCTTAATTTTGTCTAGATCTATTAAAATAAATCTACTTCTGTTATTTTAAATGTTTTTTTTTTAATTTGTAAACAATTTTTATCATGAAAATTATTTCTTACAAGACATAGTGGGAAATGCTCTTGAAATACAATAAAAAGCAGATTTTAAAATAACGAAGATCATTTTAAGTATTAAAAAAACATAATATTTCAAAAAAAAAAAAATCTATGAAATTGCCGATTAAAGATCTTATATGCCCATATCTCGGCCATTAATAAAGATAGAGGAGAAATGTAAGGTATTTTGGAATCAGCTCAACATGGTTTAAAATAAAAGAAATAAATAAATAAAAAACGAAAAACAAAAATCTATAAAATTGCCGATTAAAGAAAGATCTTATATGCCCATAACTCCGGCCATTTATAAAAATGGAGGAGAAATGTAAGGTGTTTTAGAATCAGCTTAAAAAGGCATTAAAATAAAAAAAAAAATTAAAAAACGAAAAATTAAAAAATCTCCATCTGTAAATGCTTTTGATTTATTATTTTCAATAATAGACCTTTGAAATCGACCAAAGAAAAATTTTTTGTAACCGCCTCTCAAAGTTTGAGCTTTTGCGTTTCAAGATACGTAGAATCCAAATATCAAATAAAAAAATCCGTCTGTCCGCCGTCCGCGGCTTTTCTTCCAGACCGCTGGACCGATTTTCTTGAGATACGGTACCAATTTCACAAGTCACTCCAGGATGGTCCTTGGAACTCGACATTACCATCCGTCTGCTTGTTTCATAATGGCTTCCGATTAGAGATCTTATAAGCCCATAATTCGGTCATTTATAAAGATAGAGGGGAAACGAAAAGTATTTTAGAATCAGCATAACAAGGCATTAAAACAAAAATAAAATTAAAAAATATATATTTTTTAGTGCTTTTACTGTATTTAAACGAAAGCTGATGAAATTCTTTACAAAAGGAAAAAAAAATATTTAAATCGGACCAGTATTAGCTGAGATATAGCGTAATGAACTTCGTAGACTAATTCTCCGGCGCGGCTGGTCACCGTGGTCCGAGGCCTCCTGACTTATCTATTGGGCTTCTGACTTTTTCGTGTCTCTCTGCTTTATCCTTCCTTGGATTATTTCTGCACGTCTAGCTTCCTTAGTCTTTCCTTTTTTTTTCCTACTGAAGTGCATATCAAATATTTCCTTTGTATCATTTTATCCTCTGGTTACATGTTCTAACCATCACAGCCTACTTGCATTGATACAGTTTTTTCTTAACACTCCCAATTCGGCACTTATCATCTGGGGACAAGCTTCAAATTTCTTTTCTTTTAGTGCTTACTGCGTAATTTTTTTTATTTGTACGGAATAGATATTTTCGAAATATTACTGTGTAAATAATGTAATAATTTGCAGCGTTTTTTTCCTACAACTAAACCCGGTTATTAGGAAATATTGCTTTGTTGAAAATTTTGATGAACCAGTTAATGCATCAACCTAGTAACTAACATGAAAACAAAACAAATTTATTTTAAAACGTTTGTTGTTTTGGTAAATTACCAAATACCAATTGATAAAATCTTTGCAGATCAGTAGTAGCAAACTAAGGAATATACCAGATTCTCTATTTTATCACATCATTCAATAGTAAAATTGAAAATAAAGCATACAGCACACTATCTAATCTTCTGATTCGCTACTATACCAATATCGCAATTATAAAAATTGTCTATTCGCAAAAATGAGATTGTTTATTAAACTAGGAAGAAATAAAGATTGAATTGAAAAAAATTTAAACGTTGTAAAACACATAAAATGCAGCCTATGTGCCAAATATCTCAAAAACCGGATTTTTCCAGATTTGTTAGTTTACCATTCGCCCGACGATGTTGTTGCATCACCAAGAAAATGCAGGGCAAAAAGTTATGATGAATAAAAAATTTTATTTGCGCATAACTCAAAAATTATGGATTTCGTGATAAATTACTTAAAGGTAATTGAATTCTGTAAAAAAAAAAAATATATATCTAAATCGGACCAGTATTAGCAAAGATACAGCGTATTGAACTACAATTCCTGTACGTGAACAGTTTAGCTCAAAAACGAAAAGTTGTACGAAACTGAAATTACAAGATAGGCATATATATGGGATAATACAGCAACATCTTCTCCAAAATCAATTAAACGGAAGTACCATTTTATATCATGTATTTTACACATGCTTACAATTTTTTCGAAAAAGGCTCTAACGATTTTGATTAAACTCATCACGATGCTAAATTTCAGGGAAATTTGTAACCTTTCAAACTTCTTCTAATTTTTTTTTTTTTAAATTAACGTTTCGGACAGAACTAGAAAAAAAAATCATTGTCAACAATTACTGCACAATAAAAAACTTTAATAAATGGATTTTCTATATTGTCCAGCAATTACTATTTAAAAAAAATTAATATCACTATCTTCACTAAAAACTAACATTGGTAAAATAATTGAGAAATAGCCAAATAAACATTTATAATTAAAAGTTATTTCATAATTTATTTGCATATTGTCTTCATTACTTTTTATTATCTAATCCAAACCTGGATTATTGTCATTGTTATTTCTAATAATACATTAATTTTATGTGTCCTATAAACAATAAGTTCTGAGTTTAATTCACAATAATTAATGCAACAATTGTGTCTACAAACTATTTGCATATCAATGAATGAATTATCTAAGCATACCATTGCCTCCGTTTACTCTGCTTCTTGTGAAAATGAACTATGGCCTGTTTTCTCTTGCATTCAATGGGATTTACTAATATTGGTAATCACTAATGTGTTTACATTTTGCTGTAATTATTAAATGTTAATTTTATTGATAATGTCCACATAATCTTGACCAATGCCTTTTACATCCGTCTTAAAATTTACCACATTTTTTTATATTTTTATATATATATATATATATATATATATATATATATATATATATATATATATATATATATATATATTCTATAAATTGTCTACTTTTATTGTCCTCTTCTATATTTAAAATTTTTGCATTATTAAAATCAAATTTATGATAGTTGACGATACTATACTGGCCAGTGCTGTTGTATTTATATTTATGTTATTTTTTAAATTATTTTTATGTTGATTAATTCTAGTTTAGGTTTTGTGATACTTCACCTATATAATATTGTTTCGGGCATTGTTGGCAATTGATTTTGTAAATCACGTTTTGTCTATTATTCTTATCTATTTTATCTTTTGTGTTTGTGATAAATTTATTACATTTATTACTATTATACACTCGAACTTAATAGAATTTTGGTCATATTTAGTGAATGCTTTTTTGATTTTATCCATAATTCTCGGAATGTATTTCAATTTATGAAATTGCCTGTAGTTTATATTATTGATTTTTGTGTCATTATTTTTCAATACTGTTTTTATTTTCCTTTTAATTATTTCAAAATAATCGGTGATCATATCTTTTTTTTTCTTTTATTATATTTATCATTATTATTGTGAATAACTAATGATTTTTTTATATGATTATTTTTACTCTCATGTTCCTTTTCAATAAGGCATTTTAATGTTATATTATTTATAGGTCTGTATGGATAAAAATTATTTTTCTAAATTAAAAAAATATTGTTTTTTATTTGTTTTAAGAATCTATTGTCCGTTAATTTGATTTGATTGCCTTCATAATTAAATTTGTTATTGTGTTCCCGATTTAATGTTTGGTTATAATAGTAATTTAGAATTGTGTCACTCCTATTTTCTTTTTTTGTCTAGAATGTTTCAACTTCGTTATTATCAAAATATGTATTCATGCCGAGGTATCTAACAATATTATTAATAGATGATTCTGTAGTAAATTTTATATTCATGTTGGCATTGTTCAATAGTTCTAACAGTTCCATATCGCCATCGTTTTTCGTAATTATCAATAAATCATCTATGTATTTTGTGATCATTATCGTTCTTTCAGACATTTTGTTAATTTGTTCATATAACAACAACTTAAGATCACTGACGTAAAAGTCATTGGTCAAAATTATGAAGACAATGCATGTATATTATGAAATAACATTTAAATATAAAAGTTTATTTGGCTATTTCTCAATTATTTTACCAATGGTGGTGTTATAATTTAGTTTTTAGTTATTCATTTTAAATAGTAATTGCTGGAAAATATACCAAATGTATTTATTATATAATATTTATTAAGGTTTTTTATTGTGCAGTAATTGTTGACAAAGTTTTTTTTTTTTGTATATTATGTTTTAGACTTGAAAATGGACTGGTTTTGTCCGAAACGCTTTTAATTTTATCAATAAAGAAGAAAAAGAAATTTCAAATTTCCCTGAAATTTAGCGTCTTGATAAGCTTAAAAAACCTTTCGTCAAAGTTAGCTGAGCTATAGATCAACAATTTATTAAACTCGTTATATCAATGTACAATTAAATGGTCTTTAATATCGCCTAGGTCTTATACCTCATTGAAATATACTGACAGAGCTTAAATGCCGAATTTTCAAAATGGCTTCCTCTAAAGTACCTCTAATTAACGAAAGGATAAAAAAGGAAAAATATTTTTCCGGGTTGAAAACAAATTTCCGGAAATAAATGTAGAAATATAGATGTATAATTTAACGTTGGAAAGCTAAAGATTTTGGAATGATTAATATCTAATCTATAAAGTCCAGGTAATAAAGCGATAAAAAAAGCATAAACCTTTTTATAATTAATAATTTCTACTTTTATATTATTAAAATAAATGTTTTCATGGAAACTAAATAGAATATCAATAGAAACTAAATTGAAGCATTTAAAATTAATTTTCAGCTTAACAAACCAAGAATATATAGTTCACAGAATTGTACTACTAATTGTTTGAAAATAATGTTTTATTGTACTTTTGTGAGAATATAACGTATGCTGCTGAAAATATTTCAAGTAGTTTTTATGTGAATACCTCAAAATTATTTTAGAAATTTGGCCACCTAATTATGATAGGATGGTAAGTAAAAGTTGTGTGATGTCCACACTAGAGTTTTACTATAAACATGTGTTGTTTATGAGCAGAATGAGTTTTAAATTTCCAATAACTAAGTACATTTCATAAAAATTTCATACATTATTTTAACATTTATTTGAATTCATATCGACCATTTTGCTTCACGCCGTTTTAATTCGTTTCGAAGTTACGCCGTTAACCATTTTCTACAACGAACCGTTTTATCTCAAAGCGAATTCAAAGTTGAAAAAAAAAATTATAATTATTGACGATAAATTATTTGAAATTGTTGACATAAAAACTACTTGAAATATATTCGGAAGCATGCATTTCATTCTAACAAAAGTACAACAAAACATTATTTTTAAACGATTGCGTTAGTTATCGTCGGGAAAAAACAGCAGTCCATGGTCCTCGCCCCTTGTGGTGGTTAGAAAATCCTACCGATTCTTAGTAAACTTCAGAGGCTGGCGTAGAGAACAAGAAGATGGTTTTTGGGTTATTAATTATTAATAGAACCTGTGTTATCAACCGAGAATAATTTTTTTTTTTTTTACCTCACCTCGAAATATGAGGTTTTATGTTTTTAGAAATGTAGAATCCAAATATTGTATAAAAAAATCGACAGCCTGCCGTTCCCCGTATGCCGCCGCTCAGTGGAGAAATTGTCGATTAGTGGCCAAAATTCTATAACTCTTGATTAAAAGGCGATAAAGGAAAATTTTTTTTTTTATTTAACCATGGAATGTCTTTTATTAGTGAGAGCGAAAAAATTATGTACAGGATGTCTCTGGGCCTTTGAATTTTTTTTTTTTTAATTCTTTCTTCACTTTATTTTAAATAAAACAGTTTATTAGGTATAGGACCATCCAAAGGGGAAGAAATGAACGAATATCCTTCTCTATAAAGCTGCATATATACTCTACATATATAATTGCCTTTCTCATGTGCTTACTACATTTATAAATTTATTATAATTTTTATAATTTAATTATTATGATTTATAAATAATTATTATTTGAAGAAAATAAAATTAAGTTAACAATATACTATATTTTTATTTTTTCGAAATTTGTAGTGTGTACAAAAATTATAAATGACAAATAACGTAACTTGAAGTATCCTGTACATATTTTTTCACTTTCACTAATAAAAGACATTCCATGGTTAAATACAAAAAAAGAATTTTTCGTTCATCGTCTTTTATCAAGAGTTATAGAATTTTGGCCACTAAATCGACAATTTTCCTACTGTGTGCCGTCTGCGGTTTTTCTCTGATAATACTAGACCGATTTCCTTTTTTGTACCAAAGACACAGGTCACCCCAGAATGATCCTCGGAACTCGACATTACCATCCGTCATTTAGTTTCATAATAGCTGCCAATTACAGTTTTTATTAGACCATACCTCGGCTATTAATAAAGATGCTAAGTGTTTTGGAATCAGAGTCCACCAAGAAAGCCCTCTTTGTTGAAATAGAAATAGTTGAATTAATTATGCAAATTATATTTGGCATACAGGTAGTTACTACACAGAATGACACAAGATGGCTAGAACGAAACATGCTGCTAAATAATTGTTATTTTCTTTTATTGCTTTTTAAGTTTTCTGTCATAAGATATTTTTTCCCTTCAATCAATAGAAATTTTCTAACATCAACCAGAGGTAAGTTTCGTTTTAAAAAAAAAAAAAAATCAAAATATGGGTTATTTATTCCAACATCTTTTCGTTAAGATTATTTCCGTTTACAATTATTTTCCAAGAGACTATTTTTCCAACCAACCAGAGGTAACTTTAGTAACTATCACTATGCCAACACCTACCTGTAACCGCATATATATATATATATATATATATATATATATATATATATATATATATATATATATATATATATATATATATATATAGACAGCTGTATTGGTACGAGCAGGTAACCGATGAAGTGGACTTGCGTTTCAATCATTGCGTCTATCAAAATCATCCCAATTGTTTCCAGAATTAGTAAAATATTTTTACAATATATACTTCTTTTTAAATATTCACTCTTGTCAACATATTTAAGAGATAACTGCAAAGTTTGATTGTTATATGTTCTTCTTTTCAGAAGTACTACACAACAGATCTGTTGTGCCGGTATATTAAGAAATTCATAGGGCCGAAGAAAGTGCTCCAGAGATCCTACAGGCGGCTAATTGTAAGCATTGTGGAGACCCATAGTATGTACTTTAAACTTTGGAAGAGCCACTGCCACAACACGCTGAGCTGCCGAACAGTGCAGTAGTTTTCCGTCTCTTATCGGAGATCTTCATGTGTGACAAAAACTTCAAGAATCTCCTAATGGATAAGCTAAACAATCAGTACCAAAGTTATTGTACAATCATAACTAGTTTACATATATTTGAAACCACTTTTGCCGTTCCTATATATTTACTATGAACCAAAACTTTGTTTCATGGAAGCTCAAGTCACCTTTTCAGCTCTCTATATGAAGTATTAGGAGCTTACTGGTACTTCCTACACCATACCAAAATGGTGAGAAAGTTCTTCATCACGAAGCAATCTCACCGGCAGAAAGAGTACGTGGGACATTCGCTGGCTTATGCATTCGGTGCCCAGTGCCCCGAGAAATTCATGAAGTGGGTGAAATATGGGGCCTAGCTTGGATCATGTTTCGGTGAGTATATTTATCCCATGAAATTTACTTATTCTATTATAAAAATCGCTGTTTTTTTTTTCTCATCCAAAAATCGAATAAATTTCCTTCCTCAGAAATATCATCAGTGTACTCACTGCTAGAGATGATCTCCTGGATTTCCCCTGAATATCACAATACACTGTGATCAAGATCTGGAAGGAGATTTTTAACAGTGAACATCTTTTTTAACAGATTTTTGAGAGGAAGGCCATCCGAAGACATCTATATAACTCTTTTCATTTGCCTAGTGGGATCAAAGGTTTTCCCATAGCGGACAAATTGAAGAGATATCTCCATTTGGACTTCGACTAGGGTAAAATTTTGAACGTGTTCATTTGCATGCAATGCAATTTATTCTTATTAAAATATATATTTAGATTAAATATTTATAAATTGGACAGATATTTATTTTCTCTATAGGACTTTCTGGGTCTTTGACCGAGACATTGGGGTTCTTTTAGGATTATTTAGTCTTCTCAAGATATCAATTTCTATCATGGATGATATCACAATTTAAAATTATTTATCACTAATTTAATGATTTTTATAAACAAGTCTACTTATTTCATTTTTTTTCTATATCATTTTTTGAACAGATTGTGTATCTAGCCAATATTGTTTTATAATACAATTAAGATTGATATATTTTCAAATAAATAAGAAAATAAAAAATTATATTCTGCAATTTGCTTCCCCATTTCTTTATCCGTTATGATTAACAAACCTATTAGTTAGCTAAGTAAATATTATATATATATTAAGTAACAATGCATGAATTAATTATATGTACCACATGTTATATTTTATCTATATACATATATATATATATTTTTAATTATTAAGGATACTTGTATAAATGATCTCTTTAATCATTATTACCATTGTCCTTTATTGAGACAGAATGTAATATTACTCAATAAAAAATAATTATAAATAAAAATATGATGGCCCGGGAGGGAAACTCTTTGAACGATAGTAACACTGCCTGCAATTCTACCCAAATTGCAGGTCTTCCTTGCAGGTCATATGAAAGATAACTGTAATGTGAATCAAAACGTTAGTTTGCAAAAAATAGTTTATACTATTAGAGATCCATTTTTTGACTCCAAGCCGGCCAATTATCGTTCATAATAATTTTTACGGTCCAAAAATAATTATTCAATATATTTTTAATTATTTGATACGGTGATGAAACTTCTTATTTAGATTTAGTTACAAATAAAACATAAATGTTGATTTAAGACAGAGTTTTAGTTGATAACCAATATTTTGCACAGAAGATTAGTAGTAGTAGGTTAACATTTAGAAGGAAATTATTTCTGTCAATGACTTTGGGATTGTTTTTAATAACTTTTCAACCATCCTTAATTTTTTTGTTTTAGTTCCATTGCTTCAATTTTTGCTCATACTGTCAAAATTTGACGCACTTTTATCAACCTAGATAGATAAAAAATATCTGGTGCGGTGCGCGCAGCACACAACTTTCCCTTACCGTCCTATAATAATTATCTTTTTAATATAATTTAAAAAAGTTCACATAAGCAATGCTTGAAATAAACTCAGCAGCAATCACGTCTTCACATCTTCTCCCACTTCAGTACAATAAAACAGTTTTTTAAACAATTTTAGTACAACAATTCTATACACTTCTATATATATATATATATATATATATATATATATATATATATATATATATATATATATATATATATATATATATATATATATATGTATAAATTGAATATATATTGATTTTCTCTATACGATGGTCTTTGACAGAGACGTTGGGGTTCTTTTAGAATTATTAGTCTTTTCAAGTGTTGGGCCGGCCATGTCGCCAGAATGAGGGATGCCCAGATTCCCAAGAAGTTATTGAAGAGGAAGATGGACTACTCCAGAGGTTGAGGCAGAACAAGACTCAGATGGGAGGACACTTGCTAAGGACGCTTTGACTCTACTGAATGTACTAAACTGAAAACAGCCACTCAAGATCTCGATCAGTATATCTTCAGGGGGTCGCCACCTGGCGAAGGCTCATTGAGGAGGCCTAGGACCGCACTGGTTTGTAGCGCCACGGAAGAAGAAGAAGTCTTTTCAAGACATCAATTTGTATTGTAGTTGGTATCACAATTTGAAATTATTTATCACTAAATTAATTATTTTTATGAATATGTCTAATTATTTCCTTTTTTTATGAGGAGATATAGCGTGTATTTCCTGATAAAGCGAGTAGTATGTCCTAATAAATAATATATTTTTTTTTTTATATATTCTGCAAATTCGCAACCCCTTTCTTTATTCATTAAGAAACATATTAGTGAATTAAGTAAATATTTTAAGTAAGGAAACATAGTATGTTCCTCGTAAACATATTAGATATTAAATTTTATTTATGAACTATTTTTTAAATTATGAATGATAAGATGGCCCTAGTGGTCAAAAAATGTATCTCAAATAATATAAGCAGTTTATTACAACAGATTCATATTTTGACTGCCATCCGAACCATATTATCCTTATTAATAATTTATATGGTCAACCAATAATTATTCAATATATTTTTAATTATTTGATAAGGTAATGAAACTTATTAGTTTTTTTTTAGTGACACATAAAACAAAAAAAGTGACATTTAACACTTTTTAGTCATTTTTTAGTTTAATAATCAATATTTTGCACCGAAGACTAGTAGTAGTATTGCTGTAACTTCACGTTTAGATCATTTATTATTAATATTCTTATTATTTTAACTGTTTCTACTCTATGTTCAGTCCGTATTTAGAAGTTATAATAAGATTATCACGGTGTTATTTTTTGAAAAGCTTTACCTGTTTTTTTAATACCTCTTAATATTTCTATGTTGATAGATCATATTTATTGTGATGATGACTCATGGCAAATTCTTCTAGTGAGTGTGGTGGATCTTCAGAAAAATCTCTAAATGCTTTTTCATAGCTTCATAACTTCTGATGAAGATGGATGCAATGGCTACAAAATTGTTTTTTCGAACTCATATAATCCATTTCATTAACCAAGTCTCAAATAACGATTTGTTGGTTGTTAGTCCAAATTTCATTCTGTAACATACATAAATGATGGCAAAATCTTCGTTTTCAATATAAGGTGTATAATGCAAAACATATGGGAAAATACTGCTCCTGCATTGCTGGTAAATCAAAATTGAGTATCGGTTATTATTTCGTAATTTTTCTGTCAATGGCTTTGGCATTATTTTTGACAAATTTTCTGTCACGCTTAATTTTTTTCTTTAACAGATCAATTCAGCAGCGAACAAGTTCCTCGTTTTGAGCAGCTGAAAAAAAATTTGGATCCCATGTTGCATTCACCTTGCTCATATGCAAATGTTCTTTAATAATCCTCAGAAAACTTGTTTTTGAAAGCCCCAATCTTGTTGCCATTTTGTTGGTCTTCAACCTCCGATCAGACAGCAATTTAGATTCCACAAGTTGGATTGTTTCAGAAGTGACAGCTTCCAATAGGCGACCAGAAGACGGGTCTTATAGACTTATAGACTTCCTCTTCCAAACTGAAAGAATTTTGCCCATTCTTTAACAATGGAATATGAGGAAGACGACTCAACATACACACCATCCAAGCACTCTTTAATCTGCGCAGGCGTAAGGCCCTCTTTACACAAGAATTTAATGACAGGACTGAGGAAGTGCGGCTGATAGGTATGGACAGTGCAGGCACAGACATAAACGGCGGACAAGTTTCAGCCTGCTTGAAGTAGGGGAATGAGGACTGGCCGGAAATTTATGGACCTTACTACGTACTTAATCAACCAAACTTCAAAAGAGTCAGTAAGATATATAATCTATCTAATAACTTTGTATTAATCATTAGAGACTACATCGGAACCATCTCATCCTGCGCTTTCTTTCATCGATCGTTTTAAGAAGTATTAATAGGTTATCTACCAAAAGTTAACACTTCAAGATATCATTAACGAGCAGGCTGTGGTTCTTCAACACTAAAACCAGAGTTTCTATTGAAATGCCACATACGTACATGAATCAATGAATAAACATGCTAATCATATGTCTGCAGAATGCGTATATTTCACCGATTCACTCAAGAATAAAGCAAACTGCACAACAACGTATGAAAGAACTAGATGAAGACGCTCTTGATCATTTACCTGCAACAAACTATCTTGTGTTTTAATTGATAGTAATCATATAAAAAATATTATTTATAATGATTCGAGCCCATTGATCGAAAAGATGTACATCCGTGATAGGAAAAAAAAAACAATTTAACGAGTCGTAACGAACCAATATCATGCTAAACGATATAACAAATAGGGTATGCATCATTTTAATCAATAAAAAGTGTTCGGTCGCGAACGTAAACTAGTGACACCATTCGATCGTATGTCTCTCTAAAGACTGGTATCCGGCGGGAGACCAGCTCCTTTAAAAATACACTATACAAGACGGCGACTAAGTATCCTAATGTAATTAGGCCTATAATAAACTGAAATGCTTGGTTGTCCGCGTAATTGCCCGACTGCCCTCTTGAGCTGAAAAATTCACTGGACCCTGGTCCCTTGAGTTTCGAACTCTCCAATTATGGGAATTGATTCAATAATCAAACAAATAAATGTAAATTATATTTACAGAAAAGGATCAAAATGGTAAAACGTTTTATTGACAGATCGAATTATAACAAAATTAATTGAATTTGAAAATAAACGAGCAATTGGTTGCAGTGCTCGGAGACCAGACAGGCGATATTACTTTCCAGTACCGGGTTTCTTCCATCGTTTTGCGTCTTCCCGGCACTGGTCCCTTTCTTCTTCTGCCTCGAAGTTTGTAATGGGCAGAGTAATGATTTTTTTGAACCGCGGGAAGATTTTCTCATTCACCAATCGAGGAGATTCTTCCTCAGTGGACGTGAATTCCAGTGGTTCTCATAATCGTCGCCCTTAACTCCTCAAATGCAGTACAGGTCATGACCATTTGCTCAACAGTTCCCGGATCTCTATAAGTGGGAAATTGGGGATCTATATCCTGACCTAGGCTATTTGCCTCGGCTTGAAAACCCCCACGTCCCGTATGGAATTGCGAAACCAAATAGTCCGGACGACATCGGTTAACAATCCAAAACAAAACACGCCGAACTAGTTAAAGAAGTACAATCAAGAGTTTTGCAGTTGACATACTCTTCGATTTTTTTTTTGGCATTCTCAGTTGATTTTTCCCAACCTATAATTAATTCACCTATTTACAATGGCCAATTTGAACAATAGCCATGCTCGATGCTCTTGTGCATTAAGATCTACATTTGTTGCGATCCTCTAGTATAGGCGAAGCTAGAGCAATAATTGCTAACTTCGAATTAACCGCAGAAAATTATATTCTCCTACTAAGCTTTGCCAAACCGGTATCAAAACTACCTGCGGCT
Source organism: Rhaphigaster nebulosa (assembly GCA_948150685.1). Lineage (NCBI taxonomy): Eukaryota > Metazoa > Arthropoda > Insecta > Hemiptera > Pentatomidae > Rhaphigaster > Rhaphigaster nebulosa. Next base: position 135,679,099 of record OX411306.1, on the reverse strand, counting down.
ATATCGACTATATATTTTTATCTTTGACTATATCGACAAAATTTCATTTCCTATAAGCCAATGATCGAACTCAACATCAAAAAAGCTAAAATAAATCGCAGGTTAGCGCGTGATCCTAAAATCGATGTATATGTATAACCGATTGCAGGATCGCGCCGTTACATATATCCAAAATGTCAACATTAATCTGTAGATCTACTTGTACTTACCGAAAGTAGAAATAATAATTAAAAAAAAACATAAACCATTTTTGAGAAAAAGGAAAGTTATTGATACAAACAATTATTATTATCCGCGCTACTCCAGTTTGCTAGTATTAAGCTAGAGATCACTTCATAGCCTTCTTCGTGTAAATCTCAATTCAATTTGCTCAATCCAAATCACTAGTTCTTTGGTCATCATCTAAATCACCATCTAGATCATTAAGGCCTGCGTGACCTTCATGCTTACCCCTTTCGATGGTCATCATCGCCGTTCTATTTTTTCTACCTCTAATCTCTCGCCATCGTCTATACCGTATGCTCCCCTCATACTGTCACATTGAGGACCACTCCATCAATGGGGATTTCAAATTCCTGACTGCCCAACAACGTCGCTCATATTTAGAGAATACCAATCTTTGACGCAATTGCATGTCATCGTATCATCGCACTGACAAATATGAGTCCAATCAATCTTATCATACGTGTGGCAAGCGACATCACACCGTCTTACATCCCCGATCTGATTCACCCTGCTAGTTAGGAGCTACCATCCCAATCTTCATCACCTTCATCCAACATGCCCTCTTCAAAGCCAGTTACATTCTTCTTCACGCTTATCTTCTGTTGCACCGTCGGATTTACCTCAAGAACAACTTCATCGCCCTCACTGATCATCTCCATCTACAGAGGAGAGGTTGGATTGACTCTTACAGAATCTGCCATCTCATCATCTGCTCTCATCTTCTCGTCTGTTCTCATCTAGTTCGTCTCCTCTTGCTTCTTCTCAAATCAGAGCAAAGATATCGATCATTTAATGCCTTTTGATTGTGTCGCCATTCGTCATCTGATTCCACACAATCTGATTCCTCATCAACACTAATGCTCTCATTTGAAACTATCCTCAGTCGGGTTTCGTCTTCTTATTGAATTCTACAAATTGTATCCAAGGATTCGTCATGTTCCGGCTCAGGCTTAATTACCTGATGAGAAATTCAATAACTCTTCATATTTCATTAAATGTTATATTAAATTTCATTTAATGTTTAAATTAATCAGAGTTTAAATTAACGTTTTCCATTTAACTCCCAACGCCCGTTGAAATCTCGTTTAGGGTTCTGGTTCTCTGCTGAATTGCATGCGGCGGAAAACTGCTTACTTCACCTTGTCCAAACTCAGTATTTCTCGGAAGAAATTGTTGAACTCCAGAAACCTGCTTAGCGTCATTGTCTGATCATGAACTGATCCGTGTCGGCGGTCGCCTGCCTGCATTATTACTGCCATATTTGCATTGACACCCTTTTTTCTTCCCTAACAATACTCATTTCGATCTCTGGTGATAGACGAAGTTCATCTTTGCCCTCTTCACGCCGGAGCTTTCACTCACCTATCAGTCATAAATATTGGACGTGTTGCGCAATCATTTCGGTAAATTCAACAGGTGCTTCCCCTACAAATCTCACCCAATCATCCAACCTATATTCGGTGTACTTTCGTCAAGCTGAAGCAATAGGTCGCATCCCGTTCGTCTGTTTATTTTCTTCTGCTAAACTGTTTATTTTCTTTTATTCTTTTCTTAATGAAGCGCCCACCATTATGTTTAGTCCCGAACTTAAACGGACGATTTTTTTTCGATCATATGTCTCTGTTATCTTATTATTGTCCTCATTTAAATTCAAATTCGTGGTTTTATTCTTCAATTCACAAATATCATTTATTTACAAATGTGAAAATGTTTTCGTCTGTTCTTATCATCAGTTTGTTTGTTACAAAAATTAGTCGCCTAAAGAGAATTCCTTCAACTTTATTCTTTCTCACTCTTCTCTCTTTCTTCTCTCCTTCCTTCTTGGAGTTTACTATATCTTTATTTCCATTCCGAACATTCAATAATTTAACGACCGTATTCATCTAAAGGTGAGCGTTAGTTGTAACAATTACCTTCCAATTATTTATTTAACACTTTTTTCCTTTCATCTTGGTGTTATTTCCCTTCTGTAAATAACAAAAGGACTAATAAATCTTAGAGACACCCTAATTATGAGCAACTCAACAAAATAATTTCGTTAGAAACTTTGACAAACGGAATTCCCATTTATTTAAAACAGATTCTAATAACAATGTACGATCAGGTCCATTGTAAGATGTAAAACCCGGTGCATCACATAAATCAATATAAGATTGTTAAATTAAAACAAAAAAATTATAGGTAAAAGAATAAAAATGAAAGATTAAACATTGCAGCGTTTTTTTAGACAGGTCAATCCTTTAGCTTATTAGCTTCATTTAAAGATAAAATTAGTAACGATTGAAAGAAAAAATTATAGCTATACGAAGAACCCGAAGGATTAAAAATTTAGAATTCAATGTAGACTCCAATTAATGAAATGGAAACCAAAGCATAATATTAATGCTGTAATGTGTAAAACAGTATATCTAAAACTTATGAACTGTTTATAATATTTAATGTATTTTCATATAGTGAAGTATATGATATTTTATTGAGAATTAAAACAATGAAAACATTAAAGTTGAGAATGATTATAAAGTGTATTGGGTGAAATAAATGAACTGAATGTGATAAAAAATGAAAAAGAACTGAATAAAACCCAACTGGATAAGAAAAGTAAATTCACTACGATATACCCAAAGATGATCAAACCGTAAGATAAAAAATATTTCGTGAATATGCATACTGTTAAAATGAAATTATTGAGCATACGACTTTTAGGTAGAATTTAAGTTGGTTGAGATACCAACCGAAACTGCAATGGCATCGAGGCGTTGACAAAGGAACCGAGTTCTATGGAGATCTTAGGTTTCAAATTCATGCATTCCATCAAATCAAAATGGATCCAGTGGACAAAACGAATGTGAATTTTTGATTATGCCTTTCGAACCTATAGGTAAATGACGATATTGCCTTGATTGCGAGAGTATGATTGACCGTAGAAAATGTACGTCTGACGGTTGTACTACACTCAGCCCTGATGATGGCCTAAAACTTAGGCCGAAACGTAGGCACACATCATAATATGTTTTTCCTTATTTGTGTTTTTATTTATTGTCCGCAACCCCAACTAAGATTCTCCTACGTATCATATTTTTCATCTATGATCGCCTAGCCTCTTTTTCAAAATTATTTTTACTTTCTCTTACCTATAAACGAAGTATGTAGTAAGGGGAAATATTGCGATCGTGAAAATTTTCGAATTCGAGTTTTCGACGGAAATACACGTTTTAAGGTCCCCTGAGTCCAAATGACCACGTCTCGCAAAATGGTCTGTGTGTATGTGATTAGCCTAGCTCAAAAACGAAAAGTTGTACGATACTGAAATTACGTATTTAAGTTTGGCACATGCATGTGATGTTACAGCAACATTTTCGTCAAAATCGACTAACCTGAAGTGCCACTTTATATAATCGATTATAAACTTTTTTACAATTTTCTCGAAAACGGCTCTATTATTAAAACTATTAAAAAGTTATGATGAAAATTATATTTTATTTGCGCATAACTTTAAAAGCATGCATTTTATACTAATTTATGTATACACTTGTATGAAAGGTAAATAAATAATCTAAAAAAAAAAAAAATAATCATCAAAATCGGACCTTACAATTGTTTACAGTTTTCTCGAAGATGGTTCTAACGATTTTGATAAAACTTGCCTAATGTCTTCTCCTTACAGCCCTTTAACTTTTCATGTATGAAGTGTATCAAAGAGAAAATGGAGGGAAAAAAGTTATGATGAAAAGAATACTTTATTTGCGCATAACTTAAAAAGTATGCATTTTATGGTAAAATATATATGAATTGTATGAAAGATTGTATGAAAAAATTATCTTAAAAACAATAAAAGAATCATAAAAATCGGAACAGTATTAGCAGATAAAGCGCATCGGACTAGCCGGATGTAGCTATTACATCAGGGATTTTACAATTTTCTCGTAAACGTCTCCAACGATTTTGATCAAACTTGCCTAATGTCTTCTCCTTAAAGGCCTTTAACTTTTCATTTATGTAGTATATCACCGAGGAAATGCAGCGAAAAAAGTTATGATGAAAAGACCGCACCAGATATTTTTTATCTATCTAGGTTGATAAAAGTGCGTCAAATTTTGACAGTATGAGCAAAAATTGAAGCAATGGAACTAAAACAAAAAAATTAAGGATGGTTGAAAAGTTATTAAAAACAATCCCAAAGTCATTGACAGAAATAATTTCCTTCTAAATGTTAACCTACTACTACTAATCTTCTGTGCAAAATATTGGTTATCAACTAAAACTCTGTCTTAAATCAACATTTATTGTTTTATTTGTAACTAAATCTAAATAAGAAGTTTCATCACCGTATCAAATAATTAAAAATATATTGAATAATTTTTTTTGGACCGTAAAAATTATTATGAACGATAAGATGGCCGGCTTGGAGTCAAAAAATGGATCTCTAATAGTATAAACTATTTTTTGCAAACTAACGTTTTGATCCACATTACTGTTATCTTTCATATGACCTGCAAAGAAGACCTGCAATTTGGGTAGAATTGCAGACAGTGTTACTATCGTTCAAAGAGTTTCCCTCCCGGGCCATCATATTTTTTTTTATAATTATTTTTTATTGAGTAATATTACATTCTGTCTCAATAAAGGACAATGGTAATAATGATTGAAGAGATCATTTATACAAGTATCCTTAATAATTAAAAAAATATATATATATGTATATAGATAAAATATAACATGTGGTACATATAATTAATTCATGCATTGTTACTTAATATATATATAATATTTACTTAGCTAACTAATAGGTTTGTTAATCATAACGGATAAAGAAATGGGGAAGCAAATTGCAGAATATAATTTTTTATTTTCTTATTTATTTGAAAATATATCAATCTTAATTGTATTATAAAACAATATTGGCTAGATACACAATCTGTTCAAAAAATGATATAGAAAAAAAATGAAATAAGTAGACTTGTTTATAAAAATCATTAAATTAGTGATAAATAATTTTAAATTGTGATATCATCCATGATAGAAATTGATATCTTGAGAAGACTAAATAATCCTAAAAGAACCCCAATGTCTCGGTCAAAGACCCAGAAAGTCCTATAGAGAAAATAAATATCTGTCCAATTTATAAATATTTAATCTAAATATATATTTTAATAAGAATAAATTGTATTGCATGCAAATGAACACGTTCAAAATTTTACCCTAGTCGAAGTCCAAATGGAGATATCTCTTCAATTTGTCCGCTATGGGAAAACCTTTGATCCGACTGGGCAACTGAAAAGACTTATTCAGATATCTTCAGATGCCCTTCCGCGACAACTGCTTTAAGGTCTGCTCCTTCCGGCTTAAGACCTTCGGGTGCTTCCTTTTGAAAATCTCCTTGCAGAAAACCTCCGTTGTATAGTTTTCAGTGGAAATCCAGCGTATCATCTCGAACAGTGAAGTACGCTGATGTTGGCTCCTGAGGAAGAAAAATGATTCATTACTTGGTGAGAAAAAAAAAAAACAGGTAATTTTTTAACGGAATGAGTAAAGTTCATGGGATTAATATATTCACCGAGGCATCGTCCAAGCCCCATGTTCCAATAACAACATGAACATCTTGTGGCATTGGGCACATGCATTCATAAACCACCGGTTGTCCGTGGTACTCTTTCTGCAGGTGAGGTTGATCTGATCATACTCTTCGCCATGTTGTTATAGTGCAGGAAATACCTTAAAGCTCCCAAATCTTCATACAGACTGCTGAAAAGAGATTGGGCTTGAGCCGCCAGGAAGCAAATTTCTGGTTCATACCTGGGAACGATAAAATTGGTTTCAAATATATGTAAATTAGTTGTTACTGTACAATAACTTATTGTTTAGCTAACTGATTGTTTAGCTTACCCATCAGGAGATTCTTGAAGTTTTTGTCACACCTGAAGATCTCCGATAACAGGCGAACAACTTCTGCAACTTACTACAGAAGGCAACCTTCGCCGCCAAGTACAGCAGCATGTGGATCATCCAAACAATGGCCATCCAAATAGGGATCATCCAATTAGAGGCACTTCCAAAGCTTAAATTACGTACTGTGAGTCTCCACAATCCGTATAATTATTCGTTCGCAGGATCTGTGGATCACTTCCTCCTACCCTGCCAATTTCTTAATATACCGGCACAAGTGATCTGACATCTGTTGTGTAGTATATCTGAAAAGAAAAACATATAACAATCATACTTTAGTTAATGGATAATTAGCATCAAGATCATTCTAAAAGACTGCAGTAATGACAAAGGAGTGCTAAAATTTAACAAATATTGTAATTTAAAATAAGTTTTAATTGGAATTTAACATTGTGAAATGAGGAATAATTATAGATCCGTGTATGTAAATCAATTTAAGGTAAATTAAATTAAATTATATTGTTTTATAATTTAATTGTCATGTTATAACAACAATTTTTTTTAAAAGCAATTGTTTATAATGTAATATAAAAATATTGATTTTAGTTATGAAGATGGGGATCAATGTCTCAAAACGTTAATGTATTAAATTTGGAAATATAAGTTACCATTCTGAAAGTAAAGTTGCCAAAATTTACCTCTATTAGAACAACTTCTTACAAAATTTGAAAAATATCAAACCTTACAGTTAGCTCTTAAAGATAGTGACAAGAATAAATTTTTTAAAAGAAACATGTATTGTGAAAATATTGTACTTACTTCTGAAAACAGTTGGGGTGATTTTGAGCATAAACAAATTGAGTGAAACGCAACTCCATTTCATCGGTTACCTTCTCGTACATAGCTGTCTTCTGCATACTGGTTGTTGGAAGTATTGGCTGAACGAGAGTGAATATAACTTACATCTGATTAGTTTAAAAAAAAATAGTCTCTTGGAAAATAAATGTAACCGGAAATAAGCTTAATAAACAAATATGGTAATAAATAACCGGTATATTAATTTTTTAAAGTGAAGCTTACCACTTGTTTATGTTTGAAAAAAAATATACAACTGATTGAAGAAAAATAAAATATCTTTTGGCAAAAAACATTAAAGGAATAAAATAAAATAACAATTACCTATTTTGCAACAGCAAAGGTGTCTCTTTGGATTCTTGAGCTTGAATCCAAACGAGAATCCTGGAATCGGATTGACTGATATCACCATTCATTATAGTACCCCCACCACAAAATTTACAACTATCATATCGGGACAGGTCCTGACATTTTAAAACCTATTAAAACATGCTCAAACCTTTTTTTTTTTAATTAAATTTATTAATTAAAATTTGCAGTAACGAATTTTGAAATAATTTGATTCTACAAAATTAATTAAATAAGTAGTTTAAATTATAAATATTTTGTTTCTGAACTCTTTTTAAAAAATTGTTTTTGAAATTTTTTTTATCTTGTGTAAAATTAATCCTTATACTATCGTAATTATTTTCATTTTTTTGACATAGAAATATATAATCTTATATAAATGACCAATAAAATCATCATTTAACATCAATGTGAAATAGAACAATAGTTGTATGTCTTCCAAAATGCCGCTAGCGCCCGTTAACGCGATAAGAGCCTTAGCGCCCTGCGGAGGATTAAACGTGGTCGCCTTAGAAATATAATAATAGGGATAGTTCAAACAGGCGTAATCCATTTTATTGAAGAGGACGACATCCCAAGATGTTACCCCAGGAAATAAGACTGTATAATTAAACAGCATTAGAAAAAACGAATGCTTCTTGCTGATGGTACCGAGTTGCACAAAAAGTTTTTGAAAATGGTTTTTGTAAGATAAGCTCTATAAGTCTTTCTACCTCCTCAAGTCATTTTGGGAAATACACCCAAAGGCTTTGAAGAGAGATGCCTGTCAGACCCATGAAAGCTTCCATTATTTATGGAAGCCAAATTTTAAAGCCAACAACGTTTATTCCAGGGAAGGAGTTTGTTCGAAAAATTTCTATTCAAGAAATGAACCTGCTGCTGAGTAATGGGTATAATATATTTACGTTTTAATAGACATAATCATAATATAATAATCATAAGGCAATGTTTTCAAAATTTCAGAACTGAAATTGGCCTTTTCCAGGAGAATGACCCATGCAGGTGAAAGAACCATTTAAGGAGGTTGCGGCGGAAGTGCTTGGATATAAGTAAAGAAAACGAAGAAACGAATACTTTGATGGAGAATGTACTCAGGCAATAGTTGAGAGGAACGAAGCGAGATCCAAATTTTTGAAGAGGACAACAAGAGCGACAAAGGAAAGTTATATGGTAAAAAGAAAAATAATCAAAGAAATATTTCGAAAGAAAAAGAGAGAATGGGAGATAAAAATGATAAACTATATATAAGAGCAGTATGCAGCGAAAGAGTCCAGGAAATTTTGCAAAGGAATAAAAATACAATGATCGGTTTTAAACCGCACCTGGATTATTGTAATGATAAACAGGGAAAATTACTAGGATCAAGAAAAGAGATTTTAAATAGATGGACGGAATATTTTTCCAAAATATTAAATCCAGATGTTACAGAACCGAATGATGAAGAGGGAGTACAAATAAGTGAAGGAGAAATTTGCGAGGAAGAAGATTTACCGCCGGAGGAGGAAAAGGAGGAAATAGAAGAAATAATAATGGCGTTGAAGAATAATAAATCTCCGGGGGTGGATGAGATAACAGCTGAGCTACTGAAAATGGAGGAGAAGAGCTAATAAAACAGCTGTATGACCTCATATATGACACCTGGGTACAGAAAACTATTCCGGAAGAATGGAACAAGGTAGTTTTGTGCTATATTTTTAAAAAGGGGGATTAAATTGTGGTAACTATAGAGGAATAGCGCTGCTGCCAACTGTCTATAAAGTCCTCTCAATTGTTTTAAGTAACTTCATGGGGAGAAAGAATTTGTGGAGAATACTATACTAATGTGGTTTTAGGAAAAATAGATCCACAGTAGATCACATCTTTTCTGTCAGATAAATGTTGGGAAAAACATACATAATCTGCACCATGTCTTCATAGATTTTAAGCAGGCGTATGACTCTGTAGACAGAAAGGAGTTAAGGAAAACATCGGGAAGTCTTGGAATTCCCGAACATTTGGTGATGATGATGACACAAAGAGCTACGAAATGTAAAATCAAGGTACAAAATGCACTCTCAAACAGCTTTGATGTAAGGCAGAGAGACCAGATATCCCCAGTCCTATTTAATCTAGCGCTGGAGCGGGACGTTAGAGCAATAAGGACCAATCCTGGAGGGACGATTATGCAAGACATTTGTCTTGCGTATGCCGATGATATTCTTATCAGCGCCCGCGCATTACCGGCTCTGACAGGATCGATTGAAGAATTCGAAAGGACAGCAATGCAACTAGATATGAGGGTAAACGAAAGAAAAAGTATATATATGAAATCCTCAAGGAAAAATGTAGCAACATATGCATCAGTACTGATTTGTCCTCATCATTTTCCAATGGCTAATGAATTCAAATATATTGGAGTGGTAATGACAGACCAAAACAAAATGCAGGCCAAAATAAAAGCTAGAATTACAGCAGGCAACAAGTGTTTTTGTGCATTAGCAAAAACACTAAAATCAAAGGAACTGTCATAACTTATAGTTTATAAAACTATTTTAAGATCAGTGGTTACCTACGGATGTGAAATATGGGTTTTGACGAAGGAAAATGAGAAGTTGCTGACAATCTGGGAAAGGAAGGTCGTGAGAAAAATATACAAGTACATTCCGTACCACTCATCTGTGCATGTCAAAATATGTTGCTACTCCAATCCTACAAAATTCATTGGCTATAGTTTTGTTTAAATTTTTAATGTTTTTTCATTTAATTTTGCCTCATAGGAAGAAAAAAAATAAAGGTAACGTAGTAACCGTCGAACATGATCGTTATCATCTAAACAATGCTTCGACATGATATATCGTACTTCCAACCATCAGGCTCCTTGTGGACTGCTCAGAACGCAGCAGTATGGATTGCGTCACACCTGGACTGCTGGGCAGTGCAAACGAAATATGCTCCGTTCTATTTCCTTACGCAGTAGTCAACTGCCAGCGATCTTTGCCAGTTGCAACGGTAAAGCGCCAGGAAAAGAAACTTTAGGAAAAGGTTGTCTTAGATAGCTAGATAGGTAGCTTACATTCAAACCAAGAGAACTAATAATGTAAATACCGAATGGTTCGGATTAAGAAAAATTCTGTATATATCTCAATGAAGCCAATACATATAAGGAATGGATTAGTAAAACAATTTAATTATTAATTCATCATTTTTACTTCCTTGTACGAAGTAAATCGCGAAAATTTTCGGTTTTCAGATTTCAACGGAAATATCCATTTTGACCATCCCTGAATCCATTTTGACTAGTTTCGTCGTGGCGGCTGTACGTACGTACGTTCGTTCGTATTTCGCATAACTCAAAAACGGTTAGCCGTAGAAAGTTGAAGTGTTGTATTTAGGATTTTTGTAAAATCTAGTTGTGAACCTCTCTTTTTGGTCACTGCTTGATCACCGGAAGTGGTACTTTACTTGAAGGTCATAATTGATTTCCATCACAAATTATATTAAAATACTATGCAAAACTTCTCAAATTTGGTATTTATAACTTGTATATTGATTTAAATAACATGCGAGATTTTGGTCTAAATTGGAAAACCGGAAGTGGTACTTTACTTGAAGGTCATATTAGACTTTCAATAGAAAATTTTTTTAACCTCCCTTTTTTGTAATTTTTGTAATTTGAGGATGTTTTATGTTTCAAGATACGTAGAAACCAAATATCATAATAAAAAAAAATCCGTCCGCAAATTTGTTTGGTGCTTTTATTGTATTTAAACGAAAGGTAATGAAATTCCCTACAAAACGAAATAAAAATCATTTAAATCGGACCATTATTAGCTGAGATATTGCGTAAGGAACTTCTGAGACTGATTCTTCTGGCGGCTAGTCATCCTGCTTCCTGACTTATTTACTGGGCTTCAGACTTCCTCGTATCTCTCTGTTTTATTCTTCCTTGAATTATTTCTTTACTTCCTTTAGCTTCTTAGTCGGAAACTATTAACCAAATTCAGTATCACTTTTTGAGCCACGGATTTATAATTTAATAGGCGTACAAGGAAATCATGTGTTGGCCACATCAGATATTTATCAGAAAAGTCTGGTATTTTTTTATGAAAATCTTTTGTTATGTTATTATATTTTATTTTGATATTTACAAAATTAATACATTGATATTTATAAATAAACCTCGACAGATGAACTTTTTTCATTTTGAATTAAAGGAATTACTGTAAATAAGCATCTTTCTATCTATTCAGTGGTTTCACGGTATAAATTAATAATAATGTTAAAATAGACATATTTTAATTGTAGAACAGATGTTGGATACCCAATATTAGATGGATGGGAAGGTTATATTTTTCTATTGTGATTTATTTATATATTTATATATTAGTTATATTGTGAATTGTTGAATATTGTGAACCAGTCATTTCAAAAATTGTTTTAGTTTTTTTTTTTATGTAATTAGTTTGACTGTATCATGAATCCATAGGGGTAAGTTTTTTCCTAGCCATTTGTGAATTTCAAAATCATTAGTTTAAGTATTTTTTTTAATATTGACGTCCAAATAGGTTTACTATAAAAATATTAATAATTTATCTCCAAATTATCTTTCATAATGTCCATATATTTGTACCTGTCCATTATTCTGTCAAAAAGGCAATTTTCCAAGGCCAATGGTTTAAAAACAATCCCACACCACCACTGAGACTCCCCCTTGTTTAACTGTATCAACTGGTTATTTGGTTGTTTTGGGTTGAACTCTTGATTGTTCTTTGACTACACCGTTTTTCAGCTGTCCGAAGATTTAATGTTGAATTTTGATTTGTCAGAGAAAAAAAAAGACTCGATAGCAGTGTTTGAGGCAATTTTTCAATCTCTTTTTAGGTGAAGTGATTAGTTTTATTTTTTTATTTATTTTTTTTAGTTTTAGTTAATAGATATCTTTCTTGCAACTCTCTCGTTAAGCTGTGTATTCTAATAACTCTTCTCACTAAAAGGTTTCTAATCTCAGGCGCACTAATCATTGTATTTTTATGAATTTTTCTGACTATCACCCTTTTCATCCGATCATTTAGGATTGTACTGTTTAATGATATGGAGTACTGTTGAATTCAATATTCACGCATAAATACGATGCGCAATCTCCGTTCCGATTTAATAACAAGGCAGGATCTATCGGAGCCTGTATCAATGTTAAAAACGACTATTTTTGTTATAAGGACCTCTCGAAGGACCTCTATCATCTCTGCTCCTCACGACATTCCTAATAGGCTTTCTGGGCCTAATAGCTTCAACGGGTATGAACTCGGAGATTGTTAAAAACATTCTTAGCGGTTGTATTCCTTCGGTTTCTCGGGTGATTGAAAGACCTAGACTAAATAGAAAAGGTTATATATATAATCAAATGAAAATGAAAAGAAAATCAGAAGTTAATCCTCCCTGATATTGTGTACAGAGCTTATAGGATTTACAACTTAAAAGCTGTTTATAAAAATTCACATACATAATAGCAATAATATTTTGTGAACTTATTTTATCTAATTATTAATATTAATTCTCAATTAGAAATATAAACATATTAGAATTTTAAATTTATTTTCATTTCTAATTTTCGGAATGCATGAATATTGTGTGTACAGCGGTTGAGTGTTCCAGGTGACGGACAGACCTACTTCAGGGACCTAGTGATCCTACCCATGCGAGCTCTTGTTTTTTTCCCTCTGCCTTTTGTATGGAGGAATCATACCCTTAATCTGATTATCCCTTATAAAAAACTATATCCTAACCATACTCTTATATCGCACCTTTTCTCCTGGGAACCCCTCAGGAAGCCAGTTGTCTCGAGATTACAAGGCTCCTGGCACTGGCCTAATCACTCGTCCAAAGTAGTAATGATTCAAAGAAAAATACGCAGTCTCGTAATTGGACAGTCTACAAGGAACGACAATGGATAGGGACAGCAGATATAAGAATTGGAAAATGGAATATCGCGTGGGCACGAAATTGAAATACAGACTTTTTTGCAGGGACTGTTTAACCATCATATTGTTATATATAATTGTTCGGTTATACCATCTAAGGGCCCTGTAGGCGATTGGACCGGACGAGAGAAAACAGGAGCTCCGTGTCCAGAAAGTTTGGTATAAAACCGGTTTTATAGGTAGGGCGACAGGAAGGGTGAACGGATGGAATTTCCTCCTAGTATCAAGCATCCCAACCACCCTGCCAACTTCATCTCTGTGTACTTCTAATAGCCCCGCGAAATTAGAATTTTTTGTTGCTATAGCTTATGTAGTTCTGAATTTTGAGTGGAGGATCTGGCCATTACCAGGACTCCAATATTTCCAGAGGCTCTCGTGGCAACTGCCGCTTCAACCTACGAGGAGGATTATATGGTTTATTTATAGATTATTATAAATCTAGTTGTGAACCTCCCTTTTTGGTCACTGCTTAATCACCGGAAGTGGTACTTTACATGAAGGTCATAATTGATTTCCATCAAAAAGATATTAAAATATTATGCAAAACTTCTCCAATTTAGTATTTATACTTTATATATTGATTTAAGTAACATACTAGAATTTGGTCTAAATTTGAAAACCGGAAGAGGTACTATATTTGAAGGTCATATTAGACTTTCAATAGAAAATTTTTGTAACCCTCTCCCCCCTTCAAAATTTGAATATGTTTTACGTTTCAAGATACGTACAATCCAAATATCGAATAAATAAAAAAATCCAACCGAAAAATTTTTTTTTGTTTTTACTTCCTTGTATGAAGTAAAGGAAGTATTGTAATCGCGAAAAATTTCGGTTTTCAGATTTCAACGGAAATATCCATTTTGACCATCCCTGAATCCATTTTGACTAGTTTCGTCGTGGCGTCTGTACGTACGTACATTAAAATCGGACCATTATTAGCTGAGATATTGCGTAAGGAACTTCTGAGACTGATTCTTCTGGCGGCTAGTCATCCTGCTTCCTGACTTATTTATTGGGCTTCTGACTTCCTCGTATCTGTTTTATTCATCCTTGGATTATTTCTTTACTTCCTTTAGCTTCCTTAGTCGGAAACTAGTAACCAAATTCAGTATCTTTTTTTGAGCCACGGATTTATAATTTAATGGGCGTACAAGAAAGTCATGTGTTGTCCACATCAGATATTATTTTCAAGAGATTGGCGGTAAAAATGATATTAATATTAAATACAGAGATCATAACATTCTGTAATAAAGGTTACAAACGCGATTTTTTCCCCATTCAAATTAAACGTTTTTATTACTTTTTATTTTTAAGTGTTAAAAGTGAATGTAAAATACTTGTTTTCCTCTCCATTTGAGAGTCAGACAAGTCTGCAACAGAAGAATAAAATTAGCTTATGGGTTCTTCCGCTTGAAATGTCGAAACCGTCGATTATCTAGTGGCATTGACAGTTTTAATTTTGTCACGGGACACGAACTCTTGGGAACTTGTTACCTACTGAAAGAAAACGTCGATTAATAATGGAATGAGACCTCCAGAAACAAGAACTTGTGTGTCAATACGAGATAGATGCATGTCGCGCCGCCGAGAGTCGTTTTTATTGCAATCTTCGGAAATTAGTAACCAAATACGGGATCACTTTTTGAGTCACCGATTTACAGTTTGATAGGAGTACAAGGAAGTCATGTGTTGTCCACATCAGATATTTTAACATTAATATTAACATGTCTGGTGTAAATGAATTCTTTGAACACTATAACCACTGTCCTTGCTGAGACAGAATGTAATATTACTGAATAAAAATAGTTTTTTTTTTTTTTTTTTGTAAATATTAATATGTTCCTTCATCCATCGTTCTTCTTCCTGCCGAGTTTTGCAATACAACGCAATCGAGGCGGTATTAACTAATCCCTAAGAGACTCAATTACCTTGGTATTAATCCTTCAGATGGAGCCTGTTTGTTTATGTGGGTATTCATTTGTGCTTAGTTCTTAAGGCGTTCAATATCTATTTCCAATGTATAGTGTTCGAAAAAGCAATCTTCTATATTTTTTTTTAATGTAAACATTGTATGAATATTTTTTAGTCTATTATTGTAATTGCTATTAAAGTCAATATTTCTATTGTTAAATTTATAAGTATTTTGAATTCATACAGTCAATTTCCGTTTCATAATTGTGGATAAATCAATTCATGAACTACTTTTTTGCGTTTAAAAAAAAAGTACTACACCTATAGGCTTGGAAATATTTTTAATAGAATATATGGAGTCTTTTGGTTTCGAGTTTAGGAGTCTTTCAAAAAATGTAAAGAACTAATGAGCGTCTTACCTGTTGAGAGTCTGGATTTAACGAGACAATTACGCACTTACCTCTCAAATGCACTTACTCCATATCACCCTATAATAACAATGTGAAATTATAAGCGTTGATTGTTATTTTTGTTGTTTTTCCTCATATTTCATTAAAAACTACTGGTAAACGATGAAGGATACATTAAGCCCCCGAATGTTGCCAGTGTTGACATCTAAATTTGAAGAGCCAAATAGATCTCCTTGTGTAAGTGAAAGATTAATCATTTCACTTTTTATAAGAAGTTTGTAATAGAAAGCAACAGTGCTATTAAAAAAAAAAAAAGCTTGTAGTAGAAACTGCTTTTTTATTATCACACCATGTTATATAATGGTCACAACACAGCTAAGAAGTTTATTCTTCATTGAGTATGTAAGATGGTTCTCTTTAATTATCTGTATGCTTTATGAAGACTTTTTAAGGTGAAGCAAATTAAAATTAAGCGTAACCGCTACCTCATTGAATATGACCGTTATCCCAATGATAGTTTTAAATATATATTTTGTCTGTCATACTAGTCAAGCCTTATCATGCACATATTTTGTATATGATTGTACCAACTGGTTGCACTTCAGAGCAAAGGTGTGACCTAATTAATTAAAATATATGGATATCCCAAAAAATGAAATTAATTCGAAGCATTACTGGTTTTTAAATAAAAATATTTTATCCATTTAAATAATAATATTTTTAATTAGGGTAAACAAAAAATAAAAATAAAATAATACTGATAATTAGGAATTTCAATTGCGAATATTATTTATCTCAATATGTCATAATGTAGGGTGTACAAATTAGGGTGCCCGAACTCTGCTTTAACGGGGGCATACGTATAATACTTAAAAGTTACTGCTACATGCAAATATTCATACCTTGATATTAATTCTTTTTGTATGACAAAAGAGTTGCCTCAGTATTCTCGCCATTTTTTATCTTGTCCTTCTTGTACTTGGGATGTGGCTAAAAATTTAATTTAAAACCGTGTTTTACATTGTCTAAAGTGTTGTGCAGCTACATGCTGTGAATTTTGTCTCCGAATAGCATGTTTTAAGTTAGTTATTTGTATTTTATCACATGTTTTTTTAATATTTTTTTTTTAAATGTTAAATCGAAAACATATGGTCAGAAGTAATAGACAATGGATACTACAGCGCTACTCGCAATCAATTTTCCGAGTGGTGATCAATGATAACACCCTAAATAGTTGAAACTATTTTTATTAAATGCCGGCTGTTTCGGCCCACCATTGCAGGGTATGTGAGTTTGACACCTCGTCTTAAACTCAGATCATATAATACAGGTCATTTTCAAAATAGGTATATCAAATGGTTCTGTAATCGTCTGCCGCGTAAAAAAATAAACTTAATACTGTAAAAAAAAATACTGTAATTTCTTCTAGCACCATCCAAATAATTCTGTTTTCAATGTTTATTTTATTTTTTTAATTCACAAAATTGGAACTGTCTTCTCAGGAAAGTCACAGTGTTTATTTATGTGATCAATGTTTAATTACTATAGCTCGCCCACAGTTAGATGACATTAAAAAAAAATTAAGTTTCAACTTAGTCCTACATAAGTTCGCTCTGGGAAACTCATGCGGCACTAAGTTGAAACTAACTTTTAAGCGTTTTCTTTATCCTCGGATTTTATATACAAAATATAAAATCCGAGATTAAAGAAAACGTTTGTTTCAACTTAGTGTCATATGAGTTCGCCCTCGTAATCCTACCAAACTGTAGGCACAGACAATTAGGTAATATCAGGAATATCACCGATTTGCCGGCGTAATTCTGTATAAAGTTTGTAGATTTTATTTTTGAAAAACTTGTAGAAGAATGTAATATATGAAATATAGCTAAAAGCCTCCAAGATAAAAATGTGTTTCAATTTTTTTTTTTTACAAAACTTATTCTTTACTATCTTTTTTTATTCTTTTCTTTCCTTTAATTAAGTTTTTACCACCGACTAGTTTTGAAATATGGACCTATATCGTCTCCAAAGCTAGCATTATTTATAGAACGTTACAATAAATGTATACATTTTCTCCTCTTCCCCTCTTATCCAACCCACCCTTCCTTACACGATTCCTAATAGGCTTTCGGAACCAACTCGCTTCAACTGGTATGAATTTGGACGTTGTTAAAACAGTGACTTTTTGTAACCATATAATACAGACATTTATTTTACTAACCATATTCCAAATATATTTGAAATGTTACTATTCTTTAAATATAGCGAAAGCTTTTAATGAAAACGAAGCTTCAATCAGAGCAGTGTTTAAATTTGTAATAACACATTACTTATTGTCTCTTTTATAACATTTTATAACATGATTGTGATATTTTTACTTTCCAACCGTTAATGGGTAAGGAAAGTGCAGTAATCGGATCAAAATTTAAATGTGCAGTTTTCAGCAGATCTATGCGTTTCAGAGCTCTTGTCTCCAAAAAATACATTTTCAAAACTTAGCTAATATATTTTTTTTCAAATGACGCCAAGGCAACCTGGGTAATGCCTTGGAGCGTCCAACGTCGGAGAGGTCGAAAGAACTGAATTGAGAAAAAAATTAATTATTAAAGGTATTGAAAAATCTCAAAAATAAATAAACTCCACATTATTCTGAATAGAAAGAATCTTTAAGGGTAAATAAAAACGTAGAGGTAATAACGTTAATAGATTATTTGCGGTCTTTCCATTCGCAATCTTAATTTATACTGAATACCACGTACATCCCCTCTAGTTTCTTCGCATTTAAGTCTACCACTTCTTCTCTCTTCATTCACACAGCCCAACTGCCGGAGATAGGGAGATTGCCAATTTCAAGAGGTGTCCTTGATCGAATTTAATACTTTTGGTAATTAGGTCCTTCGAGAGGACACAGTAAAAACTTTATAACTCTGGATCCAGAGAGCTAAAAGAGGTTGTGTCGCTGTTAATTCATTTTACAGTAATTCATTAATAGTGTATTGTGATATTTAATATTTGTTGACGAGTATTCATGCAAGAATGAAGAAAAAATAAAAGTTTAATTATTTCATGCACTCTTGTCATAATTTCCACCCAATTCTATCCTAAGCATAGAAATAATCTTTTCTTTACAATGTATTAAGTGCATGTTGATTTGGGAAATGAGTTTTTTCAATGAATTATTTATATATTTAGCAAAAGTTTATATATTTAAATATTCTAAAAATATTTAAGGTAAAATTCATACAGAAATAATAACATACACAGTACATATGTTTGCGGGTGTATTATAAATTATAATATCTAAAACTTGACTATAAATTAGTCAAAGAACAATCAAAATATCATTTTTTTTTCTTACCACCTCTTTAACAGATAGAGATGTTAATCAAAATATCAAAGATTTTTTTTCTAATCCTCCGTTTATTTTAATTTTCTTTCGCATACATATATGAACAATAACGTACAATATACAAGATAGACAATTCCTTACATTACCCGAGGGTATACCAAGGATTAAAGCTATTTAAATGTCCGCTGCGTGCAGGGGTTTCACATTCAGGCATTGGCACCCACTAATTTGTAGAGAATGGGAAGGAACCATTCTGCTTGTTCATTAAAGATTGGCATGTAACTCCGATAGTTTATGTCATTAAAGAAACAACCATACCTCGCTAAAGTAGGAGAAAAGTATGAATTTTAAAATGAAACATTCATGAACTGAACTGGAGCTTCTAAAGACTGCCTAGATACCGAATACTAGAAATAAACCCTATATTATGTTAATTTATTATGTATTAATATTATATAATATTACAGTAAATATTCCTCTCTAAATATTTGAACTAGTTTTTTCTTTTACTGTTTTAAATTATTAGTTGTGAGTTATTAATGAATATAATTAAATCTTTTCTTTTGCTAAATTAAATAGAACGGGTGAGGTGGAAATAAATGTTTTTTTTAAACCATAGAGGCTTAAATAAAATTTACAGATACGAATTATATTGATGTAAATATATGTATTCATTTTTATTTTACCTACATGATAAATGTTTAAATAGACTTAACAGTCCATTTAGTAATCGTAATTCTATAAGAATTAAACTTTAAGTGGTTAGTAAAATTCCCTAAAAAAAACCTCTTCAAATTAATATACGTTATAGGTAGCAAATATGCTCGCCTTTCTTCGATATTTAAAAATGAATAGCCAAATGAGTAAAATAAATTTCGTTAATGTACAGCTTGAATTACAAATTTGATGACGTCGAAGATTGGGACGAGCATATAGTTAGTTTCATTGGACATAGAGAGAAAAACAAAAGTTGAAATTTGTAAATTTAATTGCAATAGTGAATTACTAATATCCTTTTCCCGTCTTGCCCAACAATTTTAACAATATTCCCGCGTTAATAATACTTTATTTCGGTTAATGAATAGAAAATCATATTTTTTTTTTATTAGAGCAAATTTGCCTATTTTTTTTTTCCTAAACCTAATAGAATCAAGAACTGATAGTGAATCATATGATAGCTGAAACAACATTTTTTTAAAGTATATAGAATTATAACGATGCTTCATAGAATTTTAAACAATTTGATTCCATTACGCAAATCGTCCCTAAATCTACTCAGTACTCTTTTTTAATAAAGACTTCAACTTCTATAACTTCTATAAAAATCAAATGGCGCCAGGTGCTGACGAACTGTCTGCATAATTACTAAAGTGCGGGGGAAATGAACTTGTCAAAATCGTTCAGAATATTATAATTTGAATCTGGACTGATGAAGTAATGCCAGAATCTTGGAAAAAATCTTCAATCTTTCCAATACACAAAAAGGGTGACCGGCTGGTATGCGGATATTATAGAGGCATTTCCTTACTCCTGTGCATATAAAGTGCTGTCCAGTATCCTCTTTCAGTGCTTACTCCCCTTTGCAGAAAAGATCTTGGGTCCGTACTTCGTGGCTCCATATAGTGTAGCTTTCACAAAGGACGATCCACAATTGACCAAATATTCTGCTTACGCATCATACTTGAGAAAGGACGCGAATATAAGCTTAAAACGTATCATCTGTTTGTGGATTTTAAAGAAGCTTACGACAGTGTCTACAGGGAACAACTGTACAAGGCAATGAGGGACCTTGAAATCCCTGAAAAACTAATAAGCTTTTCATTCTAATAAGACTGGTAAGACTCACGATGAGAGAAATGAGATACATGGTGCAGATTGGATGGGCAAGATCTGAGGAATTCAAATCTGGGAAAGGACTGAGGCAGGGGAATGCACTGGCATGCCTCCTATACTATCTAGCAATGGAGAAGGCCATTAGAAAATCTGGTATTCAAGTCGGTGTACTGTATTCAGCCGAACAGTACAAAATCTTACTTACGCTGATGATATTTATATCGCTGGACGCTCCTTTCAGGTTGTCTCTAATGAATTCTTTAAACTAGCAGAAGCAGCAAGAAAAATGGGGCTTAAAGTAAACGCAGCAAATACAAAATATATGGTGACAGAGGAAATCCCCAGACCTGGCGAAGAAATCACTATCGGAGTGATACAATTTCAATATTCTATTGAAAAGTCTCCGAGCTTGTATATCTCGGGTCCATAACCCAAGATAATGTTGTGGATTCTGAAATTAGACGAAGCGTGCTATTCGCCAACCATTGTTATTATGGCCTCAGTCCATATTTTAGGAGCCATACATTGACTTTAAAGGACACAAAATTTCTATTATACAAAACAATTATCCGGCCAATTCTCCTTTACTTCTCAGAAACGAGGACTATCTCCAAAACTGATGAGCAGAATTTGATCGTCTTTGAGAGAAAGATTCTGCCTTAAAATTTTTGGAGTTGTGAAGGTTGACCAGGTATGTAGATGTTGAACAAACCAGGAGCTCGAAGATTTATTTAAGGAACCAGGTTCAGTATATGAGGCTCAGTAGATTAAGATGGGCCGGACCCACAGACACACGGATGGCTGAAAATGATCTGCCGAAGAAAATAACGACAGAGGTAATACATGAGACAATCGGCTTTGTGGTGGCTAGGTCCATGTTGGATGTGAGGGAGGAGCTGGATGGCAGCAGCACAGAATCGGAACAATTTTTGGACGCTGGTGCAGGAAGCCTGGTACAGGACTGGACATTGAGTTGGAGCGCCGATTGGATGAATGAACTTCTATAAAAAGTTTGCAGATCTTGTCCCAAGCAGCCACCTCGCTTATAATCGAGGATTTGAGATGCGCGAACTTTGAACGAGAGTAAGAGTGACTTTGATTATTTTTCATAGCCTATTCGGGCTTATATCAGCCCATTTTTTTTTTACAAAGTAACGCTTATTGCACTATATTGAACAAATTACGAACCTATAATTAAAAAATCACGAGTTACAAGAATATAATTTCAAACAACCAACAAAATATTAAACGAATAATTTTAATAATTATATAGTTATATTTCAATATAGTGATTTGTCGTTATAACTAGGTATAAAATAATGTAATTTCTTAACAATGTAATGCTTACAATAATTAATTATTTATTTTCAGGTAGTTTATTCAGTTAGCTCACCATTATAATTCAATATCCCTGATTTATAAAACTCCTTTTTTACAACTTTCAAATATTTCACTTCCTTAATCGTCATCTATGTAGCTTAAACTGATTTTTTATTGTCATATTATATGCAGTTGATAATGAATAGGGAAGACAGGAACATTAGTGGTCAAAGAAAATTCCATTTCAATAGAAACATTTAAAATAATGACAAGCATATATGGAAGTAAACAGTCAGTTTAAGCCACATATATGATGATTAAGGAAGTGGGATACCTGGAAATGGATAGAACTTTCCGAAACGTTGTGAAAAAGAAGTTTAACTTTAACTTCTGATGGCCAACGAGATGAAATAATTGGAGTGTTATGAGTAAGTAAGTTGAACTTTTCTAGTTCTAATTGATCTATTCTAATTTATCTATTCTATAAGCGATAATAGCAGAGACATACTATTTGACATACTATTAACTGTTTGCTAATCAATTTCGTATTTCGTCATATCAAGTTTGCGATTTCAGTTTAACAGTTGGTTAATATTAAAATGTCACAGGAAGCGAGAAGTTTGCTTTCAGATAGTGAATTTGGAAGTTGAAAATTAATTTTATGAAATCATATTAAAAAAAAGAGAAAGAAAATAAATAGTTATCTATTTTCAAATTATAATTATTTCATACTAGAAGATTATAGTGGTGCAGCAGTGTGCATTTTAACCAAACTTTTAAATAAAAATTGTATATCTTGTAGAATTAATTGAACTCATCAAAAATATATATATATATATATATATATATATATATATATATATATATATATATATATATATATATATATATATATATATGTATGTATTTTAATACTGTTTTTAATTGACTTAATGCTGTCGTAAAAATGGGATGTTTAATGCTAGTTTTGAGAGACGTGCTAGCAACTCCATACGCGATCCTGAACGTAATTATTATTATTACTATATTACATTATTATATTTCATTATTGTATATTATTTAATATTTCATTAAATTTAATATTTACATTTGAAACAAAAATATAAGGGTAATATACAAATTAATTTCACAAATATACTTAAAATTATATTTGATACAAATAATTATATACAGAAACTTAACAAAGGTTCAACAAATTATTTACAATTTATGGACAAGTTATAAAGAATTATTTCTTCTGAGTCAGTAATGATGACCATGATGATGATGTCCGTGATGAATTTTCTTCGTGTGGTAGACATATCTAACCTTATATACTGGATAAGGCACTGGGTATGGTTTGGAGACTGGGACAGGAACCTTCTTTACTACCTTGAAAGGGATTGGCTTCTCAACAGGGTAGTGTATTACCTTCTCAACTGGAACATTCACGGTCTTTTCTACTTGAACTGGAATCGGAATCTTGATGGTATAAGGTACGGGAACCTTGACAGGTATGGGTATTTGTATCGCATGGTGTACAGGGTGATGGATTGGAATTTTTAAAGTTTTGTGAACTGGCACAGCTTTGGTGGTTTCGTGAATGTGTGGATTCCCATGAATGTTTAATGAGAGGGCGCTTCCGTCGTATCCGTGTTCGTGGCTACCGTCATATCCTCCTTCTTGTCCTTTGTTATCGCCTCCTTCATAGTTAGTTTCATAATGCCCTCCTAAAAAATTATGACTGCTAGTACCACCGGCTCCACCCAAATTAAAATAATGACCACTAATGCTTCCCCCACCAAGAGTCAGCCCTCCATGGCCGATTCCTCCTAAACCGTATTCGCCGAGGGTGTGTCCAACAAAATGATGACCGCTAATGCTGCTATCATCAAAACTATGGCCTGGGTAGCTACCTTCTGTCCCGATGATCATCCCGTTCCCGAAATCATGCCCTCCTCCGGATCCATATTGACCTGCTTCTGAACTATAACTTAAGCCATCGGATTTTCCGTAGAAAGGAGTGCTGTAACCTCCATCTGTTCCACTGAAATGAAAAAGTAATCACCATTACTAATTTTGCTTAATGCAAATTTTCGAATGAAATTTTGTTTCAACATGCAGCTATTACAAATGAATGAATAATTTTCAACCTTGATCCAAAGATGATACCGCGTGATGTTCTTGTACCAGGTTCTTGTTTTATTTCATCTGCCAATGCCATACAGGCTAAAGAAATGAACAAGATCTGAAATCAAACAATCACACATCACATTATTTTATCCATCAAAAGGAATAATGGAAAATTATTATTAAGATTGTAGGAACTAAACAGTTCCAGTTTTTTTATATTATATATATTAAAATGATATTTATTAAATATAATTATTTTTAAACGACTTCTAAAAGGGAGGAGATTCTCCATTCACAATAATACTGGCCTCATTAAATATGCTGTTTTGTATATACAAACGACGCACGTTTTTGTAGTATGCTAGTTCGTATACGTGTGAATAGTTGTACATATCATAATGACAGTTATGCTCATGCTCTTCACATCAAATCATTTTCTAAAATGATTAGTTCAGCTATGGTATTGTTCATAGTTCTATGTATTCTCGAAGCATTTTAATATTCAAGAAGCCCTTTTGTTGCTAACTACATAAATAATCAATAAATACATATATATAGATAATTAAATTTCAAAAATTAATGACAAAGAAAAATTCAAAGCTATACTAAAAAGAATATTTTCAATGCTTTAAGCCAATTCCAAAACGAAGGTATGAAAAGTGAAACCATTTTATAATACACCGTTGCTAACTATACAATCTAGAAATCACTGTCAAATGATAACACTCAAGTATATGCCTTCTAAGAACCACTATCGACTTGCCCGAACAGGCTTGGTGGCAGTTGTTTTGATTTTAACGTATCTAACCATATAACTCTATTTTAGAAAATAAACTAAAAAAAAAAAAAAAATCTAACACTAAATTAGTTAAGTGTTCAATAGGATTAGCTATACTAATACTAATAACTTTAACCAAGATAAAATGTTCATTATATATTAGTACTGACTAAAAATTTATATTTCACTAGCGGTTTCACAGGCGTTTAATTTGGATTGATTCATAAAATACTAAAATTTTAAATGAGCTTTAAAACTATAATATTAAGTGTCATTTGTTACAAACATTTTCAAGGAACAGAGGCAAATTGATAATGAATACAAATAAACGGCGATAAGGCTTCAGGTCTTCACACTTTTTTCTCCTTGTCCTCTCATTTTATTTACAAAATAACGTTTCACACTTAAAACTGCTATTTGTTTAGCAGTAAGTGGCGTCGTGTTCGTGTGGATGGACATATGATAATGACACAGCTATGTTCTTGCTCTTCACATCAGATAATTTACTAAATTGATTGGTACAGCCATGGTATTGTCCATAGTTCTATGTACGAAGCTGCTGAAGCATTTTAAAATACAAAGCATCAACTATACTAGCCTGCTGTTTCTAATAGCATAAGTAATCAATATATATATATATATATATATATATATATATATATATATATATATATATATATATATATATATATATATATATATATATATATGTGTAGAAAAATTAATGTCTTAAAAATAAATTCAATGGTGTGCTAAAAAAGAATATTTTCATTGTTTTTAGCCGATCCCATAACAGAAAAGCAGTAAAGCCATTATATGCCTTTGCTGATTGTACAATCAAGAATCTTTCTTCTTGACTCTACATGTATGAAGTTGTAATGACAACGAAACGTAGGAAAGTTGGACTCTTTTTCTCTTAGCAATTTGTTCATAAAAATGCTCCGCTCCTGTGGATTGTAGCGTGATGTTTTATAAAGCCTAAGTCTTTCTATCTAACGCTATTACAATTTTTCACATCGTAACGGTAGTTCCTGAAATTAGGGCGTTTAAACACACAAACTCTTCAGTTTTAACTAATATTATAGACTAATATTTGAATATTATAGACTATTATATATTATATTATATTATATTATGTTATGTTATGTTATGTTATGTTATGTTATGTTATGTTATGTTATGTTATGTTATGTTATGTTATGTTATGTTATGTTATGTTATGTTATGTTATGTTATGTTATGTTAACTTATATTATGTTATGTTATATTATATTATACTAATATATTATATATTAATATAATATATTATATTAATATATAATATATTAATATTATATTAATTAATATTATAGGCTAATATTTGAATATCGAAACGCGATATATCGATATATCGGAGTTGAAAAATCGATATTTTCCATCGATAATATAGTATCCGATATATCGATGATATCGATATTTTATAACGATATATCGATGAAAGCAATATGTTAACCTATATTATAGTAAAATGGCGATAGTTCATATCCCGGTAATTCGTATGGATTTTTTGGTTTCTTGAAAATCTCCCTCTATTTCGTATAAAAACACTGCAATCCTGTTCTCTCGATAATTCGTATTTATTTTCACCTTGCAAGTAATGTAAACATCTTATAACTCGAATTTCCAAATAACTCTTAAAAACTCTTAATCTTTTCAATAGGCGAGGTGAGTGGGTGAGAGAGAAATCGTTTCTATGAATTTCGGACGGTTTACCCATTTTTACTTCCTTGTACGAAGTATTATATTCGCGAAAATTTTCGGTTTTCAGATTTCAACGGAAATATCCATTTTGACCATCCCTGAGTCCATTTTGACTAGTTTCGTCGTGGCGTTTGAACGTACGTACGTTCGTTAGTACGTATTTCGCATAACGCAAAAACGGTTAGCCGTAGAAAGTTGAAATTTTGTATTTAGGATTGCTGTAAAATCTAGTTGTGAACCTCCCTTTTTGGTCACTGCTTGATAACCAGAAGTGGTGCTTTACCTCAAGGTCATAATAAGCTTACATCAAAAATTATATTTAAATTAAAAGTGAAATCATATGTTTCGGTACTAAAGGTTACAAACGCAATTTAGTTACCAATCCAATTTAACATTTTTATTACTTGTTTTAAGTGTTAAAATTGAGTCTAAAATACTAGTTTTCCTCCCCATTTGTGAGATCAACAAGTCTTCATCATGAGAATAAGATATTAGTTAAGTGGTTTTTCCGCTTAAAATATCGAAACTGTCCATTTCTAATGCTTTATCCAGTGATATTGACAGTTTTATTGTTGTCATGGAACATGAAGAAATATCTTGGAAACTAGTAACCTACTGAAGGAAAACGACATATAATAACGGAATGAGATCTCCAGTGACAAGAGTGTGTGTTTGTGTGTGTGTGTGTGTGTGAGAGTGTGTGTTTGTCAATAGATGGATGACGGGATGCCGAGTTTCGTTTTTACTGCAATCTTTGGAAACTAGTAGCCAAATTCATTATCACTTATTGAGCCACGGATTTATAATTTAATAGGCGTACAAGGAAGTCATATGTTGCTCACATCAGATATTTTATTTTATTTATATCTTAACAAAAAAATTGTATAAAATCTGTAACCATTTTGTTAGCCACCAAGTTCGATCATGACTGGCAAATCTGCGTAAGCAAGATGTTTTAAAAACAAAAACGATACCGATAGCCAATCGTGCAAACACAAAAACATGTACCACAAGCGAAATATTCAACGAATGGGTACAGATATGGAATAAAAAACAGCGAAAATTTGCAACTATATATGGATAATTGTAAGGCCCACAACGGTACCACACCCTTCATCTGTTTCGATATTTTTCTAGCGATTATCGTTGGATATCGATATTTGGTTTTGCGATATCGCAAAATATCGAATTTCGATATTTTTCTTTCGATATTCCAACCCCAGTATAGGACATAACTATAAATTTTATTTTGCACGCCTTTGAAGTTGGTATTTTTTTTTTTTTACTTTTATTAAAATTCAAAACCATTTTTTGTCTATGTTACGGCTTCAGTTATGACTTCTTTTGCTTTGAAAATTTAATGTAATTTTGTAAATCATCATGAGATGACAATCAAAATATGGTAGATCACTCAATCACTTCAATGTCATTATTGATATTGTATAAGAAGTTTGCGATTTTCTGATTAATGAATGAATTGTAAACAAAATGATTTGTGTAGTGTTGGGTAAATACGAGTAACAATAACACACATTATTAGGTAAATCAATAAACAATTGAACCTGTCTAGCCTTCTTCCAAGGAGGTTTCTCATTTCTGCCAACTCACAGTACAATTAGTTTAATTATTTCACCTACTTTTAGCTAAAAGCAGCTGTAAAGGTTTTCTGTGGCGTAGCCAGAATTTCGTTTTCAGAGAGGGAGTGAGAGAGGAGAGGGGCCATCCAAGAATCTACTTTAAAGAAATCCAATGGAGTATGTAAGAGACCCTCTCTAAATATAATATTTTCTATGTCTAACTATTTATTTATTTATTCTATGCCTAATTATTTCTGAAACAACATTCAAATAGGTTCATACAATTTTTGTTTAAAGATATGAATAAGTAAAAGTATTTTGTATATTTTGTATACGGACTCCCCCTCCCCTCTGGCTACGTCACTGAACGTTTGAAAATGTTAACATTCAAGACAAATAACGCGAAAAACTGCAAGATTTTTAAAGAATTTATTTCTTCCGTAACATACACGTTCCCTTCCAATTTTTTTCAAATGTTGGAGAGTTAAGGTATGATAAACTGTTATAATTTTAAGCATCGATGAACAATCCAATCCGGATCTCCTTCAAGAACATTACTGTCCGCATGAGATCTTACAACTACACGAAAGAAGATATAACATATCAGAGGCAAAGGCCTTCCAGGCATTGGTCATAAGACCTTTTCAGTCCTGCCATATGCGTTTATGCTTTTATGTCTCCGACCTTAGTTTGTAGGCTGAAGTTCATTGCCAATCCAAAGCTGAACTTAAAGGTGAACTCAACAAATGTTGGTGAGCTATTAATGATGGCAATAATTTCATCAAGTAGAGGTTGTATTTCTGAGTCGATTGTCAGTGAACGACTTTCATTCAAATTTGAATGATAACTGAGTCCATATAATATCAAAAATAAACTTTATAAACTTTTCTAACAATTTGTCAAAAGACCCGTTCGGTTTTAGAAATATCTCAGCTTGTATTTTGGCTTGTGATTTTTAAAAATTAAATCTACAGATTTCTTTTCTGTCATGCCTAAAACATGAACTGTCATGCCGGATAAAACATGATTTTTTATCACATCCGGTAACTGCGTATGTAAATAGTGGAAGTGGTAATATTCCTCGGTGAATATATTATTTTTTGACGTCATAACAGGCAACTGTGTGACCTCCCAAAGCACCCTTGTTTGCAGTGATCTAATCATCAGCATTATTCCTTTTTTCTTCAAGGAATGCCCCTCTTTTTTTTTTTGTCACTCTCAATCAAAATCTATGTTGCACGTTCTTGAATAGTTTTTAACTAATATTCTTTTCGCCTGCTCTTTTCCCTTTATGGTGCCTTTTGGAGGATACCCATCAAAAACAATACTGAGTTGTTTCCATATTTCTTGGTAATAAAGTAGTAACAATTTTTCCTTTGGTCCCATAAGTTTCTTTTTTTGGCAAAGGGACTCGATAAAGAAGAAGCATTATTATATCATCTGTAATGCATTTAAGGAGTATAATAAGGGTATTTGGCCTCCAATCGGCAGTCCTATGTTCTTGTCGGTGTACTATTGCGGCGCGATAATTTGAAGGTGCGCTACCGATTGTTGCTAGTTTGTAGCACGGTGAGCCAATAGGCGGTAATAACAGAACGCCCTATTAGATGTATGAAGTAGGGAATATCCCTCCGAACCAAAACTGACATAAAAGTTCCAAATAAAATATATGATGTGTGGCGGCGACGTTGAAGCGTCGGACACTTGCTCACTTTGAGGACAACCTAGCGTTACTGTTTTATTATACATTTAAACCAGCTACACAATTTTAAAGCTAAAAAATGCGCTCTACAAGTTTTGTTGGAATGGCTTTTGTATATTTCAACAATTCAAACAAGACATAACAATAACAAACTTTGTCTTCTTAAAAAAAATGTCCAAGTTTGTGATTTTATATCTCCTTAAGTATAATTTCAATTTAAAATACTTTCAAATAAAACACCTGCACTTTCAAACTTTGGAGGAGGATGGGGAAAATCCTCAAGGCAGAGGAATGGGGACTTTTGAGAAAATACATACTTCATAAAGGTTTATTTTCTTCTTCTTTTCCTTCCTCCTAATGCCTCTCAGCGTGGAGGTGTATCCAGCCATCGCCACCAGGCATCTCGGTCTCTTGGGAGCGCCTTCATCTCTCCTATCGACTTCCCTCGCGATCGTACTAGCCTGCATATGTGGTCTTCGTAAGACAGTCGAGGTCTCTCCATAGGCCTTTTACCTGTTGGTCGGGCTTCATAGAAGCTTCTAGGTTCTCTATATTCTCCCATTCTGCTGACATGACCATACCACTTAAGTTGTCTTTTCTCGAGTATTTGTCCCAGTGGCTCGAAGTCTAATTCTTCTCCAATTCTTTCATTTCGTAGGCAGTCTCATCTTGTTTTCCCTGCCACTCTTCGGAGATACCTCATTTCAGCAGTGGTTATTCTATTTTTATGTCTTTTGATACATCGATTTGACAGCACATATGAGGTCTCTGGGAATATTCTTAGCCTCTAGCGCTCTCCACAGTTCATTCCTTGGGACCGAGTCAAATGCAGTTTTTATGTCTAGAAAAGCCATGAGCATATTTCCGTTTCTATCCCAGGTTTTCTCCATTACGCATCTGAGAAAAAATATGTGATTCTGAGTCTGTCTACCTTGCCTAATTGCAGCCGGTTCGTCCTCAAGAATTGGTTCTATATATGGCCTAACCCTTCGTTCTATTATAGAGCTTGTATACTACAGGGGATAGATATATAGACCTGTAATTCTCACATTCGCTCGCATTTTCTTTCTTGTGGATGGGTACTATTATATTATACTCCCACTCCTCTGGTATTCTTTTCTCGTCCCACAGTTTCTGAAACAAAAACTGCAGAACCTTAGTGAGCTGTGGACCACCATACTTAACTAATTCTGGAGATATATCATCTCTTCCTGCGGCTTTACCAGTGTTAAGCCTCTCAAGGTAAAGTTCAACTTCCTCCTCTCATATCATTTCATCAGAAACGGTGTCTTCAGCTAGGAACTGTTCTGAGGGAGGTACTTGGCTACTAAATTGTTCCTGGTGGTGGCGTCTCCGTCTTTCCAATATTTCAGTTTGTTCTGGGAGTACAGTACCGTCCTCATTTTTAATATTTCTTATTGGCTTGCTTTTTCTACCTTTTAGTCCTATTACTTTTCTTCAAATAATCTGGAATTTTCCCGGTAATCCGAATTCAGTTCCTTTCCAAAATCTTCTTATGATTTTTGTTTTGATTCCCGAACTATACCTTTGGCCTCATTCCTTTTAGTTACATAATTAACCCATTTTTCGTATGTCCGATCCGTTTTATATTCTTTCCAAGCTAATTTCTTTCTACGCACTGCCTCTTTGACATGGTCATCCCACAATCCATTTGGATCTCTTTCCACAAATAGACACTTTCTATAAGCCACTAACATCTGTGGCCAATGCAATAATTTTGTGTTTGATATTCAAACAAAGTGTTTCAATAGAGTCATCTAGGATTATGCTTTCTAGAATTGAGTCTAATTTTGTTGCATACTCAAGCTTCAATTCGAGGTTTTGCATTTTCATCAAAGCAATCTTGTAAATATCTTTTGTTTGATTTTACTGGGCCTTAATATACAGGTATCAGCAACCAGGAGGAGATGGTCAGTACTTAGCTCTACACCTCTTATAACTTTCACATCAGTGAAATATCTTCGTATTTCTCTATTGTATATAAAATAGTCTATGCAACTTATTAGCATTCCTTTCAGGCGCAGAGAAAGTAATTTTGTGGACTGGATTGTGAGGATAGAAGGAATTTCCTATCAGCAACTCGTTGTCGACACAGAAGTCTATGAGGCGATGTTTATTTTCATTCTTTGTAGCCTCCGCTCCATGCGGGCCCATTGTTCCATGTGCTCTATTTTGGTCCCAACCAGTTCTTGTATTGAAATCGCCAATTATAACAACATTCCTTTGCTTATTTCGGCAAATATTGGTTGCCCTCTCTAGATCTGAATGAAATAATTCTTTATCCAATACATCCTCATCCTCTGTTGGGACATACACTTGTATTATAGATATTTTGCCAATTAAAAGCTGCATGTCTGCTATAATGATTCGCGGTGAGACTGACTGCCATTCCTCTACCTTTGCGAACAACTCCTGTGTTATAACAATGCCTCCTTAGCCCTTACACCTTTTGGAACTCCCGACTATATCAGGCTATAGTTGTCAGCAAGTAGAACTTCTCCACTATCCTTCTTCTTTACTTCACTAATGCCAAGTACATGGACCCGATAGCTTTTCATCTCTTCTATAATTTCTATCTCTCTTCCTGTCAAAGACCTTACGTTCCATGTAGCAATTCGTATGTCCTTTTCCTTGCCGCATCGATTCCGTGTAGACTGTCTAGTTCCGACGCTCGATATATTTCTTTGAATTTTACATCCCTACGGGTGATTGGCCCGGTAAGAATGGCTCCGTATACCCGGTATAGGATTCTGGAACCCATTCTGTCATTCATAACTGAAATCCAGAATCTCCGTCTCTCGTTGGTTCGTCGACACAACATTCCAAAGGGATTGGGTACCTAATCTCCAACTGGGCTGCTCGACTTAACAGGACCCTCCGCGAGTACGGGAGAGTAGAGTTAGAGCAGAGAGGCTAAGGAGATTCCTTTCGGGATCTTATATTGCGCGTCATGCTCCCTTGAGCCCTATAAAGGTTTATCACATATGTAAAATCCAGCTTTTTCCTAATTTGTAACGAAAGAAAAACAACCAAAATAAAAAAAAAAAAACTAAATTAGGTATAAAATACATACATTTATCAACAATACCAAAGGTTACTGATTAAAACAGCAAAAACAAAAGTGAAAAATTTTACGCTCATATTAATATCTAAACCGAAACTCAAAAAATATATTTTAAATATATATAGTCATCTACATATCAAATCAAACAATGACGCAATAATTGATTTAGTTGAGTTTTAATTTGCTTTTATGTTATATTTAGACAATGAATTGTAATTTGATTGCCTGAATCTTTGACACCGAATGATTTTTCTTCGAAATGTCCTTGCGTTCTTTATGATTACCTCACTAACAGCTAATTATCTAAAAATTTTCTTCGAAAACATTCTATTAGTTTGGGCGAAGGGATGTCCTTGAAGAAAGGTGACGACGGTAAGAAAGCATAGAAAAAAAAATTGACTCGAGGAATCAAAAACGTAAACTTTGTATTTTCGAAAAAAAATGTTGAAATTGATACCAAGATACAATAGTGTTACACGACGTATAAGGAGTTGATTTATTTTCCATTGCGTTGCTACTTTCTAATTCTAACGAAAGTGTACTGGTGTAGAAGGAAGTAGCTACTAGTCATTTGATGTTCGGCAGGAAGTATTAAGTATACAAGAATGATAAAGTGAAAGTACGAGGGAAGGGCTGAAATCAGATATATTTTTTTACCCCTTGATTGCCATTTATAAAGGCACAAGCGGGAGGGCCCGTCCCACGAACGGTTTTAAGAATAAGAAAACAATATTTATTTATGTAATCAATTTCGTTTCAGTAAAGAATATGACCAAAAGATAGACAAACAATAGCTGCATAAACTGGCAGTAAAGATAGTAATAACCCATATTTTTTTAAGGTTATTAATTTCCTAAAATAAAAAATGACCTTATAACAGAAAAATTAAACTTTCTTTTATACCTCACCCCTCCTTCAAAAATGAGAAATAAGTAGCAAGAATTTATTATATTTTTATTTTAGTTTTTCTAAACTTTCTTCGTCCCTTTTTCTGTTATGCTTCTTTTATAACGCTCATTTAAAGGTGGTTTCGCACATGTGTGTTAGACTGGGTTTACACGTGTTAATAATGCCATAACAGGAAACACATTCGCGGATATATACAGAATATGCCAAGGGCTGTTATGACGAATATTCGTGTTATGAAGTTGTTTCTAGGTGTATCCGATTGAGTCTCTTTTTCAACTGAGAACAAGGGTTCATGTTTTCTCATAACATGAAACAAATGCCCTGTGTACACATGCGCCAACGAATTACGAAGAATTCTTGCTTTTTATTTAGCTCTTTTCGAATTATTAAATATTAAAGCTAATTCTCATTGATGGCTCATAATTATAATTATTTTTTTTGGCATTAATTAATCACTTTGCTGCTTTCTATAAATTTTAGTTTTCAACAGAAATTTTAAATGTCTATAAATTTTATTTTAAATGTATTGAAAATACTTCTAATTGATTTATAATTATTGATCCATAATTAGTAAATATTAAAACTAATTATTGATGACTGATAATTTATAATCGTCTCTATATATACTACCGTACTATAAGTACTTTTTCCGAATCTCAAAGCAGTGGATATTGACAAATGAGTTGTCATAATAAAGGGAATTTCAGGGAGAATTGGATTCTCAAATTCTTACTACGACTTAAACAAAAGTGATGAAAAATCCGGGAGGTTTCAAATCTCCGATGGTGGTGAGTCGGCGGATCGAGACGGTTTATGCGAAATTTTCGCTTGGGTTACTATTTATCTGCTTGTTACTATTATTTACTGTGCAATTAATTTTAATAATACTTAATGAATAAATAGTTATTTAACAATTACCTTGCTGCTTATTATAAATTATGGTTTGAAATCCAAATTTTTAATACCTACAAATTTTTGTTTAAATAAATTGAAAATATCAATATTTTTTTGTATCAAAATTTAGGATTTGAATACTTTTTTATTTAATTCAAAATGAAAAGAAATAATTGAACAAGAGTACAAATATTTTTCTGATTGTTATTAAAGTTCGGTGAAATAGTTCACAACGTAAATAATCCTGTGCTGCATAATTAATGAATAAAGTGAATGACATCGTGCTTTCACTGAATCAACCATGTGCTTTAATTTTTTTTTTTTCGATTCCTATATACGTGCATTACGAAGAACAAAAATCTCATTTTCCAGGGATGAAGGGAGGGAGGTCCGTTTCCCTCATACTGAAGGAATTGTCACCCAAGGCCCTACAGAGCTGCCGAGACCGCATTCCTCCATTATCCTTCTGTACAGAGAAAAAAACAATTTCGTGTTACATGATAACACCACCTTCATAATTTTTACTTAATCCAAAATGAAAATAAAAGAATTGAACAAGAGTAAATTTTTTTAATTGATGTTAAAGTTCGAAAAAATTATCAATATTGTAAAGTAAATAATTTCACTGAAGCGCAGAAGGCGATGGTGTTCTTTGTTTTTTTCCGAATCCTATAGCATGAACAACAAAGAAGTTTAGTGCATAAACACGAGTCTGTTTCCGTTTGTTTGATGTTTCGGAGAAACACGCGAATGTGAAACGGGTTGTTGTAGGATTTACCGAAGCACATAACTGTTTCGGCCAATTATAGACGAAACAGATTCATATTTCGTGTTATTAGATAGCATCATGTGTAAACCCAGCCAAAGAAACAGAGGCGTCTGAGAAGAGGAATATTCGGGAGTCGTGGGTAGTTAGTTACATGTTTAAACGTTTCTAATGATGAGGCTCACAACTAGTATTGTGTCAGTAAAGTTAGATAGTTGTCCTCAGTCTAGTCCAAGGCTGTTTATATGTGTTTGCCACCTCTGTGACCATTACTAATTAAATATTAGTTGAGAACTTTCTTCCACGCATATGAAAATGACGATGAACACTTACTTATCTACATATGCAAGCTTTTTATTATTAAGATGATCAACTAAAATATATCAACTTTATTTATGAAGATGAAGGAAAATTACAAAGTTTTTTTGGAATCAGTATATCGACGACGTTTTTTGAAAAAGGCGTAAGCTCCATCGCGCAAACTTTTCAGAAAACACAGGAAACGTATGTTTGTTGATTAAGGTGAACACTCCAATATATAAAAATAAAGGCAGGCTGCTTTTATTTCACCACTTTATTTATTATGATACAGGGAACGTTTTTTCTTTAATTAACAATGTATATATTTTTAAATGTTATGCATTAATGTGTACGTACAGTAGGAGCTTATTAAGGAGGCAAAATTTTTATTACGTCATCAATAGTCGATTCTTAAACCATTTCAATATTTTTTTTTTTTTATAATCGTGAATAAGGAGGTGGTGTTTACGTCCCGTAATAAGTTGAAACTGAATTTCAAATTTTTGGCGCTTAAGCCTTTTTCAAAAAAAAAAAATATATATGTATTTCCGTATGGTTTTTATAGTGTATGGTCAACATGTCCATAAACGGTCATTGTTTACAAATATAAACTATAAACTCTAGAATTGGAGGGATATGTGTTTGTGTGTGTGTGTGTGTGTGTATATATATATATATATTTCTTTATATATATATATATATATATATATATATATATATATATATAATATATATATACTCGTATATACATATGTATGTATATAGTATTCCTATTAATATCCCCCAATTCTAGAGTTTATATAGTTTATATTTGTAAACAATGACTTATCATAAATGGACATATTGACCATGAGGACACATCATCCAGAAGATTACACCTTTTTTTCATTTATATCTAAGTTTCTGGAGATTTTTGAGAAAACCTTAACAATTAAGAGAATTTTTCAAGTTAAATGGGTTTAGTTTACCACTAGCGCCTTTATTTTACAGTGATTGAAAGAGATGCGTTGAAGGTCTTTAAATTAAACTTGCAGGAGTTTCTTGATTCAGAGCATGCACATTTTTAATTTCCTTATACTTTTACCTTTGCTGTCACCTTTATTATACCTTTCCCCGAATTTTCCCGAAATTTGTATAATTACAAACTCTTAATATTTATGAAATGCTCATTGATGTTTTTTTTAAATTATTAAAAATATATTTGGGAGTTGTACTGAAATGTATATCAGAAGAATTACATGTTTTTAGATAAATGGTTTTAGTATACACAATGTATGCATGGAAACTTGTTTTTAGATAAATGTTTTTAGTATACACAATGTATGCATGGGAACTTTATAAAAAAAAATAAAAATTTTATTTATTTATATATTTTATATTATATATTTTATAAATATAATATGGCTAAAAGCCTATACATTTTTTTTTTTTTTACCTATGTATTATTTTTTTCTATCTTTTTTTATAATGATTCGTGGATAATAAAAATATTGTTTTATAAATAATAATTATATTATTTCGTAACCTTCTACAAATTTAGTGCACGGTTTCTTTGTTTTTTATCAATTTTCTTTCGATATATCGATATTTTTCTAGCGATTATCAGTGTATATCGATATTTGGTTTCACGATATCACAAAATATCGAATATCGATATTTTTTTTCCGACGTTCCTACCCTAACTTAGAGGCGCCAGCTCTGCAGTGTAAATAGCTAAAAATAGATTTAACGAACGATTAAAACGTATTAAGGTATTTTATTAACAAGAAGCAATACCCATTAAGACTACTAACTAAGTTTACTAATCTACTAAAATAAATTTCATAACTCTATTCCCTAACGGTGGCAACTAACTTGGTATGTCCTTTACCTGAATTTAATTCTATGAATTCGATCCAATTTAAATTGGTTCAGACCAATGTGTAATTAATTTAGAAGAGCACATAAAAGTATAAATTATCGAGCATAAAAGCATAATTGGAATATAAGCATGCTTGGTTTCACGTTGCTCCTTAAATTTTGAAAATAGCAATGGAGAAGTAACTACTTAGAAAATATTAATCGCTAATACTATTTTACCTTGTCCATGTTGTGGTTGTTGGATGAACTGATGCAGCCTCTCGCCCTCCGGATGCTTATATAGTGCGGCTCCATTCCCTAGGTCCGCCCCCTCCTAGGTGTGGTGAGGAATTATACTGCCCACTTCCGTAATCAGTTTAGGAAGCTTGAGGAAGTTCAATATTTATATTTATATATTTCCTTCCAATAATCTGTAATTTAATTTTTAACATCTCAAAAACCATCGTTGCTCTTAAGAATATTTCTTATTGTTATATTTTTCGAAAAAATAATGCTAAAGGAATAGTTGATTTTAGAGCAAAAAAAAATAAATTCCTAGTTTTGTCAATTTACGTGAATTACATATCTGAATTCATTTGAATTATGTCATTAAAAAGAGGTGTAAGAAGTGTAGTAGGTGTGTACGTTTATATATATTGTGTGAATATGGCAAACCCAAAGAAGGAGTGTTTATTGATCAATACAGTCGAAATTCTGTATATAGAACTTCCATGTATCGAAAATCTTTATATAAGGAACTTTTTTTAGGAATCTTGAATTTTTATTACAATAAAAATTTCTGTGTATCGAATAAAATTTCTATATATCGAACAAAAAATTCCAATTTAAAAAAATATAAAATGTGATAGTCATCAAAAGACGCCCATAATTTACGTAGATAACAATCGGCAATAATTAAATTTTAAAAAAATATGTTCCACTGGTTTGCAAAGCAATGGAAATTCAGGAAATATCTTGTTTCAGAAGAAGCACAGGAGTACCTGAATTATGTGAATCTTTCCTAACATAGAATGAAATTTTCACTTTAAATTTAGTTTAACTTCGCCTTTCTTGTTGTGAAAATTGCTCCTAAACATGATTTCGGAGATAATTTATCCACAAATAAACATTAGAAGCTATCTTACGCGAAAACAAAAATAAATTAATTTTTATGTATGTTTGAATATTTTTAACACATATCCTTATTAAACTATAAATATACATTTGTAAAAAAAAAAAGTACTATTGATCGTTCAGTATTGTTTTTCTTTAACACTAAAAAATAGCTGCAATTGTTTTTATCCTGAAAAGGGTGAAGATTTCTATCTTTCTATATATTGAAATTTCCTTATATCGAATTTTTTTCAAGTAACCTTCCTGTTCTATATATTGATCTATATATTGCACTGTAGTTTTTATATTCCATGCGTATTAAATTAGGTACAATTTTACATTTTTATATTACATATCAAAGTTACATTCCAAATTTTATCAACATTATTAAATTAATTCATACAAAAACAAATAATAATAACGAGAAAGATACAATTAAAGAGAAAGTAAAAGAGAAGTAAAGTGCATATACAAATATTTATAAAATAAATATAAATACAAGTACATATAAAATAAATAAACAAAAATTATTAAAGGAAATTTATAAAGCACAACATACGCCAAGCTAACTAAATTAAACAGCCTTCCTATAATCTTCAGTAAGTTGTTTAAAATCTATTTTTGTAATACATTCTAAAAAAGTCACTTTTAAATTTTGTCATCAGTCTCAGTTCTGTTTCTGGCCAAGTACCATGTTTTAATGCAACGTTCTGGATGAGTCTTGTCCGAGTGCTGTCAGGTTGTATGCAGTCAAATATTAAGAGTTGAAAATTGTGTATTTATCCGTTGTGTGAGCACTTGTCGTCTTATATAATGTTAAAGCGAGTTAAGAATTGTTTAGTTTGTCCGTAATATTAACATATTATATATATATATATATATATATATATTTATATCTTTCTTACATGTTAACACCACATAAGGACCGTTTATTAGAGATATATACTTCATGCCTCAAAGGCTTACTGAAAGGCATCATCCTTTAATACTGATAGGTATTCTACATGAATGATAATAATAACTTTAAACATTCATTTCATCTAAAAAAATTTAACTCTTAAATTGAAAAAAAATAAGTAATAAATAAAAAACGAAACCAAAACTAAACCAAAACTGAATTAAACAAATGAATGAACTACAAAATAAAGCCAACAAGAAATTATCTACTTAAAGTGAGTTAAAGTCTATATTTTTAGGAAATTTAAGAAAGTCTCTCTTGAATATACAAAACAAATTTTGTTTTGTTCAGGCCATTGTTCATTTTGAGGTTTATACCTCATCAAATGAAATCGTCAGTCAAATAATTTACAGTCATAATGTATATGTTAAAAATTTTAGATTTGTCCGTCGTCATGGCATGAATCGCTTTAGATATTAATTTGTGTAATCATGTTCTGTCAATAGTTGCGTCAGTTAGTAATAATTTCTGTGTACAATTCTGTCATGGTGGTACAGTGAAATGAGTGGTATAAATCTATGTAAACACATTTGGTTCCATCTTTTAACCAAATCAAACGTTAAATCGTTCTTAACGTTATAAAGGTACATAAGGAGCAATACATCACTTTCTGTCGCTTCATTAGCAAGGTAATCGGCTCGTTTATTAACCTCAATCCCAAAATGTGCCTTTACCCATTTGAGAGTTACAAATTTTCCTATATTTTGGAGCACTATGAAGTTATGTCTAATTTGGTCAGTTAAATGGTCATGAATGTCAGCATTATTTACCGAGTCCAGCAAAATTTAGTATAATTTTGAATTTATAAATATATAATTTTTTTTCCCCTGTTGGCACTATAGACCATGAAGATCTTTCGATAGTGCAGCGGCAGGCTAGCTAGCCAAAGCTCCATAAACGCTCGCTCCCTTTGAGGCTAATTAGACGGGTTCCCTCCACCGACGTACGTTCAAACATTCGTAACAAGCAGTCCTACATCCACGGAATGTTGCAGTTCTAGATCAGCAGGCGCACTAGGGCCTATATTTCCTTCCCCGAAGCAGACAGTCCATGGACTTAATATCCGGTCGGCTATTTGGCATTCTGGAAGACCACAACGCTATTCGCAATCAAGTTGCACAGGGTAGGGTCATCATTATTATTTTCGGTTTTTGTGAATTGCCTCCATACGGATGGCGTGCGTCACATACCCAAGGCGGAGGAGGAGGAGGACGATCATCGGAAGAATTTCAGACTGCGTGGCTTACTCCGGTACGCGATCATCCATCCAGGAGAAATGAGGATTTAGGACACCATTTCTTCGGTCCCCTCCACCGCTAACCTTAACTGCCACGTGGTCTCACCTCGACCCTAACTTAACCACCACGTGGTCTCACCTCGACCCTACCTAAATCACCACGTGGTCTCACCTCGACCTAACCTTAACTATTAGGCCACGCCCCTTTTTTAGTCACGTGGCCATTACGTCCCTCCCCTTTTAGTCATGTGGTTAGCCTATAAGGTTTACCCCCTCAATGAAATTTCAAGTATCCATCTAATAGAGCATGAGTGTATCTCCTGCGAATCTCCTGACCTCTATTGTCTGTTATATGAGCTATTATTCAGCTTCCATGTCACAGGTGGCATGTAGATCGGTATGGTCAAGTATGGTTTGACGTAGTGATGGAGGATAATGGATGATAAAATATAGTTAGGGGTGTTCATATATGGGTTGGAGATGGTTAGGGGCGGGATGAAGGTGGTCAGACATGGTTCGAGATGGTTAAGGACGGTAAGGGGTGGTCAGACAAGGCTGGAGATTAAACTATCTCCAAGAGCATGACTCTTGGATTATAGCGCCATGTAATGTCCGCAGCTCGTCTAACTTTTCAGAAAGTGATTTAATAATAAAAAGCAAAATTAATAAAAATCAGGTAGTTAGAGCACAATCTAACTACCTGATTTTTCCTCTATCAGCTACTCATCTTAGAATCTAACCGAGCTATGAAACACCTGTTAACAATGGTTGTCATCCTGATGAATTCCATACATGTTCTATCCAAGGGAAAGTTAGTGTGCAAAAGTAAGATGAACTGATTAAAATCGAATAAACTGATTGTTGCTGATTATTTGATAAACAAACTTCGATGAGGGAACAGGTACTGATAGAGGTGCCTCATAGACGAACTTACGGTATTTTTGGGAAAAAAGTGTGGTTCAGAATTGTGTCGTAACAACTACGATTTTGCTCATATTAGCTACTGTTGATATTATATATCATACGATGATGGCAAACATTCTAATATTTACAGTCACCTACACAAAACAAGACATTTTGATCCGGAGACGATATAGAAATATTTAATAAATAGTTATCATTTCATGAAAGAAATTAAACAATTTGAATTGTGAAGTGAGGACGGAGCTAATGCATTTCGTTAAATTTATCTCTTTTCGAGGAAATATTTAACTTTTTGGATTGATTGGAGTTGATTACCAAAAGAAATTGGAGTCTTAATGAAGTCCAGCTTCCGCCTCTTAATTAAAAATAAATATCAATCTAATAAAAACAAATAAAATCTAGACTGTGATTGCTATGTTTACCAATAAACACACCTCGGCAAGACAAGAAACTGGGAAAAATGTCACATAGGCGAGACCTGATGCCATTCTTCGTAGAAAGTGTGATCAGCATTGTGCTCTAATTGCCTGATTTTTCCTCTATCAGTTACTCATCTTAGAATCTAACCGAGCTATGAAACAAGAAATCAAACAATTTGCATTATGAAGTGAGTATGGAGAAGGATTAATATGAATATTTCTAAATTATCAGTATATTTCTGGAAGAATCCTGAATAAAGTTGTGAGTCTCTTAAACAGCAGTAAATATCTGACCAGTCAATGTTTCGCCAATTCGGGCATCATTATTAGGACTGAAAAAAAAAAAAGAACATAAAATCATACAAAAGGGGACCACATATAGCACATTTTATGTCAATATTTTCAAATAATATCAACTATCTCTAATATCAACTATAGATAATACATCTCCTCAAAACAGTTTTATATACAAATATTTGCTAATAAAATATTTTTTATTTCTAAAATCATTAAAATTTACTAAGATCAATAAAGTAACAGGAAAAATCAATTATAAAAACAAAAAAAATATCTGAAATTGGTTAAAATATATTAAAAAATATAAATATAAAAATTAGAGGTTGAAGTCTAAGCAGTAAAAGACCTACTCAAAAGATATTATCAATGAATTGAAAGAAAATGATGGATTCGGTCAAACATTAAGCATGGTATTATTGCCGAACTGTATTTTGTCATTAGAAGTTGATGGGAAATAACTAAAATCAATAAAAACCGCTAAAATTACTAAAAACCACTAAAATTATGGGACTTCAAGTTATGAAAAATGTAAATATTTGGAGTTATCAAGGAGTACCCAGACGAGAGACCTCTACGTGCTTAGTAAAATGAAGGGTTGGAACTGTTGGATAAAAAGTCCAGGTGAGAAGAAAAGATTTTTTCAAATTTTTCCAAGTAATTCTGAATGATCGTATGAGGTCGGAGGAGTTCGGTTATTTTCGAATCGGGAATATCATAAGACAGGCCAGAGAGATCGTGGTGGGAGCCCGAGGAAAAACAATCTCGTATTGCTCCGAGAGTATCCGAGAGTAGCCAAAAGGAGCCGATGACATCGTAAGGTCTGATAGGAGTGCAATTAGGAACCAGGGTTGTTGATTATAATTAAATAAAGTTCAGAAAAGGGGAAAAACAATTTAGGAAAGGAAAAAAATCAGTTGAGCAGACTCTATTTACATAAAATTCAAATATTGGAAAGGCTAAAGAAAACGTAAACAAATAGGTAGGTAAACGTAAAAATTGGGAAGGTTGCATAAATCATAGGCATTGAGAAGATTATAATAATAAATTATAGATTATAGATTATAACTCTTAGATTATAATATAAACTAGCCAGAAAAATTCCCAAGTGGAGTAAGGTGCTGCGCCCTAGCGGACAGAAAATGTATAAACAATGAGAAGGTTATAGAAAATTTAAAAAAAGAAATAGGTAGGTAATGTTAAACATTGGGAAAAATTGCATAAAATGTAAACATTGAGAACTGAAAAAGGTACAAAACTTTAGCTAATAATGATGACGTCACCTATCCAGATATTATGAAAGGATTAAAAGACTCTATATCATTGTTTGTAAATGATAAAGAAACTTTA
Source organism: Rhaphigaster nebulosa (assembly GCA_948150685.1). Classification (NCBI taxonomy): domain Eukaryota; kingdom Metazoa; phylum Arthropoda; class Insecta; order Hemiptera; family Pentatomidae; genus Rhaphigaster; species Rhaphigaster nebulosa. The sequence goes on along the minus strand of OX411306.1, from coordinate 135,635,011 downwards.
AGGATTTACTATTTAATCCTTTTTAAGACGATTCAAAATACATAGAAAATTAAAAAGTTGTTTTGTTTAGATATATATGTTAAATTTTTTAAGGATTGACAGTTCAAAGTCCATAAGCTATTCAATGATTAAGAAGCCCTACTATTGGTGATAATTAAAAATTAGTTGTAGGGACTTAAAGTTCGAGTATGAATTAATGATTAATTAATTTTCATCAATTACAATTTATTGCGAAATGTTCGTAGTTATTAATTCCGACTCGTGTACTTTGAAAATATTTCAAAGCTATGAAAAGATATAACCTCTTTGGCCAGCGTGATACAGTCGTTTCGATTTGTCGATATATACAAGGGATTAAAAGTTCGAAAGGAACTTAAAGGATTAAAAGCTAATCCTTTTATGGCCATTATTCATACTATCAGAGATTAAAAATACGTAGAACATTGAAAAGTTGTTTTGTTTATGTTTCAGCGAGATAAGAAAGGTTGGGGATTAAGAGCTTAAAGTCCAAAAGCTGTTATAGTAATAAGGGGTCCTACTATTTATTTATGTTTAAAGGATTAACAGTTTAAAGTCCATAAGCTTTTCAAAGATTAGTAAGCTCTACTATTTATTTATGTTTTAGAGATAAACAGTTCAAAATCCAGCAGTTAGAAGGGCAGCAAGAAGCCCTACTATTTATTTATATTTTAGACATAAATAGTTCAAAGTCTATATTTTCATTTCACCTGGGGATCATCCAATTATATCTATACATCTATACATGATCCAACCTGTTTACATGTAGGTAAAGTTAAATATTGTAAAGGTTATGTAAAAATTGAGAAGGTTGCACAAACATGAACACAATGCAAAGATTATGCAACCTTTGGGAAAGTTACAGAGTATAAAGAGGGTACCTAATCCTTCATCGTATAGGTTAAGATTATATAACCGTTGGGGAGGTTACAGGCTATAAAGTGGGTACCTGACCCTTCAACAAAACCTTAAGTATCTCAAACGGTAGAAAAACAAAATGGCGGTGTAAGACAAACAAAATGGAGGTCGGGCACACTCATGCTCTTTAATATGGGTACCTGACCCTTCAACAAAATCTTAAGTCTCTCAAACGGTTGAAAAACAAAATAGCGGCCGGCTACACTAATGCTCTATTAGGTGGGTACTTGAAATTTCAATAGGTGGAGAGGGTAAACCTTATAGGCTAGAGGGTGCCAAGGGGTCACGTGGGGAAGGGCCTAATGGTCACGTGACTAAAAAGGGGCGTGGTCTAATAGTTAAGGTTAGGTCGAGGTGAGACCACGTGGTGGTTAAGGTAGGATCGAGGTGAGACCAGGTGGCAGTTAACGTTAGCGGTGGAAGGGATGGAGGAAATGGTGTCCCAGAAGCCTCATTTCTCCTCTACTCAAGTACTCTCGGCGTTTCTTAACTTTGAACAGCTATTGCAAGCGCCTCAGTCCGGTTGGCCAAACTAGATACCGGACCAAGTATGTTAAACACATCATTTTCTCATTTCTTTTTAACTTCTTATTTCTTTTAACTTCTTTTTAATGAGCAAACATTTCTTTGACAGGAATGCCTTCTTTCCGATGCTTACAGAGAAACTGATTCTTGATTCTTTAGGATTTCCAAGACGCTTGGACAGGTTAGTAGGATGTTGTCGCTTCCCTCCAGAATACGAATAAAATGCGTGCATCTTGCAAAATGGATATATAGTATGCCAGTTTTCATTAGCAAATATAGCGGAAAGACATGTACTAATCAAACGCGATTTAGTGGAAATTCTGAGTGACTTTATTTAAAAATTATGTTGTCCCGTAAAAAAGTCCCGCTTTTAATTTTATCAACTTCTAAGCGCAATGTCATCTGGCTAGAATATTGATGTTGACGATTTTCAAGATTTTAAAATTGATGATTAGTTTCTATTTGTGGTAACTAATAGAATGGCAGTAACTATACATAAGCTTTAGATTTTTGGCTCTGAAATTAACAATTATTGTTTATTACCTATTGGTTTCTTTTCCAAACAAGCTCAAACAGCCTGAAATAAACGATTAAAGGGCTTTGGAAAATTTCAGACACAAAAAAGTTCACGGGTCTCGATGAACAAAGATTAACTTTTCTTAATTCCTAAGTATAGTCTTCTTGTGGATATTAAATTGAAATAAGTGTGTTGATGATCAGATAATTAAAAAAGAAAGAAAAAAAAAAAGAAAAGTCAATTAATAAATACAAATGAAAATTATAAGAATTCATAATGCAATAACTGCTATGATATGAAATAGGTATTAATATTCCGTAGTAGATATATTACGCCTTAAAACAAAAACCTCACGAACTTCTTATGTTGATAAGATATGACAAAATTAGATATGAACTAACATATTTACAAATGCTGAGTGAAATAAGAGAAAATCTATTTACAATGTTTTTTGGAACTGGATGGAAAATAAGTGATATAAGAAGCGGGATTTGAAAGTGATGAGAGTATTGGAGCGACGAATGGAAGGAGGGGTGGAATTCCATAAGGATGAGGATCGGACAGAGGATGAAAAGATCTGTCGAAAGCTGCGGATCGGTGGGCCGCTGTATATAAATCTGAAGGCCGAGAAAGGGTATGACGAGAATGAACAGAGGATTTGAATTGAAGGAGGTCAAAAATGTAGGATGGACAGCGAGATTGGATAACTTGGTATAGCAAGGATGCCAGGATATACTTACGATGGGAGGAAGGGTAAAGCCACATCAACTCTTCGTAATATCGGGAGACAGAGGCATCCCTCGGGATCCCAAAGATGGATCGTACAAAGCAATTTATCAAACGTTTTATTTTTGTCTCGAGATCCCCAGAGACGGCTCCGTACACCGCACAACAGTAATCAAAGTGGGGGAATATTTAATATATTGCTTATATAATAGAAGCAAGACTTTAAAATTTTAAGGAGGATGTTATGGTCAACTGTGTCAAAAGCTTTGGAGAAATCTAAAAGGATTAGGATAGTTATGTTTTGGTGTTCAATAGTGGTTTGGAGGTCGTGGGTTATTTTCAGGAGAGCGGATTGTGTTGAGTAACAAGGTCGAAAGCCAGATTGGAGAGGGTTAATGAGGGAACATTCTTCTAGGAAGTTTGAAATTCGTACAAGGCGTTCCAGTGGTTTTAACAGGTTAGAGAGGAGAGAAATAGGACGGAAATCAGGGTGTGAGATGGGCTTTGTAATTTTATATAATGGTCGGACTAGGGCAGTTTTCCAAGAAGAGGGGAATATGGAATTTTGTATAGGAAAGTTAAATATGATGGAGAAGGGGCATAAGGGTTGGGAGACAGGATTTTATTAGCTTAACTGGGATATAATCAGGACCATAATCATTGGTGTGAGATTTTAGGATGGTGGAAAGTAATTCGTCATACGACACGTGGGAGAAAAAGAAGTTTTCTGCGTTGAAGCTATGATGTTCGATATCAGCAGTAGGTGAAGGACTAGAAGCAGAGGATAAGAAATGGTCATTGAGAACATCTAGGGTAACTGGGAAAGAACTCAGGTTATTGGATTCTGGTACGGATAGTTTTCGAAGGATTTTCTATCTCGATTTGGAATCAGGAGCATTGGCAAGGCAATGTATCTCCGGGCCACCTCTTATTTCTTATATATTGCTAAGCTGATTTTGCTCAGCGTGGTTTAGACGGCCCTCTAGGTCTGAAATTTTCGATTTTAAGAAATTGTTTTCAAGAGTTAATTTTTCCACGTGGCATTTTTGCTCCTCGAAGAGTGTTTCTATTTTTAGTAATCTTTCCATATTTTCGTAGGAAAGCTTCGACTGCTTCTGAAGCGTTTGTTTTATTTCTTTCAGCTCATCTATCGGCTGAAGCTTTTTCTTCATTTTCATATTAGTTCGGACTCCCACATCGATAGATGACAATGATCTGGAACGCATATTTGTGGAATTCAGCAATCCCGGCCGAAACTGTTATATATATGTGGGAAACCGGATAATAGCGGATAGACTAAAGAGACTATGGAGGCAGGACAGGACAGGAATGGGCTATTCCTTGTTATTTCTATGGTTACCTTGGGTTTTCCCAGATTTGTTAACGATAGGTTTTTGGATTATGTACACCGCAGTAGCAAATTCATAGAGGTATTCACGTAAAAAATATATTTTCTCTAGTTTAAAATAAAACACGAATGGTACCGTTTTGCATTTCGGTTAAAAGCTTTTCCCAAGTTAAATATAAAACAGACAAATAAATTGAGCTGAAAGTTCTAGAAAATAATTAATGAGAATCTTTTTTTTGTGAGTTCTCAGTGAGGAATCAGCATAAATCTAACAAAAAATATATAGCTTAATTGTTTACTGAAACAAACAGACCTGTAAAAGTGTCTTGAGTTAGGTAACGAATAATTGGTTGAACGAGTACTTAAATACTTGGGACGATGACAACCCAAAAACAAAATGTTTAATGATATTGTTTTGACGGATCGCTTTTTTTTTTTTTTGTTTACTAAGGCGGCTCTCAACAAAGTAAATTAATTAGAATATCAAAATTAATATCTGGAATGATTACCGTCCTTAAGCTACATTTAAATTACACCCAGAATCGTCATTATTATATTACGTATGAAATTCAGGAGTATTTGAGAAAATAACAACAAAGCGTAATATTCGTTGTCATAAAAAATTCTGATGGCTGTCATGTTTTGAAGGATTATAGGTTCAAGTGTTGTTCTTAATTTTTAAGTATTCTTCATTTCCGGCATGTTGTGTTAAAAAAATAATCTTTCTGAGTGTACTCTTCACCATTAAGGATTTATTCTATTTTTATATTTTATTTTTTTATTTGAGAAATAAAACTGCCTGCGTAAGCGGTTCAAAGTAGTCGCAACGTAATGTAATATATATTCTTTATAATTAAAACATCTTATTTTAAGGAATAATGTGTTTTATCATAAATCTATAAAATTCACCAATCAAAGAATTAGAAACAAAATTTTAATATACTCGTAATAGTACATTCTTTTGTTTTCTTCTATATAACCTCATGAAAAATTCGTCTATTTTATAAAAAAAAATCTGATGCGGTGCGCGCATCACACAACTTTCCCTTACCGTTCTGTAATAATTATCTTTTTAATACAATTTTAAAGAGTTCACATAAATACTGCTTCTAATAAACTCAACAGCATACACATCTTCTCCCACTTAAGTACAATAAAAAAGTTTTTTAAGCAATTTTAGTACAACAATCCTGTACACTACCTATATATTTTAACTTTGTAAAGTTGCAAATATATTTTAAAAGTTTCTGGTTTAATTTCCATGGAAACATTTTCTTTCCATTAAATAATGTGAAAGTAGAAATTATTAAGTTAATTTCCGCTATTGTATTCTTAAATTACTTTATTACAGAGCGTGTTGCTTACAACAGATTGGCGGATAGGTGGGAGGAGGTTCGGTCCCATCCGTCTCCTTTCGGATCCGCTTGGTTATCCATCTAGAATCTTGTGCTCCTCATAAAATACACTGTATCTTTGCTAATACTTGTCCGATTTTGATAATTCTTTTATTATTTTTTAGATAATTTAATTATCTTCCATACAATTTTACACAAAATTTACATTAGAATGCATACTTTTTAAGCTATACGCAAATAAAATATTCTTTTCATCATAACTTCTTTCTCTGCAATTCCTCGGTGATTTACTACATAAATGAAAAACTAAAGGCCTTTATGAAGAATAATTTAGCCAAGTTTTATCAAAATCGTTAGAGCCATTGTAAAAATGTGTAAAATCCATGATATAATAGCTAATTCCGGTTAGTCCGATGCGCTGTATCTTTGCTCATACTGGTCCAATTTTGATGATTCTTTTTTCTTTTTTAGATAATTTAATTACCTTTCATACAATTCAACACCTAATTTACAGTAAAATGCAAACTTTTTAAGCTAGCCCCAAATAAAATATTCTATTCATCATAACTTTTTTCCCTGCAATTCGTCGGCGATTTAATACATAAATGAAAAGTTAAAGGCCTTTATGAAGAATAATTTAGGCAAGTTTAATCAAAGCCGTTTTCGAGAAAATTGTAAAATCGATTATATAAAGTGGCACTTCCGGATAGTCGATTTTGACGAAAATGTTGCTGTAACATCACATGCATGTACCAACCTTACATGCGTAATTTCAGTATCGTACAACTTTTCGTTGTACTCTCAATTCTCCTTGCGAGCTTTGCGTTCTATCCGCCATACAATGGGGCGGTAATCCCTAATCCCTAAGAGACTTAATTACCTTAGGAATTATTCCTTTAGATGGTTGGTCCTGTTTGTTTATGATCCTGTTTGTTATGTTAAAGATATGCTCCAAGATATGACTCCAGACACACCAAGTGAAATTATTGATGGTGTTTGGAGAAGTGATAGTTCTTTTATGATTTTTTTTTTTTACGCGAACCGTGTATGAATATTTGTATACTTTATTAATATTATTGTAATTGAAGTCAACGTTTCTATTGTAAAGTTAATAAACATTTTGAATTCATGCAATTAATTTAATTTCAATGTGGAAAAATCATCTCAGAAATTATTTTTTTGCATTTATTTCAGAAAAAAGTACTGAACCAACATCTTTAGCAATATTTTTAATAGAACGACGACGATGAAATAATAAATAAAAATGATTTATCATGTCTCCAAGAAGTTTATGAGGTGCCTGAAAAATAATAATGATGTTCAGATTATGAAATTCTAAAATGGTGCAAATCCTTCAATTATGAAAATATCGAAATGCAATTTGCGGAGTGTTTCATAACATTTTAATGAGCGTATAAAAAGTAGGTATAATCATGTTTTAGCCATGTATTGCTTAAAAGTGTAAAACAACAGCGTTTGGTCAATTTTGCCGTGATAATCATTTGAGCCGATTAATATTGGACAACATGCATATGAGCTCGGGGTGGCCTCAATAGGATAGATTTGGATTTCTTTTTTTTTTTTTAGAGAAGGCTGTGGAGGTTATGGGCCAATCCAGCCTTATTAACTTCAAGCCAAAGAAAAATAGAAAGCACAACACGTTTCCAATGTAGCATCATCTTCCACAAGTCAAAAATAAAACAAAAGTAATGTATACTCCAAACATATTGGTTAATGACACAGCAACTCCTAACTGCAGCGGAGAATGTTTTTCGATATGTAACTTGAAGGTATAGAATGTGAGTTAAAGAACGTGAAGGCAGCATCGTCACCTTAAAAAAATATTGAATGAAACTTACTCAGGGAAATTGATTTACCTATTGTTATCTCCAATTTTGCTCAAATCTAATCCAGAAATGTTTGTTTGTAAAAATTGTATTATTAAACAAAATCCCATCCATCTGAAAATATTTGCAACAGGCTCCACGCTGGCTTAATTCGCCTCTGGTAGTTAAATGAAATACAATTTAGGTTTTGTATATTAATTTTCATAATGTTTTATACTGTTATGTATTGAGAATACTGGGATTGAAGGAAAGAATTAATATTCATAATAGTAATTAAATAAGGAATAAATTAAAGAGATGCCACCCGGTTCAGTAATATCAATATTAGCTAGTTTCTGTTACGGACAAAGGAATATTTTCAAGGTCGGCCGTTGTACCTGGAGGGTGCTATTCAAGACCGCCAATAGACGGCTTAAGATAAGCGAAAGTAAGAGCACCATACACCTAGAGATAGACCAGGTCGATATGGTGTAATAAAATCTGCCGCCAAAGGTTACAAGTCCTTTGAAAATATTCTTACAGCGACAGCCAATAGAATGTCCCAAAAGGAAAGTGGGGAACAAAATTCATCTGTTCAAGAAGAAGTAGGGGAAACGGTATAATAGACGGAGAAAAGACAGTTCTGGTAGGATACACAGCCGTCACTGTACAAGTAAAACTTAAACACACATGCAAAATCACATGTATATACAGAAGACCAGGAGCTCAGCTCGACACCTTCAAAACACTCTTACGGGAAACCGAAACAGACAGACAACACATCGTCGTAGGGGACCTAAACGCCAAACACCATAGATGGAATTGCACAACACCAAATGCATTAGGTAACCACCTCACTAAAACAAAATACACAATTATACACCCCAACGCCTACACATTCAGACACCACGCAAACCCAGCGTACACATCTACACTAGATCTGCTACTCACACTACAATCACACAGATTCACAAATTGCCCAACAATAGACTTCAGCGGCAATGATCATATCCCGGTCATTTATCACCTCGGCCGTGACACAATAAGAATCCCACCAACAGAACACAAATACAACTTCACACAGGCAGACTGGAAACTATACAAGAACACAGTCTACACTAACACACCCAACATCACACCACTCACAAACACTCAAGACATAAACAATGCCATAAACACTCTCCAAAACATCATACACGATGCCGCCTACACCTCGATACCCACTTTCAACCCCACTCCCATCCACCTACGCCAGCCACCAAAACACATACTCACACTAATTAAACAACGAAACAACATAAAAAACTGCTGGTACAGGACTAAAGACCCAACATACAGACCTATCATAAACAGTCTCACCAGACAAATCACATCTCTAATGTCGCAGTGGAAAACATCCCTCTGGCACGAACAATTACGCCGTACCCATTACGACCCCAAAAACCTCTGGAAACTAGTCACAAGCCACAACACCAAATCAAAATCGGTGAAAATACAACGAGACGATGAGCTTCTCACTCCCGCAGATCAGGCTACCATACTTGCTGACTATTACGTCGATAGAGACTCAGCACGTACCAACACCACATATAACCACAGTCCACAGACTGATTTTACACAAACCATATTTTCTTCCTATAAAGAACTGACTGCAACTCTGAGAAATACGAGGGGAAACAAATCAACAGGAGAGGACAACATACCCTATGTCCTACTCAAACAACTCCCCAGGAAAGCCCATATGTTTCTCCACAATATTTTCAATTCATGCTCACGCCTGAGATATTCCCCTACTGAGTGGAAACATGCTATAGCTGTTCCACTTCTCAAACCCCAAAACGAGGAGCGTCAAAACTGAGATCTCAACCCCGCGCCCAGTTACCTGTGGTGTTCCCCAGGGCTCGGTCCTTGCGCCAGTCCTCTTCAATATACATACAGCCCATATAGTAGGGCAAAAGATTGACAATGTTCAAATCACTGCATATGCTGATGATATTGCCATCTACACAGTAAGCATGAATGCAGATCACGCCCTGCGCAATGCCCAAACAGTAGCCCAAAAAATCACAGACCAACTTAAAAACATTAACATCCATATAAACACACAAAAAACAGATGCAATCACTTTTTCATACAAGAAAACACTCAAAGAACAACCAAAACTGAATGGGCAAACCATTCAGAATAAAAGACAGCTCACATACCTCGGTATGAAACTAGAATCTCACCTATCATTCACTGCACACACAAAACACAGAATACAAATAGCCAAAGCCACAACACACCAACTCAATCACTTACTCTACTCACCAGGGCTGTCACTCAGACTCAAGATCCTCATTTACAAAGCCATCCTCAGGCCTACACTGCTTCACGGTGCTCCCCTCCTGCACTGCCTATACCCCTCAGCCCTGAAGTCTCTTCAAACATACCAAAACAGCGTCCTATAAAAAATCACAAAACGAACACGAAAGACGGAACATGATACACATCCACAATGACCTACAACTCGACACTGTTCAACAGCACATAACAAGAAGACACGTAAAGTTCTTCGACAACCTCCCTGCCTCATTTAACCCACTTTTCCGCGCCATCACCCCATCCTCCCTTCCTGCCAGATGGCAGGGCCGAAAGGGACCACTCACCCCGGTCAACATCATCCTTTGATCCGCTTCTAAAGCTCCCCCATCCCTTATATCCTCTCCTATCGTTCCGTCCTACCAACTCCCAGGTCCCACCACAGCCCCGCTCTCTCATATACTTTCTTGTATATATAACCCTGTAAACATTGTAAATATTAGTATTATTAATCATGTATATAGTTTTTTAGTAGTAGGCTTTTATTTTAACATACAACTAGAAGAGGAACCTCACCTCTAAATAATGAGAAAATTCCCTGACTGGGAAATATCATTTCAATTGTATATAATTAATCATCAGACCTTCAAATACCAACAGGTAGAAAAAGGTAAAGTTCATCAAGTTTTATAATTCATCTAATTATTCGTTTTATTAATGTTCTTTTTTGTTTGAGGGATTAGAAAAATAAAAAAAATCTGGTAGGAAGATTGAACTAGAGAGTTCGGGTCAGGAGTTGAAGTGGAGAGTTCTGGTAAAAGGTTGAAGTGAAGAGTTGAAGTGGAGAGTTCTGGGAAGAAGGAGGTTCGAGCTGGAAGCAGAAGACGGAGGTTCGCAGAGGGTACAGCTGAGCAGCACATAGAGACAGGAGAGAGAGACCTAGACCATAGAGGAACGAAAAGATAAGTCCTTTGATTCATTATGTACATCAATGTATAATATTATGTGGCATCTGGATTATATTTTAAATAAGCAAGTTCTCCCAGTATTCTCAAATACATATGTTACAGTCTGTAGATTTTTACAATGAGAGTAATTTAGATTAGAAATTAATAAGCCAATAGTGTAATTAATAACGTAACGTAAATAAAGTAAGATCTGTAACAAAATCTAACATTCTATTTACCCTGCATGCCATCATCTAGTTAATTAAGTGAAATGGTGAACACGACACCCTTGGAAAGGAAATTCAATGGTATTTACAATATCCCAAGCTATTGACCATAGCAGGGGGTTCTGCGGTCTCTAGCCTTTTATGTAAAATGTAGTTAGATTGATCGGATCCCTTCTGGAACCGATGCAAATGGAGAATAAATGAGGATCATTAAATTGAGTAAATGTAGTTTCTGGAAACCCCACCTGCCTTAGAAAAGCAATTTGCCAGAAACATAGCAATATGTATGTCGGTATTCTGTTATGTATTGCTTTTAATTGAATGCTTGTTTTCAATAAGTACATTTTTTAACAATGGAGAGGCAATATATCCCATTAGAGCAAATCGCTTTCTATTTCTTTAAATTTTGTATTCTATTTTCTTCTATTTCTTTAAATAATGTCAGTTTGGGCTCCCGTAGTATTTCTCAAACCAAATCGAAAATAATGTTTTTTTTTCACAAATTGTAGTTTAAAAAAAAGATAAACTTGTTTGTGGAATGTTTGTTTGTAAAAGTTGTTTTATTTTATCATCATATAAAGCCTAGTGCCCCCAGGTAACATTTGAGCTCGCTTAATCCGCCTCTATCCCTAAACATTTTGTCGGTTTATTCATTACTTAAGATATATTGGCATTGACATTAAATCAAATATTCTTTAAGGTAATTGCGACTACTTTCAAAGGAACACTTACATATGAAAGTTTTATATATTTGACTGAATATAATTTGACAAAATATATTTTTATATGGATGGTTGTTTTTAAAAGAAGAATACTTACATAGTTTAACTGCATTTAAGAATATGATCAATACTTAATAAATTAAAAACAATGTGAACTTATAGTTATAATAGTTATAACTATACATGAACCATGAAGATGAGGCAAATGACTTCGAAACGTAGAACGTGATGTAATACTACATTTTAATATAACCATAAAGAAGAATTCATGTTACAATTACCTTGAAGAATTTCATATTTAATCTTCCATAATAAATTAAATCATTATATAAATAAAATATATTTTACAACCTACGTAAATATCACATCTCGTTTAAAAGTAGCCATTTTCTTACCAGCAATCAGTATTTTCGTTTTGTTGTACGCTAATATTTGTTTTGGTTAGTGCCTCAACTGTTACATTTTTCCGATACCGATTAATTTTTAAAAATCAATTTAAAATTGTCTTCAATAATTTGATTTGATGTACACTTCCTCGCTTGCCTCACTTGCTCATTAATATCGGTTCGGTCCAATCACTATTTTGACGAAGCAGGAAGTCAGCGTGAAAATATCGTTCCCTTTATCATCCCTGCTTTCTCAAATATTTCAGTTAGAAATATTAGTAAGAAAATCGTTTTATTATGATAAATTCGATAGCGAAATCTTTATTAATATAAAAACACTCGCACATAATTGTCATAAAACAGCATACGAATTATATTAATTTACCTTCCCAAGAAGATATTACTTTTATTATAACTTAAATTTAAGAAATTAAAATGTCTTTAACCATAAAAAAATAAAAACTAACAAACACTTCCTGAATATCTATTGGGGATCCTTTACTAATTTTTTATAATATCCCAACGACGAATTATTAAAACAAATATCTGATACTATAGAAGGAGTGCATACTTTAGCTCCTTTAACATGCCGCAGTTTTTTTTTTTATATGGTTTGTTTAAGAAAACATGAACAAGTTTTAAGTATCAATTGAGATCTGTATTATCAATCTTTATCAAATTTTAACAGATCACTACTGACAAAAAACGAGATAATCAGAACTTTGTATAAATAGGGCGTGAGACAAAAGGAAAATCGTACTATCATCAGCTACAGTTGCAGAGAAATATACATCTAGGTAAGGCAGAATTAAATGAAGATGTCCTAATTTATTAATAACTTTGAGTAACTATTTTCATCTTAAAATATTTTAGGCCAATAAGTAATAAAATGTAAATAATATTGAAAGGCTAATCATAATCCAAATGAATGTTTTACGTATCGTTCCATGTTTTTTTATAAATAAAATAGAAGCCGGTAAATGAAGATCCAAATAACGTGAATTCTTTCAATAAATAATATTTTTGAATTTTTTCAGTTTCGAGATGAAGTTATCATTTGTATTTTGTTTGATATTGACCCTGGCGTTGTCAGCGTTTTCCTTGCCTTTCAGTCAAAATGAGGAAGAAGAATGGAATGCATACAAGGTAACATATTGGGGTATTACAACACTTATTATTATCGGTGTATTACCATAAAAAATAGACAATCTTCTAAATCTAAACATTAATATCTAAACAAGTATTTGACTGTTTTCTTAGAGCAAATACGGAAAGAATTACACAACAAAGGAAGAAGACCAGTTAAGGAAGAATATATATTTTGATAGTAAGCTCCGTGTCGTAAAACACAATGATTTGCATGCCAACGGTATTAAGACATACAAACTAGCAATAAATAAATTTGCGGATCTGGTAAGTATCGAATATTTGTTTAACGTTTTCTATCTGGTCATTATTTTTTTTATGGCCCCCTTACTGGTAATTGTTTTATATTTTATAGACTTCCACGGAATTTAGAAAGTTGATGAAGGGTTATAAAGGGGAGAAAAAAATAAATGGTGAGCTGTATGTTCCCCCAGCAAACGAGAAATTGCCGAACAGTGTAGATTGGAGGCAGAAAGGTGCAGTCACACCTATCAAAAATCAGGCGCAATGTGGATCCTGCTGGGCATTCTCTAGTGTAAGTTTTTTCGTTAGGTTTTCAGGAACATTTAGAATTTATTATTACATACATATTTCCATTTTGAACCACAGACTGGTTCCATCGAAGGTCAACATTTCTTGAAAACTGGCAAACTCGTATCTCTCAGCGAACAGAACTTGATGGACTGCTCCACAGCAGAGGGAAACGAATCGTGTGACGGTGGCTTGATGGATTATGCTTTTGAATATGTTAAGAAAAATAATGGAATCGACACTGAAGAATCCTATCCCTACACAGCCGAGGTACTTATATATATTTTATTATAGCTAATTTAGTTTTATGAAGTATTTATTAAATTAAATTTATGATTCTCCAGGACAGCTACACGTGTAAATTTAGTAAGGCTAATGTTGGAGCCACGATCACTGGATACAAAGATGTCCAGAGCGGCAGTGAATCAGCTCTACAATCAGCAGTAGCCAACGTTGGACCCATATCTGTCGCTATCGACGCAAGCTCCTTTGATTTCCAGCTCTACTCTTCAGGCAAGGATATTATTATACTTTCCCTAATGGTTGACTGATTTTATAGATCAATCTCATATCAAAAAGAATACTTTGAAAACTAATTTGCCAATAATATATAGTAATGAATTTATACCCATTTTATATGATAATTAATTACTATGATTAACAGGAATCTACTACGAGCAGAGCTGTAGCTCTGAGCAACTGGATCATGGTGTTCTTGCAGTTGGTTACGGTTCCGAGAACGGCAAAGATTACTGGCTGGTGAAGAACTCCTGGGGTGAGGATTGGGGTATCGATGGCTACATCAAAATGATAAGAAACAAGAATAACAACTGTGGGATTGCTACACAGGCTAGCTACCCATTGGTCTAATATAATTTTTGTGTACTTTAATTGGAAATTTCAAATAAAAATAACATCTTTTAAAATATCTATTTATTCATAACAACATTTAAATATTTTGCTAACCTGATTTGTTAGGAAGAATTCCTATACATAACGGACTGCGCATTTTACTCTTTCCGACTCATAGACGACATTGAATCTACATACAACATCTATGCAGATAATAAAATAGTGGTATACAATAAAATACAAGACCGCTTACAGTAAAAATTCGAAATAAGTTTATCATATTGATGAACCTTAAAAACTCATTTTCTAATCGAAAATTTTCACAAGAATTGGCAAAAAACTAATGGACGACCATTATACGTATTTATCCGACATATAACCCCACAGAACTACAAAATACAAAAAAACACTCATATAAAACCTACGCAATTCCCTATAGAGCAGGACTCGACTAACTATATTAAAAATACAATTCCTGAATTCAGCAACAATATAAAACGACAAAAGTACTGTAGATGAGAGGACTCATATTGTACTAATTTTTTAGATTGAAAATTTTTCTAATTGTAATTATTATTTATTATTATAATTATAATAATTTTATTATTATTTATATGCATATATAGTTTAATCTACTGTCTCAGTTTTTCCTTCTGATTTGTTGACACATACTTTTGTTTTCTTGAACTTGACCTTATTTTGTTGATTTAAATAGTTTTAAGATTGCAAAATGGTTCTTGTGCTGTTTTTTTTTGTGTTTTTGTAGATATTTGACGAACTTTTGTTTTGACACAACACAATTTTACAGCAGCTCAATGTACAATTGATGAAAGGGGTCCTTGCAAAAGATCCTTCGAAGATCGAGTAAGAGCTATCCTACGAAATTGAAGCTTTCATCATTGAGTGGGGATAACTTCAAGGATTAGTAATTGTTCCATCCCCGTGGAAGCTGGTTTTTGACGGGTTGCTGGGAGTGTGGTTTCTTAGAATAGAGCGCCAATTGGAGAATGGTGCAAGAGCAAAAATTTGAGAATGGTAGCTCAAGACCACGGCTATTGCCTTGATTGAAACAATGGATATGGCCCACCCTATTAATATTATTATTCAAGGAACAAGAATACGGCCAAGTGAGGTGGTCACTTGCCTTGGGGTAAGATTTGGAAGAGGATTCTGCGTAATCCCTCACTTGGACTGTCTGAGAAATAGTGTGTTCTTAGCCTTGAACGACCTTATAGTCTATATTCGAGGCGCGATAGAGTGAATATATTCATTATTTAATAATTTGGAATAAAACGGGAGAATATGGGTCGACTTTTTTTCGATGTAGAACCACCCAAAAAGTTTGATCAAAATCGGCTAAGAACACACCGTGCACTCCCCTTGTGAGACTAATTTCGTTATGATTTGAAATGTACCGAATGAAGATGGAATGTCCTGAAGAAGAATTTTACAGTAATATCGACTCCAAACGACCCTTCCGTCTAAAGCATTCCATCTTTCAGAAATATCTAACATCATTCACAGATTACCCTCCCGCTAAGATTCTGAATACGAACTTATTGCATCCCAAATCTTAAAACTTCTTCCTCGAACAGCTAAACTTCTGTTCCTCATGTACATTATGATGCTGTACTCCGCTCCACATATTTTTCTGACCCTTGGAGATTATCGATAGTCAAAATGAAACCTAAACTCAAAAAGTCAGCAGAATACCCATCTTCCTACCATCCTATCTCTCTTTTACCTATTATGGGCAAAATCTTGGAAAAAAATTCTGATGAAAGGTCATCCAGGCATTTGATTATGGCTTGGGAGGAGGATTGTTACAATTTCAATAAGATCTTATATTGAAAACTTATATTATAATTATTTTTATTATATTTTAAACACTTTACGATTCTATTAGACCAATGGGTAGCTAGCCTGTGTAGCAATACCACAATTGTTTTTCTTGTTTCTTATCATTTTGATGTAGCCATCGATACCCCAATCCTCACCCCAGGAGTTCTTCACCAGCCTAATAATCATTGCCGTTCTCGGAACCGTAACCAAATATGATACCCGTATTACAAGCTAAACACTGCAACTTAAATTAATCTACATTTTGTGGTTAAAAATATTTGAATCAAACGTTTTTACTTGTTGAATTTGCTCACACACAAGGAAATCCATCATCAATGATGGATAAGAGCACAATCATCATCTTCACATATTATTATTTTGAAAGGTACTTGAGGGGTAAATTTTTATACCACATCATGTACAAATTTATATTTGATTAATATTAATTAGTTATGACATTTAATAAATAAAATGTGATAAAGATAAAAATTTACGTTAGATAAATAATATAAATGTCGATAATATTTTTATAGTGGAACAAAATAGATAAATAGAATAAAATATAATCTTTAAAAAATGCTTTATTTGAAGAAAGATTTTAAGTTTGGGTTGCTGGGAGTGTGGTTTCTTAGAATAGAGCGCCAATTGGAGAATGGTGCAAGAGCAAAAATTTGAGAATGGTAGCTCAAGACCACGGCTATTGCCTTGATTGAAACAATGGATATGGCCCACCCTATTAATATTATTATTCAAGGAACAAGAATACGGCCAAGTGAGGTGGTCACTTGCCTTGGGGTAAGATTTGGAAGAGGATTCTGCGTAATCCCTCACTTGGACTGTCTGAGAAATAGTGTGTTCTTAGCCTTGAACGACCTTATAGTCTATATTCGAGGCGCGATAGAGTGAATATATTCATTATTTAATAATTTGGAATAAAACGGGAGAATATGGGTCGACTTTTTTTCGATGTAGAACCACCCAAAAAGTTTGATCAAAATCGGCTAAGAACACACCGTGCACTCCCCTTGTGAGACTAATTTCGTTATGATTTGAAATGTACCGAATGAAGATGGAATGTCCTGAAGAAGAATTTTACAGTAATATCGACTCCAAACGACCCTTCCGTCTAAAGCATTCCATCTTTCAGAAATATCTAACATCATTCACAGATTACCCTCCCGCTAAGATTCTGAATACGAACTTATTGCATCCCAAATCTTAAAACTTCTTCCTCGAACAGCTAAACTTCTGTTCCTCATGTACATTATGATGCTGTACTCCGCTCCACATATTTTTCTGACCCTTGGAGATTATCGATAGTCAAAATGAAACCTAAACTCAAAAAGTCAGCAGAATACCCATCTTCCTACCATCCTATCTCTCTTTTACCTATTATGGGCAAAATCTTGGAAAAAAATTCTGATGAAAGGTCATCCAGGCATTTGATTATGGCTTGGGAGGAGGATTGTTACAATTTCAATAAGATCATTCGAAGCGTATATATATGGAAATTATAAGCATTTATATTGGCAAGTAGGATTGGACAAATAAATACATCAAACTTATATTATAATTATTTTTATTATATTTTAAACACTTTACGATTCTATTAGACCAATGGGTAGCTAGCCTGTGTAGCAATACCACAATTGTTTTTCTTGTTTCTTATCATTTTGATGTAGCCATCGATACCCCAATCCTCACCCCAGGAGTTCTTCACCAGCCTAATAATCATTGCCGTTCTCGGAACCGTAACCAAATATGATACCCGTATTACAAGCTAAACACTGCAACTTAAATTAATCTACATTTTGTGGTTAAAAATATTTGAATCAAACGTTTTTACTTGTTGAATTTGCTCACACACAAGGAAATCCATCATCAATGATGGATAAGAGCACAATCATCATCTTCACATATTATTATTTTGAAAGGTACTTGAGGGGTAAATTTTTATACCACATCATGTACAAATTTATATTTGATTAATATTAATTAGTTATGACATTTAATAAATAAAATGTGATAAAGATAAAAATTTACGTTAGATAAATAATATAAATGTCGATAATATTTTTATAGTGGAACAAAATAGATAAATAGAATAAAATATAATCTTTAAAAAATGCTTTATTTGAAGAAAGATTTTAAGTTTGGGTTTGTCCGCACTCAACTATATCCGATAAACAAAGATTTTTGAAACGTAAAAGGTGATCATTATTATGATAAAAACATCTTCGAAAAGTGGATTGTTGAACGAAAAAAAACTTCTAATTTTGGAAGACAATTTTTTCTGGCATTATTTGTATGTGTAGTTTCATGTGTGCTTGAAACAAATCATGTTCAAAAAGTACTCTGTTGGAGGAAAAACCTGGATTTTGAATTTTATCTTACGGGGCGACAAAGTTAAATAGACAAAGTTATTTGGCATCTAGTATGTGTAAATAAATTGTTTGTACTTTTACATAATTGTTATTTTCCTTCGATGGTTACCATTCTGTAATGCCCTTTGAGTTGGCAGACAAGTCTAAATTAAATTAAATGCAAAAGGTGGACATTTTATGAATGTATGACTACAAGTGTCACCCCTTCCAATAATTTTAAAACCCAAAAAGTTTTCAGAATTAAGAACCAACTTCGAACTTTGAAAATTGTGGTAAAACATTTTACTCAAAATATTACTAACATTTAAAACTAATACCTATAACTTTTGAGTTAAGACAATTGGATTTTATTGATACAATGTGTTTGAATAGAAAAATATCTGATGTAGACACCCCATGACTTCCTTGTACGCCTATTAAACTATAAATCGGTGGCTCTAAATGTGACCCTGAATTGGGTTACTAGTTCCCGAAGATATCAGTATCTCAAAAACGACACTCGGCATCGCAACGTCCATCTATTGACACACACACAAACACATAAGCTCTTGTTTCTGGAGGTCTCTTTCCGTTTTTATCGCTATAAAATGTCGTTTTCTTTCAGATGGTAAAAACTTCCCAAGAGATTTCTGCGTGTTTCTTGACAACATTAGAGCTGTCTATGTCACTAGATAAAGCATTGGAAATCGAAGGCTTAAACACCTTAAGGGCAAGAACCCGCTTAACTTATGTCTTATTCTCCTGCTGCAGTTTAGTTCAGCTCACAAATGAGGAGGAGAGAAAAGTATTTTATACTCAATTTTAATACTTGAAACAAGTAATGAAATTGTTTAATTAGAGTGGAAAAAATCGGGTTTATAACCTCTATCACCGAATCTTTATAACCGTTTTTGAGTTATGCGATATACCTACGACCGACCGAACATACGTAGACGTCACGACGGAACTTGTCAAAATGGATTCAGGAATGGCCAAAATGATATTTCCGTTGAAATTTGAAAACCGAAAACAACGCAATACTTCCTTTACTGTGTACAAGGAAGTAAAAAAATAAACGTCTAGTGCCAGAATTCGCAACATTTAAGTGAAAAGTTCAAATCCAAAAGAATTTGTTAAAATTAGCAACATTTCATAATATACGAATGTATAGTTTGCTCGTAGTTGCAAAAAAAAAAATTTTTAATGTGCATAGTAAGGTAATTCGGTCAAAATTGTAAGTAAATTTTAGATTTTGCCCCCTAGAATAAATTGTATAGGCAACGTCTCTGCTTCCAGCTTATATAATTAAGTAATATAATATAAATAATAATTTTCATTAAATACAACGTTGTTGTATTTTAATAAGTATCGTTTCTATTATTTAAATAAAAATTCTCAACATCTTTTTTCTCCAGCCATGTTGACCAACCATGCTGATCTAAAATGTTTAAAATGTTTTTGTAGTGAACTTGCTTCCACATGTGTGAAGTTGTCATAACAACGATTACCGACAAGTCCAAAATGTGGGAAAAAATCATTATTTTTGTTTTCTAAAACTTTCTTAGGAAGTCAAATCCTCTCAAATGACGCAAAATATCATCAAACACTCCAAAACACAATTGTTTGCTTGCTTTCATTGCAATTGTTTTCATAAATAAAACTTTATAGACCGAAATGAGTAATAAAAACATGTTTTTTATTTCCAATACTTTTGAACACTTCTGTTTAAATGATACAAAAGACACTTGTTGTCGTTTAGGGCTCTAGCCCCGTCAAAAAGGAACAAGAATTCTTGCAGTATTATACCTCAGATCTCTTAAGTCCAATTGCAATGAAAATTCAGTGGTTGGATGGTGGAAAAACTATTTTTTTAGAGGTATCGGAAAAATCATTCTGTTTTCTCCATCGATACATAAAACAGTTAGCTACACTGTTTTTCTAATTTAATCGGAAATATTTCAATTATTACACTTGTAACAACCCCTCAAATCCAAGGATGGAATAATATTTCATTTTTAAGAAACCAATTGTTGGCATTAATAGTATTATAGTCACTTTTTTTTTTTTTCTTGGCACGATTTTCCTTCAGATTTCTTTCCTTGCAAACGTATTTTTCTTAACACACCAAGTTTTCAAAAATGGCTCGTTCGATTTGGCTTAAAGTTGAAGGAAAGCTGGGAATAAGTTCCAAACTGATTCAGCATCAATTTTATTAAATTATACCAACTGCTTTTACTTACGCATGCGTAAGCGTATTTTCCTTAACACACCTTTATTTCAAAAACAGCTCGTCCGATTCGGCCCATAGTTGGAAGAAAGCTGAATATTAGTATAGTAATTTTATTACATCAGTATTAATTTTACTGAATCTCATCAACTATTTTTGCTTACTCATACGCAAAAGTATTTTCCTGGGCACACCAATATTTCAAAAACGGCTTTTCGGATTTGGACCGAAGTTGGATAAAAGTTGGGTCTAGTGTATAAATGGTTCAGTATCAATTTCATCAAATTCCATGAGTATAGAAGTATGTATATGTTTACGTATAAGCCTTTTAAGTTTTTCTTTCCGAATAAACATCTGAAAATTTCGCCCACTACATAAATCTTAAAAACTTTTGAAGGTATACGTCTTAATGAGAAATTTCATGATTACGATGGTATCAAAATTATTTTTATGTGCCTCACAAAGCGGGCTCAACAGAGCTATTTCCGAAAATAAGTCGGTTTTCAACCACTGTGTGGCGTTAATCGTTTTCAATAATTTTTCATGCGAATTCTTTAGCTTGACAGGACAGAACGCTGCCACGTTTCTATAACTAGTCCCTTTCAGGCTTCATCCGGAATAAGATGGTTTTAACGTAAATTTCATTTCTTGACGGCAATTTTCTAATTAAACGTTCATTTTTCAGCTGTTTTAATTTTTAGACAAATGAATTTTATATTTGAATCACCAAAGTGGTCCCATTTATGTTTTCAATGATAATTGGTAATACTTGAAGAGTTAAAAGTATTTAGAAATATGGATGAAAGGGGCATGCTTCCTCTATCACTATAATGATTTCATACAAGATATCTTAAAAATAAATATATCTGATTCATATTATATATATATATATATATATATATATATATATATATATATATATATATATATATATATATATATATATAAGTTAAGCGTCGGCAGCTTCAAAAATCAAAAAAAAAGGAAAAAGGTTTAAGTAATGACACGCACAGTATCCGAAATAAGACTAACTTTATTCAGCTCTTAATTCGCCTTTTATACATTTTGACTATTGTTTACAGCCGTATATGGTATTAAGGCTAATACTGCTGCACTCCGGGCCTTAACTTATATATAAATATATATATATATATTTCTTTATTATTATATATAAATATTTCTTTACAGAGGATACTTTAAATACATTATAATGTAATGAATGTAGATTAATTATATATATATATATATATATATATATATATATATATATATATATATATATATATATATATATATATATATATTAACTCAAAGTTCATCTTAACTTTAAAACATGAACAATATTTGGACAGAGACATTGTCTTAACTTTCCTTTATCACTAAACAAGAAAATTCGATTAATCACATCATATTCGGCTCATATCAGTGTTGTAATGTAGAAATCGCTGTTACTAGTGCTTCCGCATACAAATATTTATCCAATCCGTCGGACTCTTGAAACGCGACAAAACATTTCGTTTTTAGGAGTGTGATGAGTGAAACAAATATTTATTCAGTTTTTTTTAAAGATTTATTTTTGATGGCATTACTATTTTTACTTTCACTTACTTAAAGAAGAAATATATAGTAAGGGAAAAAGTATAGAATTCTAGTTTTCAACGGAAATGCACGTTTTAACGTCCACAGAGTCCAAATAACCAAGTCTCGCAAAATGGTCTGTGTGTGTCCTTTGTCTATATTTCTGACCGTTCGCCCACGATAAAAAAAAAATGTTAGATAATTTAAACAATTTTTCATATTATTTTTTCAATAGATTTCAATGTTCTCATATACCAATCGATTTTTTTAAGAAATCGGAAGACTCTTCTATTAAAGTAGATCAAACAAAAAAATTATGTAATAATTTTTTTTTCAGTTTCTAATATTTTGGGATTATCAGATACTTTAGTAACCATAGATTTAATTTTGATAATCCCAAAATATTAGAAATTGAAAAAAATTCAAAAAATAGAAAAAAATTAGAAGCAATTTACTAATTACTAAGCACGTTACTAAAAAAATAAATAAGGAAGTTAATTTCAAAACAGATGCGGTCAATCTAAAAAGCCACTATACGGACATAATTAATAAACTAAATATAAGATAATTTATGATCTAAAAATTAAACAAAAGGCATATTGATTTAAATATAGAATATAGTAGTAACATTATTTTAAAACAAAAATAATAGCAAATGTAAAGAGAATGGATGGGGAGGAATCTTGACAATAAGGATTAGTACAAGGATTAGTTCAATTTTAATGATAGTGCAGTATAAGTGACAGAGGCAGTAACGAAAATTACTCCCCAATTTAACATTTTTTTTAAATATATTATAACCAGCTAGGATTTGACGAAGTAAAATTATACTGATGGCAGGACATTGGGAAGATAATAATGTAAATTAAAGGTAATTAAACTATCTTTAATATAGTAACAAAAGATATTGTAAATTAAGTTATAAATATTTGGTTTGGATTAATTGATGTTGTATTGTAGAAAACAAAGAACTTGAAGACGAAGAAGGACTTAAATGTGTTTTTAAAAATATAAGTTATTTATTTATGGGAAATGTACTTTTCAGTAATTAATTTATTATATATATATATATATATATATATATATATATTTAATTAAATTTAAATTTAAATTTAATATATATATATATATATATATTAACTTCCCTATATAATAGAAATTGTTTAACATAAAAAAATTATAAAATGCAGTTTAGATTCGTTTATTAAATAAAAAGTTTGAAAGAAATCAAAAAATATAAATTTTTGAACTTAATTTTTTGGAAGGATTTTTTTTTCAGCATTTTTATCTTTTTAAATTCAGATTAACATTGTTAGTGTTTTTTTTTTACATTATTAGGTGATTTTTATTGGCTTATTTATTTTTGTATTTGAACAGCCTAGCTCAAATCGACTTACCGGAAAGGACACTTTGCATTATTGATTTTACATTTTTTCATAATTATATCGAAATCGGCCCGATTTTGACGAAAGTTTCTTAAAGTCTTCTCCTTAAAGTCCTTTAACTTTTCTTCTATATAGTACATCACCGAGGAAATGCAGAGAAAAAAGTTATGATGAAAAGAATATTTTATTAACGCATAACTTAAAATTTTTATAAAAGTTTATTTTATTCTTACATCTTTATTATTCTAATGTCGTTGTTATTGGTATCTCTTTAATCCTAAAACTATACTGAATCATTTAGTAAACCTAATGTCTCTCTATGAGGCTCAGTATTTGTTCGGCATTCTTTTAATCAAAGTGACGTTGAGGTATGAAATTCATGTAATTTTGCGACATTAGAGGAAAAGGAAATTTTCAGCCGTCGAATTCACGAGTTTGATACGGGAAGTTGAAGAGGAACCTAACCTTAATGAACGGACTTTGAGGAAGTGGTTTGCCAAATTTGAAAGTGAAAAAGCAGCCGGGCACAGGGTTATCATCAGTTGTGAACAGCGAGGCTCTACAACACGCTCCTGAAGACGATCCTACAAAAAGTACTCGTCAGCTATATTCCGATAGTTTAACACAGTCAATTGTGAATCGTCACTTACACCAATTAGACAATTAGTGAAATTAGGTAAAGCATAGAGAGGGTGTCGAGAAGTTCCACGTGAGCTCACCTTGCAGCAGGCCGAACGTCGCCTGGAAATATGCCGCCAAAAACTGCTTTTTACTTGCATTTCCAATATATGAAATATATATAGTAAGGGGAAGTATTATGATCTTGATATTTTTTTATATATGTAGTACATCACCGAGAAAATGCAAGAAAAATCTCTGATGTTGACATCACATGACTTCGTTGTAAGCCTATTAAGCTATAAATCAGTGGCTCAAAAAGTGATCCCGAATTTGGTTACGATTTTCCGAAGATTGCAGTATCACTTATGAGCCCTGAGACATAATTCTTAATGTGGTAGACTCAGAATATTATTTTCTAAAACATTTATTTGACGCTTTTAGTTCTAAAATTGATAGAGAGCCATTTAAAAAATCTAACGTGACCAGCACACGACCTTCCGCCAATTCAAGATTAAAAATCTGGTGCGGTGCGCGCATCACACAACTTTTCCTTACCATCCTATAATAATAACCTTTTTAAGATAATTTTAGAGAGTTCACATAAACACTACTCGAAATAAACTCAGCAGAATGCACTTTTTCATGTCTCCTCTCCTAAAAGTAAAAAGAGTAGTTTTTTATACAAGTTAGTACTACAATTCTGCACACTAAATTTATTTAGGTTCGTCAAGTTGAAAATATATTTTAAAAGTTTCGGTTTAGTTTCCACGACAATTCCATTTAGTTTCCATGATAAGTTAACTTCTACTTTATCGATTAATATCATCGATTTTACTCTTTTTCCCAATTATATCGAAAACAGCTCTAACGATTTTGATAAAACTTGCTGAATGTTTTCTCCTTAAAGCCCTTTAACTTTTCATCGATGTAGTACATCACCGAGGAAATGCTAGGAAAAAAGTTATGATGAAAAGAATATTTTATTAACGCATTACTTAAAAAGTATACATTTTATGGTAACTTATGGAAAGAACTGTATGAAAGGTAACTAAATTATGTAAAAAATTAAACGAAGAATCTTCAAAATTGGATCAGTATTAGCAAAGCTACAGCGCATTGGACGAACGGAAAGTGACAATTATATCACCGATTTTATATTTTTTTAATAATTTTCTCATAAACGGCTCTAACGATTTAAATGATACTTGCCTAATGCCTTCTCCTTAAAGCCCTTTAACTTTTCAATAATGTAGTATATCAACGAGAAAATGGAGGGGAAACAGTTATCTACTTTTTTACTTTGTAACTTTTACGCTTTATATAACATTGTTACAGAGAATTTTGTTAACAATAAGTTGGCGGTTAGATGGGAAAAGAGTATGTATTGCAGTATATATTTTACTAGCATTATATACTAAGTTGCTCAGACAAACTCTAAAATGTGATCAGTGATTTCACAGGTACTTTTAGCTCCTACAATAATAAATTAAAAGATGCTTGACTATGATGGCAATTCCAGCAAATCATTTTCAAGAATTGTCGTAGGAATAAATTTGTCCAAATTGTTGGTTAATCATGAGATCCTCCTTTACAAACCCCAAAATCTCTCCATTTTAAATAGATTTTTCAAATGGTTCTTCTTATCTCTAGGTTCCCAAACATTCATCATTCTTAATAAGCCTCCTCCTTATTCCCTTCTACTAAAATGTGGTGTTCTTTAGGCCTCCTCACTCTCAACAACTCTTTTTTCCATCAATATAAATGATCATCCGGATTCCATTCACCACTAGCAATACCACTCATACGCTGATCATAAGTAATCTTGTAGTCCTTATAAGATACGCAGTGTCTTTACTAATACAAGCCTAATTTAAATAATTTTTTTTTTCGTTTTTTAGGGCATTTGATTGCCTATGTATAACTATGCATGTATGATTTCATACACAATTTATCACAAAATGATCACTTTTTGAGTTATGTGAAAATAAAATTTTCTTTTCGACATAACTGTTTCCCCTCCATTTTCTCGTTGATATACTACATTATTGAAAAGTTAAAGGGCTTTAAGGAGAAGGCATTAGGCAAGTATCATTTAAATCGTTAGAGCCGTTTATGAGAAAATTATTAAAAAAATATAAAATCCATCATAGTCAAGCATCTTTTAATTTATTATTGTAGGAGCTAAAAGTACCTGTGAAATCACTGATCACATTTTAGAGTTTGTCTGAGCAACTTAGTATATAATGCTAGTAAAATATATACTGCAATACATACTCTTTTCCCATCTAACCGCCAACTTATTGTTAACAAAATTCTCTGTAACAATGTTATATAAAGCGTAAAAGTTACAAAGTAAAAAAGTAGATAACTGTTTCCCCTCCATTTTCTCGTTGATATACTACATTATTGAAAAGTTAAAGGGCTTTAAGGAGAAGGCATTAGGCAAGTATCATTTAAATCGTTAGAGCCGTTTATGAGAAAATTATTAAAAAAATATAAAATCGGTGATATAATTGTCACTTTCCGTTCGTCCAATGCGCTGTAGCTTTGCTAATACTGATCCAATTTTGAAGATTCTTCGTTTAATTTTTTACATAATTTAGTTACCTTTCATACAGTTCTTTCCATAAGTTACCATAAAATGTATACTTTTTAAGTAATGCGTTAATAAAATATTCTTTTCATCATAACTTTTTTCCTAGCATTTCCTCGGTGATGTACTACATCGATGAAAAGTTAAAGGGCTTTAAGGAGAAAACATTCAGCAAGTTTTATCAAAATCGTTAGAGCTGTTTTCGATATAATTGGGAAAAAGAGTAAAATCGATGATATTAATCGATAAAGTAGAAGTTAACTTATCATGGAAACTAAATGGAATTGTCGTGGAAACTAAACCGAAACTTTTAAAATATATTTTCAACTTGACGAACCTAAATAAATTTAGTGTGCAGAATTGTAGTACTAACTTGTATAAAAAACTACTCTTTTTACTTTTAGGAGAGGAGACATGAAAAAGTGCATTCTGCTGAGTTTATTTCGAGTAGTGTTTATGTGAACTCTCTAAAATTATCTTAAAAAGGTTATTATTATAGGATGGTAAGGAAAAGTTGTGTGATGCGCGCACCGCACCAGATTTTTAATCTTGAATTGGCGGAATTGGCGGAACGACCTTTGACCGTTGTATTAAACCAACGTTAGATTTTTTAAATGGCTCTCTATCAATTTTAGAACTAAAAGCGTCAAATAAATGTTTTAGAAAATAATATTCTGAGTCTACCACATTAAGAATTATGTCTCAGGGCTCATAAGTGATACTGCAATCTTCGGAAAATCGTAACCAAATTCGGGATCACTTTTTGAGCCACTGATTTATAGCTTAATAGGCTTACAACGAAGTCATGTGATGTCAACATCAGAGATTTTTCTTGCATTTTCTCGGTGATGTACTACATATATAAAAAAATATCAAGATCATAATACTTCCCCTTACTATATATATTTCATATATTGGAAATGCAAGTAAAAAGCAGTTTTTGGCGGCATATTTCCAGGCGACGTTCGGCCTGCTGCAAGGTGAGCTCACGTGGAACTTCTCGACACCCTCTCTATGCTTTACCTAATTTCACTAATTGTCTAATTGGTGTAAGTGACGATTCACAATTGACTGTGTTAAACTATCGGAATATAGCTGACGAGTACTTTTTGTAGGATCGTCTTCAGCAAGTTCAAAACATTCAGCAAGTTTTATCAAAATCGTTAGAGCTGTTTTCGATATAATTGGGAAAAAGAGTAAAATCGATGATATTAATCGATAAAGTAGAAGCTAACTTTATCATGGAAACTAAATGGAATTGTCGTGGAAACTAAACCGAAACTTTTAAAATATATTTTCAACTTGACGAACCAAAAATATTAAGTGTACAGAATTGTAGTACTAACTGGTATTACTTTTATGAAAGAAGTCTTGGCGGAAGGTCATGTGCTGGTCACATTAGATTTTTTAAATGGCTCTCTATAAATTCTAGAAATAAAAGCGTCAAATAAGTGTTTTATAAAATAATATTCTGAGTCACCACATCCAGATTTTTAATCTTGAATACTGCCCCTTATTATATATTTTGTAAGTAATGTAAGGGAAAAAGTAAAAAGCCGTTTTTGGCGGCATATTTCCAGGCGACGATCGGCCTGCTGCAACGTGAGCTCACGTGGAACTTCTCTTCATCCTCTCTATGCTTTACCTAATTTCACTAATTGCCTAATTGGTGTAAGTGACGATTCACAATTGACTGCGACAAACTATCGGAGGATAGGTGACGAGCACTTTTTGTAGGGTAGAGCACTTTCATTAGCGTGTCGTAGAGCCTCGCTGTCCACAACAGAAGTTTGCCCTGAGCCCGGCTGCCTTTCCACTTTCAAATTGACTACTTCCTCAAAGTCCGTTCATTAAGGTTAGGTTCCTCTTCAACTTCCCGTATCAAACTCGTGGTTTCGGCGTCTGAAAATTTCCTTTTCCTCTAATGTCGTTTAGTCGTTCCTAATACCTCAACGTCACTTTGATTAAAAGAATGCCGAACAAATACTGAGCCTCACAGAGAGACATTAGGTTTACTAAATGATGCAGATAGTTTTAGGATTAAAAAGATACCAGTAACAACAATATTAGAATTAACAAAGATGTAAGAAAAAAATAAACTTCATTTTAACCCGTGAAACGGTCATTTTCTTTTACTCACCCCAATCATATATCAAACTCCATTGTCATGGCTCGTTTCGTGGAGGCTTTGGCCTCAGATAATGGGTCGGAATTGGGTCTCGACTTGTCTCTGCATTTAAGTCACCTGTGATTAATTTGATGTCATATTTTTGAGCCTGATCCACTTCTTTTCTCTCTGGTCGTAAAGATCATCCTTCATCTCATCGTCTTTGTGTTCAATTGGTGCATAAACGTTAATAATCGTGGTATTAAACCAACGACCTTTGATTCGTAATGCACCTATCCTCTTGTTAATCGGGGTGAAGTTTAAGACTGATTTCCTTGCAGTTGGACTAACTATAAATCCTGTGCCAGCTGTTGCATTTCTTTCTGCGTAGTCCATTGTGCCTCCATCAATTGTGGTTTCACCACCTTCTGTCCATCAAATCTGTTTTATGGCTGTTAACGGTATGTTGTACTTATTGCTTCATTCACTACTGTGTAGGGTTTTCAATCCTATGCCCAACCCCCAACCTGCAGGACCTGAATCTATGTCAGACATAGGGATCATTCAACTACAAGTGACCCTTAAGGTAAGGACGTAGCTGTCCCCTAGCGGGAATCGAATTCGCGCCGTACTGGCCTCAGTAGTGTAGTCTTTCTAGGTAGGCTGGCAGTTATTAAAGTACTAAACACGCTCGACGAATCTTAACTTAGAATACCTATTGCATGCGCCTTATTCCGTTCGGCCTATATGTATTTTTTTAAAAATATATATATATATATATCTATATTTTTTATGTACGAGTATATATATATAAAGTTTTTTATGTATATAAAGTTAAGACTAGCGAATAGTGCAGAATGTTTCTATTTAAAATCATGCTCTAATTTTCTATTAAAAACGATGAATAATAAAAAAAATATCTGGTGCTGTGGAAGGAAGGCACCAGCTTTCTTTTGTCCTTCAATATTTCGCAGTTTATTTTTAATGGATTGTTTAAGAAAATAATAACAGTCAGTTGATAACATTATATTCAATATTTATCAAATTATATCAGGCTATAGACAAGCAGATAAGGAAAATTTAATATAAATACGGGATGAGACTAAAGGAAGAGCATACTACCATCAGCTAGAGTTGCAGAGACATCTTCATTTAGGAAAGGTAAGGGTTTAGATAGGAATACTGTAGAATCTGTCATATCTGATACCCGGATTATCTGAAACTTTCTTTTCTCCTCTTTTCTTTAAGATGCCTACTTTTGTTAATAAACTGATACGAAATTATATCACACAATAGTCATAGAAATTTGTAATTTCAATTACATTATTTAAGATGTATTAATACTAAATTTTAACAAATAATTGTCTTTAAGTCATAATACATACTTATAAATAGATGATATATCACAGGTGAGATAACACTAATAAAATAAGATGTCATACATATAAAAAGTTGATGTACATTAAATAAAAACCATTTCGTAGAGACCCTCTACTTTGTTACAAATCTACTTTGTTTCTCGAACGTATTTTAAACAGAAATTCAGTTCATTATTGTTCCATGTATGTTAATCTAGGTTTTTTTCCACTATTGTATATGTATTTATATATATATATATATATATATATATATATATATATATATATATATATATGTGTGTGTGTGTGTGTGTGTGTGTGTGTGTATGTGTGTGTGTGTATGTGTGTGTGTGTGTGTGTGTGTGTATTCTATTGCAATTCTATAATCTGAGTTTAATGATGATTCTATAGATAAAGTGAGAAGTGCGAATATATCTAGTTAAATAAATCGAGAAGTACCAAATCGCTTTGGAACAAACAATTGTTTGGTACATTGCACTAGTTTATTATTTACTGGTCATACCGTCCTTGTCCGGTTTATTATAATGGGTTAACGGGATTTTGCTGTGCATTCTATCTTAAAAGATTATGACCTAATAAGTAATAATAAATATAAATAATATTGATCGGTTAATTATAATAAAAAGTGAATATTTTAAATAGATTCATATCGTTCCCTAAAATTTTTGTGTGAATCAAATATTATACGAATCTATAAATGAATATAATCTATAAATAATGTGAGTTTTGTGATGATCCCATACATAAAGTGAGAAGTGGCGATATATCTAGTTAAATAAATCGAGAAGTACCTAATCGCTTTGAACAGCTAATTATAATAAAAAGTGAATATTTTAAATTGATTCATATCGTTCCCTAAACTTTAAATCAAATATTGTACAAATTTATAAATGCAATTCAAAATAAAGTAAAATCTTTCATAATAAATAATATTTTTGTAATTTTTCAGTTTCGAGATGAAGTTATCATTTGTATTTTGTTTGACATTGACCCTGGCCTTGTCAGCGTTTTCCTTGCCTTTCAGTCAAACTGAGGAAGAAGAATGGAATGCTTACAAGGTAACTCAGCCGGAGTAATTCAGCACTTATCAGTATTGCAATATTACCATAATAAATAGACAATCACCTAAATCTTTCACTATCCTTTTGCCTAAACATGCATTTAACTGTTTTATTAGAGCAAATACGGAAAAAATTACACTACAAAGGAAGAAGACCAGTTAAGGATGAATATATATTTTGACAATAAGCTCCGCGTCGTAAAACACAATGATTTGCATGCCAACGGTATTAAGACATACAAATTAGGAATAAATAAATTTGCAGATCTGGTAAGTATCGAATATTTATTTAGCGTTTTGTATCCGGTCATTATTTTTTTTATAGCCCCTTTACTGGTATTTGTTTTATATTTTATAGACTTCCACGGAATTCAGAAAGTTGATGAAGGGTTATAAAGGAGAGAAAAAAATAAATGGTGAGTTGTATGTTCCCCCAGCAAACGAGAAATTGCCGAGCACTGTAGATTGGAGGCAAAAAGGCGCAGTGACACCTATCAAAAATCAGGCGCAATGTGGATCCTGCTGGGCATTCTCTAGTGTAAGTTTTTTCGTTAGGTTTCTCAGCACACTGTGTACTACTGCGATATCTATTAATATAATATCTACAAAAGTTTATTGATATATACGTATTTTAATTTCGTTACCCACAGACTGGTTCCATCGAAGGTCAACATTTCTTGAAAACTGGCAAACTCGTATCTCTCAGCGAACAGAACTTGATGGACTGCTCCACAGCAGAGGGAAACGAATCGTGTGACGGTGGCTTGATGGATTATGCTTTTGAATATGTTAAGAAAAATAATGGAATCGACACTGAAGAATCCTATCCCTACACAGCCGAGGTACTTATACATTTATTTTATTATAGCTAATTTAGTTTTTGAAGTATTTATTAAGTTAAATTTATGATTCTCCAGGACAGCTACACGTGTAAATTTAGTAAGGCTAATGTTGGAGCCACGATCACTGGATACAAAGATGTCCAGAGCGGCAGTGAATCAGCTCTACAATCAGCAGTAGCCAACGTTGGACCCATATCTGTCGCTATCGACGCAAGCTCCTTTGATTTCCAGCTCTACTCTTCAGGCAAGGATATTAATATACTTTCCCTAATGGTTGACTGATTTTATAGATCAATCTCATATCAAAAAGAATACTTTGAAAACTAATTTACCAATAATATATAGTAATGAATTTATACCCATTTTATATGATAATTAATTACTATGATTAACAGGAATCTACTACGAGCAGAGCTGTAGCTCTGAGCAACTGGATCATGGTGTTCTTGCAGTTGGCTACGGTTCCGAGAACGGCAAAGATTACTGGCTGGTGAAGAACTCCTGGGGTGAGGATTGGGGTATCGATGGCTACATCAAAATGATAAGAAACAAGAAAAATAACTGTGGCATTGCTACACAGGCTAGCTACCCATTGGTCTAATATAATTTTTGTGTACTTTAATTGGAAATTTCAAATAAAAATAACATGTTTTGTAAATATCTATTTATTCATAACAACATTTAAATATTTTGCAAACCTGATTTGTTGGGAAGAATTCCTATATATAACGGTCTGCGTATTTACCGCAGAAAAAAAAAAAAAAACAGATTAGATCATTACTGCTCGAATAACCTAGATGGATAAATGGAAGTACATATTATATTCTACAGGCTACACTTGCCGACTTATAGGCGACATTGAATCTACATACAACATCTATGCAGTTAATAAAATAGTGGTTAATACAACACAAATTCGAAATAAGTTTATCATATTAATGAACCTAACCATAAAAATTGTGTACCGGTAAACAATGGCGTTGAAGGAAATGAAAGAGCAAATTCAATCCCACAGAATGCTTTTTGTGATAGTCAACTAACATATTTAATCGAAAATTTTAAGAAGAATTGGCAAAAAAAAACTAATGGACGGCCATTACAGTATATATCCGACATATAATCCCACAGAACTACAAAATACAAAAAACACTCATATAAAACTGACGCAATTCCCTACAGAGCACTGCTCGACTAACTATATTAAAAATACATTTTCTGAATTCAGCAACAATAAAAAAAGGACAAAGGTGATTATTGGTAATTTAAAACAATTGGTAATTTACAAAGGTAATTTCTTGATTGATTATTTTTCTTGTTAGAATTAAAGTATTTTATTATTATTTATATGCTTATATAGTTTAAGATACTGTTTTAGTTTTTCCTTCTGATTTGTTGACACATACTTTTGTTTTCTTGAACTTGACCTTATTTGTTGATTTAAATAGTTTTAAGATTGCAAAATGGTTCTTGTGCTGTTTTTTTTTCAGTGTTTTTGTAGATATTTGACGAGCTTTTGTTTTGACACAACACAATTTTACAGCAGCTCAATGTACCATTGAGATTGTCAATGATACATGGTCAATGGTCAATCAATTCTAGCACTTAAGAGTCGCTCGTATCTAGTGTATGGTGGCACCTCGTGATATTTTGTAGGCTTTGGTTAAGAGCTATACAATGAAAAGGTGTGTTAAGATTCGTTTAAAAATACGGAAAAATAAGTTTTAACAATTAAAGTAGGTCAACAACTTTTCGCGAAAAAAAATTAATACCGCGAAATATGGCCAGTTTTTTTCATTTTATTACAGAGAAATCGCTATTTGTTCCCGAGGAGTTGCTCTACAACCCTATTTTTATGAAATATATGTGAGGTTCGAATAAATACCTAAAAAAAGATGTTTGAACATAAGGCTCTTTATCGCGCTAGTCACCAGTGGGAAAGTTGAGTAGGGGAAATTATGATGGGAGGGGGAAAGCTTCAAGTGCTGCAAAGTGATAGAGAGAGCCTTCTCTCTTCCTTCTTCACTTACCCTACTCAACTTCCCCACTGGTGACTAGCGCGAGAAAGAGCCTTATGTTCAAACATCTTTTTTTAGGTATTTATTCGAACCACACATATATTTCATAAAAATAGGGTTGTAGAGGAACTCCTCGGGAACAAATAGCGAAATCATATATTTTTTCATTTTCAAAATTTCAGGGAAAAGTTATTACTTTTTTTGCATACAATTTTTATTGAAGGTAGGCAATAACAAAAGCCACAATTTAAGCCGCAAAAGAAGTTCCTGCCATAATTGAAAGCTCTCTAATAAAATCTCCAAAAATGGAAATATTTTGCGGTTTTTAATTTTGTTTGCGAAAAGTTGTTGACCGACTTCATTTGTTTTAAACCCATTTTTCCGTATTTTTAAACGCTATTACTAACTATTTATTTTTTCTTAAACCAAATTTGTGTAATAACATCTAAAACGTGAAAAAAACACTTTTTGGCACATTTATGAATTTTTTCAACATGTATTTTATACATACCGATTTCATCTAAAACATATACAATTTGTTTCTACTATTTTTCTCCTTATTAGCACGTTCTAAAGTTCCATGGAAATTAATTAAAAGTCCTCATTGGTGTCATTTTTTTCGTTTTTTTTTTTTTTGCGTAACCAACGAATATCGTATCGTATACCGTAAATCGAAATCGGCAGTTTTATTATGGTTTTAGCCAAAAGAATTATTTTGAGTATTTTTTTTTCAGGAAATAGAAAATTTATCGAAAAAACTTTCAAACAAATGTTTTTCCCTTCAAATTACCTACAAAGAAGGCTAGTTACATTTTAAGCTAAAGCTAAAGATGACGTAACTATGGATCGTCAAACCTATGACATTTTTGGTATTCAAGAAAAAAACAGCCGTATGTGGGCTTTCATAAATCTATAGATATGCATATTATCAAAAAAAAATCTGAACTTAAAATTATCTATAAAAAAAGATCCAGTTATATTTCAAGATAAAAATAACGGTACAGGACCTAAGGAGTGTCAAACCGGTGAAATTTTCTTTTTCCAAAGATAAAACTTGCAGTAAGTGTGTGTTCTTTTTTCTGGAAATATGCATTTTATCAAAGAAAGTTTCAAACAAAAGTTGTTCAGCTTAAGATAACCATCAAAAAAGGCCAAGTTACATTTTAAGCTATAACTAACGCTAACGGTTCAATGGAGCTTCAAACCTGTGAAATTTTCGGGCTTTCATGAAAAAATCTGCTTTAAGTGTTTATGTTTTTTCAGGAAATATACATTTAATAAAAAAAAAAAAGGTTCAAACAATTATTGTTCAGCATAAGTTCACCTAAAAAATAGAGCTCGGTTGCATTTTCAACTAACGATAACCGCTCAACGGAGCTTCAAACCTGTGAACTTTTCTATATTAAAAAAAAAACTGCTTATTGCTGGAACTTTACATTTTGGTAATTTAACATATTAAAATTAAAGATAATTTAGATTGCACAGTTTTAATGTTCATTTATTTACATTAAAAAATCTACTAAGATCTCTCTGAAAAATCCATAAAGCCATTTTAATAATTTATTTTGTATTAAAATGTTATGCATTAAGATCTATCTAAAAATAAATAGAAACCCGAAACCAATTTAAAGAAAGCCTAAAATTAACAATAAAATTATTTTACTAATCCCCTAAGTAATGCCTTAAATCCTCATCATAATATAATATATTATAATGCAGATATAATTAATAGAATAAATTATATTATATAGTAGAATAAATATATTATAATGTAGGCTTTTTGTACTCTACCGTTGGGAATTTCCATTGGTTATCCCGACATATCTTCCACATGGGTTATTCCCAAAAACTTTGCAGATTTTCTTAATAGGAAATGGTTAATGCTCTGTTTCCCCAATTTCATAATAATTTCACGTTTTAAGTTGACAATATTTATTTTTACATTAAAATAGGCCTAGGAAACGGTTCAAAACGAAGGTTTAGATTTTATAAAGTTTTCAAGTCAAGAAAAGTGTTCAGATTGAATTATCGCAAAATCCATTTTTCTTATTTTTTAACGTTTTTGGTAAAAGTTCTGCAGACCTACTGATGGGCGTGGCCTCTTGTCAGGCGGCTAATGTTTTTGGTGTTCTATACATCAAAAGCCGAGTCTGTTGAGGCGGACATTGACGATCACTTTTTTGTTATTATATAGCATTTCCAAGCCAATCCTAACCTTTTCCAAATCAATTGTCACCTTTTCCATTTCAATTGTAACTTTTCCATTTCAATTGTAACCTTTTCCAATTCAATTGTAACCTTTTCCATTTCAATTGTAACCCAACCGGACATGAATTAATTATATTATATTTATTTTATTATTGAAAATGTATTCAACATTTTTTTCGTTTGTTAGGTAATTATTATTGAGTGCTAATTTCAAGTAGTTTATATTTTTTAAATAAAATTATTGTTTATTTATTTATAAATATTTACCATTTTTTATTTATTTGGTGGGTTGGAGGGGAGAGGGGATGGATTTCATCGATTTGGTGATCGTTCATTGGGTTTTCGAAGTTGTTGATGTCAAATTTACTACCGAAATTTTGTTCGGCCACCAGCATTTGTACTTAATTATTAGTTTTCAAAATTCTTCAGTATAGGTATCGTTTACAAGGTTTTCAAAAGCGCTATTTCCAAATTCACTATCGGATTTCGCGGGTTCTGAATCATTTTTTCAAATTTTATTTTTTATCGAGCTTGTATTTCAAATTACAATTATATTTGACATTTTTTTAGTATATCGTCCTAATAAACAATAACTTCATCGAAAAAGAGGTCGATTGTAATGTTTATCCGAAATGAGCATGTAACGATAAAATATCTAATTCCAAAAACTAGATCAAAACCTTTGAAAATCTAATAAACGAAGAGACGTTCAATAAGAATTGCAAGCCGAAATGCGCATGTGGCATAAAAAATCCGATAGTAAATTAGAAAGTATAGTGATTTAAAACTTCATAAACGATACCTGTACCAAAAAAAATGTCAACTGTAATAGAAATTCTAAATGTGCATGCTCGAATTTCCATTCGAAAAACAGAATCAGAATCCATATATCATAGGAAAATTCAACGGTAACGGAAAAAGTTAAATGCGCATGCGCGATCCTAGATCCAGTTCAAGAAATGGAATCAGAACCCTTGAAAACCTAATAGAAGATCCCTATATCATAGAAAACTCCAACAGTAACGAAAATGTAAAATGCGCATGATCGATTAAAAATCCAATTAAAAAAATGGAATCAGAACTCTCAAAAACCTAATAACTCTAAAAACCGTTTATCATAGAAAACTTGAATAACAACGAAAAATCTAAATGCGCATACGCTATCGGAAATCCGATAGTCGGAAATAGCGCCCTTAAATAACCTTCCCCCTAAATACGATACCTATACCGAAGAAGTTTGAAAACTAATAATTAAGTAAAAACGCTCGTGGCCGAACAAAATTTTTGTAATAAATTTGGCATTGCAACTTCGAAAACCTAATGAACGATCACCAAATGAATGAAATCCACCCTTCTCCTCACTAAATAAATTAAAAATTTTATTTCAAAAAAAGAACAAGCCGAAATTATTTCAAAAGTCATTATTATTATTAAAATAATAATAATAAGCTGAAATTATTTCAGAAGTCATTATGGTTATTAAAATAACCCGGTTGGGTCATAATTGTAAAGGAAAAAGTTACAATTGAAATGGAAAATGTTACAATTGAATTGGAAAATGTGACAATTGATTTGGAAAGGGTTACAATTGAAATGGAAAAGGTTACATTTGAAATGAAAAAGTTGCAATTGAAATAGAAAAGGTGACAATTGATTTGGAAAAGGTTACAATTGACTTAACATTTTTAACATTGACGCAATACAATTGCGTAGTATGAAACGAAAACTCGTTAAATAACTAATAAAACATAGAAAAAAAAGAACAAAAACATTTTGCAATCTTAAAACTATTTAAAGCATCAAAATGAGATCAAGCTCGAAAAAACAGAAATATGTGTCAACAAATCAGAAGGAAAAAAAAAACTAAAACAATACATTAAACTTTACATGCATATAAAATATTTTAATAATAATGAGAAAAGTTTATAATCTAAATAATGAATACGAGTTCTCTCTTTTATAGTCCCTTAGTCGTTTTTTGTGGTTGATAAATTCCTGAATTGTATTATTAATCTAGTAGTTGTTCGGGTAGAGGTTATGTGTCCTCTTGCATTAAGTGATGTTTTTAACAAACTATATATATCTTTTGTTCTCATAAATGTAGCAGTCGTTTAAAATGTTTTGTTTGTTGTTAGTCCTTCACCTTGGCAAAAATCTGTGTTTTTTAAGTGGAAACTTTTAGATTATTGATTGGTCGCGCCGTATTCTAGCGTCAGTTTATAATGAATGTTTTTTTGTATTTTTTAGTTCTGTGGGGTTATATTTCTATATATACGTGTAATTGTCGACCGTTATTTATTTTTTGTCAATTCATGTCAAACTTTTCGATTAAATGTGTCAGTAGCTATTTTTCAACGTATTTAAAAAAACTAAATTATATTCATAAGGCAGTTGATTATCACAAGCAGCTATCTATGGCATTGATCTGCTCTTTCATTCACTTCAACGCCATTGTGTTCCACACAGAAAATGGGTATTTATGGCTTGTATTTAATTGAATATATCACTATTTTGTTATCAATGTAGATTTAGTGTCGCCTATAAGTCGGAAAATGTAGTTTGTAGAATTTAATATGTACTTCCATTTATGCTTCTAGATTATTCGAGCAGTAATGATCTAATCAAGGTTTTTTTTCTGCGGTAAAAGCGCAGCTCCTGTTGTATTCTTATATATGCAGTTATATATAGGAATTCTTCCTAACCAATCAGGTTTGCAGAATATTGAAATGTGGTTATGAATAAATAGATATTTACAAAAGATGTTATATTTATTTGAAATTTCCAATTGAAATACACAAAAATTCTATTAGACCAAAGGGTAGCTAGCCTGTGTAGCAATACCACAGTTGTTATTCTTGTTTCTTATCATTTTGATGTAGCCATCGATACCCCAATCCTCACCCCAGGAGTTCTTCACCAGCCAGTAATCTTTGCCATTCTCGGAACCGTAACCAACTGCAAGAACACCGTGATCCAGTTCCTCAGGACTACAGCTCTGCTCGTAGTAGATTCCTGTTAATCATAGTAATTAAATAAAATGGCTATAAATTCATTAATATATATCGACGTCGCGTAAGCGCCATTTAGCAAACTTTACATGAAACGATTTTTTAATAACAATATATTTTTTTTACAACTTTAATCTTTATTGCATATTGTAAGAGTTTATAAAGGTAGCAAAATCTTCGTAATTACAGTATATTTTTAAGACATCTAGCATTGGTTAAGGCCAGAGTTACTACTAAGAGTCGTTAGTATTTGGTACTTGCGTCGATTAGTCGAATAGTCGATTTTTAGACTGTTTCCAATTTTTTTCGATATATCGTAAGCGGGAATCGATAGAGGTGATGTTTAGGTCTCATAAGAAGTAGAAAACTAAATTTTGAAATTTTGGCGATTAAGACTTTTTCAAAAAGCGACGTCGATATAATTGCTAAATTGGTATCTAAAATATTCTTTTTGGTATGAAATTGACCTCTATAGTAAGTCACCCATGAAGGAAAGTATAATAATATCCTTGCCTGAAGAGTAGAGCTGGAAATCAAAGGAGCTTGCGTCGATAGCAACAGATATGGGTCCAACGTTGGCTACTGCTGATTGTAGAGCTGATTCACTGCCGCTCTGGACATCTTTGTATCCAGTGATCGTGGCTCCAACATTTGCCTTACTGAATTTACACGTGTAGCTGTCCTGGAGAATCATAAATTTAACTTAATCAATACTTCATAAAACTAAATAAGATATTATAAAATAAATGTATGAGCACCTGGGCTGTGTAGGGATAGGATTCTTCAGTGTCGATTCCATTATTTTTCTTAACATATTCAAAAGCCTGATCCATCCAGCCACCATCACACGATTCGTTTCCCTCTGCTGTGGAGCAGTCCATCAAGTTCTGTTCGCTGAGAGATACGAGTTTGCCAGTTTTCAAAAAATGTTGACCTTCGATGGAACCAGTCTGTGGGTAAGGAAATGATAATATGTATATATTAATGAACATTAATAGATATTATATTAATAGATATTGCAGTAGTACACAGTGTGCTGAGAAACCTAACGAAAAAACTTACACTAGAGAATGCCCAGCAAGATCCACATTGCGCCTGATTTTTGATAGGTGTGACTGCGCCTTTTTGCCTCCAATCTACACTGCTCGGCAATTTCTCGTTTGCTGGGGGAACATACAACTCACCATTTATTTTTTTCTCCCCTTTATAACCCTTCATCAACTTTCTGAATTCCGTGGAAGTCTATAAAATATAAAACAAATACCAGTAAAGGGGCTATAAAAAAAATAATGACCGGACACAAAACGCTAAATAGATATTCGATACTTACCAGATCTGCAAATTTATTTATTCCTAATTTGTATGTCTTAACACCGTTGGCATGCAAATCATTGTGTTTTACGACGCGGAGCTTATTGTCAAAATATATATTCATCCTTAACTGGTCTTCTTCCTTTGTAGTGTAATTTTTTCCGTATTTGCTCTAATAAATAATTAAATGTATGTTTAGATAAAATGATAGTGAAAGATTTAAAAGATTGTCTATTTTTTATGGTAATATACCGATATTGATAAGTGTTGTACTACCCCAATATGTTACCTTGTAAGCGTTCCATTCTTCTTCCTCACTTTGACTGAAAGGCAAGGAAAACGCTGACAACGCCAGGGTCA
This sequence comes from Rhaphigaster nebulosa, assembly GCA_948150685.1. NCBI lineage: Eukaryota > Metazoa > Arthropoda > Insecta > Hemiptera > Pentatomidae > Rhaphigaster > Rhaphigaster nebulosa. The sequence goes on along the minus strand of OX411306.1, from coordinate 135,593,767 downwards.
ATGTCAAACAAAATACAAATGATAATTTCATCTCGAAACTGAAAAATTACAAAAATATTATTTATTATGAAAGATTTTACTTTATTTTGAATTGCATTTATAAATGTGTACAATATTTGATTAAAAGTTTAGGGAACAATATGAATCAATTTAAAATATTCACTTTTTATTATAATTAGCTGTTCAAAGCGATTAGGTACTTCTCGATTTATTTAACTAGATATATCGCCACTTCTCACTTTATGTATGGGATCATCACAAAACTCACATTATAGAATTACAATAATATATATATATATAAATTAGTGAGAAAAAACTTTAGAGTTAGCACACAACGGACAATAATGTCTGCTTGTATTAATACATCTTATATTACGTAATTAAAATTACAATTTTCCATATACATTGTGTAATATAATTTTGTAATTTTTAAAGTACCTTTAGGAACGGGACAAGGCAGATTCTGTTGTATTCCTATCTAACCCTTACCTTTCCTAAATGAAGATGTCTCTGCAACTCTAGCTGATGGTAGTATGCTCTTCCTTGAGTCTCACCCCTTATTTATACTAAGTTTTCCTTATCTCATCAGGTAGCCTGTTATAATTTGATAAAGATTGAGTATAAAGATATCAAGCCATACTTACGGGGTGGGTATTATTTCCTCAAACAAAATATTGAAAACTGCGCATTCGGAAATCAAGTATGCCCTCCTTCCATAGTATCAGGTATTTGTTTTAATTCATCGCTTGGGTACAATAGGAAATGAGTACAGAAAACTTCAGTCCTAAGCAAGTGTTGGGAAAATGGACTTAAGACAAAATACATACCCCTCGATTTAGGGGCCAAAAATACTCTAAAATTGCGATTAAAACTGTCTATGTCACTAGATAAAGCATTGGAAATCGACGGTTTCAACATTTTAAGCTGGAAGAATCTTATTCTCCAACTGTAGACTTGTTCAGCTCACAACTGAGGAGGAGAACAAGTATTTTACACTCAATTTCAACATTTAAAACAAGTAATAAAATTGTTTAATTAGAGTGGAAAAAAAAAATCGCGTTTATAACATTTATCACCGAACCATATGATCTCTGTAATAAATGTCGGTATACATTTGATGTAACTTTCTTATGACCTTGAAGTAAAGTACCCCTTTCGGATCTTCAATTTCAACCAAAATGTATTATATTACTTATATTGATATAAAATTCAAATTTACCAAATTTAATATGTTTTACGTTTTGTATAGTATTTTAATATAAATTTTGATGGAAGTCTAATATGACCTTCGAGTAAAATACCATTTCCGATTTTCCAATTTTAACCAAAATTTAATATTTTTTTTACATTAGTATCCAAGTCTTAAATACCAAATTTGAAAAGTTTTGCATTGTATTTTTATATAATATTTGATGAAAATCAGTAATGACCTTCAAGTAAAGAACCACTTTCGGTAATCATGCAGTGACCCAAAAGGGATGTTCACTACTAGATTATACGATAATCCTAAATACAAAATTTTAACTTTCTACGGCAAACCGTTTTTGAGTTATGTGAGATACGTACGAACGAACGTACGTATAGACGTCACGATGAAACTAGTCAAAATGGATTCTGGGATGGTCAAAATGGATATTCCCGATGAAATCTGAAAACCGAAAATTTTCACGATTACAAGCCTTACTTGCGTACAAGGAAGTAAAAAATACAAACTGACTGATGAAAGACTTTGACCTACTGATGGGGAGCGCATCAGACTGTTAAAATTGTTAATAATGTGGTTCTTTAATATTGTTATTACATAATTAATAACCAGATAATTTTATTATTCTGTAAATAATAAATAAAAGAGTTTTAAAGGTAACTATTAGTCCGACAAAATAAGCATAACAGGGTGACTTTTCAACACACTGATGTTCATTATACCTAAGTACTGGGCTACATATTTCAGTAATGATTAGGTGCCTACTCTAGTATCAGAGAGATAGACTGAGCTCTGAATGATCTCTTGGAAACGGCTCTCCAGATTAAAGATATGAAGAATGATGTGCCTACGTTGCAAGAGCTAGGCGTGAGTGTAATAGTATTGTCGCGTACATTAACTTGGATTGGAGTGTGGTGCTCGCGTTCATGCTAAAACAAATATATTATGTATACCTAGATATCAAACTCACTAGATATTTTATTGTTAATGAAATCTTCATCACAATTATCGGAAATTGGTTTAAAAATTTAAAGAATACTGAAAAAGATTGAATGAGAACTAGAACGTAAAAATAAAATTTATAGATATTTACCCATAAAATAGCTGATAGGCTTATCACACCTATATTAAAGCCATATTTTTTATGTTCCTATATTGCGTATAAATATAAACAAATAAGTAAATTTTCTCAATCATCATTAGCCTTTGTCTAATAATAATGTTGATGGCACACGCTAGAGTTTTTAGGATTCTCTTAAAAATCACATCCTTACAACATGCTGATTCTGGATCTGCAGGCGACGTGAAAGGTCGAACTGGTTTCGTAACTTTCACCTTGCTAGGTACTGTAATCTATTTAAAAAAATGACTTGAAATAATAATTGCATGCTACAAAATGAAAGCTGATTTACTTGGACGGAGGACCAGTACTATAAAAAATCATGATTCAGTTGGTGGAAGTAGACCCTTCCTGATATTCATAGGATCTTGTTAATTATCTTGTGGACGTAGAATCAATTAGGAGAACGCTAACAGGATAGACTCTACTTTTTATAAGGATTACAGTCTTCATTTTTTCTAATGGAATGTAAATGATGGAACGCTGCTATTAAAAAAGAAAATAAAGAACATAAATCGAACTGAACCTGCCATATTACTATAAAAGTGTTATGACGATAATATGTCAAAGAACTATAAATAAGCTTTTTGAATCCTGAAATATACAAGATATGGACAGTGTACATAGTTATATAATGCATTGCATTATTGTAAAAAAAAAAAAATGAAAAAACATGTGTAAACATTTTTGAAACGAAATCTTTGGAGCAAAAGGATAAAACAACTGTTGAAGATGCCAGAAGATCTGATGGGGTTATTTAATGCAACTGGTAAGATTCACTCGGCCAAATCACATGGCTGCCGAAAAACCTCGAAATTTCCATACTTTTTTTTGTTTCTTCCCTATAATTTCGGTGCATTCAATCAATAAATGGTTTAATAAATTAAAGAACATTAAATTCTGTGTCTTATGAGTACCACAACATAATAATTAGATTAAGTAGTGTAGTCGAAAACCAAGGTCAAATAATTTCGATTTTTTCTAACTTTGTCAGAAATTGAGACAGAGCACTATAAAATATAGTATATTATGCTGATAGCAATAAACCGCGCTGTATATACATGTAAAATCGGTAGCAAGCCGGCATAGATCTGTACAGACTCGGAATCTGCCTTTCAGGCTTTGAAAAATTCTTTTTCATTGAATCCTCTAGTTATCAGCACCTTAATTTAGTTAAAAACATTGTTGAGTGTTGGATGCAAGGTTCAGTTTTTGTGGTTACCGTGTCATTGTGGCATTAGAGGAAATGAGCTAGCCGATGCTATGGCTAAAAAAATAATTAAAGAAGGAGTCGTAGAACCATCTGCATTAACAAAAGAAATTGTTATCTTGATAAAAGAAAAGGCACGGGAGAAATGGCAATACATTTGTTGTAGAGTTAGTGAAAATAAATTAAGAATTAAATAAATTAAGAAAGTAGAACCATATGTACAACCTAGCCGAGCTGACCTTTAGCGTTCAAGAAGAGACGAGATAGTTTTAAACTAAATTTTATGTCATTTTGTAGTGGTTGAACTTAAATTTTGTAAGTTAAAATTACTTTTGGGAAATATTACATTTTTCCCCTGTCCGATAAATTGTTGTACTAACGTTCCTGCATATAAATATTGGTCATACATGCTAAATAAACGAATATTTTCATTATTAGAACCAAGAAAATATTTGAGCTAATAAATTTTAACAAACCATTTGAGAGACATTAATATAATTATAATAGCAATATCATTAATAATACACCTGTATATAGTGGCCAGGTCCATTTTGAAAACTGATGGCTTGTTGATAATTCAATTCTTTTTCGTTTTCATCTTACTTCTTTTCTATGAAACCTGAGGTCTCATCTTATACTCATTGGAGTTATTACATTTATTTGATTTTTTTTTTTATGTTTTCTATTATACAAAAAATGTATTTAAATAATCAAACACGCAATAAATTGTGTCGACCTAATCTCACATTTAAAAAAAAAAAATTTGAAAATATTGCGGCGAGAAGACGACTATAAAAGTTAGGTCCTGTATGAACACGCTAAAATAACCAAACTGCGAAAGACACTTCAAATCGTTCCGTTTCACTTAGTTCAGATTTATACCAAATCCCACAACAAACATGCCCATGAGACCTTAAAGCCTTCACAAATCAAATAATTTAGGAATATTTGAATATAATAATATTATTATAAATTAAATATTAATATTATTATAAATTAAATATTAATATTATTATAAATTAAATATTAATATTATTATAAATTAAATATTAATATTATTATAAAATATTATATATTATATTATAAAATATTGACATTATATCTGCAATAATAATGATGTCATAAAGCAAAATATTAAGATATTAATCAACTACTGATTAAAACCACTCAAGGAAATGCTTCCGATACCTCTTAACTCATTTGATTTCGACTTCTGCCACACTAACCACAAGATGCCTTTTACCAATACTACACAATTAAGAAGAGGAAATCCCATTTAAAAAGGAATCAGGAAGTGGTATCTCCTATTTCTTTTAAAACTAATTTGATTTCAACTGCTCTTTCTCTTCATCCTCAAACAATATCCAACCATAGACTATTTTATCAGTATCCTTAACAACATTCAACAAAATACAGTCATGTACTAGTGCGTTACAGTGGTTCAAGATTGAAAGTTTCAGATGAAAGCAATCTTTAAAATCTTTTTGGGTTCTCAAATGAAATTTTTCCCAAGACGAATTTTTATTATTTTAACAAAAATGTGTCTATAGCTGCATAGGCTTGTATAGTTCTTTAACACTTGTTGAGCTCTCTTGAAACAAATTAATATCGGACTGGTCAACTTTCAAAGCACCTTTTCAATAATATTAATTAAATTAATTTGAAACATTAGTTTCAAAAATACCGTGGTATATCTTTTCTAGTAATTAGTAATAGGAAAACTACCTTTTCTTTATGATTATTTTATAAGCTTCTTTTATAAAAAGTACGATTAGGTGTGAGTATGCGTACAGTTTACTATATATATATCCGAATATCCAAATCTTTAGGATTATTTTGATTCACAATATAGGTTTTGAGGTCTTACATTTTACCTTTTGTAGTTAGACAGATCCATTATATAGTTCAGAAAATATAGGTATTTTACCTTGCAAAAGATCATGTAGTTCTGATTTTTTTTAATATGGTTTATATATTGAGCCTATTGTCGGAAACTCAGATTTTGGAATTCCCTCTCTGCGCGCGCCATGGTGCACAAAACATCCGAAATTTTCTTCTTTTTTTTTCAATTTTTCGATCATGTTTTTGTAATCATAGATTTTTGAGAAAAGCCTTTGGCATAAAATTTGTACTAGATAAAATTTCCTATAACTTTCATAAATATTTTTTTATTCCATGACCATTGGTAGGCTCTGGCGCCACGCACAGGAAAAACTGGTATAGTCATATCGCGCTAAAAACGTAAAAATTTCGAAAAACTTAACACTAATAACGGTCAAAATGAAAAATAAATGAATAAAAGTACAATACAAGAAATATCGTGAACATTCCAGCAAAAGCCTCGAAAATGAACATATAAGTGCGAAAGTGAATGAAAAATGATTTGTGCCTAGTAAAAATACAAGATACAAGAACTGAATGAATTTATCCATCAAATTATAGCCAAATAATGTACTGTATGTTTTTACTTCCTTGCACTAAGTAAAGGAAGTATTGTATACGCGAAAATTTTCGATTTTCAGATTTCGACGGAAATATCCATTTTGACCATCCCTGAATCCATTTTGACTAGTTTCGTCGTGGCGTCTTTACGTACGTACGTTCGTTCGTACGTATCTCACACAACTCAAAAACGGTTTGCCGTAGAAAGTTAAAATTTTGTATTTAGGAGTATCGTATAATCTAGTAGTGAACATCCCTTTTGGGTCACTGCATGATTACCGAAAGTGGTTCTTTACTTGAAGGTCATTACTGATTTTCATGAAATATTATATAAAAATATAATGCAAAACTTTTCAAATTTAGTATTTATAATTTATATATTGATTTAAATAACATACTAGATTTTGGTCTAAATTGGAAAACCGGAAGCGGTACTTTACTTGAAGGTCATATTAGACTTTCATGAAAAATTATATTAAAATATAATGTATATTATCTAAAATTTGGTAAATAGGACTTTTATATCGATATGAATGTATTTAATTTATTTTGGTTAAAATTGGTGAGCCGAAAAGGGTACTTTACTTGAAGGTCATAATAAGCTTACATCAAAAATTATATTTAAATTAAATACATAAATCATATGTTTCAATAATAAAGGTTACAAACGCAATTTGGTTTCCAATCTAACGAAACATTTTTATTACTTGTTTTAAGTGTAAAAATTGAGAATAAAATACTGGTTTTCCTGTCCATTTGTGAGATTAATAAATCTGCAGCATGAGAATAAGATTTTAGTTAAATGGGTTTTTCCGCTTAAAATGTCGAAACTGTCGATTTCCAATGCTTTATCCAGTGATATTGACAGTTTTATTGTTGTCACGGAACATGAAGAAATATCTTCGAAACTAGTTACCTACTGAAGGAAAACGACATGTAATAACGGAATGAGACCTCCAGTAACAAGAGTGTGTGTGTCAATAGATGGATGTCGGGACGCCGAGTGTCGTTTTTACTGTAATCTTCGAAAACTAATAACCAAATTCAGTATCACTTTTTGAGCCACGGATTTATAATTTAATAGGCGCACGGAAGTCATGTGTTGCCCACATCAGATATTTTGCTAAGTGAAGAGGCGAATTAAGCGGTAAGCAGACTAATAACTATTTAACTATATTAACTACATTAAATAACTTATTTAACTTTACTATCATTATGAAGAAATTTTGTAAAAAAAAAAAAAAAAAAAAAAAAAAATCCAGAGATCCTTAGCTGTCGAACATCTTGTTCTACGCCATCCCTCCATCAACCCTTAGGCCTACCGCGTGGACGCTGGCCATCCGGAACATTTTTTTACACGCTACTGGTCACTCTGTCAGCACTCATCCTCATCACGTGACCAAGCCATTTTAGCCTCTATATCTTGATCTGAGATTAGATGCTAATGTCTTTGTAAAGCTGGAACAGTTCGCTATTTTTCCTTCGTCACCACTGACCATCCTCACACACAGCCCCCAGAATTCTCCTAAGAATTACTCGCTTGAATCTATCAATAGGATGATATTTTTCTTGTTGAGGATCCACGTTTCTCCACCGTATGTGACTACCGGTCTTATTAGGATCTTGTACAGCATAAACTTGGTGGAACGGCAAACAAGCTTGCTTCTGATTAGCCTTGAGATGAAGAAATAGGCTCTATTTCTAACCTCTTCTTCCTACTCCAGGTTATCATTAATAATAGAGCCCAGGTATTGGAAGCTTCTCACTATTTCGAAGCTGCAAGGGCCTATTTCATACTGAATCTGTCTCCTCGTTTACGACAGGCCGATCTTTATTGCTTCAGCGTCCATTGCTTCAAAGGCCGTCCTTATGCTCTGCGGGAATCTACCAATAATGACAACATCGTCAGCATATGCCAGAACCTGGCTCATCTTGGTAAATATTGTTCCTTCCTGCTCTAGTTCCGCTCTATTAACGATTGCATGAAGAGCAATATTTAACAGGAGAGGAGCTATTGGATCCTCCTGCCTTTGACCACTTTAAGTATAATTTTTGTTATAATTGAAATTTTTTTGATAATGGAAATGGCTAAATAGGCATGATTCTCTGTCATGACTTTTCTTCTGATTTCTTCCCTTTCATTCTGGCCATCATTGATGACTGAGCCGAAGTACTGAAAGCTGGGTAGGACCTCAAAAGTATGCGTTCCTATCGTGTAGTGTTACTGTTGGCGTACTCGCTTCTCTCTTCTTAATATCAGCAATTTAGTTTTTTCCTCATTTATTTTTAATCCTACCCTGCTTGCTTCCATCTCAAGCCTTTGCAGACTCTCTATCCATGGCTGCCTTTAGTGCAATATTGAGAAGGAGTGGTGCAAGAGGATCTCCTTGTCTAAGACCATTTCGTATATTGATATGGTTCTGACAAGCCCCCTTCACAACTTACCCGACAATTCGTATTTTCCATTATGCACACCACAAGACGTATTAGTTTCCGAGGGATCTCCATTTTCTGAAACTTCCCTGATAGTCCCAAAGCTTCCTCTCAACATACAGCAGTAGTCAGTTATACAACGTTATTGAGAAGATTGTATATGCCTTACTTACTAGAGTTATACCTCTATAGTTAGAGCATAGCGTAGGGTTACCCTTTCTTTTATAAACTGGAACAATGATCCCTTCGCTCCAATCACTGAGTATTGGATTCTTCTTCCCAGAACTGCGCTATGAGCTCTTGCAGTTCTTTTCTCATTTCACTTCTGGCATCCTTGAACAGTTCCGCTGTTAGACCATCTACCCCCGGTGCTTTCCAGTTTTTTTTAATTTGGTCATTATTTCTTCGAAGTCTTCTTGGTCTGAGCGAATATGCTTATCGCAAAGATCCTGCCTGCCCATGAGAGACATATGTAGAACCTTCATCAGCTTCTGAATTTAAAAGATTACAAAAATAAACTTTCCACCTATTCTCCACGTCGTCCGGTAGGATCTTTATATTTTCATCTTCATCTCTTACTCCTATGGGCGGATTTGTTCCGTTCCTCTGGATGTTTTGTACTTTCTGGAAGATCTTTCTAGTTTCGTTGTTTCGTCTAGAATCCTCCGGTTCTTAGACCTCATTTTTAGTGACATTTTTTTTTTTTTTTCCATCACCAGTATTTTCACCCCTTTCCGAGCAACAGAGTGTTCTCTCAATATATTGCATTATTTCTGGCTAACCATCTATGCCTTTTTTCATTCCTTTCCTTTATTGTCTATGTGCACTCTTGCAATGATATATAGACAGTTTTATAATTCTTACTGCATTATCCTTTTCCTAGATAAAGTTTAATCACGCAAAAAAGCCGAATTGGAAAAGTCAGATTTAATGCCAGTTTGAACTCGTGACGGAAAATAATAATTTCAAAATAATCAATGGTTTCTTTCACTTGGCCGTCCTCAAATAAGGTTATTAGTCCAGTAAATAAATAAAGAAAGAAGAGGATTATCTTGCAAATAGTCCTGTAATTCTGTATTTTTTAATATGTTTTATATATCGGGTCTACAATTAAATACCCAAGTTTTCGACCGCCCCCTTTCTGTTCGCAAACAAACTTTAATTTTTCGCTCATATCTTCGTATTCCTACATTTCTCAGAAAAACTCATAAAGGATAAAATTTACTGCAATTCTAATATGTAAAGTTTTTCCTGTGACCATTGGCTCTGACGTTGCTTTCCCTCAGCATTAATCGGCAGTATTTCAAGGAGTGGATTAAGTGGTCAGCGGTCCAAGGGCCCTGCATAACAAAGGGGCCCGAAGTTATAAAAATATCTTAACTGAAAGATCTTGGAAGTTATTAAAAGAGTTTTTAAAAACCCACATTAAAATAATCGAACAAATGTAAAAATAAAAGTTAAATTTATGCCCTTAAGTTGAATTTTTTTTTAAGGGCACCAAATTTTCACCGCTTAGCAGAAGTGAATTAAACGGTAAGCGGAATAAGCAGCAACCTAGGACTCCCACATGTATTGATCCATCCCTGAATGTTTCAAAACAATTTCAGAACGCATTCCAAATTAGCGAAAATATATCAAACAATTTTTGTTTTCGACTCTTATCCAAAACGGTAAGGAGATTATTGTGAGTGGACATAATTAATTAACTCGGTTTTTGATCGCGCATGCGTATTTCGATTTACTAATATTTTTTGTTTTCGATATAGGGATCGTATATCAGGTAATTGAGGATTTAGATTCCGTTTTTACTTCCATGTACATAGTAAAGGAAGTATTGCAATCGCCAAAATTTGCGGTTTTCAAATTTCAACAGAAACATCGTTCGTTCGTTCGTGCATATCTTGCATAACTCTAAAACGCTTAGCCATAGAAAGTTAAAATTTTGTAATTGGGATTGTTGTATAATCTAGTTGGCTAGATTGTTGTAGTAAAGTCTAGGTGTCCACATCAGATATTTTGAATCGGATATTTCATCGCACAATTGCATTTTGAACTTTTTTTGTGTGTTATTTTTCGAAATATGTTGAGATAAACAATTAAAATATTGAATTTGTTTTTCCTTATTTAGCCTAGAGAAATAGTAGTGATAAAGCCATACTAACCTACCTGGCAGTTTTTTCATCAAATTCTTATGAGTCATATTCTTCATAGTCATATATCAATTTCATTCTCACAGTGTACTAATCACTAGGATTTAAACATTTCTTACCACTGCATTTTGAATGTTTTTGATACTACCTGTTACATAAATTTAGAAAAATTAGTGGTAAATCTTTTGGATATTAATACCCGAAGAGGGTGGAAAAATAATAACAGGATTTTGCAAAATTATTTATATGATATAGTGTTCGATTTAGTGAGTAGTATGTCTGGTGTAAAATATCTCGAATCTGGAAGTGGGAAGCAGGGAGAAAAACGCTTATGAATTGGGTAGAGACCACTTCTGGATGTCCGCCACTGTCTTCCTTCCTTCTTTTCTGCGAATGTTAGGATAATCGAGTTAAAATTCAATATTCTTGCTAACCTAGACTCAATAGACCACACATTCTATTCTCTTTAAACCAAAACAACATATAAATTCAACGATTTGGCTTAACTGTCTGTATGATAAAGGTACGTACTATTACTTTTTATAGATTAAAATGATTTTTTTATTTGTATATATTTTTCAAAAAACTTTGAAACTATACATTTTTTTAGTTAAATTTAATCAGACCTTTCGGAAGCCCAGACCCCGGAGACTTAGTCCACTTCCTCCCTCCATTCCCTAGATGGCGGGTCTGCTTAGTAAGTTTAGTTCACCAAATTTTTGTCCCATGAGAGTTACGGCAAAACTATCCCAAGAGGTTATCGCAGAGATCTAATCATCTATTTCAATCGATTATCATCTTTAAGATAATGCAGGAATGACCAAAAATATAATCTTGTACGATTTCGTCGAACACAGGATGCCGCCGAGAAACCGTAATCCTATAACACGATTCAATACATTGTCATTATCAAAGATTGTAAAAATTATAAGAGCATTGTCGAATTCTAATAGATAAGCCCTCTCAAGAGAAAAATAACAATCCAATCAGTAATTGAGCTATGTGCCGAGATCTTAACAAGTAGCGAGTTTCTGACAGTGTGTAGTACCCAAAAATAAGTCTGAACTGAACAAGAATTAGGGACAATTGGCTATGGAAGAATGGTAAATTAGCCATGGCAATGTAGTTTCTAGTTCGATAATTTCTTTTTGGGTTGACGATAAATGAAAAAAATGCTTGCATAATTGCTATTAGTGGTTCATTTAATTTTCCGATTTGAAGAAACTGTTGAGTTTGTAATCAGGTTACAGTATACCATATTTTTATTCCGCAAACATCCTCATTACTCATTGTTGCAGTAAGAAAAGAAACCGTCTTAGATGTTATAAGATCCGTCTGTGTGTTCTTCCGTCAGCTTTAAGATGCTTGATTGAAAGGCACGAATTGTTTTTTGGGCGGAAGAGATTATTTCTGTTTACATGTCGTCTAGAATTGAAGAAAAAAAAATCCAACATTGAGTTATTGATGACAGCTGTTTATTGTTTGATCAACGAGATCATTATGACTCTTAAGACGTCGAAAAAATCATGAGTTTATCTGAGGATGACAACACTCATCTTTTAAAAACCTCAATTGCTTATAGCATATTTCTTTATATTGTGAAACGATAGAGTATTATTTTTTTCCAGACATAATAATAGAATTTTTAAGTATATTACAAATTCTCTAAAGTCGCATGGATTAATATACCCACAGCTCTTGCTCTCACAGATTGGCCGATGTTAGTAGGTAGTAAGTCTAGCACCAAATAGAAAAGTTGTACGAAACTGAAATTGTATATTTAAGGTAGGTTTAACTCTGTGATGTTAGAGCAACATTTTCGCCAAAATTGACTCACCAAAAGTGCCACTTTATATCATCGAATTTACACATTTTTAAGATTTTCTCGAATAAAAGCTCTAACGATTTTGATCAAACTCGCTAAATCAACAGAACCTCGAACATTCTCTTAATACATTTTCACGGATAACTAAACTTAAATTGACTCAGTTGTAAATTAAAAAGTACACAACTCACTGTCATAATTAACAGTTCATTAGTTATAATTGCGATTTACGAAGTAAGGTCCATAAGTTTTCGGCCTGAGGAAGAAGGAAAGGTGAAAGAAAATATCTGATGTGGACAACACATGACTTCCTTATACGCCTCTTAAACTATAAATCGGTGGCTCAAAAAGTGACCCTGAATATGTTTACTAGTTTCCGAAGATAGCAGTATCTCAAAAACGAAACTCGGCGTCGCGACGTCCATCAACAGACACATACATATGCTCTTGTTTCCGAAGGTCTTATTTCGATATTGTTTGTCGTTTTCTTTCAGTTAGTAACAAGTTTCCAAGAGATTTCTTCGTGTTCCTTGACAACATTAAAACTGTCTATCTCACTAGCTAAAGCATTGGAAATCGACGGTTTCATTATTTTGAATATCTTATTCTCCTGTTGCTGACTTCAGCTCACAAATTGGGAGGAAAGGAAAAAGTATTTTACACCCAATTTTAGCACTTAATAAAATAATGAAATTATAAAAATTATTTATTTAAATAAATAATAAAATTGTTTAATTAGAATGAGAACCACATGATCTTTGTATTAAATGTCAATATATCTTTTGATGTAAGTTTATTATGATCTTCAAGTAAAGTACCCCTTTTGGCTCCATTACAACTAAAATCTATCATATTATTTATATTGATATAAAAGTCTAATTTACGAAATTTGAGATGTTTTACAATATTAAAGAACCATTTCCGGTTTGCCAATCTTAACTAAACTAAATTAAACTAAAATCTCTGATAAAATCTCATTTCATTAAGGCGTTTTCCAGAAATTATAACAAATTTGTCAACATGGCAATAAAGCTCCACGTTTTTACGCTTTTTTTTCCTTAATCTCCGATTTTATTAACAAATGACACTTTCACACAATAGTTGTACTCTTGTTAAAGAGTTTTTGTGGTGAACTTAGCACTCTGTACCCGCTTAAGAATGGATAAAGGCACTTGGACGACACCCGATCGGTCAGTGGTAAACCAGACTGACCATATTCTTATAGGAAAACGCCATAGAAGCAATCTACGGAATGTGAGAACATACAGAGGAGCCAATGTAGATTCCAACCACTTTCTGAGCATAAAATCTGCTTAATTAGGAATCCCGAAGCTGCAGAGAAACCCAAAACTTCGATCTGAAAAAGTTGAAAGATACAGAGACCCAGTATAACTATTTTGAAGTACTTGATTCTAAAGTACGCCTTGGAAGCTACGATGCTGGTCAGGACATTGAAAAGTAGTGGTCAGACTGCCATAAAGCAATAATGGAAACAGCTAAAGAAGTACTAGGATTACACGAGAAGGAATCTAAGTCGCCATGGTTCAATGAGGAATGCAGAGCAGCCACAAACAGGAAGAACGTATCATATCAAACAATGATTAGAAAAACTACAAGGAGATCAGTTGAAGAGTTGAAGGGAGGTATTACTTCAGAAACCTTTTCAACTATATAGACGAAGGCGCTGGTGAAGAAGTAAGAACTCAAGAAGAAGATGAAGAAATCAACAGAAGGCAGTTGGAAGAACAAGAATTGAATCTCGATGCACTCCCTGCTGAACTCCTAAAATGTGGTGGAAGTGAGCTTGTCCAAGCACACTACAAGACCTCCTTCTTCTAATATGGACAGATGAGATGATTCCCATTGACTGGAACAGTTATATGCCGTAAACATAAAAATGGTGATAGGTTTGTATGCAGAAGCTGTCGAGGTATCTCGCTATTTTCCTATGCCTAGAAGATACTGTCACTCATTTTATTAACACATTTCTTACCATACGCTGAGCATGAAATCGGTTCATACCAGAGTGGATTTAGGGAAGGAAGATCCACTCGGGCCAGATCTTCTGTGTGTGGAAGAATGCTTGAAAGAGGTTGCGAATATAAAATCAATACTCTGCATCTTTTCATAGATTTCAAAGCAGCGTATGACAGCATAAAACGTGAAGAGCTGTACAATGCCCTCAGAGAATTTAATATACCAGAAAAACTTATAGCTTGATAACACTTATAATGAAGGATGTGAGAAGTATGGTTAGGATAAATGGTGACATATTCGACGAATTTCGTGCAAGGAAAGGACTACGGCAAGGGGATTCATTGGCCTGTATATTTCTTAATCTGGCACTTGAAAAGACTATAAGAGACGGGGGCTTATGTGGAGGAGTTATAGGAAAAGAAAACATATACAACAGGCTTATCCAATTGTTTGCCTATGCTGATGATATAGACATTGTGGGACGCTCTCTTCAGGCCGTGACTGAGGCTTTTCTGGCAACGGAGGACCCATCCAGCAGACTTGGATTGAAGTTAATGAGTCCAAAACCAAGTATATGGTAACATAAGAGATTCCTAAGCCAGGAGAGACAGTTATTATTGGACCTCATAACGGAGTTGACATCCGCATGATGGTATAGAAGGATCAATCTAATTAGGGATTGATAAATCATTTGCCACTTCTATAGAAGAGGTAAAGTAAAGAAGTAAAGAACTATAATAAACAAATTGAAATAATATATTCCATAGCAAAAAATAACGTGTATAATAAAACCACTATCAATCATATTTAAAAAAAAAACAATTACAAAAAAAGAAAATTAATGATATCTATTCAACAATCCCCGAAGATAGGCCCATCCCGAAACATTATGTTTCGATTCCATATTACGGCCCTATATCCACCAAAGTCGGAAATGAATTGAAAAATCTAGGATTAAACCCTGCATTTAAAATAGAAAAAACCCTATCCTCATATTTCTCTTCTCCTAAAGACAAAATAGACCCTTTCCAAAAAAGCGGAGTATACGTAAACTAAATTGTAATGATTGTGCAGCCAAATATACGTGAAAAACTGGAAGATCGCTAAATCAGAGATTAAAGGAACATATGCGTGCATATAATAATAAGACAGATAATTTCAACTTTGCAATTCATATAATGAACATAATCATAAATTCATCAAAGACTCAGGAGTTAAATTAATACATCACGTTGAAAACAGTCTCAAATTAAATATATATGAAGCACTTGAAATAATAAAATCCTTCAAATCCAATCCAGATCTTTGCTTAAATGACCAAATAAATATCTCCAATAGTCCAATCTTAAATTTATTCCCATCTATAACAGAAAAAACAATTACTCACCGGCCTTACTGGGAAAACCCTGACCCTTAAACCGTTTACCTAAAAACAACCTGTCTATCTCTCGTTCATTGCCAGTACAATGCGAGAAGAAACGAGTACAAACTTTTCTGTTTGATATAATCCATTTAAATTTTGGTGAGTACCAACATGTATTTGATTTCTTGTCTTAATTAAATTTATAATTCATAAATCTTTTATAATACTGATTTATATAATTTAATATGTATAATAATACCAACTATATTTTGAATTGCTTATTTTTTAATTTTTTGTGTGTTTTTAGAACTGAGGATGAATGTATAACATTCGAAACTAGTTTTCAATAAAACAAATTTATAGAAGTGGCAAATAATTTATCAATCCCTAATCATAACGGAGTGTTGGACAAGATCTGAAGATGCCGAATAGGCATTCCTCATTTTTGAAAGTACTCCCCGTATTTTTGGAGGTTGAAGTTGAAGAAAATTGGAGGCGACTCACGAAACAGGAGCTACACAGCGCTTTTGGGGATGCTGATGTCAGAGCAATGAAGTTGAGGCTTAAGATATGCAGGGCATATCGCCAGAATGGCGGATGAAGAAATGCCAATCCATGGGACAAGCAGGAGAGGAAGACCACAGCTGAAGTGGTTAGATGGTGTGGCGGGAGATGCTTACAACTCCTAGGAGTCAGGAACTGAATGGCGCCGACCAAGACCTGTAACGGGGTTGTAGCTTAGGAGTTGGACAATATAAAACTCCTCCAATTCTTTAATGACATCATTGGTCATTATAAACCATAGATCATTGTTTAAACTGACAACAAGAAGTTTTTTAACCCGTGCTAATGCTTTTATCAAATTTCCTCATTTAAAAAAAAATAAAGTGATTACTTATCTTTTCTTGATAAAGAGATTAAACAACAGACGCGTTATCTTATGTTGATATTTTCGTCAAAAAAGTTTAAACTCGTGTAGAGGATAAGTGTTAGGACGATGAATGATAATTAGTTATGGTAAATAGATGATCGATTATGAAGTTTGTGTGATAATGAAGAGAACTTGTATCGATACATAAAGTAAGATACAACAAAATATGAATAAATTATTTAAGAACAACTAACTATATATATACTGGGAAGTTTCAATTTTGAGGAAAACAGTAAAAATAAAAAAACACAGTAGTAACAAGAGTAAACTCTGTCTCTACATACTTGCTACTCTTTATGTAATCTGAAATGTCAGTTTTGAGGAAGGATTAAAAAAAAAAAATCACAGTGTCACGAGCTGTGTTCAAAAATCAAAAAATTGAAATACGAAAACATTTTATTTGAGGGGAGATATAAAAAATAGAACCTTTGAACAAAAAGAAAACATAATTTCAAAATAAAAACTAAGGTTTAAAGGTAAACATTTAATAGAAATGTTGATGCAAATAGCGAAGATAAAACGGATACGGTTAATAAATATTCACTTTGCCAATTAGGATCTTTTTATTACAAAATTTTCATTTTTATTTTGGCAACTCAAAGTTTCAGTCTTGTGTGAATTGTCCATCTGATCAATTTGTCCAAAAGTGCGGGTAAGTTCTAGAGTTTTAAATCTTATAAGAATTTTTCGGCCGTTGTTCAGCTTTGGGATAGATTTAAGAAAAATCTTTCAATATCTTTTTTACTTCCTTGTACGATTACAAAAGGAAGTATTGTAATCGCGAAAATTTTCGGTTTCCAGATTTCAACGGAAATATCCATTTTGACCATCGCTGAATACATTTTGACTTGTTTCGTCGCGACTTTCGTCGTTCGTTCGTATGTGTCTCACATAAACGTTTTTTTCGCATAAACCTCTTCAAAAAGGTTTGCCGTAGAAAATTAAAATTTAGTAGTTAGGATTATTGTAAAATCTTGTTGTGAACCTCTCATATTGGTCATTACATGATTGTAGTGAACATCCCTTTTGGGTCACTGCATAATTACAGGAAGAGGTACTTTACTTGAAGGTCATAAGAAACTTATATCAAAAGGTATATCGTCATTTATTACAGAGATCATATGGTTCGGCAATAAAGGTTACAAATGCGATTTTGTTTCCAATCCAATTAAACATTTTTATTACTTGTTATAAGTGTTAAAATTGATTGTAAAATATTGGTTTTCCTCCCCATTTGTGAGATGAACAAGTCTGCAGCAGGAGAATAAGATATAAGTTAAGTGGGTTTTTTCCGCTTAAAATGTCTAAACTGTCGATTTCCAATGCTTTCTAGTGATACTGACAGTTTTAAAGTTGTCATGGAATACAAAGAAATCTCTTGGAAATTTCAGTTATCATGAGACCTCCAGAAACAAGAGTGTGTGTGTGTGTGTGTGTATGTGTGTGTGTGTGTGTGTGTGTGTGTGTGTGTGTGTGTGTGCGCGCGCGCGTGTGTGTATGTGTGTGTGCGCGTGTGTGTCAATAGTTGGATGTCGCGACGCCGAGTATCGTTTTTGAGATACTGCAATCTTCGGAAACTAGTAACCAATTCAGGATCACTTTTTGAGCCAACGATTTATAGTGTAATAGGCGTAAAAGGAAGTCATGTATTTCCCACATCAGATATTTTTGATAATGCAACCAAAATTACTTCATTTAATTACTTTTATTTTGTTACTTAGTTTATCTGGTTCTAGCTGCACCTTTACCGTGATTTTGTGCTTTTAGATTTAAAAACCAATTATCAGCTGCACGAAGTCTGGCGCAGTAATCTAGTAGATAAAAGGTATATGTTTTATATGACAGGATTGTGAGCGCATTTAATTTATGTGAATCCTCGCATAAAATAAAGAAGTATCTAGGGAAATTTGTGAGATCATTTTGCCTGGACATTCAAGTAAAGTGTTTGCAATAGTTAAGTGGTACAAACATGTTACATTTGTGGAGCTTCTCCTAAGCTTGTGGATAAAGCGTTGGTCGATAATTTACCATCTAAAAAGAATGCTTACTTCATATCGTTTATAGACTTCCACTACAGACGTGGAAAGTCAGAGGAGAAGATGTAAAAAAAATTTTGAGGAAAATAAAACGAGAATTCAGCTTGCATTGAAAGAGAAAATAGGATTATTAATCAATATACCAAAACCTCGTATTGCTTCTACTAATGACGGTAGCACCGCTAGGAGATTTTTTGAAAATCCGGAAGCAAGCAGCAAAATTACAGGGATAGAAATTTCATTATCTCTTAATTTGGGTACCATTTTGAAAGTATATTCAAGTGGTAAATTAATTATAATAATATTGCAAAATTCACTAAATCAATTGATGAAACCAAAGATTTATATTAGTGGCATTATTATTATTATTGCATGCCAGTCTCATTGCATAAATTACTATTACACGAACGTGACATTCCCTTTTGTATTACACCTATGGGACATTGGTCAAAAGAAGCATTAGAAGGCCGGCATAAGGATATAAGATATTCCACAGAACACCAAACAAGAATACTTCACTTATTGATGCCAAAATTGATCAAATACAAATTCTTCGTCTTTCATCATATCTCTATTTAAAAGTGACCATTGAAAAACATAAAAAATTTGATCAAAATGTTTTAAATTACTTAATTTTGAAAAAAGATAATGACGATATTTATTTGCAATCAAGTAATTCCGAAGAGGAATAGTTTTTTTTTTGTATACATTTTTTTGAAGTACCAAAAAATTTTTTTAAGGTTTTGTATAATTATATGTAACTTTATATTATAATAAATGGTTATTCCAACCATGTTAGTGTTGTGTAATGATCTAAAAAAATAATAAACCTTGGAAAGAGAAAAATTCAATTTGATTTTTTATCCCGTATACTCCCGTATATATCCCGTACTTGAAACTGTGCGAACAGTTAACAAATAAGGGTTCCTGACCCAGGAAGTTATGTTTATGAAATAGGTTTATAGCCCCAGGAAGCAATGGCATTGCTTCCTGGCCAATGTGTACTAACTCAGCTTCTGCAGGTGCATTCACCTTAACCCCTTCCTCTTTTCTTTTAACTATATATATGTTAGCTTTAGAATTTAGAAGTTAGTCTATCTGTCACTCAGTAGCCTCATTATGTATATATATATATCATGTAACTTGTAAACTGTTTAATAAAGTTATTTTTAAAGCTTACATCCATCGACTTTGTTAACTGAACGTTCGGAATTTTGTTTGTCTGTCTGTTTTTTATGCGATTACGACCAAACGCGTTGATCGATTATTCTATAAATTTGGCACTTATGTTCATTGAAGTCAGGAATAAAAAAAAAAATAATAAAACAAGAAAAAATAAAATAAGATTAGAATAAAATTAAATTAAATTAAAGTAAGAAATAAAATCAAATAAAACTAAAATTAAAAAATTAAATTAAATTATTAAAAAATAAATAAAAATAAAATACACTGAATGTAGGTAGTCCAGCTTGAAGCGAAGAATAGTCAAGACGTATGAAAACTCTTTCTACCTCGTTATTAAGTATGATCTCCGTATGTAAATAATTGTTGTTATTTGTCATTATTTTATAGTTTATAATTTATAGTTTATTGTTTAATTAGTTATTTATTATTCAAACATTAATCATGTATAAATTATGACTAGGTTTATTTTTGGTTGTTATCAAATAAAGCAGTTGTAAGAATGTGGTTATGTGAAGGTTCTTCTATAAATTCTTTGCCTATTTCCCTATTATTATTATTATTATTATCAGTTGATGTACGCATGATGGCATAGAAGAATCAATCTGATTAGGGATTGATAAATTATTTGCCACTTCTATAAATTTGTTTTAATTGCAAACTAGTTTCAAATGTTATAAATTCATCTTCAGTTTAAGGTTTAAGTAGATTATATCAAACAGAACAGATTACATTGGTTTGATCTAATCTACCTGAACCTTGAACAAAAGAAGAATTTATAACATTGAAACTAGTTTTTAATAAAAACAAATTTTTAGAAGTGGCAAATAATTTATCAATCCCTAATTATTATTATCACCTATGATTCCTTGATAAACATTCACTTTGTAAAGACGATTACATTAAATTGGTGACATGTGTGGGGTATTGGAAATCGTAAAAATTAAATACAGTGGAATATACATGGCCCATAGCTTCACATGCCGATATTTCATTTCTGTAATTACGTTTTAGTGGCGTAGAACAGTGGCGATCCCTCCGCCCAACCGAGAAGCTGCAGCCAGCCACTGGTCCTCCAGGTTGGGAGACTGACGCTCACGCTATACACTTTATATATAACTATTTATATATACACATATCACACTACAAGCTAATGTCACCAACAGTACACACGCTAGGATCACCGGCAGCCTTCACGGAGGGTTTGCAAATATGCAGGCACAAAGGTGGCAGCCCCACCAGCATACTAAGGAACGTAGAGAGGGTTGATTGCCCCACTATCCAAAAATAAATAATCTTGAAACACCATCCGATTGCCTCGGATACAGACAGTCCTAAACGGATAAAACACTGCAAACGGCATAGGATAAATTTAGGTTTTTGGAATGTTTTATCACTTATTAGACCCGGAAGGCTTCATTTGCTTCTAGAACAGATTGACAGACTCAAGTTAGACATAATTTCCATCCAAGAAATGAGATGGACCGGTCAAGAGATTTTAGAGAAGAAGCACCACACTGTGTATTACAGCTGTAACAACAATCACCACACCTTTGGTGTTGGATTTGCTGTTAGAAGACAGCTCAGACGACTTGTGATTGCATTTAAAGCAATCAGGCCCAAAATCTGGTTTATCAGAGTTCGAGAAAAGTTTCGGAATCTGAGCATATTTTGTGTCCATGGACCCATTGAGGACGCTGGAGAAGAACATAAGGAGGTTTTTTTATAATATGCTTGAAAGAGCAATTGATTCCTACCCAAAATACGATATCAAATTAATTGCTGGAGATCTCAATGCTAAAGTTGGAAAGAAAGTCCATTATGAACCCACAATTGGAAGACACAGTTTGCATGAAGATACTAACGATAATGGCCAAAAGTTGGTCTGGGGGTGGCACGCACTCGGCTTCTACATAAGGATAACAATAAAGGAATGTGGACTACTCTAGATCGCTGGCCGCTAAACCAAATCGATCGTCTTCCAGTCAGCGGTATACATATGAGCAGGTTATCGGATGTACGGGTCTTCAGAAGCACTAATGTGGATTCAGATGACTTCTTAAGCATTGCGCACATCAAAGAACGCATAAGCTGCCCAAGGCATACAACAGTACCAGTTATCAGGCGGTTTAATCTAAAGAAGCTCAAAGAGCAAAAAATTCAGCGTCAGTAATCCGAAAAGCTGGATGAGAGACTTTCTCAGTGGCCAACCAGCGAACATATCGAAGAGGAGTGAGCAAGATGCTCTTCAGCCATTGCACAAATAGCAGAAGAAGTTTTAGGTCCAGCAGAAAAAGATATAATGTCTCCGTGGTTCGATGAAGAGTGCAAAGCCCTCAAAGATGTAAAGAATGAAGCCTATAAATCCATGATCAATAGGCGGGCACGTAGAATTGTTCAGGAGTGTCGGATAAAACGTCGGAAAGAGAAGCGAGGTCATCGAAAGAAAAAGAGACAACGAATTAATGCTCACCTAGAAGAACTGGAGAAGTTTCGATTCGAAAATGAAGTTAGAAAAATTTTACAGAGTCAACTAGAAAACTATTTAAGCAGATCCCGACTATGTGCATGAATGCAGAAGGAACCCTATTGACAGATGATAAAGCTTGTATGGAGGAATGGAGGAAGGGGAAGAGAGAGAGACAATAATCTTCTAGAACATCAGCTTTATGAAGGCAAATTAGAACCACCTAATGAGGACGAAGTTGTTGATGCAATTTGTCGGTTGAAGGACCATAAAACTCCTGGCATTGACTCACTCCCCACAGAACTTTTTAAACAGGAATCTATGGAGCTGATACTTGCTAATGAGCATCTGGACCAGTGAAGTATTACCGAGGGGCAGGAGAAGAACGTTAATCTGTCCCATACACAAAAAAAGGAGATAGGCTTATATTCACCAACTATAGATGAGTATCCTTGCTTCCCTGTGCATTTAAAATCCTCTCAAATATCTTATTTTGCAGACTTCTCCCAATTGCTGACCGCGAGATTTATCATTATCAATGTGAATTCAGGCAAGGCAGATCTACTCGAGAGCAGAAGGGAGTATTCCGTGCCTGCATATAATCTCTTTTTTGACTTTAAGTCGGCATCCGAAACAATCAATGGGCACGAAGAAGCAATAGGGAGCTGTACGATTTGTATCATGAACAGGATATCTTCTGTTTCATCAAGGTTATAAGGCTCGGATGGGCATGGCATTTCGCCAGAATGGCTGACGATTTACCACCTAGAAAGAATCTGATCTGAGCCCCTATTTAGTCTTCGCAGAGTTGGGAGACCAAAGCTGCGCTGGGCAGATTGTGTGGCCAATGACGCAAGAAAGTATTTGAGCTTGCGAGACTGGATGAGAGTGGCACAGAATAGGAAAGCATGGCGGTTGCTGTTGGAGGAAGCCAGGATCCTTCACGGGTTATAGTGCTACGAAAAAAGAAGAATTACGTTTTAATTCATATACGTTTGTTACGGGAATGAAGTTATGAAAGATTATCACTGCACAGCTGGCAGGGAGTAAGAGGTTGTGTAAAATGATTTGCCACTGTCGCAATTATTTCTAATATTTTATTTCTTCTTTATGTTAATTTCATACTCATTTTCAGTTATTATTTATTTTATATATAATTATTTTGCAGTTATTACAGTTATTATTATCTTTCAGTGACAAATCCGTTAGAAATCTCTCGCCAGCTGTTGTGTTTTTGGTGTGTTGCAGCATGGATGGCTTTGTGCTGTTAGATTAAATTTGTTTTCTGATAGTTTTATAGATTGTCCTCGACCTGGAACTGTTTTTGGCTTTTACATCTGTTTTACAAGCGGGTAATAAAGAAATGTGGAGAGAATAAGGCGTTATAATTTAAAACCACCCTAATAAAACTAAATGTTTTTTACAAAACATTTCTTTAAACTTTCAAATGAAGCACTCGAGCTATTATATCGTATCTGCCATGTGGCTTTCGTCCTTCTTCTAAGACTGCTCCAATTTCAGACCATTTTGGGTTTCATGTACAGTGATAAACAAACAAGAATGATCATGGCGACGAACAAACTCAGGGTATCCTTTGATGAACAAACTGAACAAAATGAACAAACATCTTTCCAATATCCGAAACGATTCCATACATTCCCCTTACACATGACATCTTTCAGATGAATATAAGAATGAAAATAAAATCTAATGGTATTGAAAAACTTACAAACTTGTATATAATAGTTATCAAAATATTAAAATTGAAAAGTATATCACAAATCTCATAAGGCGTTATAAGAGTCTCAGTTTTATCCACCCGACTCTTAAATGAAAGTGAAAATTGGTACAAATAAAAAGATCTCTATTCCTTGGTGGGATAATAATTGCAAAGAAGCCATTAGAAATCGAAAACGTGCATTAAGGAAGTTTACTAAATGTCCTAATGACACAAATTTATTAGTTTACAAACAGGCCTAAGCACAAACTAAATGTTTAATTATTGAAGAAAAGAAACTATCGTGGCGTAATTTTCTAGAATCATTAAATCATAATACTCCAGCTGGCGAGATATGGACAAAAGTTAATAAGCTAGGCCACAAACGATTATCAACCATAACATGATTAATTACAGAATTGGGTGTCGTTACCGATCATTGGCAGATATATTGGCCCAAACATTCTCTAAAATCTTAGACGATAATCATTACGACCCAAATTTTAGAAAGCAAAATAGAAATTGAATCCATACCGGTAGCGATTAACGAAGCATCACATCCCTTAAATACGCCAATAACTTATAGTGAATTAAATATCGCCCTAAATAAATCTAAATCCCGATCTCCTTGCCCCGATAATATTTCCAACGAGTTTCTAAAGAATCACCCAACATCAGGTAAATCTATGCTGCTAACTATTATGAATGATATCTATTCATGTGCAAGGTTTCCGGATATTTGGAGAACAGCAATCGTCCCTATTCTCTAGGCTGATGAAGACAAATTCCCCTCCTTCTAGTTATTTACCAATTTCCCTAACATGCTGCATTTGTAAACTTATGGAAAGAGTCCTTAATAAGAGATTAACTAATTTTATTTTTATGTTTTATCAACTGATTAATAAAACATAATAAACTTATTTCGGATAGGCAATGCGGATTTAGGGAACATCATAGTTCAACATATTTTTAACCTCTAACAAGATGTCTCTGATTCATTCATAATAAATTCAATAACCGTTGCAGTATTCATCGACATCGAAAAAGCTATTGACACTAATAATTAATAAATTGGTGGCTGGGGGTATTCAGGGATATTTCACTCACAAGGGAAATGCACGGTGTGTCCGTCCCCGATTTTGATCAAAATTGTTTGGGTGATTCTAAATTGAAAAAAAGTTGGCCCATATCCTTCCGTTTCATCCAATGGACCTTAGGAGCTGAGAAAAAAAAAATAAAACATGCTGAAAATGCTTTATTTTGTATCTCGTGTTTGGAAAATGATATTGACATGTTTTTTTTTTCAGTTAAACATCTGTTTTTATTTCCTTGTACGAAGTAAAGAAAGTATTGTAATCGCGAAAACTTTCGGTTTTCAGATTTCGACAGAAATATCCATTTTGACCATCTCTGAATCCATTTTGATTAGTTTCGTCGTGACGTTTGTACGTTCGTTACGTACGTTCGTATCTCGCATAACTCAAAAACGGTTAGCCGTAGAAAGTTGAAATTGTGTATTTAGGATTGTTGTAAAATCTAGTTGTGAACCTTCTTTTTTGGTCACTGCTTGATGTAAGTAAGTGGTACTTTACTTGAAGGTCATAATTGATTTCCATCAAAAATTATATTAAAATATAATGTAAAACCTCTCAAATTTGGTAAATAGGACTTTTATATCGATATAAATGCATTTACTAGATTTTGGTTAAGATTCGTGCGCGGAAAAGGGTACTTTACTTGAAAGTCATAATAAGCTTACATCTAAATTGAACATTTACTTGTAACTCATTTACATTTACTTATAAGCTTACATTTAAATTGAAAGAGAAATGATATGTTTCGGTAATAAAGGTTACAAACGCAATTTGGTTTCCAATCCAATTTAACATTTTTATTACTTGTTTTAAATGTTAAAATTGAGTGTAAAATTCTGGTTTTCCTTCCGATTTGTGAGATGAAGAAGTCTGCAGCAGGAGAATAAGATATAAGTTAAGTGGCTTTTTCCGCTTAAAATGTCAAACCTGTCGATTTCCAATGCTTTATCTAGTGATATACACAGTTTTAATGTTGTCACGGAACATGGAAAAATATCTTGGAAACTAGTTACCTACTGAAGGAAAACGACATATAATAACGGAATGAGACCTCCAGTAGCAAGAGTGTGTGTTTCAATAGATGGATGTCGGGACTAGGGTTGGAATATCGAAACGCGATCGATATATGGGATTTGAAAAACCGATATATTATATCGTTATCCTGACACCCGATATATCGGTGATATTGATATTTTAAACTTTATTATTTTATTTTAATTAGAAATTTCCTTTATTCTTTGTCATATTTTTAATTTAGCTGTGAGCTGTACTTAACTTTATAGCTTAATTATTTAATCAATCTGGGACGCTGTATTTGAGCTGTTGTAACTTCCTTACTGTTTTAACTCATAGGCGTCACTAACGGTCAGTTACCTGTTGTTCATTGTTGTAGTTGTTGTTTTAGTGTGGTGATTAAAGTGAAAATAGAAACTAAAATGTCGTCGCCAAAAAGTGAAGTGTGGAAACATTTGAAATGGAGAGACAGTAAAAGTGCGGAGTGCAAATATTGTCACAATATTTCGGATATCGGGAAACACAACAAACCTGCAGTCACGCCTCAAATCTTTCCATTCGCACGTTTTTTCGTCTCCTTCAGGGTCAGGTTTTTCTGCAACACCATCTACTTCTAAATCAGAAGCAAATGAAATAATTCCTCCGTCAAAAACTTCTGCCATAAGAAGTAGTTTTCAAAATATCGCATCATTTGAAGAGGGAAGCGAACGACGAAGAAAAATTAATGATGCTATTTTATATTTTATCTGTAAGGATAATTAAGAGAGATATTATGTGTGCTAATGCCTCTAGAATTTGCTACGAGAGAAATTTCAGGGGAAAAATATTCAAAATCTTGCATAATAGTTCCCATTACAAAAAAAAGTTTCTTGAAGAAATGATCAAGCGATTTGGTCAAATAGAGTATCAAACAACGCTTGCCTTGTACTCAAAGATGGTACTCCATCTTAGACCAAAGGTTTAAAGATGCCTATTTTACTGATTATGTGGCCGAGACGAATATCACTAGAAAGCTCAACCAAAAGCTGACTGACGAAGTAACTGCATGCGGTGAAAAAGATTCCTCTGAGTCTGATAATGCTGGTACTCCTACATCAGGTAACTACATAAAATTAATTAACATCAATATTTTTGAATGGAATAAAAGCTAATATATTTATTTATTTTATAGTTTCAGATTTTTTTTGTGGAGTTCTCAAAGAATACAATGAAAAGTATTATATAGGGAAAATGTCCCAAAATTTGAAAACAAGATTAATGCAGTATAAGACAAATTCCAAAAATTCTAATAGTAAGAAAGAAGTATAAAAGAAGTGCTCAATTTCAAAATCGATATGAAATTGAAAATCATTACATAGACATAGTAAATAAAATAGATGTATAATGAATGAACTAATAATTGCAATGAAAATAGTAAATTTAATATAAAATTAAGATCTAGAAGAATTACAAAAAGAAAAGAGAACAATACCATAACTATTGGTAGATAGTGAAGACACAGGTCAGAATATTCAAGAATAGGAATCGAGGTATATTAGGTAGATGCTAACAACTAGTTTTAAATTTTATTGTGTTTCAACATTTCACAGTGTGTCATATGCATAGTAAATCATAGATCTACTCGCAATTGTACTTTCCTACTTTATTATGAAATAGGGTCCAGATTTTTTTCTCCTTACCCTTCAAATAAACTCACGAGTTTATGATTACCAAAACAAAAAATAATATGGATCAATCACTCACAAATTGAAATAAAATAGTCAATACTATAAATGTAAATAAATTGTTGCAGATAATCATTGGTTAAAATATAGCACATGTTAATTTATAAATATAATGGAGTAAATATGAGAATAAACAATATTTGGTTGCCAAACAATAATTAGTAGATAAGATTGAAACACATATGGTATACTGTTAATTAATCCTATGTAAAGACAAACAGGTAATATAAAATATAAAGGTGATTGTACTAAAATATATATCAGATGAGTTACATGTTTTTACATAAATGTTTTGAGGATGCTCAATGTATGCATGGAAACTTTATGAAATACAATTTTTTTTTTAAAAATTGTAGAATCAAATAATATATGAAATATGGCAAAAAGCCTTCAAGATAAAAATATATTATA
Source organism: Rhaphigaster nebulosa (assembly GCA_948150685.1). NCBI lineage: Eukaryota > Metazoa > Arthropoda > Insecta > Hemiptera > Pentatomidae > Rhaphigaster > Rhaphigaster nebulosa. Next base: position 135,565,467 of record OX411306.1, on the reverse strand, counting down.
ATACTTATTTTTTTTACTAAAGTATTATTCTTTTCTATCTTTTTTTATAATGATTCATGGATAATAAAAATATTGTTCTATAAATAATAATTATTTTATTTCATAATCTTCTTCACATTTTAACATTATACTCATTTAATGCACGGTTTCTTTGCTTTTTCATCTATTTCCTTTCGATATATCGATATATTGATATTTTTCTACCGATTATCGGTGGATATCGAAATTTGGTTTTGCGATATATCAAAATATCGAATATCGATATTTTTCTTTCGATGTTCCAACCCTAGTCGGGACGCCGAGTGTCAATCTTCGGAAACTAGTAACCAAATTCAGTATCACTTTTTGAGCTACGAATTTATAATTTAATAGGCGTACAAGGAAGTCATGTGTTGCCCATATCAGATATTTAGAATATATAAAAAAAATATAAACTTTAAAAAATAATTGATTTTTGGTTAAATAAATTTAAAAATGTGTTTAAATTATTAAGTAAACTAGCCTCATAGATTTTTTAACAAAACAAATGATTGCGGATTTGGATTTAGCACATCAATAAACCTCTATGTTTAAAAAATCATGGAAAACAAAAATTTTTTTTTCGGTCCCGAGTGTGCTCAAAATTTTTAAAGCCAAAAAAATACGTTTGGGTTTGAAGCTCTCTATCTCCTATTCAATTCACCCGATATCGACGTTCTTGTACTTGTTAAAAAAAGAGGAGTTTCTTCTTTCCAGACATATAAAAAACTATTGCATTATCGGAGATGGTCTGAGTAAAAAAAGTGATTTACCATATAAAACAAAATTGAAGTTTTTTGCGGATAACGTTTGTTCTAAAACACGTAGGAATATCACTGTTGCAACTAATGCAACTGCAAACTAAGCAAATTGCGTAGTTTCAGAACCTTTACTGATGGTCCAGATTCGGTTTAAATTCTTCAAAGGATTCCTGATTTATGAGCGATGATTTAAATCTTTAAAAAAAATTGTAGACCCTTGGCAAAATTTTTAGGACAAAAATTTTCATTTTTTAAGATTCACTCGAAAATTTGAATATAGGGGTTTAACTGAAAAACCAAGTCGATATCATTCTCCAGGCACGAGTTATAAAATAAAGCATTGTCAGCATGTTTTATTTATTTTTTCTCAGCTCCTAAAGCCCATTGGATAAAACGGAACGATATCGAAACGATTCAGCTTTTTTTTTTCAATTTAAAATTACGACCTTCACTTGAAAAAAAGAAGTGTGAATTTTTCAACACTGAAATTAAATACCTGGGTTACACCATTAGAAAAAATCAAATCATCGGAGAAAATCGCAGCTATTGTGAAAATGTCACGTCCGACAAACGCTGATGATATTCGCCGCTTCCTTGGATTAATAACATATTACTCTCGCTTCATTCCAGGTTGTTCGACATTAACCTACCCACTGCGGAAAATTCTCCAAAAAGATTCAAAGTTTTACTGGTCGTAAAAGCTGCGTTGTGAACAGAAACGTAAGAGCCATTATCTGGATACGGCCAATGCAATTAAAAATTCTAAAGAATAATAAATAAATTTAAAAAGAGAGGTTATAAATGCGGGGTTAATATTGAAATGAATGTCTGGGTCAATCATTTAAGTGAACTTTTTAATCCGCGTCAAAATATGTCTCATATCCATTATGCTGCTTCATTACAAGAAGACGTTAATCTTGACAGTCCTTTCAATATCAATGAACTCCTTTGCACCTTGGATAAATATCAATGGTAAAGCACCTGGTCTGGATGGTATTATGTATGAGTTCTACAAGTACTAATAAGTATAATAAGTAATACCATTAAAAGTCTATACGAGTTTACTAGCTGGAAGGCTAAAGTCGTGGATGCAAGAGAAAAAGCTGTTATGCAAGGAGCAGGCTGGATTTAGGGAAGGTTATTCAGCAATGGATAATATTTTTGTCCTTGCCAACTTGATTCAATAGAAATGGCATGAATTTATTGCTTACAATTTATTGCTTCTTTATAGATTTCAAATCTGGCTTTGATTCTGTTGATAGGCATACTCTCCTGTTTAAACTGTCATAATTGGGAGTTTGAACAAAATTTATCAGAGCTATTGCAGGCCTATATTCTAGCACCAATTTATCTGTGTGCAGTAAACGTGGCTGATCAACAACTTATCTAACAATATCTGGAGTTCATCAAGGTTGCAACTTAAGCCCTTTATTATTTCCCTTATTTGTAAATGATATTAAGGATTGCCTAAGTGGAGAAATATGGCTTAGAGGGTACAGAATAAAACTCCTACTATTTGCAGATGATGTAGTCTTTCTTGCTGATAATGCTTCGGTTTTGCAAAACATGATAAATGAGCTTGAATGTTGTGTTAAAGAGTGGAATTTGATAGTGAATTTATCTAAGTCAAATATCATGGTTTTTAGTAAAGGTGGAGGAAAGCTTAGTGAACATGACTCTTGGAAGTTTAATAATCAACCAGTCAAGGTAGTCAACCGATATAAGTATTTAAGGATTACATTGTCTCTAAGTTTGAAACTCACAGATCACTTTAATCAAACCACATGCTTTGCTTGGTCTTAATAGTGTTTGGAATAATCTATTTCTAAATAAACATATTCCTCTTTTAACAAAAAAATGACATTTTTAAGTCTGTAACTAGATCAATTCTTACATATGGGAGTCAAATTTAGGGTTATCGATATGCTGATAAAACAGAAATGTCCAGAGGACATTCATTAAAAAAATATTTAAATTGCCAAAAACTACTCCAAATTACATGATATATTTAGAGACCAAAATTTCACCAATTCATATTTTTACGTTTCAATTACAATTTAAATACATATTGAAGACTCTAGATCTAGATGGAGGTCGTTTAACAAAATTGGTTGCAGTTTAACAATTTGGGAAAGATTTAAAATCATTGAAATCTAGCCTTATTATCTATTAAGACACATATTATAGGGAAAGAGCTTTAAACGGCCAATATCACCAAATCTATAAGCAATTATCTTTTGACATTGATTATATGCGTCATAATTAAAATTAGAGGCGAACTTCTCAACTTGAACTACAGACCATTCAGGAGCAGAATCACATTTGTTCTATGAGTAATATTGGAGAAAATGAAAATGTATTTCATTATTTAGGACGTTGTAAAGTCTTGAAGGGAATGAGGAAAAAATATTTTGGTGCAGTTACTATGACTGAAACTGATATGGTCAAATGCTTAAATGGCGAAGACTGGGTAGCTCTAGTGAGTTACTTGAAGGAAGCCTATATCTACCGTTCCTTTCTTATTCAAAATTTTAATTATTAATTACAATAAGTTTTTGGATATTATTGATTAATAATATATGTTATAAATAAATAAAAATTATATTAATTAGATATTATTAAATAGTATAATGAATAGTTTAATAATGATTGGATATAAATAGATATTATTATTTGAGATATAATTAAGATATTATTATAGGATATAATTAGGATATTATTATATAAGACATAATTAATGATTAGTAATAGATTATATAAGATGTAATTAGATATTATTGTATTGTATTGTTTGTGAATAAATTAGTTAACAACTTAATAAGTATTTAGATATTTAAAAATAAGAATAATGATGACAATAATGATTTAAAATCATTTTCAAATTAAAAGCGCTCCTGACAGACTACCATAGCTATGTCAGTAATAATACTTTGAACACTATTGTAAATAACATCAAATTCTGTAATTATTATTAATAAAAGTATTTTCTATCTATCTATCTACACTTATTCCAAAGATAAGTGTATTTAACGTGGAAGGAAAAAATCAGTTGGGACTTAAAAGTATCGCAGGAATTGCAGTGTAAGGTTTTGAACTGGTTGAACGATCTACCGAATCTTGGAGAAATAAAGATTCCCAGATGTGTTATGTATTTCACTGGAGGTGGTGTCTTACACACCTTCTGTGACGCCAGTAAAAGTGCAAATGCAGCGGTGGTATTTTTACGAAGAGAATATGAGGACATAGTGGAAGTGAATCTGTTACTCGCCAAGGCCAGAGTAACTCCCCTCAAACAGCTAAGTATTACTCGTTTAGAATTAATAGGATGTTGCATTGATAGTCGTTTGACTAAAGCAGTCAAGGAAGCTATTTCTTGTGATGATATTTCCACCTGTTTTGGACGGATTCCAGGCTTTAGCCTGGATTCAAAATAATGAAAACCTTGATGTATTTGTGAGGAATCGCGTAAAGGAAATAAAACAGCTTTCCGACGAGAATGATTGGAGATATGTTCCTGGGGAACTTAATCCTGCAGACTTACCATCTAAAAGGAGTTCTGTTAACTTTCTTTTGGAATCCCGTTGGTGGAAGGACCCTAGTTGGTTAAAGGGTCCTGAGAGCTCTTGGCCCTCATCTAAATTTGAAGTAGATGCATCTGAAGTTCAAAAAGGTAAAAGTAAAAGTTTTTTTTCAAATTTAATATGTGATGATTATTCTTAGTATTTGAGGTATTTTAGTTCGTATAATAAAATAAAAAGATTAGTCTGGATTTTTAGATTCAAGTTTAATATTCGTTCAAACTGTGATTTTAGAAAGAGGGGAGAATTATCGGTAGACAAACTAGATTCAACGGAAAGGTTCTTAGTCAGGATGGTTCAAGAAGAATCTTTTAAAGAAAATAGAGATCAGTTGAAACCGATTTGTGTGTTCGTTGATAATGGAAGTATAAATTTTAAGTACCCAATGGTCCTTCCTGGAAAGCATGAGCCAATAAAAAGGCTTATTTTAGAAGAACATGCCAGGACGGGACACATTGCAGCTCAGGCATTATTAAGCAAGTTGGGAGAGATTCTGGATCGTGAAAGGGCGAAGATCTGTTCGTGCCCCAATTGTGAGATGTAGAATGTGTAATCGTTACCAAACCCAGAGAATGCAACCATTACCGGCTGTTTTGTCAGAAGATCGTGTTCGAGAAGCTCTAGTGTTTGAAGTAGTTGGTGTTGATTTAGCGGGTCCCTTAATTTTACGTGGAGGAGAGAAGAGCTGGATCGTACTGTATACTTTTGCAGTATACAGAGCCGTACATTTAGAGCATGTTACTACCCTCTCTGTGAATGGATTCCTGCAGAGCCTGAGGAGATTCATCGCTCGAAGAGGCAGACCCAAAACTATTTATAGCGACAACGGGACTAACTTCATTGGAGCATTTAATTTATTTAAAGAGATTGATTGGACTGATATAGAAAATGAAATGGCGTCACAGAGGATTCAATGGAAGTTTAACCCTCCAACGACAGCATGGTGGGGGGGAGGTTGGTGGGAGAGTATTATTCGCACTATTAAAAATATTTTTAAAAAGTATTAGGAAGGGCTTCTCTTAAGTACGAGGAGCTGACTACCGCACTGTATGATTATGAGGCGATAATTAATCAAAGGCCTCATACATATGTGTTAGAAGATATTGAGGATATTGCTCCATTGACACCTTCAGTGTTTTTACAGGATATACTCTCTGTAGGAGTTCCAGATTAGACACCGTTAACCTGACCAAGAGGTTTCAGTTTTTACAGCGCTTGAGAGAAGAATTGAGGAGGAGGTTTAGAGTGGAGTACTTGGGACAACTGGTGATAGACCATGAAAGACAGAGATGAGAGAGAAAGTTAAAAGAAGGTGATGTCGTCCTAATTGATAATAAAAATACGAAGCGGACCTTTTGGCCGTTGGCCAAGGTAGTTTATTTAATATTTTTCCAGGTAGAGATGTTAGAGTAGCTCGTCTCTAAACTACAAACGGAGAAATTGTCAGGTCTCTGTTGAGGTTATTTCCTTTAGAGGGTGCTAGAGGTGAAGTGAGCAAGACCCAGAAGAGGAATCTAAACTAGAAGACCATTCTCCTGCTGAGGAAGAAAGAAGAACTATCGTCTCTCGGAGCGGCAGAAGAGTTCGTCTCCCGTCTCGGTTTTTCGATTAAAGAGATAAAAAACTCCTTTAACCAAAAAGGTGGAAGTGTTAGAAATAGAGATGGGCTGTTATATCAAGATAGCAGAGAGGGTTAAGTCAGATGTTTTTCGATCGATAACTGTGTTAAAACTGTTCACTTTTAATTGTATTATATTAATTCATTTTTCGTTTTGATTGTTGTATTGATTTAAATTGGTTTAATCAAAATATAAAGTTTGTGTTATTTTTGGATCTTGAAAAACCTTTTTTTGTTTGCGTTTGATGATCTATTCAAATAAACTATTCTTGGTGGACGATAAATCGGTTGATTTATTGCAATCCCAACATAATGCAAAAGATCATTTTTCTTATTAAATAAAAAAAAATATGATACAATTTAATTGAGGAAACATATGTAGAAAATATGGAATTGAAAATCTTTTTACAAATGTTCTCTTTTATAAAAATTTATTAATAAATGCACTTATTTAAAAAATTTTCATTATATATTCACAAATTATAAAATGCAATTCAAATATTGCCTAGCCTATTATGTAAATGTAGAAGACTAATGCATCATATTGATTGTACTATTTGAGCCCACACCGTCATGTCATGCTTGACCCCTAACTTGTTTACTTACTTCGACTGCAAGCCTGAATTGCTGATCAACCAAGATTTTGGCAGAGCTTTTCTTTATGATTTCGCAATCGGTATACCAGTCATACAACCCACCATTGAACAGATAGGTGGAAAATTAGTACAAATTACTAATCCATATTTGACTACATTGAAACGAAGAAGGGTAACAAGTAAGGGGAACTCTTCGAAGGTGGATTTAAAAAGAAGCAACGCTAAAAAAAATACTCAAGAAGCTAAATCTGTTAAATTTTTGGAGTATCCAGATGGTAGTTTAAAGAGAATCATAAAATGTTCCGACTTGAAGTACGGCCAGGTACCAGGTTTGCACTCTACCGTTCATAAATGCTGTAGATGCAATATAAAAACAAAATTTGACAAGAGAAATGAAGGATATCATCAAAGAAGAAAGATGTATTGTTGCCCATGTAAACAAAAAAAAATAAATAAAAAAAAAATTTTCCCTAGAACCTGCGGTTTAGCAAAAGATCTGCTGAAAAATGATTGCAAATCCGATATCTATAAACAGTCTTCTTCCGGATATTACAATATCCCAAAAAATGAATGCTGTGCATGCCCGCAAGAAGAAAGAAGATTTGATGAAATGGAAGCAACAAATTATAAGAACATGGAACGACAGAGACTTCGCAATTGTTGTTCTTGTTAAGTAATGATAATAATTTTTACGACATTAAAGCGATCCTAATCATATTGAGATCATAAGATCAAGAATATTATTTTTGGTTAAGCATATTCATGGTTTTGAAAACACTGACTAATTATTATTATATATTATAATTGAGTAATTATATTATAAAATAATATATATATATATATATATATATATATATATATATATATATATATATATATATATACTGTAATACACTAGAAAAGGGCCCTTACTTTTTTATTGTATAATACATTCAAAAAGGTCTTTCTTTTTATTTCATTGTCATTTAATGTGTAATATCTTTTAAAAGGACACTTTATTCTAATTATATACTGTAATTCAAAATAATTAAAAAAATTATTAAAACAAGCTAAACAGCTGTAAGGCTAGTGAAGTGTTGTCACAACTGGAGACGACCTCTCTGCTCAAAGACCAGTACAGAAATGTGAGGGACAAGAGAGCATAAGAGACTGACGCCAGCGTCACTTAGGCGTACTAACCCACCCGCTTCACACCCAGTATAGCGTATTTCCTTATTTTATAAATTACTAATGTATTTATCAACATTTAAAGTTTTAAAAATGCACTATGACATGTATTGCGATTATAACAATAAACATTGGAACATTGGACTGAAAGGTGATCTGATCTAGCCATGAAAAATTATATAATTGTTAAACTTCTCAGGGTACGGATTACCCAGCAGTCAGTGGGAAGTGGTATATACAAGGGAGCCTTTCGCTGGTCTCGTCTGTGAAAGGCTCCTCTAAATAGAGTCATATTCTGTCCGGTTGTCCGTCAGTGTTCTTATTTCTTCTCTTGCTTACTATCTCACTCTCTCTCTCTCTCTCTCTTTTCCTAGTTGGTAGGGCTCGTTCTCCGGCCCTCGTCCTACCTCTTTTTCTCGGGTAGTTGGACTAATTCCCCGGCCCTACTTCTTTTTCTGGGTAGTAGGGCTCGTTCTCCGACTCTCAATCTACCCTTTTTCCCTGAGTAATCGGGCTCGTTCCCAGCTCTCATCCTATCTTCATCTCTCTCTCTTTCATGGGTAGTCTGGCTCATTCCCCGGCTCTCATTATACCTCTTTTTCTCTGGATAGTCGGGCTTGTTCCCCGGCTCTTTACCTACCTCTTTTCCTGGGTAGTCAGACTTTTGTTTCTGGTACAACTTTACAATGCGGTCGCATTATCAATGCCTGCTCCCGAACTTACCCGAACATTGCCGCACTAGCGGTCCCTAGCGCCATTTGTGCTAAATAACTGCTTTGTTTTCAATTGTAAAATTTGTATTCATAGGAATTATAAAAATTAATTACTGCCCGTAAGAGACCATGTCTCACTACCATAATCATTACAGGTTTTATGATAGAATTATATATTCGCAGTTTCAACTTTCGTGAGATATTTTTTTATTTAAGAATATGGGGAGATATTTTTTTTTTAAGAATATGGGGAGGTATTTTTTTTTTAAGAATATGGGGAGGTATTTTTTTTATTTAAGAATATGGGCTACTGAGAAGAAGACTTTGTTCGATCAGTCAAAAGAACAGCGCCTGGATATTTTCTGCTTTCCTACCCAAGACTTTTATCATGAGCATACGCGACGTATTTGTGAATTATTCCTGCGAGTACTCCACCATGCACTTTAAAGCATTTCCATATTACCCTCTCCAATGTCAGGTTGAATAACATCGGGGAAAGGCAAACTCCTTGGCGCAGTCCTGGCTTCACATGGAAGGCTTCAGTCATCTCTCTCTGATTCCTCAATTTACATTTAGAACCATTTATGCAAGCTCTTATCAATCAGTTTGAGAATCCCAGTTCCATCATGATATTCTAAAGACAGGGATAGGAAACAAAAGTCTAATTGATTAGTGTTTTTTGTTTTTTTACTTAATTTTCTTACAGTTTATTGTAGTTTAATCATATATAAATGATGATAGTTTGCGAGATCGGAATAAGAGCGAAAAAACATATCCACCGAAGAAAGAAGAGGGGAAGGGAACGAAAGGAACTTGAGAAGTCAGAGCAGCTACGTGGAGATAAACAATTTATGGATTTTTTCCGAAAAGTGAACAAAAGCATTTATGCCTAATCAGAGTGAGGATTAGGAAGGTAATCTGTCAACCATTAAAGAGGATGTTCTCACGCAATTGAGGAACTATTTTAAATGTATTCTTAACAACGAAGAGACCCCATTGGATGTGGAAATCGGAAATCTAATCGGGGATAAAGACTTCATAGTGATTTCCCTTGATCTTGAGTCCCCTTCTGAGGATGAGATAGAGGACCCAGTAAATAAGTTAATGAATAACAAAGCCCCTGGATAGGATGTTCTGCCGTCAGAGTTATTAAAAAATGGTGGCAGTGAACTGCAGAAAATACTGCAAGACCTTTTACTGACAATGTGGATGGCTGAGATGATTCCATCTGATTAGAGTAAGTCATCAATATGTCCTCCTCTTCATTCGCTTCTCCCTTTTGTGCCTCTCAGCGTAGGGGAATACATGGCCACGAACTCCACTCTGTTCCTTTCTAGATTCCTGGCCCGACGGAGATCTTTACCTCTTCCTCTACTAAGTCCATCGATATATTCCAGATACGGCATTTTTAGGCGTCCTCAAAGTCTTCTGCTACCCGGAGCGTATTTCATCGTCTTCAGTGGGTCCCTATGTTCCTCCATCCTAATCCCATGACCGAACTATTTCAATTGGCGGGTTTGCAGAACCTCCTTCAATGGAGCGACCCCCAGTTTCTATATTTCCGGTTAGTCCGAGGCGCTGTATCTTTGCTAATACTGGACCTGTTTTGATAACTCTTTTATTGTTTTTTAGATAATTTAATTACCTTTTATACAATTCTATAAATAATTTACATAAAATGCATACTTTTTAAGCTATGTACAAATAAAATATTCCTTTCACTATAACTTTTTTCCCTGCATTTCCTCGGTGATGTACTACATAAATGAAAAGTTAAAGGTCTTTATGAAGAATAATTTAGGCAAGTTTCATCAAAATCGTTAGAACCGTTTTCGAAAAAATTGTAAAAACGTGTAAAATCGATTATATGAAGTGGCACTTCCGGTCAGTTGATTTTGACGAAAACGTTGCTGTAACATCATAGCCATATACCTACTTTAATTACGTAATGAGCTAGGCTGTTCACATACACACAGACCATTTTGCGAGACAATTATTTGGGCTCAGGGGACCTTAAAACGTATATTTCCGTTGAAAACTCGAATTCGAAAATTTTCACGATCGCAATACAATATACGAAGGTAAGGGAAAATAGAAAGGACTAATTTAATTGTTATTTAATGAATGTGCGTTATAGCCTCGCCACTACTTAGCGAATGTGAAAAAACGCATTTTTGGTCTTGCTTAGTTTTAATAATTTAGCAGAAGCATATTTGTCAGTAGTCTCGGAGAAAAGTCGATGACGCCGGACGGACAGATTTTATTTTATTCCATTTTTAGATCCATGTATCTTGAAACATAATACCTAAAATTTTGAGGGAGAAGGGTGATGTCAAATTTTATTTTTCTTAGTCAAATACAAAGGTTCATATAAAGGATATTGTATTCTAATTGTCTGTAAATTTATTTAAAAATTTCAACAATTTTTACAATAAATAATATTTTATTTTATTATGAAAATAACATATCTTAATATAACAATATATAACAATTTGACAAACTAATGCATGCTAGTAATACTTAAAACGCTTAATTTTTCATTCTATTCTAAATTCTTTTCAACAGATGTGAGTATTAGAGGTATAAAACAAAAATATTGCTCATATGGAATGCACATATCTTTCATTTTTACACAAATGGTTTTAAAAGTAGACATTTCTGACTGTTTATTCCCGACTACTACGTCGAATTCCTTCGAATTAATGGGGTAATTGGGAAATTCAATAAAATTCGTCAGAGATTGTCCAATTAATATAGTTAGTTGTTGACTATTTATTTATTCAGCAATATTACATTCTGTCTCAGCAGGAACAATGGCAATAGTGATAAAATAAATCATTCATACAATATTTACAAAAATGAAATAATACAAAATAAAAATTAACTTAATATAAGAAATAATAAATAAACTTATGAAAAATAAAATAAACGTAACAGGCACACTATTTACAATCAGCCAGGCTTGTCCCCCCACTTATGGATGGAAAAGCATGACTCCGGAATATCCCATTGCTTCTCACTCAGTCGCGTCACTGGCATTGAAAGCCAATGGAGACTGAGCGAGAGCGCTATAGCCGCAGACATACAGAGCTTGAGTGGAGAATCTGGCCATTGACGGAACTCCAATAGACAAATTTACAACAGGTCTCGGGGCCACTTCCGTTTCAACCTTCGAGGATTGTAGGGATGGGTGGAGCTGGATAGGGATTGTGCTAAGGGATTAGGATGATGAGCAAGGCTCTGGCGAAATTCCAATTAATATACATAAGTTCATTTTTCTTATTCACGGCAATATTTTTAACACGGACAATTATATTAGTATTGTCATCTTTTAAATAACAAAATCGATCCCGTTGGCCGTTAACGATAATTTGAATTTTTTATAGCAAATTGTGTTGTAAGATTCAACACCGAATTCAACCGTTCTTTTTTTATTTTTATCTTTCACTCTCTATTCTTCGCAGTATATATTAAAATTCTTAAAATGACACATCGCTCTCTCAAGAATCCGACGATGAAACAGCTGAAGTGGTTTGTCACCTTTTCAAAATAGTTTTTTTTAAATTATATAAGAAGTTCTCGAACGGAAATGCACTGATAGAATCTAGAGGTCCGTATTGCAAAACACTTCTTGGCAATTAAATCAGATTATATATTAAAAAGTCTGCGCCATACAATGATCTGCAGCTCTCTACAAAATAAAGCAGCAGGTCATTGGAATATTCATTATTAAATATACAATCTTCTTCGTGGAAGAGAATCCGAATTGCACAATGTAGGGCTTATCATATTCATATATTCAATTGTTAGATATCCTTGTAGAACGACTGGCCCAATATATAATATAAATAATCTGAATTCAGTCGCCTTCCATCGATCGACATAACTTAATGCACGACATTTTCGCATAAACTCTGATTGTAACCATTGATACATGGCTTTCAGGTGTGTAGAAATTTCATTAGTCGTTCTCGCTGAGACTTGTGAGGATGAGGACCTTTTACAAATGTTAATACAAATTTTTTTGTTACTCCCAGACAAACGAAATGTATATAGTCCAGAGGAAACTGGAACACCATCCCTAATTTAGCTTCTTCAAAGACTGATGTACCACTCTGATGTTCTTCATCAATATGTACCAGAAAGTTGTCATCAGTTCTTAATGGTGCTCTTAAATTTATGAACAGCATTCGATGACCAACGTAATCTCCTTCTTCTCTAAATTTTCCGCAACCAAAATAAGCATTCTGAGCTTATGTATACGTGACGTAGCTTCGTGCTGGACTATCACAGATGACTGGTCTTATTGTCACTGTGAATTTTTTATTTATACATTCAAATCCAGTTGTATGTAAATTTTTGTATTCATTGATAAGTTCTTCTAAATAAGAATTACTTGAATGAGGTTTCTCATATCCATGATATGCACCTATCCACAAATGGCTCATCGATAAGAGGAAAAGTTTGTCCCAAAATGGGATAAAACTGGCTTTTAGCTAATGGCAAACTGAACTTTTAGTAAATTTTTAGTAAACTATTAACAATTTAAAAAAATAAATAAATAATTTCTTAATTTATTAATATTTTAATAGTTTTTTTAAATAAATTTTTCAATAAACTTTTAGCAAATTTTTGAACTTTTAGCTAATGGCAAACTGTCAATATGAATATTTATTTCAATATTACTGGCTGTTTGATTGCTGTTTAAATGTTGAAGCGGGCCAACGAAAGCATTTTTCAAGCCATAGTGAAAATAATTCCCTGGTGGAACACTACAAATGACTGTTCGATCTGGAGTACCAAGTCCGGGGATCAGATGGTAATTCTTTTATTTCGCCGATGTTTGCATTTTTAAATATTTTTAATAGAGATCCAATCGCTTCGTGGGAAATATTATAACGGCATAAGCATTGGGCGATTTTTTTGGTTTATTATTTTCAATAATAGACCTTTGGAATCGACCAAAGAAAATTTTTTTGTAACCCCCCTCAAAATTTGAGATTTTACGTTTCAAGATACGTAGAATCCAAATATCGAAAAAAAAAAAATCCATCCGTCCGCGGCTTTTCTCCGAGACTACTTGACCGATTTTCTTGAGATTCGGTACCAAAGTCACAGGTCACCCCGGGATGATCCTCGGAACTCGACATTATAATCCGTCTGTTTGTTTCAAAATAGCGGCCGATTAGAGATCTCATAAGTCCATAACTCGGTCATTTATAAAGATAGAGAGAAAATGTAAGGTGTTTTGGAATCAGCATAACAAGAAATCCAAAAAAATTAAAAACAAAAAATCTATAATAATTGCCGATTAAAGATCTTATATACCCACAACTTGGCCATTTATAAAGATAGAGAGAAAATGTAAGGTGTTTTGGAATCGTCATCACTAGTACTTTCATCAGTGCATCGTTCTTCGCAACCTTCAGCATGAATGTCAGAACAACAATACCCTTCTTGTTCCGAATGTTGACAAATATCTTGAGACACGATGAACTCCGTAATTTTTTCTCGAATATGTCTGTTTTTCTGACTTTTAGACAAATTTTTAAATAACTTTTGTTTAGGCATCTTATTCTATTCTGGAAAAAAAAAGCTAATTAAATTAAATCAATTTTGAATTTTTAACTTGGGATCAATTGACCCGTGAATGTACTTCGTAAACTATGCCGCATTCATTCCAATCTAACATAAACATTTTTGTATAAAAAAAAAAAAAAAAATTACCTTAATTTTTTCACTGGTTAAAATAAATGCGTTTTAATTCTAGAGGTTATGGAAGTAATAATATGATAAGGCCCATATGATTATTTTGCGCATGCTCTATAATGCTATCGAATTTCCATTATGTAAAACATATCATTTACGAATCCGATTTAAAACAAGGATACTAGTTCCGAAGTGCCACTGCGATATGACTGATGGGCACAAGATCTCAAAGCCTCACTGTAGGTGGAATGCCAAGCGTGTCGGATAGTAGATTCCCATAAGTACGTTCCTCAGAAACATAATTGGTATAAAGAACTGTATGCATTGCCGAAGTAGTAATGCAGCAGTGAATCTAGACCTAGGCCCTGGATGATTCGATAATGGGGTCGGTGAGGGACGGTAGGTCCGAGAACGAAATCACAGTTCAGTTCGAGCCTTCGAGATGTGAACACCTATGAGAATCCATCTACTGTGCTATCCCAGTGATATTGCTAGCCCCTCACACCTTGCTTAGATTAGCGCCCTCAAGCTGTCAAGGTCCAAACTTATCCCTTGGACCCAACCTTGTCAGCTACCCATAATGGTAAAGACAGCGTCGCTCTAGTGCAGTGTAGTACCTAGCAGTAGCAGTTTCGCGATCAGGACAGGATAGTGCGTTGGTGATAGTCGTGAGTGCGTTGTGACAGTCGTGAGTGCGTTCGTTACGGTCCGTCCGCTAAGGTCGGCCAGGTCAAGTTAGTGACTAGGACAATTCGAGCATTCTACAGATAGCAGTCGTGGAAGACGCACCTTCTCTTGAAAACCTCTACTGCAATCTGAAGGTTTCTTTATCATCACCTCTCAACACTTGCTTAGTTAGCGCCCTAGATTTGCTGATGTCCATGCATATCATTTGGATCTAACCTTGGCAAACATCCAATCGGGTAAGGGCAGCGTTGCACTAGCTTCCCCTAGTGACAGCTGGTGCTCTCGATACGGCCTTTGATTAATTCTCCTCGTGGTGCCTTCATTACGGTCCGTCCTGGTGCTCCTGTTACGTGAGTACACTTTTACTTAATAATCATAGACGAGCATTCTACAGCCTTGGCAGAAGGACCTATCCTGAAGACCTCTCTTGCAAGCTGAAGACCTGCTCTTCTCAAGACTTCTCTCAACCCTTGCTTAGCTTAGCGCCCGATACTTACTGAGGTCCATGCTTATCCCTTGGACCTAACCTCAGTAAATCACCTTATTGGGTAAAGGGCAGCGTTGCGCTGGCAAGCAGCCCTTAGTGACAACTGGTGCTCTCGACGCGGCCTGTGATTGGTGCTCCTAGTGGTGCCTTCATTACGGTCCGTTCTGGTGCTCCCGGAATCGCGTGAGTACACTCTCATTTAATAAGTGAAGTGTTAGTACTATTTTAGTTAGATTTTAATTTTAAAATGACAGAGCCCCAGCCTACACCTATGGTTCAAGATGAAGTTGCTTCAACTTCATCTGCACCAACCAGGCCCCCCAAGAAACTGAAACGGAAATATATTCCATTTACCGATAATGAAGGCTTTAAAAACCTGAAAAGAAAACTAACGTTTGTCCCCAGGCCGACCAATGAGGAACCAGCCACAACCACCTCTTACAGCTTTGCTGTATTTAACGGCCCATCCGCCTCTCAACCAGAAACACCCAACCCAGCTACCCCCACCCCAGCTACCCCACCAACCAATCAAAAGCCGTACAAACCGGCCCCGATTGTGATTAGTCCACCGATGTCATCGGTGGAACTAAGAAAGAACCTCTTAGAGGCTAATATCACAACATTTATTATTCGTTCTAATAAGAACGAAAATAAAATTTTCACCTCAACAAAGGCAGATTATGACGCCACCTGGGCCCTTCTCCACCAGTCGGTTGATATCGACTTTCACTCGTACGCACCACGAGGCACCAAACCCTTAAAGAAATATATACTAAAAGGG
This sequence comes from Rhaphigaster nebulosa, assembly GCA_948150685.1. Classification (NCBI taxonomy): domain Eukaryota; kingdom Metazoa; phylum Arthropoda; class Insecta; order Hemiptera; family Pentatomidae; genus Rhaphigaster; species Rhaphigaster nebulosa. The sequence continues at coordinate 135,549,352 of OX411306.1, read as the reverse complement.
TTCGATATCAACCATTCAGTGGCCTCTATTGAGGTTGCACTAAAGGCCCGCCTACCCGGATTCAAAAGCATCTGGCGGATGCAAAAGACAGACGAGAGTGGAAATAAGAGGAACCTCCCACTCATCATCGTTACCACCGATGAAAAAACGACCCTCCAGGATATGGAAAAAGTTGGTCCAATCGACCACATGGGTTATTCAGTTGAAAAACTGAAAAATATCAGCGGTCCCAGGCAGTGTCACAACTGTCAGGAGTTTGGCCACACAAAAAACTTATATGGGCGTATCATAAAATGCGTCAGATGTAGTGAAAAATTTCCGGTGCCGCTCCTCGTTTTTTGGGTTTGAGAAGTGGAACAACTATAGCATGTTTCCACTGAGTAGGGTAGTATCTCAGGCGTGTGCACGAGTTGAAAATATTGAGGAGAAACATATGGGCTTTCCTGGGGAGTTGTTTGAGTAGGACATAGGGTATATTGTCCTCTCCTGTTGATTTGTTTCCCTTCGTATTTCTCAGGGTTGCAGTGAGTTCTTTATAGGATGAGAGTATAGTTTGTGCTATATCAGTCGGTGGACTGTGGTTGTAGATGGTGGTAGTACGTGCTGAGTCTCTATCGACGTAGTAGTCAGCAAGTATGGTAGCCTGATCTGCTGGAGTGAGAAGCTCATCGCCTCGTTGTATTCTCACCGATTTTGATTTGGTGTTGTGGCTTCTGACTAGTTTCCAGAAGTTTTTGGGGTCGTAATGGGTACGGCGTAATTGCTCGTGCCAGAGGGACGTTTTCCACTGCGACATTAGAGAGGTGATTTGTCTGGTGAGACTGTTTATGATAGGTCTGTTTATGTTGTTTCTCTGTTTAATTAGTGCGAGTATGTGTTTAGGTGGCTGGCGTAGGTGAATGGGAGTGGGGTTGAACGTGGGTATCGAGGTGTAGGCGGCATCGCGTATGATGTTTTGGAGGGTGTTTATGGCATTGTTTATGTCTTGAGTGTTTGTGAGAGGTGTGATGTTGGGTGTGTTAGTGTAGACTATGTTCTTGTATAGTTTCCAGTCTGCCTGTGTAAAGTTGTATTTGTGTTCTGTTGGTGGGATTCTTGTTGTGTCACGGCCGAGGTGATAGATAACGGGGATGTGGTCGTTGTCACTGAATTCTATTGTTGCACAATCTGTGAATCTGTGTGATTGTTGTGTGAGTAACAGATCTAGTGTAGATGCGTACGCTGGGTTTGAGTGATGTCTGTATGTGTAGGCGTTGGGGTGTATGACTGTGTATTTTGTTTTAGTGAGGTGAGTACCTAGTGCATTTGGCTTTGTGCAGTTCCAAGTGTGGTGTTTAGCGTTTAGGTCCCCTACGATGATGTGTTGTCTGTCTGTTTCGGTTTCCCGTAAGAGTGTTTTGAAAGTGTCGAGTTGTGCTCCCGGTCTTCTGTATATAAATGTGATTTTGTATGTGTGTTTAAGTTTTACTTGTACAGTGACGGCTGTGTGTTTTTCGTCATTGAGTGTGTTATTGTTTATAAGTTTAAAGGGGACGTCAGAACGCACCAGAAGTGCGACGCCTCACCGGCCCATCAGTCTCCTCAACATCTCAAAAATATATGAGAAACTTATTCTTATCCACATCCGAAAACACTGCGACACACATGACATCATCCCCCCGGAACAAACCGGGTTCTCTCGCGGCGTTAGCTGTTATCATCACGTGGCAAAACTACAGTATGATCCAGCTAAAAACCTCAATAAAAATCTTGCTACAGCAATGATCTCACTAGATTGCACACAGGCATTTGATTCTGTATCCCACCCCACCTTAATTGATCAACTCCGACTTCACCGATTCCCGGACCAACTGGTCGACATTATTGGCTCATACCTCAGTGGTCGGACATTTTCTGTCCGTGTCAAAACTGAGATCTCCACCCCGCGCCCAGTTACCTGTGGTGTTCCCCAGGGTCTGGTCCTTGCGCCAGTCCTTTTCAACATATACACAGCCCATATAGTAGGGCAAAAGATTGATGATGTACAAATCGCTGCATATGCTGATGACATTGCTATATATACAGCAAGCATGAATGCAGATCACGCCATGCGCAAGGCCGAAACAGTAGCCCAAAAAATCACAGACCAACTTAAAAACATTAATATCCACATAAACACACAAACAACTGATGCAATCACATTTTCATACAAGAAAACACTCAAACAACAGCCAAAACTGAATGGGCAAACCATACAAAATAAAAGACAACTAACATACCTCGGTATGAAATTGGAATCACACCTATCATTTACAGCTCACACAAAACACAGGGTACAGATAGCCAAAGCCACTACACACCAACTAAATCACTTACTCTATTCACCAGGGCTATCACTCAGACTCAAGATCCTGATTTACAAAGCCATCCTTAGGCCTACACTGCTTCACGGTGCCCCCATCCTGCACTACCTATACCCCTCAGCCCTGAAGTCTCTCCAAACATACCAAAACAGCGTCCTACAAAAAATCACAAAACGAACATCTCTCGAAAGACGAAACATGACACACATTCACAATGAATTACATCTCGACACTGTTCAACAGCACCTCACAAGGAGACACATAAAGTTCTTTGACAACATCCCTGCCTCATTTAACCCACTCTTCCGCGCCATCACCCCATCCCCCCTTCCTGCCAGATGGCAGGGCCGAAAGGGACCACTCAACCCGGTCAAAACCATACTTTAATCCGCTTCTAAAGCACCCCCACTCCCAATATCCTATCCCATCGCCTCGTCCTGCCAATTTCCTAGTCCCACCCCAGCACCACTCTCTCATATCCATCCTTGTAAATAAAACCATGTAAATATTGTAAATATTATCATTATTAATCTTGTATATAGTCTTTAGTAGTAGGTATTTTATTTAACACACAACAAGAAGAGGACCCTCACCTCTAAATAATGAGAAAATTCCCTGACTGGGAAATAGCACTCCAATTGTATATAGTCATCAGACCGTCAAATACCAACAGGTAGTAAAAGGTAAAGTACATCAAGTTTATAATTTATCTAATTATTTGTTTTATTAATGTTCTTTTTTGTTTCAGGGATTGGAAAAAAAAAAAATACTTAATAAGTGAAGTGTTAGTTGTATTTAGTTTAGTTTACTATTTTATTTATAAAAATGACTCCGCCAATGGCTACAGAGAAAGTTGCTTCAACTTCATCATCACCTAACCCGCCCTCTCTGATTAAACTTAAACTAAAACGGAAATTTATTCCGATTAAATGATATTGAATGATGATATTCAATGATAGTGAAAGCTATACCACACTTTAAAAAAAATTAACTTTTGTCTCCCGACCAACAAATAATCCCATAAAGAAAACACAAATTTCAAACAGCTTTGCTATACTTAGCCCGTCTACCTCCCAACAAGATACACCCATCCCAGCTATCCCCCCAACCAACCAAAAGGCGTACAAACCGGCCCCTATTGTTATAAGATCACCAATGTCATCGGTAGAATTAAGGAAACACCTCTTAGAGGCAAATATTACATTTGTCATTCGTTCTAATCAAAACGAAAATAAAATATTAACGAACACTAAGGCTGATTACGACGCCACCATATATTTGCTCGACCAGTCGGATGACATCGAATTTCACTCTTACGCCCCAAGAGGCACTAAACCTCTCAGAAAATATATTTTAAAAGGGTTCGACAGTAACCACTCTGTCAGCTCTATAGAAAATGCCCTCAAAGCCCGCCTACCCGGGTCAAAAGCATCTGGAGGATGCAGAAAACCGACGAGAGTGGGAATGAGAGAAATCTCCCACTCCTCATTGTTACCACTGACGAAACCGTCACCCTCCAAGATATGGAAAAAATTGGTCCAATCGACCATACGGGTTATTCAGTTGAAAAACTGAGAAATATCAGCGGTCCCAGGCAGTGTCACCACTGTCAAGAATTTGACCATACCAAAAACTTCTGTGGGCGCATCATAAAATGCGTTCGATGTGGTGATAATCACGAAACGAAGGAATGTCCCCAAAACACTCCCCTCAAATGTGCAAACTGTGGTGGCCCTCATGTGGCCTCATACTGTGATTTCCCAAAAAGGCAAATACTTCTTTTTAAGAAACTAAGGTCACAATAAGACCAAACAACAACAACCAAGAGACTGCATCTCCTGCTACCACCACCACCTCTGCTCCAAACTCATAAGCCGATGTCCTATTCAACGGGCCACCCACCTCCACAGCCACTCCCGTACCCGTACCCGCACCCACACCCCCACCTCCAACCCACCAGCCGTCCACGTATAAATCCCCATGGATTGAAGACCTTGTCTCCATGTTTAGTGACATGAAGGTTATGTTTAATACCCTTATGAGCACGCTCAACATCGTGTTCCAACAAGCCTTTGCAGCTAAAGTTAATGGATAGGCACTCTATCCTTAACTATAACATAACAGGGCTCATAAAGCGTAAACTCGAGCTGAAATCCCTCCTGGCCTCTCATAGGCCATCAGTTGTCGCACTCAAAGACACAAAACTAAACAGGCAAACGCAAATACACTTTCGCGGTTACCATTCTTACAGACTGGACTCACAAACCAGGAGGCGTCGCACTTCTGGTGCGTTCTGACGTCCCCTTTAAACTTATAAACAATAACACACTCAATGACGAAAAACACACTGCCGTCACTGTACAAGTAAAACTTAAACACACATACAAAATCACATGTATATACAGAAGACCAGGAGCTCAACTCGATACCTTCAAAACACTTATGGGAAACCGAAACAGACAGACAACACATCATCATAGGGGATCTAAACGCTAAACACCATACACGGAATTGCACAAAACCAAATGCATTAGGTACCCACCTCACTAAAATAAAATACACAGTTATACACACCAACGCCTGCACATTCAGACATCACTCAAACCCAGCGTACACATCTACACTTGATCTGCTTCTTACACAACAATCACACAGATTCACAAATTGCAAAACAACAAAATTCAGCGATAATCATCACATCCCCGTCATACATCACCTCGGCCGTGACACAACAAGAATCTCACCAACCGAATACAAATACAGCTTCAAACAGGCAGATTGGAAACAATACAAAAACACAGTCTACACTAACACACCCAACATTACACCACTCACAAACACCCAAGACATAAACACTCTCCAAAACATCATACACGAAGCCGCCTACATCTCGATACCCACATTCATCCCCACTCCCATCCACCTACGCCAGCCACCAAAACACATACTCACACTAAACAAACAACGCAACAACATAAAAAACTGGTGGTAGAGGACTAGAGACTCAACATACAGACCTATCATAAACAGTCTCACCAGACAAATCACATCCCTAATGTCGCAGTGGAAAACATCCCTCTGGCACGAACAATTGCACCGTACCCATAACGACCCCAAAAACTTCTGGAAACTAGTCAGAAGCCACAACACCAAATCAAAATCGATGAAAATACAACAAGGTGATGAGCTTCTCACTCCCGCAGATAAGGCGTTCATACTTACTGACTATTGCGTCGATAGAGACTCAGCACGTACCAGTACCACTTACCACCACAGTCCACAGACTGATATAACACAAAACATATTTTCCTCCTATAAAGAACTGACTGCAACTCTGAGAAAAACGAGAGGAAACAAATCAACAGGAGAGGACAACATACCCTATGTTCTACTCAAACAACTCCCCAGAAAAGGCCAAATGTTTCTCCTCAATATTTTTAACTCATGCTCACGCCTTAGATATTACCCTACCGAGTGGAAACATGCTATAGTTGTTCCACATCTTAAACCCAAAAAACGAGGAGCGGTACCGAAAGAATACCGGCCCATCAGTCTCCTCAACCACTTCTCAAAAATACATGAGAAACTAATACTCATACATGTCCTAAAACACTGCGACACCCATGATATCATCCCCCTGGAACAAACCAGGTTCTCTCGCGGCGTTAGCTGCTATCATCATGTAGCCAAACTAAAGTATGATATAGCTAAAAACCTCATTAAAAATCTTGCCACCGCAATGATTTCATTAGACTGCACACAGGCATTTGATACTGTATCCTACTCCACCTTAATCAGTGGACATTTTCTGTCCGTGTCAAATCTGAGATCTCTGCCCCGCGCCCAGTTACCAGTGGTGTTCCTCAGGGCTCGGTCCTACCTATTCAACATATATACAGCCCAGTACATTAGGACAAAAGATTGACGATGTTCGAATCTCTACATATGCTGATGACATTGCTACATACACAGCAAGCATGAGTATCAAATTTGGGCGCAAGGCCCAAACAGCAGCCCAACATATCACAGAACAACTTAAAAACATAAATATCCACATAAACACACAAAAAACATATGCCATCACATTTTCATACAAGAAAACACTGAAACAACAACCAAAACTGAATGGGCAAGCCATTCAGAACAAAAAACAGCTCACATACCTCGGTATGAAACTCGAATCACACCTATCATTCACAGCTCACGCAAAACACAGAATACATACAGCCAAAGTCACAACACACCAGGGCTGTCACTTAGACTCAAAATCCTCATTTACAAAGCCCTCCTCAGGCCTGCAGAGCTTCACGGTGCCCCCCTCTTGCACTACATATACCCCTCAGCCCTGAAGTCTCTCCAAACATTCCAAAACAGCGTCCTACAAAAAATCACCAAACGAACGTCACTCGAAAGGCGAAACATGATACACATTCACAACGAACTACAATTCGACACTGTTCAACGGCACATCACAAGAAGACACGTAAAGTTCTTCGACAACCTCCCTGCCTCATTTAACCCATTATTCCGCTCCATCACACCATCCTCCCTTCCTGCCAGATGTCAGGGCCGAAAGGGATTACTCAACCCTGTCAACACCATCCTTTAATACGCTTCTAAAGCACCCCCATCTCTTATATCCTCTCCCATCTTCCCGTCCTACCAACTTCCATGTCCATCTCAGCCCCGCTCTCGCATATCCATCCTTGTAAATATAATCCTGTATATATTTTTAGTAGTAAGTTTATTTTATTTTTACTCAATAAACAAGAGGACCCTCACCTCTCAATAATGAGAAGATCCCCAATCGGAAAGTTTCATTTAATTTGTAAATAGTCAGCAGACCTTCCAGTACCAACAGGTAGAAAAAGGTAAAGTACAGTAAGTTTCATAACTTTTATAATTATTTGTTTTATTAATCCTATTTTTTGTTAGAGGGATTGGAAAAAAAATATCTGATGTGGACAACACACGACTTCCTTGTAGGCCTATAAAACGCGGTGGTTCGGTGGTTGAATCGGTGGTTCAAAAAGTGATCCTGAATTTGGTTACTAGTTTCCGAAAATTACAGTATCTCAAAAACGACACTCGACGTCCCGACATCCATCTATTGAAACATACACAAATGGGGAGGAAAACCAGTACTTTAGGGGAGACCGGGTCTAGTTGATACACTTTTTACTTCCTGATTTATGTAATTTTTTCCTGTCATCATTTTGAAATAAAGTTGGTGTAATTCGTAACTATAACTATTTGGCTATAACTTGCGATATTTAAATTTTTTACAAAATTAAATTTGTCTTGTCAAAAGAAAGTATTAACAACTTTCCAAGATGTATCAACTTAACCCGGTCTGGGTCAAGTTGATACGCCTTTGAGGAAGCTAATACGGGTCAGGAATTAATATTATAATAAGCAAAACAGAAATATGAACAATTTTTATTGTAACTATAAAAGATATTTTAAAATATACAACATTTTGAGAAAAACGAAAGCTATAACAACCAGTTATTGTGACCGATTACTCCGACTCTGAAGAGAAATTTGGGTCTGATTGACAGTTAATACAAGTGTAAAAGGGGTTGTTCTCTGCACAGGCGATGTGTGCCCACTTCTTCCAGAAAATACACTGTATCCAGTCTTGGCCAGATTTGGATGAAGAATAACTCTTGAAGCACATCAAACAAAAAGACTCTCCGTCTTCATCAGTGTCCGATACTTCTTTTTTGATTTATCTTCGTTTCTCTCTTTTTTTATCTTTAGCTTCTTTTCTTGGTTTGCCTGTGTCTTTGCGTAGTTTACCCCTAAATGATTTAAATAACTTAGCTTGTGTTTTTCTGTCCTGATAGATTTCTTTCTCTCTCTGAAATCTAGAATAGTACGCCGTATCAACTTGACCCAAATGAAGCATATCAACTTAACCCAAACGTCGTCATTATACTAAACTCTAAAATACATGAAACCGGCAACAGTTAGAACAAAGTTAAAAAGGTGAAATTCTTACCTTTATAGCATGTAACAACGTGATGTCATCGATAACACAATTCACGAACAAATAAACTTTCAACAATAATTAAAAAACAGTAGTAAACATTTACTTTTGACGATGAAAAACAGTGTTTCGTTCACAACTTACAGAGCGAAGACGCCTCCTCCAAATAATCACGTGTGGTTAGCAAGTATCAATCACTTGTCCAAACAAGCCAGTCACCACTTATTTGCGTCTGCACATTCGGAAGAATTTCGACCTGTATCAACTTGACCCTGTATCAACTAGACCCGGTCTCCCTTACACTCAATTATAACACTTAAAACATGTAATAAAAATGTTTAATTGTATTGGAAACCAAATTGCTTTTGTAACCTTTATTACCGAAACTTTAAGCTTATTATGACCTTCAAGTAAAGAACCCTTTTCGGCTCACCAATTTTAACCAAAACATAGTAATTACATTCATATCGTAGTATTACATTCATATAAAAGTCCTATTTACCAAATTTGAGATGTTTTACATTATATTTTAATATATTTTTTATTGAAAGTCTAATATGACCTTCATGTAGAGTACCGCTTCCGGTTTTCCAATTTAGACCAAAATTTAGTATGTTATTTAAATCAATATATAAGTTATAAATACTAAATTTGAGAAGTTTTGCATAGTATTTTAATATAATTTTTGATGGAAATCAATTATGACCTTCAAGTAAAGTACCAGTTCCGGTGATCAAGCAGTGACCAAAAAGGGAGGTTCACAACTAGATTTTACAACATTCCTAAATACAAAATTTCAACTTTCCACAGCTAATCGTTTTTGAGTTATGCGAGATACGAACGTACATACAGACGCCATGACGAAACTAGTCAAAATGGATTCAGGGATGGTCAAAATGGATATTTCCATTTAAATCTGAAAACCGAAAATTTTCGTGATTACAAAACTTCTTTTACTTCGTACAAGGAAGTAAAAAACAAAAAAAAAACAGGTGGTACCGCACCAGAGACCCGAGAGTCAAGAGAGCAGTCACCACCCAGATCAAAAATCTCCTGCGGCAGTGGAAGACAGCGATCTGGCACAATCAGCTAAGGGGCCGCTCATGGAAACGTCCTGAAGTTCTAGAAATTATCAAAGAGCGCGACGAAGAAGTCTTCGACCATTCGATTACACGACAGTGATTCTAATACCTTCAGTCATGACATAATGTCTCGGACCATCACAACCTCCACACCAAACATGGACCAGGGGAACAATTTCATGTTCGTCAGCCCTAGACAGCTGAAAGCCATTCTGAGAAGAACAAATGGAAACAGAGCACCTGGCCATGAAGCGGTTCAGACAATCCTGTTGAAGCAGCTCCCCAGGAAAGGACTAGTTCATCTCACAAACCTGTCAAACTCGTGCCTACGATTGAGGTACTTCCCCGGGAAATGGAAACATGCCATCCTATTTCCGCTGCTAAAACCAGCCGGCAAGGGATATAGAACATTATAGGCCCATTAACCTATTACCACACCTCGCAAAGGTCTTCGAGAAAATTATCCTTAATTATCTTAGAGATTTTCAAGCACACCTAAGTACTGAACAGCACCTCATGAAATCACAGACTGAGGTGTGCAGAGACTATAACAGAAACGCAACGACAGCTATGATTTCTATAGACTGCACAAAAGCATTCGACTCCGTGTCTCATGGCGTTTTATGTCGTAAAAGCTAGCGGATCTCGATTGCTCAGAACAGCTCTATAATATTATAGTGTCTTTCCTAAATGGACGGAGCCCAGCTGTACGGGTTCGTGATCAGCTCTCCAGAACTATCCTACTCACATGTGGTGTCCCACAAGGAGCTGTACTATCTCCTGTCTTATTTTCAATTTATACTGCTGATGTAGTTGGCAAAAACTACAGAACAGCGAGATCGCCTCTTAAGCAGACAATATCGCCTTCTATAGCAGCAGTATGAGCGCTAAGGCAGGCACTACAACAGGCCAAAACTTTGTGAAGTTCTTCAACAACTGCACCACCTCAACACCAAGGTAAAAAGTGTTCGCCTTACAGAAGGGGAAAAAATCAAAATTAACGAGGAAACTCCAAGTGGCAAACACCACCCTAAAACCATCTTAATACTACGGTGTACTTAGGTATCAGACTGGACCAACACATGACACTTTCAGCCCACTGCTACTCTAAAGCCCGTATGATCAGATCATATCTTCGGCTATATCACCTACTACTATCCCCGTCCTATCACTAAGACTAAAAATTAAAATATACAAAAGCATTCTGAGGCCTGCATTGCTGTATGGAGCTCCACTTTTCACCCACCTCCGAGATGGAACACAGTGCCACCTACAACAGTTCCAGAATAGGGTGTTGAGAAAGCTGGTGCGGTCTACATCGCTGAACAAAATGAAGCCGGAACAACTGCATGATTTCTTTGACTTACCAACGGTGCCTGAATTCATCAAACGCAGACACCTAAAATTTTTTGATTCATTACATACAATGACCAACCCCCTATTCAAGATCTTAACACCAGCGTCAGCCCCTGCTGCAAAAAATGCTAGAACATGTATAGAAAAATATCATATAAATTAAGTAGTTGTAAGATTAGTTTAAGTTAAGATTAGTATTAAGTAAAAAGTAGGGCACCCAGCACTAAAAAATATCATTAAATTGTACAAACTCAAACCTATCCCAACTCAAATACTCCTTAAAATGTAGTCATACTACAGAAAAAGGAATCTGAGATAGAAACAATACAAAAAAAAAAGGTAGGTCCAGAATTTTTTCTCAAGAAAATAAGCTTTATTATGCGACTTGAGACTTTTTTCATTACTCATAAAAAATGTATTTCTTAACAAAATTTGTGCCACCCTAGAGGGCATACTTCGGTGTTCGAGCCCGGGCTCAGCTGATGGCGGCCATTGGCATAGCTAACCAAGTTTTCTAAGGGGACCTGGATGAAGCCAGATTGCCCCAGATACCTAGGTAGATAGGTCCATGATGGCGGCCCTGGCCTTCTACAGTCAGGCTATAAGATCTTGTGCGCCAATATAAGATATTGGAGTGATACTTCGAAACCAATACCATTTGTAAAAAATATCTTGAATTGGCCATCCAGCAGATCTCTTTTTTAGAATGACTATTAGACATCCTATAAAAGATATCTTTCAGATGTCTTTTTTAGGATCTCTAAAAAAAAAGAAAAGGATCTTAATCAAAATTAAAATATATAACTAATTATGTATTAACAGATCTCCAAAGCATTTGTACTTTTTAATTATTATAACATATGGCGTACACAGACGATGTAGTCATTACAGCGCGCACATTACCAGCACTGTCAGGAGCGCTAGAAGAGTTTGAAGCGGCGGCAGTGAGTAAGGGCCTAAGAATTAATGAAAATAAGACAGAATATATGAGGACGTCAAGGACACAACTAGGCAGAGAAGAAGAAGTGCAAATCGATGGGCACAACTTCAAGCACTGCAAGAGTTTCAAATATCTAGGATCTCTAGTAACAGAGGAAAACGATATAAGTACAGAGATCAAAGCAAGAATAGCGGCTGGTAGCAGATGCCTTTTTGCTCTAAATACAATGCTTAAATTCCGAGAATTGTCTCGATCTGCAAAGACCAACATTTATAAGAGCATAATAAGAGCGGTGGTAACATATGGGAGCGAGAGTTGGGTTTTGACTAAGGAGAGCGAGATGATCTTGAAGGTTTGGAAAAGAAAGGTCCTCAGAAAGATATTCGGCCTAGTAAACGAGCATGGTCACTCGTTATTTTATTAGGAAAAATAGCGAGCTCGAACAACTCTTTGGCGAGCCTAATATTGTTGCCATTATCAAAGAAGGAAGACTGCGGTGACTAGACCATGTGCAAAGGATGCCGGATGAGAGGCTACCAAAGAAGATGATGAATGGCAGACCAGGCGAAAGAGATTGAGAGGAAGACCGAGGCTGAGGTGGTTGGACGATGTTGAGGACGATCTGAGGCGGCTTGGATTGAGAGGATGGCGAAGGAAGGCGGAAGAAAGGCAGGAATGGCTATCAATTCTGCGTGAAGCCAAGGCCCAACTAGGGCTGTAGTGCCATTTAGTTAGTTAGTTAATTATTATAACTTAATTCTCTCTTGATGATATTTATTTACAATTTATTAATGTTTGAAGTTTATTTTTGTTTAAAGACTTAAAAGTTACATTATTATGATTTTGTATAATTTCATCCTTTTTTATTTTTATTATTTTATTTATTTATTTGTCTTATTATTATTTGTTGATTCTCTTTTTCTTTTTTATTGTACTCTAAGGCTCTAAAGCCTAACAGCATTGTCTTTAGTGTTATTCTAAAGGGACATTTTCCAGAATAAATAAAGAATTCATTATTATTAAATGTCACTTTGTCAGTTTGAGGTAACAGTTGATGGTCAATGAAAACTGGTGGACATGTATCATGTCATAGTGTAAATGTAAATGTATAGGGAGAGATGGAAATGAATCAACTATTTGGAAATAAAAATGTTATATTATTCTACAGAAAATAAATTAGAGAATTTCACATTAAACAAAAAATACAATTGTCCTTTTTCATTAAAAAATAAAATCAACATATATTAAAATAAAAGTTTCACATTTTTCTTTCTTATATTATATTTATATTGTTCTTTTCATTTAACACAAAAGTTTACATTAAAAATTAAATAAGTCTTTTTGAAATGTTTAATCCATATAATTAAGAAAATAGTTCATAAAGTTTTGAAAAAAATCATTGGGTTCAACAACAATGCTCCATTGAGAGATAAAGTAATATCTTAGCATATTAAAACAGTATATTAGGAAAAAACATAGAATCCTTGTTTACAATAAACATTATTGTATAAATCATATTTAACTTAACAAACTAAACAAATAAATTTAAATAAGCCAAACTATGCAACATAGGTAATATTAAAATACTATAAATCAATTATTAATGAAACATTTTAGAAAATCAAACGTTTTCATTGTAACTAAACACAAAATTTAAACTTAACAATATCACAAAACTAAAAACATAATCTATGGACTGTCTTCGCTATTCAGTAAAACTTACAGAATAATTCAAATTTCAAATAATGAATCTGACAATCTATTTCTTTTTGGTATGTTGTTCATTGTTGCATAAGAAAAAAGTCTTTCTGCCGGCACTGAAGAGAGTAAGGGTATATTATATTTTATGAAACTTTTTTGACAGTCAGATATTTATGCAATTGGCTTAAGTCAGTAGTTTCTTCAGAGAAAAAATTTAGGAATGCCATATTTAAGGATTGCATCAAAGAACTGGTTGGTATTTCAAAATTAAAAAAAAGTCTTCTTGAATGGATCTACAATCTTTTGACACTTTCACAGAGTTGGGTAATCCTAAAGCTTGTGCCACTGCTTCTTTAAAAGTATTGACTATATCACCTGAATTACTAAGGACACACAAGCTATCCAACAATTTTTAAATATTGGATATGACAAAGTGGCAATTGCTGCACACTTGGCCTCTATTCCTTCATATAAAACATAGTTGTGGAATCGCTATTCTTAACTTTCAGATATGGCTCAAAATAATTTAGAACACCAATACCATTCAGATTCTTGTAATGATATTATTTTTTACTTCCTTTTACGAAGTAAAGGAAGTATTGTAATCGCGAAAATTTTCGGTTTTCAGATTTAAATGGAAATATCCATTTTGACCATCCCTGAATCCATTTTGACTAGTTTCGTCATGGCGTCTGTACTTACGTACCTTCGTTTGTATTTAACTCAAAAACGGTTAGCCATAGAAAGTTGAAATTTTGTATTTAGGATTGTTGTAAAATCTAGTTGTGAACCTCCCTTTTTGGTCACTGCTTAATCACCGGAAGTGGTACTTTACTTGAAGGTCATAATTGATTTCCATCAAAAATTATATTTAAATACTTTGCAAAACTTCTCAAATTTGGTATTTATAACTTATATATTGATTTAAATAACATACTAAATTTTGGTCTAAATTGGAAAACTGGAAGCGGTACTTTACTTGAAGGTCATATTAGACTTTCATCAAAAATTATATTAAAATATAATGTAAAACATCTCAAATTTGGTAAATAGGACTTTTATATTGATGTGAATGTATTTACTATATTTTGGTTAAAATTGGTGAGCCGAAAACGGTACTTTATTAAATAAAGTACCTTTATGTATTGTATTGTATTGTATTGTATTATATTGCAAGCTTATTATGACTTTCAAATTTTAGGTCATATTGAAGGTCATAATAAGCTTACATTAAAAATTATATTTAAATTAAATACATAAATCATATGTTTCGGTAATAAAGGTTACAAACACAATTTGGTTTCCAATCCAATTAAACATTTTTATTAATTGTTTTTAGTGTTAAAATTTAGTGTAAAGCACTGGTTTTCCTCCCTATTTGTGTGTGTCTATGTCAACAGAAGGATGTCGCGACGCCGTGTTGTTTTTGACTTACTGCGATCTTTGGAAACTAGTAACCAAATTCGGGATCACTTTTTGAGCCACCGATTTATAGTTTAATAGGCGTACAAGGAAGTCATGTCTTGTCCACATTAGATATTTTTTTTAAGGAAAATATACAAGGCAGGAGAATGTCATAGAATATGTCCTTATCACCATGCAGTATATTAATAATCAGTGAATGGTTTTTCCTGTAGGGCTCCGAGAAGAAGATGAATCTTTTCCTTCAATTCCATTATTCATCAAAGAGCCTCATATAGACTATTCCATAGGATTGGATATGATGTTTTTAAAGTACTGCCCAATATTTCTTCTAGCTTTTCAGCACTTTTAGTTCTACTCAAAACCTTCCTTAATACATTACACTTCTTTAATACATTTGGGTTTTAATTAAATTATTTTCTCCGTTTAAATTTTTTCCCCTGTCAAAGAGTGACACTGAAGTGCAAAATATGTACAGAACATCTCATATGCCGGTGGAAAAACGTTATGCCCTAATTTATTAATGTACAAACTTTCCTATCTGAAGATCCATCACCACTCACAAGGGGAGGGCACAGACAATGGGTCGCCGATTTCAACCAAATGTTTTGTTTGAATGTTTTGTGGTGATTCTACATCCAAACATATTGGACAGGTGTGTTAACGTTCGTTCCAATGGGCCCTAGGAGCTGAGAAAAAAAAAAAAACATTCTGAAAATGATTTAGTTTTTATATCGAGTTTGAAAAATTATATTGGCATGTTTTTTTTCAGTTTTTCAGTTTATATTAAATGAAAAATACAAAATTAAAAAAATTATTGTTTTTTAGTCAAATAAATTTTAAAAAATGCTTAGATTATTAGCTAAACTAGCTTCATAGATGTTTTTACACAAAAAAAATATGGCATATTTTGATTAAGTGCACCAAAAAACCTTTGTGTTGAAAATATCATCGAAAACAAAAAAAAAAATTCAATTTCGAGGAGGTTGAACATTTGTAAATCATGAAATTACGTTTTAATTTGAAACTCTGTATGTCTTCAGTGTATCCGATTTCGACTTTCTTGGACTCACTTGAAAAAGGAAGTTTCTCCTTTCCATAAACACAAACAACTATTGCTTTATCTAGAAAGTCTCTGTAAAAAAATGTGATAACAAAATTGAGGTTTTTAGCGGATAACGTTGGTTCTATATCACTAATGAAGAACATAGTTAAAGCAAACCGCATAGATTAAAAACCTTTACAGACTACCCAAATTTGGTTTGAATCGTTCAAAGGGTTCTTGATCATTGAGAAATAGCATTTCATAGTTTATAATTCAATAGAACATTGAAATCGCTCTACGGAGGGAAGTATACTAACAGAATTTTTTTTAATCAAAACTGGCATCAGATTTGGTTTTTGCACTCTGAAAAACCCCTATATACAAATTTTTGGCGGAATCTAAAAATAAAATTTTTTTCAACAAAATTTGCCTTGGGGGTAGTTAGCACTTCAAATTTTTGAAAAGATTTTAAAAAATGCCCATAAATCAGGAACTCTTTGAACAATTCAAACCAAATATTGGTAGTCTGTAATGGTTCTTAATCTACGCGGTTTGCTTTAACTGTGGTCTTCCTACGTGCATTAGAACCAATATTATCTGACAAAAACCTCAATTTTGTTTTTATTTTATTACTTTTTTTTTTACACAGATCATCTAAATAATACGATAGTTGTTTCTAATTATGAAAAGAAGAAATTTATCTATTTCCGAGCCCAAAAAAATCAAAATCGGATAAACTGAAGACAAGACAGAGCTTCAAATCGAAACTTAATTTCGTGGTTTACAAATTTTGAACGCCACGCAAAACTAAAAAAAAAAAATTTTTTATTTTCGATATTTTCAACATTCCAGTGCGCTTAGTAAAAATCTGCCATAATTTTTGGTGTAAAAAAATCTATAAAGCTAGTTTACATAATAACATAAACATTTTTTTCAATTTATTTGACCAAAAAGCAATAACTTTTTAAATTTTGTATTTTTCTTTTAATATAAACTGAGAAACAAATGTTTTGCTGGAAAAACCATGTAGATATCATCGATATCATTTTTCAAACTCGAGATAAAAACTAAAGCAGTTTCGGTATATATTTTTTTTTTTTTTTTCGGCTCCTAAGACCCATTGGAACGAATGCTGACACATGTGTTCAATATTTTTGGATGTAGAATCACCACAAAAAATTTGGTTGGTGGTCCACTGACTATGCCCTCCTCTTGTCAGTGTTGGGCATCCATCTAAATCATTATAAGTTCTATTCCAAATGATTCGATTGATTTTTTTGAAATTCACTGCATTATCTGTCACTGTCACTATACTTTTAGAACGTTCCAAGTTAAGTTCTGAATATAATATAACTGATCCTTTCAGCACTATGATGAATTTCCCAAAATCTTCTGCATACAACAGATTACCTCTTTAATTCTATTGCTCAATGTGCGGTGATTTCTAGGAATCTTTTTTTTTTGCCAGTTCATAAATCTGCAGTGCTCCAAAAACTTTCAATATTTTTAAATTTTCTGCCCAATATTTCTCTTTGGCAATTATATGTTTCAACTATTTTTATGGATATTGTCTGCCGGCTCATAATTTTCAAACGACAATCAATGATACATAAATTATTAAATATTTGTCTAAAAAAAGGATCTCATACAGCTTTTAGTGAGGTCATTGAATCATTTAATTTAAAACTTCTGTATTAAATTGTGCCAGCATAATTTACTTTGCTGCTTTAAGCCATTTTTATTAGTCATTTCAATCTATTAACTATAGTTTTCTTCTTCTCTGTTCTTTTTAAATTCATATATATTTTTAAAACAAACCAAGCATTCTTTTTTGTTTACATTCTAGAAGCTTTATAAAGTTCGAAGTGGATTTTCTATAGCCTCTAAATTCTACTTTCTTTGGTTTGCAATTGATACATACAGCTATTATAACATTCCCACAGCACGTTTTCGAAATAATATAAAAATATATATTAATAATATAATATAATATAAATAATATAAATATAAAAATATTGTCCCTCTATGTAGTAAAATTTCTACTTCATTCTGAAATAAAGTCATCTCACCTGTAAAATCTGATGATGTATCCTCCAGATCGTAAGTGCAGTAGGGTGATAAGCAGCTCCTCTCCATTTTCGAAGTTAATAGACACAAATTCAGAAGAAAAATAGAGAGAGATAAAAAAAAAAAAAACTTTTGTTCTCATGAAAAAAATATGATTTGAAAAAATAAAAAGTAAATAACAAAGTTACACGAACAAATAGATTTTATCGCATAAAAGAACAGCACACATTACAAGACTTAGAATAAGGAGGTATGTTGAGATCAGCTGTTTAAAAAAAATATATGAAGCCTCACATACCAAAACTGTAAACATAAGAAAGAATAAAGTTCATTGACTTAAACAATAGTATTTATCATCAAATCAATGCGAAGAAAATATAAATCAGCGAACTCTCGCTCGCTAATCCCAACAGTACAAAAAAAAAAAAAAAAGATTTGATTTGAAGTATATATGTCGTGGCCCGATCATAAAATTTATTTTATCACGAAGTGGCTGGCCATATCAAGAAATGGTGGTATCAATTAATCGTCAATGTTAGTCGATTTGTTCATTAACGTTTGGTCATATCATTAACATAGTGTGCTATTGAAGATGTAATAAGGGTTATTTATTGTTCTTATAAGTACAAAATTAAATACTTTACAACAAATAAGATACTGCTTAGGTGCAACATAAAAAAAAATCGTATATTAAAAAAAAAGTTTTCCAAAATGACAAAAAATCTGAGATCTTAAGTAATTAGAAATCTTTGGAAAATTAGCAAAAACGTATATTTTTAATAATTAATAAATTTTTAGCTTATGAGGTTGCCAGACACTACAGGAGCCTCTAGTTTCACTGTTTATATAGGTCATTTTCAGGACAAAGGTATCTGATATAGCTTTTTATTTGAGAGATATGGTTAAGTTACATACTTATATAAAACAATAAATTATTTTTATGCAACATCAAAAAATTGTAAATTATAAAGACCTAAAGTTTTCATAGCATTTCACTGCACTTTCTTCGTAAATTTACACATTATTACTCGCTTTTAAAGCAAGAGAATCGACATTGTCAATAGCTGCCATGATGCATCGCAAATAAATTAAGCACTGCCAGTGCCTCTAACAGTGAATTATATAACTATTTTATGATATGGTTAATAGGCAGTCCGCACATGGGTCGTTCTGCAATTGTCAAGTCTTAGCCAAGGTAAATGATAGAAGAACCGCTAAAAGGTCATCAGCCTGTCGTCTCGTTTTCGTTACGTAGTTGTCATGTTTCAATCGTTGTGCACCACAGTACTCAAGCACGACTGCTCCATGGTGATTTATCATGAACTAAATCTGAGTCTACAAGGGCATTGTTATGTGAATATCTTCAGTGCTGAAGATAAGATGGAAGCAATTATTAAAATCTTACTTTAAAATCTATGTCAAATGAGTGAGGGAAAAAAAGTTCGAAAAAAAAAAAAGTACAAACTTTCCTGCTCTGCAAATGTTTTTAGAATCTAGCTGTGAAAAGTTGTCTAAAAACTGAAAGCTTCATCTTATGTTCTATGTCTTAGACCTGAGGAAAATTTATTTGAGAATTAAATCATTGAATGACCTAAACGAATTATTTTGAGCAGCAACCTTCAAGAATCATTTCACTGACTACAAATCGCTGGCCGAAGCAGATGTATTTTTATGAAAATAATACAGAAAGAATTCAGTGAGGTCGATGGTATGCTGCTGCACTACTCACAGCTTTTAATGCAATCTCAAAGAAAGTTCTTCAATTGGGCCATGAGGAACATTTAGGTGCATATTGTCAAAACCAAGAATCGTCTAAGGACCAAGGTTTGGTGGAGGAACATGGATTCGGACTCCTTCATATATTCTTCATAGAATCTTCCTTTCAAATACCAGAAGGTCACACTCATCATTTTGAGTTAGTGACCATTTCTCAGAACCATAAAGAACTGACCATATCCAGGTTTCGTAGAATTGGACTATGGTTTGCCTTGATAAGAGGCGAGTACAAAATTGCTTGCATAAACTGAAATAGCCTCAATACTTTCCTTCTTTACTTACTTCAATACTAGATAGACTAAGGGTTTTTTAGCTGCTAGAAGCTATAAAATAAATTGCTGTTTTTTTTAAACATAAAAATAAACGGGCAATTTAGCATTAATTTATTACAAAATGCATATAATTACTTTTATTTTATTTTTCATCAAGCTGTTTATCTTTCACAATAACACTTTCTTCAAACTGCACCATATATGTAGTTCCTTTATGCCAGTGGGCAGTAACTTTAGCCGTCTGAAAGCAGAAAAAACAGCCTTGATAATAGGATTTAAAAATTATACAAAAAATTTGGAAATCTTATATATTGAATATAAAAAATTTAAATTAAATCTGTTTATTTGAATTTGAAATTATATCATCACATCATATAAAAGCAAAAATAGGTAGGAATTTCATAAGTTTTGTGGCCGTATGGAAGTTGATGTTGGTTCACTTGAGGTAGGAACCACAATGTGGCACTAGCAGATATCTTGATTACTAAGCATTTACCACCACAATAGGACCACAATATGGTATATCAAGGATATACACCACAATATGGTTTTTCAAGGATATTACCACTACAACCCATGGCGGGTCTTGGATGCAATATTTCACAAGGAAGTACTGTTTTTTGGCCAACAGTTGTGCAAGAAGGTGATGTGGTCAGGATCACACTTAATCAAATCATAAACAATAGCTAATCCAATTGTATGTATATTTTAAATTGTTTTTAATACATCAGTTACAGGACCTCCTCAAATGCTAAATTACAGTATAATAAATATCATATACTTTTTTTTCTTAATTCCTTATTTGAATCTTTTAGGCTCCTCTAGATTACTTCGAAACCCTTGCTAGTCCAGTCAATAAAGGCATAAAAAAGAAGTGGGCCTTGCAAATGGTCAAGTAGTTCTAATTTTCTTTTATGCTGTTTTTTATCTATCCCAGTAGTAAACAAACAAATTTGATACTTCAATAGAACTGTATGAGGTACAGAACACCGAACTTTTGGCAATCTTTTCAATTTCTGATCTATATTTTCCTCTAAAGTAAAAGTAAAGTAGTTCTGAAAGAAAAAGTTATGATTACCTTTTTTAACTAGATTAAATTTATTAAAATTTGAGAACTGAGCCAATTGGGTATGTTAAGAAGCTGTGTTATAGGTCTTCAAAGATTGAATATTTTTTCCAAAAAATGAAAAATCTTTTTTTTTAGTCTCTAAAATCGTCAAATATCATAAAAAAAAACATTAGAAAAGTCGTCTGGAATAAACTTGAAGAATATTTATTTGGTTTTAATTTGAGCAATGACAGGCACTTGTAGACGCAATGCTCTTCTCAAAATTAATATATAACCGAAAACCTTGAAAAATAGATTTTGATAAAAATCAATGAGATAAAGCAATAACTAACATTTTGTGCTACGTTTCTGGCAATCTGCGTAGTCTTCTCAGCTTGATATACCTCATCAAATAAATATCCCCGTACAGATCGTAGATCTCCCTGTTCTTCCTCCATCTCTAGTTCTCGCATTCCTTGACTGGTCCAAATATATGACAAAGGATCTTTCATTCGAAAACAAATATCTCCTTCTCTTCCATGTTGGTGAGGGTCCAAGTCTCCGATCCGTAAGTAAGGACAGGTCTAATGAGGGTCTTGTAAAAAAGACATTTCTTGTGGCGGGAGATGGTCGAACTTCTCAGGTCTTTGCTGAGACCAAAATATTGTAACATCTGTTTGCCTTAACGATTCGCTGGCCGGTTTGCAAAGGATACCCTATTTCCCTGACTTACAATCGTTCCTAGAGATATAAAGTGGTCCACACTCTGGAATGTAAATTGACTCATAACTACTGTTCCAGGTCCTACAACCATATACTTGGTCTTCACTTGAATGATACTCATTCCTATACCTTTCACTGCTTTGGCCAACTTTAAAAATGTGTTTTTGAGAGATTCGAATGATCACGCAACTAGGTCTAGATCATCTGCAAAACCAAGTATTTGAACCAGGCCTGTTAAAAATGGTGTCATTGGTCTGGATTCACGAATCACCTTTTCTAGAGCCAGGTTAAACAGTAGGCAAGCAAGCCCATCACCCTGCCTAACCCCTCTTGTGGTAATAAACTCCGAAGAAAAGTCTGACGAAACTCAAACAGTACACCTAGTTTCGTTCAGGGTCATCTTAATCAGATGGACAATTTTCACAGGGATTCCTAGTTCACACAATGCTGCATAAAGCTTAGGTCTTTTAAGGCTATCGTAGGCACTCCGAAAGTCAATAAACAGGTAAGAGTCGTCATCCTGTACTTCTGGGATTACAGGAACTGAGGCCATGAATAAGTATAATATCCAGATGGGAACCGATCTATGAATATATAATACAAAATTTTATGCACAATTAAATGTTGATTTTTTTAATCAATAGTATTGGGAGTACAAATTAGTTCGGTCCGTTTTCAAAAGATGGCGTTGGCTGTTATGAATGTTTCACAGTGACAGCTGATTTCAGTGAGTTAGACATCTGTCGATAATATTCAGTTTATATCGCTTTGAGTTTCATACAAAAACCTTGTTTTTTACTATGTTGAATATGTCAAATTGTGTGCTAACTAAGCAGTATTTACGGGAAGTTTTAGTTTTCTGCTTTAATTGGAAGAAAAGTGCAGCTGAAGCGCATTGAATGCTTTTGGAAGTTTATGGTGACAATGCTCCAACTGATAAATCATACAGGGAATGTTTTTAACGTTTCAAGAATGGTGATGAATGAAAATTCTAACTATTAGCTGCTACAACCTGGCGATACAATCAGAGGCGATCCATATAGGTTACAAATGATTCATTTGTGCCATGCATTACGAGAAAAACAGCCGGAATACAAGCAAAGACATGGTAAAGTTATTCTTCTGCATGAAAACGCTTATTCGGCCTCATGTCACAAAAAATATTTGGAAACACTCAAGTGGGATATTTTACCACACCCACCGTATTCTCCGGATATTGCTCCTTCTGATTACAGGTTGTTCTGACAGATACAGCATGATTTGGCAGATCACTGGTTCACTTCTTTCACAGAAATCGAAAATTGGCTCCTAACTACGATCGACTAAAAAGATAAGACTTTTTTCGAGATGGAATTGTCTATGGAAAAAAGTAGTAGCCAGCGATAAAGAATACTTTGATTAATCTGTTCATTCATTTTGTTCTGAAATAAATGCATTTTTGACCACAAAAAAACGGACCGAACTAATTTGTACTCCCAATACACCACTTAATCTGGATACATACTATTAAAAAAAACTTCAATATAATGAAAAAAAATTTCCCTTCCACTTTCATTGTGAAAACCCCGAGGCAGCTTCTCAACTCTTAGTAGTATAACTTTATGGTGGAAGTTTCTGTCGTCGCCGTTTTGATCCTGTAAAAATCCAAGCAATAATTAAAAGATCATTTTAAGTATGAATAAGCATCATTCCCAATGTCTTTGTTCAACCAATGCGAAAGGGAACCAAATCTACCCTCTACTATGCCTTCATTCCACTCGTCAAACGACTCCAACACTTATGTTGTTATGGATGGTGCCATTTCCATAAAGTTGTCTGGCAGCATTAAAGCTCAATAAAACATTATTGTCTCAGGTTACATCAGCTATATCAAAATTCACTTTGATAGCAATGTCTCGGTTGTTTTTTATGCTTTCCAGAGGAAGCTATTAATAAAAACATCCAAGGTGCTGAACGACTCCGACACTGTTCTTCTCTCTAATGCAATGATATAATTTTCAAGGAATCATCAAACTACCTCAGGAACATAGATGTGTGCACGGCAGGTGCCAGAGATGCACAGGCACCGGCTAATAAGTCAGTATTATATCTTCTGTTGCCCAAGAGTGTTACATTTTTTGTTTAATTTGGGCACAAACATTGTATAAAATATGTTTTACAACAGAAAAGTAGATAAATGTTGATAAGTAGAGATGAGTATTGTTAGAGAGTATTCATATAGTGGCAGTTGTCGTGAAAATAACTTGTTAGTTAACTTGTTCTCAGCTCATGGTTTTCACTTAACACATAATCTCTTATTCAAATACAAACCCAAAATGGACCAAATTATCCGAATTGAACGATAAATCCCCAAAATGGATCATAAATCAAAATGATTAAATTCTATCTGTAAAGATAAATTGTTCAACTTTTGTGTGGATAATTGGGTTGTATGGGTTTCTAAGTTCCTTCAACTGTAAAAATGTTGTTTTATTTAAAATGCGGAATGTTATTTTATATCATATCCATAAGTTAATTTATGTTCATCTTTAACATAAACCGGTTAACATATTTTTACCTGAAAAACTAAGTGAACAAATTCTTATTTTGACCACTGCATATACAACTTCTATTTTTTATTTTTTTTAATAAACCAAACTTCTTTTATTACTATAAACGTTCTCATGAAATGTTTTCATTGATTTTTCTTAAAGTCCATTTTTCAAGGTTTTCGGTTATGTGCGGATTTCGAGAAAAGCATTGAGCCTACAGGTGCCCGTCAAAGCTCAAATTAAAGCCAAATAAATATTCTTCAAGTTCATTCCTGATGAATTTTTTCATGGGACGAGTATTTTTGATGTTATTTGACAAATTTGGAGAACAAAATAAAGATTTTCACTTTTTAGAAAAAAAAAGATTCAATCTTTGAAGACCTATATCTCAGGAGCTTCTTAACGTATTGATTTGGCTCAGATCTCAAATTGTAAACATTTTAATCAAGTTTAAAAAAAGGTAACCATAACTTTTTCTTTCGGACCAATACCTTGGGAGATATTGATCAGAAACTGAAAATAGTGCCAAACTTTAGGTGTTTTTTGTCTGCCACGCAGCTCACACAGGTCTTTCGAAGTAGACATTTTTTTTTTTCCTACTGGCTTAGGTACAAACAACATTAAAAAAAATTAGAACTGCTTGACCTTTCGCGAGGATGGATATATAATTTGAATGGACTATGCCTGCTCCCAAAAGGCCTAGAGCTCAATATTACAGAAACAAACATCTTAACACATCTATTTCATAAGTGTCCTGTCATTTGGTGTTGAACTGATAGAACCTTGTTATACAGACAGAAGATTAATTATTAGGATACATTTAAATTAATAGTCATCTTAAATATCTTTCAAAATACAATTTGGTACCAGTTCCTTAGAGGTACTGGCAGTCATGGCTTCTTGAGAAGTAAAGGCACAATTACTGTAGTGGTCCCTGCATTACCGCTCTCTAGTGCCATTTTTGCTAACTAATTGCTTGGTATTCAATCATATATTTCGTCTTCATTGGAATTATTACTGCTTTAATTAGATATTATTTAAACTAATTAGTGCTGTTGACTTCCACTCAATTATTACTGCTTTAATTAGATCACAGCCGTCGACTTCCACTTGCTCAAAAGGTATATGATCCTCCAGCGGATCCTTTTCAGTTGAAGTCGGGTCCTTACCGTAATTTAAATTATTATTGTTCTAGGTACAACTTCTTTAGATCACTGGAAGTCGTCAGCACTAATAATTTTAAATAGTATCTAATTAAAGATGTATTAATTTTAATAATTCCAATGAATACAAATTTTATGATTGAATACAAAGGAGTTTGTTAACACAAATGGTGGTATTGCAGCGACCACTGCTGATAAGGCGGCTGCATTTTAAGTTATATCCCACCTGTCAAGACGACCAGTAGCTCTGCAGAACTAGCACCTACAATTTTAATAAAATTTAGGAACTTACAAATCCTGCAGCATTAAGAATCCCTTCAACAATACCTGCAATGAACATTGCACAATTAAGACTTCCTTTGTCTTTGGGAACTGAAATATATTTGTTGACTAATGGTTCTTTTTCAATGATGTAATATATACGCTCATCATCATTAGCATGTTCAAGTTTGTCTGCTTCTTTACCAAACAAGCCCTATAAAATTTAGGTTTTTGTTAATTCTTTAAAATAAAATAATAATAACAGTTCTAAACAATACTAGAACCATGAAAACAATCAAGTCATTCTTATCTACAGGGCTTGAATATTTTAATACTATATCATAAGAATTAACATTTAATTACTACCTATTAAGATATCAAACCTTCCATAATGTAGTTTTAATGAAGAGAAGCATGTGCAGTAACTTTGTTTCCCTTTTGCAATTTCTTTCACGAACAAAATAAAGATCTATAAGTTTTACCCCAACTTCTTGGCCAAGATCACACAGTCTGAAAATGATTAAATTAATAGCCAAATGTACAATGTATTTCCTTACAAAGATGAAAAGGTAAAAAAAAAAAAATCACTTGTTTTGAAGCTCAGGAACAGTATGCACTTTGTTTTGGCAATATTGCACCAATTCTGAAAATAGTAAAGTATAACAACTCAGACTTACTTCGCCCCTCTTTTTACTAAGAGATTTATCTAAAATGCTGGTCTTTGGGCGAACCTGAGAGATTATCATTGTTGGTGGCGAAGCTGATGTATTGTAAACACTAAATTTTTCTCCAAACATGTTGAAAATGATTAACTATGCTTAATAAATTTATATAATAGATAGAATAGAAGTTACTAAAAGGATGTTTTAAAGAACAAATACACACTTAAAATGCTTCTGAAGGTGTAGCAATCCACTTTTGAAAAATTCTTTAGACAACAAAGACGATCAAGAACTAGGCGTTTAATAAATTATAAAAGACGAAACAACGGTATACCAAGGAGGCAAAGTATGCTGAGGCAGCCTAAGAGATAGGCAAGCGTATTGTGGCTGCTAATCGGTGCTCATTTGCACTTCAAAAACAATTCCGGTCCAACAACTTGTCTAAATCGACAAAAGTCAGAATATACAAAACAATGATTCGGCCTGTTCTGACCATCTGGCTCCGAAGCCTGGACTCTTACAAGGACTCAGGAACTGAAACTGACCAGGTTTGAAAGGAAGATCCTGAGGATAATTTATGGAGATGTAAATGTTAACGGGGACTGGAGAAGAAGAACAAACGTAGAGTTGAAAGGACTATACAAGGACTTGGACGTGGTCGATGTGGTTAAATCCTCTCGATTGTGATGGGCAAGCCAAATAGCAAGGATGAATCCCGAGAATATTCCACCAAAAGTTCTATAGGAGCAAATATTTGGAACACGGAAGGTTGGACGCCCTAGGCATCGATGGAAGGACAGTATTGCTGCCGATGCACTATCGATACTTGGCATTCGTAACTGGAAGGTAGCAGCACAAAACAGAAACAATTGGCAGTCAAGATCACTCCATGACTCGAGCAGGCAACGTGTTGGTCGTAGATCCCTATGAATAAAAAAAAAAAAAATAGCCTGAAATTCCGAACCCTAAATGACTTATTCCTTTTTTACTATACATTGAATTCATTCTTATTGAAATTTCTTGCAACGACCAATCCTCTCCTTTATGTTGTAATATGATGACATACTACAACATAAAGGAGAGGTGAACACATGAGTGTTCTCTCCTTTGGTCCCTTTTAATTTATTATCCATTTATTTATGCCCACTGGCTGATCCAGGAATTTTCCGAGAGGGGTACACCTGTGTACAATGTGAATTCCATACGCTAAAGTAAAGGATCACAGAATTTGTGAGCTGAGACTGAAAGGTAAGTTTTTAATTACAGCCTTGAGAGTGCCCATTCCCCAACTGAAGCTGCAACAGATGAAGATAAGGAAGCCTTTTTCGACGCTATGGATAGAACCTTAGACGACTGCCTTAGGAATGATATGAAATTAATTATTGGGGACTTCAACGCAAAGATAGGTATGGAACCAATCTTCATTCCTACTATTGGGAAACACAAGCAAAATGAGAAAACGAATGAAAACGGCCGCTTCTTGTTAAATTTTGCTGCAGGATCTGATAGTTAAAAGTAAAATGTTTCCTGGGAAGAAGATTCACCAGTAGCATGGAGGTCATCCGACGGAATTACACTAAACCTAATAGATCACGTTCTCATTAGTGCCAGCCATAAGTCAAATATTATAAGTTGTCGTATATGCAGAGTTGCTAATATTTTGCTAATATTAACAGGATACAGACCATTATCTGGTAAAAACAGTGCTAGGAAAAGTTGAAGAGTGAAACCTAGAAAATTCCCTTGGTTCAATGGGGAAAAGTATATGAGATCATTTTTATTTGTATATTTTAATTCACACATTATTCATAACTAAATGCATTGAAAACACGTCGGCCAATTAGTTCTGTGCAGTTTCCTCACCATTTCTACTGTGTACATATTAGCTATATTTCAAGGTCAATGGTTTTTTGGATGAGAATAAGATCTATGGGATGGACCGTTTTCAAGATATAGGTGAGACAAAGAAAATGCGCTTACACATGCGAAGCGAAAGTAGTAAATGTAATTCGGTGAAATTGATAATGGACCATTTGTACACTAATCCCCAACTTTCCTTTAAATCACGTACCAACCTACACAATCCCTAAAAATTTCATTTGTAGTAGGTGTTATATCCGTCACATGGATTTGAGTACATACATATAGACACGAAAGCAAATCTGTTCCCGATGTCTAAAATGTATAACGCGAGTGAAAATTTTCGGTTCTGAGCACAATTTTTTTCATTACCTGCATCAATAGAAAGTTTTCATATCTTAAGTAGTTAAGGAGCAAAACGGACTTGGCTAGAAGTATTCAATTTCAAGTTTTCTCTTTGAATCATTTGAAGTTGCATTCAAAATACTAAGTAAGACTAAAGCATGGTGCTAAAGTGTGGTTTTATTAGAAGACACTTAATAAATGTCTGTGTAGAATAATTAATTAGATATTCTCTTCACAACTTAATAAAATTACAATATATATTACTATTATACTAAATAAATACGCCCCACAACAGGCCATGAAGGATTTAGCGAGGAGGTTAGAGTTGTCCTAGTGATCTTACGGTATTCTTGGAAGTGTGGACAGTAGTGCGCTCCAATTGCATAGTTATCCTATTATTTAAGTAAGGTTCTCATTTTAGGATTGTGTGAATCCAGAATGCGTATGATAAATCACGGCTCTCTCACAAAACTCACTAATTTTCTGTTCTTAAGAAATTTTAAATTTAATAATAGTTATATAAAACTAAAGCAACTTCGTTGTAAGGATAGACAATTTTCAGAAAAAAAATGATTAATGAAGCTTTTAAGATTCTTCTCTGGCTTATCATATCCGTTTTAAGAGTTTTTTTCTCAAGAGGTGTATTTTTCATCTTTTCAAATCTCTTCAACACGTTTCTAGGGACTTTTTCAGAAACACCGATGAAGAAGTCTCATGCAAAAGAATTATCAGAAAGAAGATAATATGCCACAAAAAGAAAAAAAAACGTGTGCAGCAGAGCTTCGTCATTAAGGTCGTATTTTAAATTGCTTTTAATAGTAAATTAATTATAAAATTGAAAATATCAAGGTGGTAGGGGTGGAGAAAAAAGTACGAGATCCCCGAAAGGCATTTCTTTAACACCAACTTAATTCACATACGAAGTTTCAATCATCTAATTCAATTAGGAGGGGCTGTAGATGTACTCAAAACTTTAAAAACCGCAAAATTTGACTGGAAAACAACCTTACATACTAAATTTCTGATCATTTGATCCGCTGGAAGTACCCAGATATATCGGGAAAAAATATATATATCGGATATTCCCAAAAGCGTGTTCAATGAACCCGATTAAAAATGTACCTCCACCCTTTCCAATGAACTTCGATGTAATGCAAAAGTCTATAATTTTCGGAGAAAAAACAACAACAAATAGAACAAAGGAATAGTAATTTTTATTTTTACTGTCCTATTCTGTTAATCAGCGATTTTGGAGAGTGACAATCGGCTGCACAGTTCCTAGAGCACTTAACTCGCAATTCTGACCCATGGGTGCAGGCCACAATTAAGGCTTCCGTATTAACTGAAACTTTGGGAGTAATAAAATTTAAATGTATAGTGCTATAGAAACGTGTTACATATGTATGGCTTCTTACAAAAGACTTTGTAGTAATATTGAAGATCTAAAAACAGATAGTAATATTGAAGTTTATACTGAAACAAAAATTTTGATTTCTATTGTCAGAGAAAGGGACAATTATGGCATCCAGTAGAACCTTCTGGGTTCTATTTCATAAGAAAGTACAAAAATACAAGTACAAGTGGAAATGTTCGTTTTTAAAGGTTGTATATTACTTATCGTCATTAGATAATAATAATTTTATTAAATTTTATTTTAATGTACTGTTTTTTAATACAACTATTTTAAATGTTATCGTGTTCCAACATTTCACTGTGTAGTCATAGGCCAAGTTGTGCTTGTACTTTCATACTTTATTATGAAATAGGGTCCTGGGGGTTTATAGGGTGATTATAGTTTATTTTTAGTTTTTACCTTGTTTAATGTTAGTCCTCTTAGGTTAGACCACATCACAAATACTATGAACTGTAACAGGGCCGGTCTAGGATTTTTTTCAGGAGATGCAAGCTTAATTTTGCCGCCGCTTCATTCATTCTCTCCTTTCAATAAAAAATTCAACTGTTTTATTGACTGAATTGAGGTCTAAACAAACAAAAAAACAACAACAAAAATTAAAATGATGAACATGTAAAAATAATAACTTTAAAATTTCACTTTCCAATCTTTTTTTGCAGCAATAATGTCGATAATGTCCTCATAGTTTATGGAACCAGCTCATTTGCGCTCTATGGATATCAAACGCTGATTTGTTAACCATTGTTGAGCAATCGTGCTCCTCAAATAACTTTTAATCAGTTTCAGCTTGCTGAGACTCCTTTCTACATAAGAAACTGGGATGGTAAGGAATATTCTTAAGGGTGCAGTAAATTTGGGATATACCTCTTCCAGATTATTTTTAAAAATTATACTTAATGTGGGTAATGCAATGGCATCTTCCAAGCCTCTCTCTATTGCCAGCGCATGGTGTATGATACTTTCAATTTCAAAAAGAAATTATTCTTTGTTAAGAATTCTTCTTCTACATAGGTATATGCCAATTTGGCTGCTTTGGACTTTAAGTCAAGTTCCATTTATGAATTTGGATACCACCCAAAAAACTAAACATAGTATTGGTGCATTCTAGCTACAACATTAATCGGGATCGTAAAGAAACAAAAGGAAATCGAAAACAGCCGAGAGCGGCTGATATGGCTCCATCCTACTCCA
Organism: Rhaphigaster nebulosa; assembly: GCA_948150685.1. Lineage (NCBI taxonomy): Eukaryota > Metazoa > Arthropoda > Insecta > Hemiptera > Pentatomidae > Rhaphigaster > Rhaphigaster nebulosa. Next base: position 135,518,159 of record OX411306.1, on the reverse strand, counting down.
TAAAATTAATAGGTAGAGTTTTGCAATCGTTATTCATTGTTAGTTAAACTGTTATGTTCCACTTGCAGATGATTTTCAAAATAGCTTTTCACAAGAAATTTTGAGTATTTACTAATATAAAATGATTTAAAGATAGATATATAGGAAGAGGTGGTAATATCATCCTTGCCATGCCCAACTATGGAATTTGAAAAAATGTCGTTTTCATGTTCGTAACGCTTAAATGTTTCATGTTGTTTCTTGTCTTAAATTCCTAATCCTCAAGTGTTGACTACTTCTGTCTTATGGAGGGTTAGGTTTTCGAGACTTTGCCACAATACGTACCTCGCCTGGTGCGTTTCAAAGTGAGGAATATAAAAATCGCATTTTTTCAAGTTCGATGGTTGGAAATGGTAGAGACGATGTGGAACCCCACTTTGTTTTTTACTACAAATTTCAACACATTGTATTTTCTCCTGTGGTAAATCGTAGCTTTAAAAAATATATAAATTATAGGTATCACTAATTTTCTTATATGCTTATGCTTATATATACACAACCAATTTCCAATTTGCGCTCCTCTAACCAACAAGTGAGCAAAATTATATCAAAAAAGTCAAATTGGTGCCTGTGACTTGAAGTACGGGTAAAAAGGAAGGTTTTTTTGTTTTAAATTTTGTTATGAAAATCAAGATAAAACAATAGTTTAAAGTCAAAAATTAATTTTCTTATGTGAACCCTGCTTCATTTCCTAATCTACCCCTTCCTTCTCTTCAATCAGGGATGCTCCCTAGATGTCGATGGAGCTGCAGAATTGTTTTTGAATTTTTTGCGAAGGGTCTTTGTCTGGGCCGTCCTATGATATGCATACATATAATACTTTCCATTTCATTTAGAACAAGTAATTTAGTTATTTTTGGTATGAAAAGATTTCGGATAGACCAACATCAGGGCTAAGAAAAAACAAGATAACAATAGATGAAACAGTGGCAGTACCAGTAATAATAAAAAAAAATTACAAACATTAAGATGAAAAAAAAGTATAAAGACAATTATCCTAATCATAATGTAAATAATAAGAAATAAAGAAAAATATAGAATTGGATGGTGTCTATGGAAATAAAAAGAAGGATTGCTGATGGGAAAAAGATAATATCCATGCTCAATTCAGTACTAGGGAGTAGGAATATCATCCCTAGTACTAAAAGAAATATCTATAAAAGTATATATAATACTCAGAATTATGATCTATGGAGCAGAACTCTGGACCATAAAGGGCGAACTTAGGAAGAAACTCCTGGTCACGGAAATGGACTATTGGAGACGAGCGGCAGGTATATCCAGAATGGATAAGGTAAAAAACGATGCAATAAGGAAAAAGATGGAAGTGGAAAAAAGCATTATGGCAGAGATTGAGAAAAAGTACCTAAAGTGATATTGACATCTGAAAAGAATGCCTGACGGAATACTGCCAAGAGAAGTACACTCGTTGAAAAAAGGTGAAACAAGAAGGCGAGGTAGACCAAGAAAAACTTGGGATAATGGAGTGGAGGAATCCTTCAGAGGAATGGGCTTTGGATAGAATAGCTTGGAAGGAGGAAACCCACTGTTTTAGTGGGAAATCCATAGTAAAAAAAAATTGTAATCAATAGCTGAGTTTCTAAAATATTTAAAATCTAGAAATTTTGTCCACCTATGTCGGTGCAGCCGTTGCAAACAAAATGTTGATATCTTTAGTTAATTAATTTAAATTCATAGTCAATTCAAGCACTTAAAAGATAGAAAACTGAGAAGAAGAAATGTAAATCACAAAGAATTTGGAAGAACAGCGTCTGTAGGTTCCAATTTCGTCAAAAAAAAAAAAATAAATAAAAAATAAAAAAGAGCCTACCGTTAGATAAACACTGATACAGCTGTACATCATAAGTTGAAAGACACAACCTTATCAAAAGATTGGAACTAATATCTTTACAACTCGTTATACTACACCTAAGCGAACTTTCGTGGCCTATTTCTGATTCATCAGTGTTTAGACTTCGTGCTCCGTTAAGGGCAGCTCTTCCCGGTTGAGGGTTTTGATTTAACGGGATAATTACGCAATTACCCCACATTACCTGCCATCAGATGCTGTTCTGACGACGGTTCGTCTTGTCATCAAGTTAATGATTATAACTATAATTTTATGACAGTTGTGAATTAAGATACCAATTAAAAAAAAAAACTTCATATTAATTTTATTATTTATTAGATTTCCTTTGTTTAATGTTTTATTTTTTGTAACATTAATATTTTTCTTTATCTTCAATTTGTTTTATGATTAATTTTTAGATATATATTTTTTCCCCATTGTACTAACCTTGTCATTATTCTTCTATAATTATTGCATCATTCAATCTTTCTTAATTTAAAAAAAAAAAAATTAAATTTGATTTTGTTGGTTTCTATTTTTATTTTGTCGTTATTTATGCTGTAGCCCGGAATATGGTCCAGATAGTTGGGCCGAAACGTCGGCTGCCATAATAAATGAAAAAAATAACTACTTGGTTTTGTATTTGTGACCGATCTCTGATGAAAATAAATAATCATTATAAAAATCTTATTGTTATTTTTTCTTTTGTTTACATGAGCTCCCAAATAGATAAACAAATTATATATTATGCTTAAGCATTGAAACAAAAAAAACAATTTTTCAAAAAAATCTAAGCCTAAATCTTCATTTGGACGTGAGTAACCACTAAATAAGAAGAACTCCAATTGCATTCATAACTGGCAATTGTAACAGCTTCTCTCCTTTTATAATAAAGAGAAAGCGAAACGTGAACACGGACTGAAGAAGGATATCCTATAAAACTATATAGCTATTCAGTATTGAGGCATCGGTATACAATGCAGCCAACCTGTATCATTATATTGCCATCAGAACCAAATACAAAAAATATCAGCGATTATGAGCACGTATATTTGAAATACTTCGATACAAGCTGCATATTACTCGTTCGTGTTTACTGCAGTTCTCTTCCATATTTTTTACTTTCTCTTATAAGAAGAATACTTACAGAGCTAATATCAAACGTTCATAAATTAGAAAAATCTGATGCGGTGCGCGCATCACACAACTTTCCCTTACCGTCCTATAATAATTATCTTTTTAATATACAACCGCAGAAGCTAAGAACGCAGCATATCGAAATATAGTGCAGTAGAGGTTTGCGAGGCGAGCATCTGAAGAATATAAGGATAGAAGAAAAGATACTGCACAGACCGAAAAAAAGATAATGGGAAAGAAAACAGCTGGAGAAACTCTAGGATTTTAGGAACTTTAAGAAGGTTAGAGCTTTTTATAGAAAAGCCAATCAGAACCGGATATCGTTCAAACCTAGTGTAAGCCTGCAAAAAAGAAGATGGGTCCCTCGCAACCAGCAAAGATGAGGTCATATCAAGGAGGGCTCTTGCCTTCATTGTCTTCATTTTGATATACTGCTGAATGAGGGAAGTAGCCGAACAGAGAAATTGAATGGAGAAGATATTGACCCTCTCTCCTTCTCTCCCCTCCTCACCCGCCACACTTGAAAAAGTGGTTGAAGCCATCACAAAAAACAATAAAGCACCGTGTGGGAATGGAATACCAGCGGAGCGCTTGGGGCATGGCAGTGAGCGATTCCAAAAAGCAATGTATGACATAATATTGTCGATCTGGACTGGACACGATATCCCTAAAAAATGGAAGAAAGGAATCATTTGCCCACACCACAAAAACACGCAACATGTTACACTGTTCGAACTATGGAGGTATAACTTTACTTCAGTGTGTGTATAAAGTATTATCCAACATTCTCTTTAGAAAGTTGCTCCCATTTGCTGAACGAGCAATTGGAAGCTACCAAGCAGTCTTCAGAAGAGGAAAAGCTACGACTATCTAAATTTTTGGACTCCGAACAATATTAGAAAAATCTATAGAATATAAGATTACCACAAATCACCTATTAATCGATTTCCGTAGTGCCTATGATAGTATTAGGAGACCAAAACTTTATGAGGCTCTACGAGAACTTGGAGTCCACTCAAAACTCATCCATCTCATCAAGATTACCATAGATGATGCTAGGTGTGCAGTTCAAGTACAGTCAGAAACATCTACGGGATCGAGGAAGGGGACTAAGACAGTAACGATGCCCTAGTAAGCCTGGTTCTTAATTTGGCCCTGGAAATGGTTGTTTGAAGCTCAGGTATACAGATCACTGGAACAATATACAACCACCTTGTGCAAATACTTGGTTTAGCCGATGACATAGATATAGTCGCTCGATCCTTTAATGTCTTGAGTGAAGCATTCCTCCAACTAATAGATGTTGCTATTGAAATGGGACTCACAATTAAAGAAGACAAAACCAAACATATGAAAGTAAGCAAGGTAGTTGGTTACAAGGTCGAAGCAAGGTAGGTGATGATGCTGGAGCTCCAATTATTATGGCTCCTTATACCTTTGAGGGCGTCAACTAATTTGCATACCTGAGATCGATCGTAAGCAGCAACTACAAGACTTCTATGAAGTCAGCCACCGTTGCTACTGTTGATTCTGGAAGCATTTTAGGAGTCCTATTATATCAATAAAAGCGCCTGTTGTATATGTAATATAAAACAGCTTTCAAGAAAAAAAATTTATTTACCACCTTTCAGGGGCGAGGAGGGGTGCACGCATCATCCTGGATCCGCCAGTGTCGGTGGACATCCGGCCTTATGCATTGGTTGGTCAAACGTTCCGTTACTTATTTCCAAGATTCCTAATACTACTGATCTTATTAGTTTTGAAACCACAAATGCCTTTTCAAATTCGTGCCTATCTCTGCTGCCACTATAACAGAAATCAAAGCTGCCATGCTTAGCTTCCCGTAACCAGACTTCTCAAGACTTATCTCATCTCTTGCAAGGCTACTATATCCGTTTTATGTTTTATATGTTACTCCTTCACTTCTAATAGGACAACTTATCCGTATAAGGTGCGCACTTCCATGCTACAAACCCATAAGCCTTTTTCCGAGCTCTCGGACGTTACGTTACCTTTTTTCCGAGGTCGGACGAGTCTCTGATATCCGAGACTTGATTGGTGAGCTGCGTTAACTGGGAACTTCTTTACAGGAGATAAAAACTATTATAAATTCTTCCGTACTTATTTAATTTTATAACATTCAGATATATTTTATAAATGCTCGTGATTTAATTTTTATTGCACCACCACATTTATTTAAGTTTCAGTCTCCTAAACACATTATACCAGCAACCTTAGTAATACGTTCAAATAGCACATGTAACATGTATGTATTGTATTTTAATTTAAAGCATTAATCGAATGTAAAAATGTTTTTGACAAGTTTAGATTCATCAACATAGAGCATACAAATACATGTCAAATAATTATTGAAAATAATGTTTTTTATTTTTTTCATAATGCTAATTATTGTTAAGAATAATTACCTATTTATTTATTCTAAAGAAAAAAGATAAAATTAGTCATGTGATATATTTATTCTTACTATCATCCCACCATGAAAACACTGATTGAGATAGAAGGTAGTAGCTTGAGTCGGTGGAATTTTTTATTATAAATCGTGATTCTATTCACTGCTTATTATTAGCGTGTAAACAATAGTTAAGTCTTGTTTATGCGGTATTTTAGGTATTGTGAATCAATTCAAATTTTGTCGTGTCACTTCACGTTTAATTAATCGCAACTGAGATAACCTCATTATTTCTTTTTAGATTCTAGCGGCTTTTCGCATTGATATTTACTACAGTTAGTAAACTTTTGAAGATGGCATCATAAGAGATGTTTACTTTTGTCAAAGAACATTGTGAGATCTGGAGGGTATGCCTTACAACAGTGGTTGACTTTGTCATTACACTTGGTTACAATGTTATCTAGTTCATAGTTGGTATAAAAATTTTTCAATTAGCTTCAGAGTATATTTTAGTCATGTGGTCTGGAAATGTATCAGGACAAGGGGATTCTTACCCCACTCAATGGGCATTAAATCCTAGTGCCCAATACCTTCATATGCCTCCAGAACAAGGTAAAACTTTTGAAAACTTATCTACCAGAAGACAGTCTGTTAAATTAGTTTCATGAGACATGCTATTCTCTTGCTATCATATTGTTTTCTGCATAGTTGACTGGGCAAGTTTGGCACAACAATGGATAAAAATGAAAGAAGAAGCACCGCAAGCAGAGAAAGAACAAGGAGAGGCTCCAATGGACATAACAAAAGATGATAATATTACACCTACACCAACCCCTACTGCCATCCCTAATCCTGCCTGGCCAGCTACACAAATTCAACCAGGTTGGTTAATTTTTTTTTGTGTAATGTATATTAATTGTTTTGTTGCATATCTGCTGTTTTTTTTAATATTTAGTGGTTCCTATAATTTTTAATTTTGTGATTTAATACTCGATAACAAGTAAGTAAGCATTGTGCTGAATTAACATCTTAATTTAAATGAGGTATCATTCATTCATGTTGAGTTGATTAATTTTAAATATAGTTGTTTTGATGTCTAATTTTAACAAGAATTAATGTTTAACTGTTGGAAATACCAAATAGGATATTAAATATTGGAAAATGTGACTATTTTTGAATTTGTTGTACTCGTTACTTCAATAAATTGAGAGCTAATTCAGAAGTTCGACTATGATTTTATTATGCCATTTTGAAGTTTATTGAAGATTGCATGGTATTCAATTTAGGAAGTAGCCTGTTTTGTAGTTTAAATAGAAGGATAACTATAGTTGGCTTCCCTCCCTTCCAAAATGCAGTATTTCTTTAGACCGGATGGCTACTGGTTGGAGAGTGGAGTGGAGTGGACTCCGCAGTAAAACGAACACGTTGATTAAATAGGAAGGGTGGTAACCGAGCTGAGCAGAATTGACTACTTAAGGTGCAGTTTCCAAACCAACCATGTCCGTTTCCAAGCTGACTCCTCTCCCCTTCCCCTTCACTCAAATTGAACTACCCTCTCCCTAACTACCGATGCTGCCGGCTCTAAATTGCTTATTGGTGTGAAGTACTGTGAACTGTTGTTAATTTAAGTAAATTTCAGTTTAGTTATTATCGTTCTGATTAAATAATTTGTAGTTCTCTATATGTTATGTTATTTTTTCTCACACAAAAACGGATATCGAAGAAAAGTTGATAAAAGAGATCATGGCCACGAAACATGTAAATTCATTGTCAAAATTATCGGACTAAGTATTTAAAAGTAAATATAAAAGTTAGTTTCTATTTAAGAGGACACCGCATCATATTTGGTGTATAGATTGAAACTGGATGAAATAGAAAGTTCCATGCAGTTTTTCTAGAACATGAGTATCATTTATTTCTATGAACAAGGTTCTAGTTAGGGCCCAGTGAGAATAGCTTATAGTCGTGAGAATTTATTTTTCATAATTTAATGTGAATACATTCAACTAAATGTTACAATAAAATATGTTACTTTTAATAAAATACTCGTATAATGATGAAATTTTTTAAATCCGTTTAAAAAACCAAAAATAGCAAATAGCAAAAATAATTAACAAGTTTTAAATTTGGTTTTTGTTTTAATCATGCACTTCCCCATTTTTTTTTTTATTATTTAAATTAACTGCGAAATGTGAGCGGCTCATACATTTTGCATTGCTATATCTAACAGAACGGTATGGCTTAGCTAATTCAACTCCGTTTCCTATTGCCACTCTATGTCAACTCCGCTCCAATTATTACTGTGTCCTTATTCTGTGGGTTCTTTTTTGTCCTTAGAATGAAGGCACAACCCAAAATTTAAATTTGTTGAGAAATTAGATTTAAAGCTGTTTCTCTATATTCATTAATAGCTCCTCATTAAAACCCACTGAACATGCCATGCGTAACACTTTCACTAATTCTTTCCTACATAATTACTCAAGCAATCCATCTTCAGTTAATTTTATTTTTGGTCAGTGTTAGGGCAATATTTTGTTTGGTTTTTTGAAAATGTTGAGATATCTTTTTCTATGGATGATTTTAACATTTTTACTTTTCCTTATCTGTATATGAAATATGCAGTGTACGATATTGAAATTACATATTTATGCAACTTTTTCGTCAAAATCGACTTACCGGAAGTGCCGCTTTAAATAACCGATTTTACACTTTTTTTTACAATTTTCTCGAACATTGCTCTAACGATTTTGATGAAACTTGCCTAAATTATTCTTTATAAAGGTCTTTAACTTTTCATGTATGTAGTATATCACCGGGGAAATGCAGGTAAAAAATTTATGATGGAAAGAATATTTTATTTGCGCATAACTTTAAAAGTATGCATTTAATGGTAAATTATGAATAGAATTGTATCAAATTATATTTAAAAAAATAAAAAAGAATCATCAAAATCGCTTCAGTACTAGCAAAGATACACAGCATTAGACTAACCGGAAGTGGCAATTATATCATGGACCTAACAATTTTCTCGTAAACGGCTCTAATGATTTTGATGAAACTTGTCTAATTTCTTCTCCTTAAAGCCCTTTAACTTTTCATATATGTAGTTTATCAACGAGAAAATGCAGGATAAAAAGTTATAGCAAAAAGAAAATGTTACTTGCACATAAGTAAAAAAGTAAGTATTTTATGATAAATCATGTATAAAATCATATGAAAGGTATTAAATTCTCTATAATACTAAAAGAATCATCGAAATCGGACAGGCATTAGCAAAAATACAGCGTATCTTATGAGGACTACAAGAGTCTAGACTCTAAATTGATAACTGAGTTATATTTTCAACTTGACAAACTCAAAATATGTAGGTAGTGTACAGTATTGTTGTACTAAAATTGTTTGAAGAACTGTTGTATTGTATTTCTGTGGGAATAAGTAAGGAAGAAGTGAATGCTGCTAAGTTTATTTGAACTATTGTTTATGTGAACTCTTTAGAATTATAATAAAAAGATCATTATTATAGAACGGTAAGGAAAAGTTGTGTGATGCGCGCACCGGACCGGATTTTTCTCAATTGTATCCAACTTCAATGAGATGCAACAAACATGAACAAAGGAAAGGAAAACAATTAAAAAGCACTACAAAATAATACATATTGGTTTATTAATTCCAAATAGTTATAGTTAAAAAATATCTGGTATGTCTTTCAAACGACTTTCCTTATCGCTTTGGTTTAGAGTCCAGACAATTAAATTATCTTTCATTTGAGCATCTGGAATGTTCCGGTAGATGCACAGTTTTCAAGTTATCAATCAACTAAACAAAAGTGTGCCAGTTTCCATAGGAACATTACAGAATATTTTATTAAACTGTAGACATGTTTCGTAAGTTCAGCAAAGAAAGTAACAACCGAATAATGGCTGTTAATAAAGCCTGAAACTTCTGAAGTCTCAATTGTTGTCTAAAACAACAATATTAAATTATGCAAATTTCTTATTTGATCAGTGGTCACATATGGATTGGAAACTTTGGAAGACAAAAAATGTTTGTCTCAAGATGATTGCCGTAAATCGAGAGTGTTCGAAAGAAAGATTATAAGAACGATTTATGGAGCAACACAAGTTATTCATGAATGAAAAATGTATGCAAAAAAGCAATGCTGAGATTAAGAGTTTATTAAATAATAAGAATATCATTAACAAAGCAAGTAGGTTGATGGGTCCCCGCAATTGGAAGAGAGAGGCGATGGACTGGGAGAAATGGAAAAGGATAATTCATGAGATCATGGTGACTTGTAGTGCCATGGAGTTAGTTGTTACTCTTCCAAAGTTCAATAAGTTATATCTCTGCTAATACTGGTCTGATTTTTTTTTTTTTTTTTTTTTTTAAGAATTTAATTACCTCTTTCGATTGACAAACAAAAAAAACTTCAATTTTGGATTTTATGTATCTTGAAATGTAAAACCTCAAATCTTAAGTAGGGGTTAACTTTTTTTTTCCATCAATTACTTAGTTTTATTCTTTTCTTTCCGAATCTTCTGTTTATTTAAAGATTTTTCATATTATTTTTTCAATGTTTTGGGTAATTACCCCATCTTCAGGGCAAACTCTACAGAACATTGTAAAGTAATTAAATAACATTGTAAACATTAAACAACATGAATAATAAACACTGTAATTAAATAAGTATTCATATAATATTTTTGAAAAGTACTTAACAATTATCATTCTCCATTCTTTTTCATGATTAAATATTATTTTCATAATCCTTATTTTTCTGGGGTGGATCCAGAGGTAGTTTTTAGGGGAGAACTTTCAGGGCTGGGACAGAACTTCTTTCTGCCCTATTCTCCAATAAAAGACTGTCCAGGATCCTTGAATTACTTGAAGATTGGAATTTATGCTTGAATATTTCGGGTCGGGGAAAAAAAAGGAATTACGCTTGAAAAACAGCCAATCATTGGGAAAATTCTAGTATTTAGTCTAAAATTCCATTTTTCTACTTGTACTAAGCAACAAATGCATGAGAAGAAGATAGAAGTAGTTGTTCCTCTTACCATCTCTAATTCTATGAAAAATAGAAAAAGCCTCCTTCCACTAGCTTTGTTCTTTCTCATATTGGTCGCTCTACCTTTCCCTGAGTGAACTAAGGTATGTTATGAAATGGTAAAATAATGTATCAATAGACTAGTATTGGAGCTAATTAGCTCCAAACAGCCAGCACCAAGTTTCATTTTCAATCATTTACATTCTTCTTCTTCTTTTAATAAATTGCCCTTGAGGATGGAGTGACATGGATAAGGGGTTGCTAGGGTTCATTTTATTCTTTTAATTATGATTATTTCGTTATATACCAGGTATGTAAATATGAAACCGGAATTTGCCAATATAAAGCGCTAGCTGTAAATTTAGCTACCTTGAAGTCCCGCTGGGGGCACCATTTTGTTTTGTTATCATCTGTGAAGGTGTTTCAACTCACAATTCAGTTGTCATACAACACAGTGTATTTTGTGAAACAACAGTAAACATGTCGAATTTTGTACCTGGAAACTACGATTTGCGGACAGCATTGATTTTTTGTTATCATTTAAAGAAAGCAGCAGAATCCCTTAGAATGCTTGTTGAAGCTTACGGTGAGTATGCTCTTGGGAAATCACAGTGTTTTGAGTGGTTCAAAAAATTTAAAAGTGGTGATTTTGACATCAAAAACGAGACATGTGGAAGACCACCGCAGTCGATGTCGATGGTTCGCCTGGAGTTACCCATGATTTTTTACGTTTTGGATTTTCAAAATATATCCATTTTTCATCGCCAGTCACAATTCGAGGAAGAAATGACTTTTTTTGTATCTGGCAAGCAACATTTCGCAAATGGTTTTGCGATTTTCCTGCTGCCTTTCGTTCAACTCGTGTGGAACCCATTTGCCAATCTTTTGAACCTTTCCCATGGCTTTCAATCGAATGGAAATGGCCTCTCGTGTCACACTTAACTGATCTGCGAGTTGTTGTTGGGTTTGAGTGTCATACTCATCCAACAATGCTTGCAATTCACTGTCTTCAAATTTTTTCGGTGGTCTTCCACGTGTCTCGTTTTTTATGTCAAAATCACCACATTTAAATTTTTTGAACCACTCAAAACACTGTGATTTCCCAAGAGCATACTCGCCATAAGCTTCAACAAGCATTCTATTGGATTCTGCTGCTGTTTTCTTTAAATGGTAACAAAAAATCAATGCTGTCCGCAAATTGTAGTTTCCAGGCACAAAATTCGACATGTTTACTTTTGTTTCACAAAATATTCAGTATGACAACTCAATTGTGAGTTGAAACACCTTCACAGATGATAACAAAACAAAATGGTGCCCCCAGCGGGACTTCACGGTAGCTAAATTTATAGCTAGCGCTTTCTATTGGCAAATTCCGGTTTCATATTTACATACCTGGTAGATATCAATTATCAAAGATTCAACCTTTTAAAAAATGAATTATTGATCTAAACAAACCATAATCTGATGGTGCAATATCTGGGCTACACACAGGATGAGACACACATTTGCTCCTTGCAGTTCCGATAATTTTTCTTTGGTCAAACGAGAACGATGTGCAGGGGTATTGCTGTGTTGCAAAATGGTTTGGTTCCTGTTGACCAATGTGGGGTACTTTGCACTCAAAACTGCATAAACTCTATCCAGCTATTCACAGTAAAGATTTGAGTCCTACTACTTTTTTAGTAGCACTAAAACCCATGAAGGGTCCTGGCTTCCTCCAACAGCAACCTCCATGCGCCCGTGTTCCGTGTCACTGCCATCCAGTTTCGCACGCTCAGATACTCTCTAGTGTCATGGGCCGCACAATCTGCCCAGTTTAGCTTTTAGATCTCCCTACTCTGCAACGACTAAATAGGGGCTCAGTCAGAATCTGTAAATCATCAGCAATTCTGGCGAGATGTCCTGCCCATCTGAACCTTCCAAGCTTCATGAAACGGGAGATAGCCTGTTCATGATATTAATCATACAGCTCCTGATTGTTTCTCCGTCTCCATTCATTATTTTCAAAAACACCTCCATAAATTCGGCACAACACTTTCCGCTCAAATATAAGAAGGAACTGGTCCTCAGCTATAGATGTAGTCCAGGTCTCTGAGCCATAAAAAAGTACAGGTTGAATAAGAGTCTTATAAATGATAATTTTTGTTCGCCTTGTCACCAGATTGCTTGTAAGATGCTTTCGGAGTCCAAAATAGCAGCGGTTTGCAGCCAATATTCTCCTCTTGATCTCAACTACTGTTTCATTGTTGCAAGTTACCATAGATCCAAGGCAGACAAATTCTGGGACATGTTCAAACCTGTAAGGCCCAAAAGCAACATTGGTACCTGCCATCCTCGGAGCTTAATCCGAAACCATGTACTTGGTTTTAGCTTCATTGATAATGAATCCCATGCGTCTCGCAGCAGCTTCTAGAGCAAGGAAGGCTTCAACTATCGCTTGTCTTGATCTCCCCACAATATCTATGTTGTCTGCGTATGCCAACATCTGTACCGATTTGTTCTATACCATGCCTGTAGTTTGTATCTGAAGTCCCTTATTGCTTTCTGTAGCGCTTTCTGTGTTGCCGAAATCCGCATTGATAATGACCAATCCCCCGTTCAATAATTGGGAAAAGCTGGCAAAATCAAATATTTGATTTGATATTTGAGGATTTGAGGATTTTAAATGCACATGGGAGCCAAGGATATTCCTCTATAATTAGTTCATTTAAATATATCTCCTTTTTTGTGTATGGGACAGATCAACGTTTTTCTCCAGTCTCCAGTTGGTCCAGATGTTCATTAGTAAGTTATGAAAACACTTTAGTAGTTTTATGATTTTTCAATCGACTTATTGCTTCAACAATTTCTTCCTCATCAGGTGGTTCTAATTCGCCTTCATAAAGCTGATGCTCTGGAGAATTATTCTCTCTCTCTTCTCCTCCATTCAGTAAGGTCACAAAATATTTCCTCCATTCCTCTTTGCAAGCTTTATCATCTGTCAATAGGGTTCTTTCCTCATTCATACACATAGTCGGGATCTGCTCAAATAGTTTTCTAGTAATGTTGACTCTCTGAAAAAATTTTCTAGCTTCATTTTCGAAGCGAAACTTCTCCAATTCTTCTAGGTCAACATTACTTTCTTGTCTCTTCTTCTTTCAATGACCTCGCTTCTCTTCCCGACGTTTCCTCTGGTACTCCTGAACAGTTCTTCGTGTCCACCTATTGGTCATGGTTTTATAGGCTTCATTCTTTGCATCTGTGAGAGCATGGCACTCTTCATCGAACCACAGAGAAATTAAATCTTTTTCTGCTGGACCTAAAACTTCTTCTGCTACTTGTGTGATGGTTGAAGAGCATCTTACCCACTCCTCTTCGATATCTTCGCTGAAAAAGTCTCTGATCTAACTTTGTGGATTTCTTTCTCTTTGAGCTTCTTGAGATTAAACTGCCTGATAACCGATACATGCCTTGGACAGCTTATACGTTCTTTGATGTGTGCAATGCTTAAGAAGTGGTCTGAATCCTCATTAGCTCTTCTGAAGACCCGTACATCCGAAATATTGCTGATGTATCTACCACTGACTGGAAGATGGTCGATTTAGTTTACATGTCGTCCATCTGAAGTAGTTCACGTTCCTTTATGGATATCCTTATATGGAAACCGAGTGCTTGCCACTACCAGATTCTTACTGCTAAGTTGATCAACTTTTGACCATTATCGTTGGTCTCTTCATGCAAGCTGTGTCTTCCAATTGTGGGTTCATAACGGACTTCCTTTCCAACTTTAGCATTGAGATCTCCAGTTATTAATGTTATATCGTATTTTGGGCAGGAATCAATTGCTCTTTCAAGCATATATAAATAGCCCCTTATCTCCCTTCTCAGCATCCTCGATGTGTGCATGAACTCCAAATATGCTCAGATTCCGAAATTTTCCTCAAATTCTGATGAAACATATTCTGGAACTGATGGCTTTAAATGCAATCACAAGTCATCTGAGCTGTCTTCTAACAACAAATCCAACACCAAAGGTGTGGTGATTATTGCTGCAGTTGTAATACACTGTGTGGTGCTTTTTCTCTAAAATCTCTTGACCGGTCCATCTGATTTCTTGGATGGCAGCTATGTCCAACTTGAATCTGTCAACCTGTTCTAGAAGCAAATGAAGTGCTCTGGGTCGAAAAAATGATAAAACATTCCAGAAACCTTGATTTATACTATTACATTTGCCATGTTTTATCCGTTTATGACTGTCTATATCCGAGGCAATTATGTGGGGTTTTACAATTAATTCTTTTCGGGTAGTAGGGCAATCAACCCTCTCAACGTACCCTAGTATGCTAGTGGGATTGCCACCTTTATGTCTGCATACTTGCACCACCTCCGGAGCGGCTGCCTAGGAAAGGTGATCCTAGGGTGAGTACTGTAGATGACCTTAGTCTGTAGTGTGAGGATGTGTGTAGTGTGCTGTATAAAGTGTACTGTGTGAGCGTCAGCATAAGTGTTTCCCCAACCTGGTGGACCAGTGACTGGCTACAGCCTCTCGGCTGGGATTCCCTATGCCAAAATGAGTCCCTACTATAGCCGATAAATCACGAATATTTGCATGTGGGTCTTGGTTCACACATTCAAGAATATCTTCTTCATCAATGACCGATGGGTGACCTGATCTGGGTTGTTGCCGCAGTATTTCGATGCATAATTGACTGTCCTGGTTTAAGTTCTTCGGCGGCTACCTTTGTACTTAAACCATTTTTTTCTGTTGACGTTAAAGATCATGCAGATGATTGGTCACGCGATATGGTCTTCCAAATATTTTATCACTTGCGGGAGATCTGACAGCCTGTAAGGGGTCACCCAATCTCGCATTGCTGTAAACCATAGTTTCCATGGGGCAGCGGCAGGCTGCCATTCCTCTATAACCAGTCCCTTTGGGGCCAATTTGGCAGTATCTTTCCCACTGACTCACTCGGTTTTAAAGACAATGACGAATCGGTCTATATCCACGGATTATGGGTGTTCGGGGTCAGCAGGTGCACGTGGACTTATATTTCTTTTCCTGAAGCAGACCATCCATGGACCGAACCTCCGGGCGGCTATTTGACATCCTGGAAGACCACAATGCAATTCACAATTTAAGTACACGGCCATGTAAAGTAAGTTTATGAATAAAATTGTGGTAAAATTTATTCCAATAAATAAATTCTATTTATTTACTATAGAAATTGTAATTAAGATATAAATTGAGCCTTCCCCTTGTAGAGAAACAACCCTATTTTCATGATATATATGTGAGGTTCAATTAAACACCTACAAAATGCGCTTGAACATAGGGCTGTTTCACGTGACATCCACTTGAGGTGAGGTTGAATAAGGGAAGTGATGGAGGGCAGGGAAGGCTCAATTTATATCTTACTTCTTTTGGGGCTTAAATTGTGGCTTTTGTTAGTGCCTATTTATAATAAAAAGTTTATGCAAAAAAAAAAATTCCTGGAAATATGGAAAATGTAAAAACACGTTATTTCAAAAAAATATTTGAACAAGGGCCAAAATGGTCCTAGAGCCATTTTTCAAAGCGCTATTTGTTCCCAAGGAGTCCCAAGAAAAAGTGATACCTACCGTATATTTTATCGTAGGCCACTCTAATCTTGGAGATGCATTTGGAGTTGTTAGCATTAAGTCAATGCAGGATAGATTGTCCTGGGAAATATGTATGAATATTATAAATTATTTAAAATAGTCAAATTTTTGGAATCTATGAAGGCTTAAATGCATTTTCCTGTGCTGTCTGAATGTGAGGACCTCCAGAGAGGATTGTGACAGTTAAAATTACCAAGCCTTGAGACTGGTGCTGGAAGGATTATAGCTCGTTCAATGCTATAATCGGAAAATCATTCGAGGGTTGTGAACACAAGCAACTTTGGAAACGGAAAGTGTTCCCGTATAACAACAGCTTGTAGACAGGTTTTTATGGGAACATAGAGATAAGGAATGTCATGGCTGTCCAAAATACTCACTCCACCGAAAGCTTTTTGTCCTTCTGTATAGTTTGTGCGGAATATTTCAAAATTTTGAAACATCGACTGATGCTTAGGCAATAAATTTGTTTTTTTTAAGCAAATAATATTGGATCCTCAATCTCATACTAATTCCATTGGGGTATTTTCATTATTATTCTAGAAAACTCACATATAAATCACTGTAAATTTATTTAATATTGAATTGTAAAAAATATTGGATACCATAAAAAAAAAAAAATTACGTAAATCATATTTACTGTTAAAAAGATCTGATTTTTACAAATTTTTAATATAGCTTTATAATTGTGTTTCAATTTGATTTTATAATTATTATATGAGCATTTAGTACGATACGAGTAAGACAATAAAAGATGGAAGAAAACGATTTGATTGTTTGTAAAAGTTTAAATAATTATTGATTTTCATTGGATAGGATTACTTTTTTTTTGTTAGCTTTACCTCTTTTATGTAGCTGTTGTGGAGGCGGGGCCTGTATTTTATAAGAGCTGAATTGGAGGTTTCATTTGAAACCAGATCACCATTTGAATTCTGTACAGGATGATTTTGGTTATTTTTGTTTTAAGTATAATGTCGAGACTCATTGATTTGAAGGTTGAGAAGATAATGTATGTACGTATAATAATATATGTAATGCACTCTCAATTTTTAAGCTGAGTTGGAACATTTTTGGTCAATAAATTGGAACTATTTGATGTATAATTACTGATGTTGATTTTATGTTCATTCAATAATTCATTTATTGATCAGGAACTGACATCAATATTAGAAGCAAAGTTTGATACAGGAAGATTTATGGTAGTATTATCTATCTTACTTATTTTATCCTCTAAGACTTTGGTTTTTCCAACCAAGCATTCAATAATTGATAAAAGTTTCTCTTTTTGCTGATTTAGTTCTAGAATTTGAACCGGAGTAGATACAGTTGTAGAATAGCTATCTGAAGAAAGGACTACAGGTGTTATACTTTCAAAAGAATTTTTGGTCACAACGCAAGATACCCTATCGGTCACTCTTATTTTTTAAATTTCTTTTAAAAATATGGGACAATTTCAAGACCATACATTTTGAGAATAGCTAATACATTTTATTGGATTGTTACACTGATTATCGTGATGAAGGAAACTACACTAAGCACAAACACTCC
The DNA here is from genome assembly GCA_948150685.1 of Rhaphigaster nebulosa. Lineage (NCBI taxonomy): Eukaryota > Metazoa > Arthropoda > Insecta > Hemiptera > Pentatomidae > Rhaphigaster > Rhaphigaster nebulosa. Next base: position 135,500,510 of record OX411306.1, on the reverse strand, counting down.
ATTGACATTTAGCAGAACTATGATTAAATGAATAGCATTTAAAACATTGGAGAGGGTTAGGAATATAAGATCTTACTTTGATATTTATAAAATCGAGCTTAAGATTGTCTGGCAACTCTGGCTTCTCAAAGGTTACAATGAGCAGTGCGGTTGGGAGCTTATTATCTCCTGTATATTCTTTTAACTTCAATGACTTCTTCATGACGTTGCTCTTCCTTAAGTTCTTCTGAGCAGCTATTCAAGCCAGGACAAAATATTATGCCTTGAGTGTGATTTCAAAAGGGATGTTGAGCAAAGTTTATTGTCGAGCCTTCATATGTGTTAACATTTCTTAAGTTTAGAAAATCCTTATCATTTTTAACTTCTAATTATGATGTTCGTAAAATCTTTACATGTGTGTGTACAAAGCTTAATGAACCTGTACACCTTAAATGGGCTAGAAGGTACTGTTTGTGGCAAAGATATCCGGAAGTTTGAGTTCCTCAGTCCCAGGCATCTCAATAGTTACCTTTCTCAAAGGCTCAAAGTTTATGTCCTATAAAGAGCATGGATGTCCGGGGACTTATCTCAGCACCGAGAACAACAAATTTCACAAACTAACAGTGAAAAAATTACTTTAGAAATCTAAAGAATGTTCACCATTTTTACACAATGCTGGTAACAGCTATTTTCAAAATGTAGTATATTAATGCACTAATTGAATTGAAACCTTTATTATAAAAATAAATTAAAACAAAAAATGTGTAAAGACATGTTTCACATATTTTGAAAAAACGTAATTAACTCAAATTTGAAAAATATGCTGTTCTTGTTTCCAAAAATAATTTTTGACTTTATATAAGCAAATACAAATATTGAATGAGTGTTTACTTTTAGAAACATTTTTTAAAAATTTTCAAACATTTTTCCCAAATTAGGAATTTTGGCCCTTAAAAGGTGAATGAAAAAGTTTCTGAGCAGCAACAAAGACATATTGACATATTTTTTTTCATCACCTGTATCATCTAAAATAAAATATTTGGTCACAAATGGGTTTTGAAAAAATAATATATTAATTCTATTAGAAAATAATTTAAACAAATTAATTAACAAAATAAAAGATTATTAAGGTTGCAAAAGTTCTTATTTTATTGTTTTAGGATTAACAACTGATTATTGGTTTCTTTTTACCACATTACATTGTAGGAATAGAATATTTTATCCTATTAAAAATATTTATTCATTGATGAAATATATAGAGAAAATAAGAACAAAACATGCAACCAGTCGAGGTGTTAAGTTAAAATTTAAATAATTCAGCCACACACAGCATGCATTGTTGTTTAACAGTTATAGACATTTATATGATCAATATAGTGGTTCCTGCTCATATATTATATTTATTTAATACTGAATTGATTATGTTTAAAGGTTTGTTTATCATAAGAATGTCTATATTATGTGTGTTATATTGTTTTTTGTTTTAACATGGTTTTTCAACAGCTCCAGACACAGCTAATTGGTGGAGCTGGAGCCAAGCTGGAACCACTGGAAGTTGGGCAATGTCAACTCCATACACTGCCTTGCCAGTAGCCGATTCTACAGTGGCACAAACTGCTCCTACATATCCTTATACTCCTGCAGCACCATCAGCACCAGAGACTTATGTTTCTCCTCCCCCAACTGTAAGTATATATGTGTTCGGATTGGTCAAGGTTTTCATTTCTAAAACCATACATAGTAAATCACCCTATATTAGTAATACACAAAAAAGTCATATTTTCACATAAATTTAAAATTTCTCAGTGTTGGTTCTTTTAAAAAAAATATTGGAAGTTGAGAAGTGCTAATGAGTTTACTCTAAAAAAGTTATTCTGTATTGTACTTTTTTTTTGTAATTTTTTTACTCACATATTTCACAATATTTATTCGTTTAAAAAACCTGAATTTTATTTATTTATTCATGTTTTACGAATTTAGATGAAAAAATGTTATTAATTTTAGACGTTTTGGGGAAATGAGATGAGGGTTCCCTCTGGAAAAGAAGAAGCACCCTCTTGGGATAATAGAAATCATAAAAAACCAGTGGTGGATACCGTGACTGAGATTGGTGAGTTAATGGCTTAAATATGTGATTTGTTATTGGTTAAAGAAAAATTATATTTATTATATAAATTGAAAATGTTTATATTACAATTTTATTTTATGCTTTCACTTGAGATTTTTACTTTTGGTACACTGAATTTTTTGTTTGTCTGATGTCTTAGATTTCTTTTTTTTAGATGTTTTTATGGGTAAATAAAAAATATGTTGATTTTCAAAATGTTTTGTGCTTCGTAACCTCTGGACTTTACTGTTTTGTTAACACTATTAGCTTGGAACCATACATTCTCATTTCAGTGACTTCAAGATATTGCGCATCAGAGACCTAATCTGTCCTTTATTTGATAATGACTAATATCCTACAGAAATGGATAGATTGTTACCATAAAAATATAGGGGACTGGCAACTGGGATTCAGAAGAGAGATATTGAGCATCCATAAACAGATAAATAGGAAGCATATCAGAATTTATGCTATCTTTCTCAATTTTAAGGTGACACAATTTTTGGAAAACTGAAATTGTCTAAAGAAAATCATGACTAAGCTAAAATGTTTAAATTGACTATGGGATGCATGAATGATCCCACTAACATAATACTGATTTGAGAACTGTTTGAAGCCTTTGTTATAAGAACATGCATTAGACTTTTGCCGTGTGTACATTGAGATGCAGATCAGGGCAACACAGTTTCTGTAGCTCGTGTTATAGAAGAGGATAAACAAATTGAGCATTGTGTCTCACTTGGCCTGTGTGGCACCAGAGTCACAGAAACTGTGTTACCTTGCTCTGCATCTCAGTGTGGTCCTGGCCTTAGATATGTTCTCTTGACCATCCTATTAAACCACAACCCTTGTGAAAGTTATATGGAATAATATCACTAGAAAATGGATGGATACATGTTGGAACAGGATATGACTCTTTGGTATGCAATGATATAAATCCTTGGAAGTAAATCATAATGCATAAATTAACCTGCTGAGACTGATAAAAGAAGCAAAGCAAATTGGTTTACCAATAAGTGAGCTTTGAAATTTCTAATCTCTTACACCTTTAAAAAAAACAAAAAACTTGGTTTCCCAGAAAAATACAATTATTCCATATGCACATGCAGAAGATTGGAAAATAACAGCAAAGATAAACAAAGGGTACAGAGTGTTGTCATGACTGGAGAAGCATTGTACTTTAGGGATGTACAGCCTTAAAAGTCGAAAGTATAGTAGTATACTAGTATACATATACTATAATAGTATACAAAAGGGCACTAGGAAAGTTTTGCAATATCTGAGATGGGATCGTGTGACGAGGGAGACTGCTTGGCGCATGCGTAGACCTGTTCCAGCCTGTGCAGTAGCTGGCTGAATCACTGGGCTAGGGTCATTTCCCTTCTGACTGAGCAAGTGAAAGGTATCAGAGATGCCATCCTGGTCTAAAGTTGAATGCAGAGCGATTTTACGATACAACTTTGCATGTGGATTAAGTGTGGATCAGGGTTTGGAGGAAATGCTGCCTGTGCTTGGGCAGGATTGTCTACACCGTACAACGATATTCAGGTGGTACCGGGAGTTTGAAAGAGGAAATTCTGAGCTTGAGGACGCTCCAAGATCAGGTCATCTAGCTTCATCGGTGACTAAAGAAAGCATTAATGCTGTTCGGAAATTGCTTGATACAAACCGAGAAGTGACCAAACACCAGATGGAGGAGTCCTTGGGCATTAATGCAGTAGCAGTTCTTAGCATTCTGCACAATCATCTTCAAGTCAGGAAGCTATATACTCATTGGGTGCCCCATAGCTTGACTGAAGCTCAAATGGCGAATCGTGTCTGGTTTAGTGACAGGTGACGAAACTTGGCTTTACTACTAAGATGAGGATACCACCGTCATTGTCTGGAAATTCAGATCTGTTAAAAAGAGAATGGTGGCGGTATTTTTTAGTGTGAGGGGAGTTGTGGAACGAAGACTGTCACAGGCAAAATATAGAATATCTCCTTAAGACGCAAGCTCTCCAGAAACTTTGGCCGAACTCAAGAATGGGTTCATTGTTCCTTCACCATGACAATACTCCAGGACAGTCCAAAGTTTTCACAGAATATTTGGCCAGCACTGAAATAAAACTGTTAGGTTGCCCTCCCCACAGGCCAGTTCTAACTCCCTGCGACTTCGCGTTTTTCCCTAATGTGATAAACAGGCGGAAAGAGAGGTATTTCTTAAGCGATGAGGACCTTTCGAGTGTGTCCAGATTGCAGAAGAAACGGGAGGGTGTTACTTTGAAGACTGGTTTAGGAAGATGGAGAAGTGTATTTTGTGCGGTGAAAACTATTTTGAAAAATTTTAGAAAATAAAGTTGTATTGTAAAATTTTTCCTAGTGCCTTTTGTAAGATCAAGTTGTAGCTGACTTCAATGATTGTGATAGTGAAACAGGAAGATGCTCAGGTAACCTACTTAAAAGAACCGTTTAGGAAATTAATGCAAACGATGTAACAAAAGATAATCTGTCCCAAGATAATGTTGGAGATGCCTTTGTATGGTGCACTGTTAAGTTTTTATCTCAATAAAAACTTATGTTTCAACTACCCGCCATTGGATATTTAGAATATCTGTAGTCCCATGAACAGAAGATTGAACTTGCCCCAGGTTTATATGCTATTAACACGGCAATACCAATATAAACGTGTATATATCTTATTATAATATATCTCTTATATTGAAGAATATATGTTAAACAGTTGACTATTCTATCGTATTCAAGTCTACGATAACCAACTGTCGTTTGGTTTTTGTCCTACAAAGCTAAGTCTTACTTCTTTTTTACCCATTTGTCTCCGCCCTGTTAAGAACAAGATTTTGGAGAACCTGCTGGTCAAGAGCATGTGGTATTCCTAATAAAAGAAAGCCATCCACAGATTCACAAGAGGCAAAGGAACAAGGGATGCTCAGTTAGTGCTAAATTCAGGCCGTTCTCCTGAAAAAAGCTACTGATATGGAAAATTCTATTAATCTGCAAATGCAAGGTGTAAAAATACATCCTATGTACTAGATCTTCATTGAACTTGAACTTTATTAATCTTTAAAGTGTACATTTTATAGTGATTTTTTTTTTAATTTATTTTGTTTTTTCTTTTATGTAATTTATTAAAGGTATTTATTGTTTGGTGTGATTTAGCTTACACCCAAACTGCAAGATACTTTGTTTTTATACTGCCTAGTATTTTAAATTTAATTTTTTTATGTTCTTTCTTTCAACATAGATAAATAAAGTGAATATTCTAATGTAAGTTATGAATTGCCCTTCATTTAATAATTTTTGTTTTTTAATATTCCATTAATACATTGATAATCGATTGACATCAATAGTTCTACTATTGATTTTATCCTTGAAAAAAATGTGTATCATAATGATCTCAATTATTTTAGTTTTAAATCACTAATTGAATTCACTTCCTATATTCTTTTTGATATATACTATTCAATGATAATGTTATAACTGTACAATGTCCACTAATCAATTTATAATATTATTAGTTTATTTTTCATTCTAAGTATGCACTTGTTCATTTTTCTAAAATATTATGAAATTAGCTGGTGAGAATGATATTAGTGTAAATCAATTTTCCTTAAGTTCGATTAAGTGAATGTTTTGTAAATGTACTTAAATGTTATATGTATATTATACCCATGTTATATATTCATATAATATATTTATAATATGCATATATATTGTTAGTACATTTTCAAAACATTCAATTTATCAAACAAATCTAACAACTAAATTCAATTTAGCAAAACTTGACACACCACTATCAATCTCACCGGCACAAATAATCATTCATAAATTGCCATTTTATATCACTATTAATTGTATTTTGATTCAACTTCTGTAGATGCTGCAAAAAGAAAACAACTTCCTGCTTGGATTAGAGAAGGATTGGAAAAAATGGAAAGGGAAAAACAAAAGAAAGCTGAAAATGAAAGACTTGAAAGAGAACGTAAGGAAGCTCTTCTAAAAAAATCTCTTGGTGTCCCAGAAACAATTCCTGTATCTCATTTTGATGGTAATGGTTATGAAGAACCCCAGAAAAGCAAATTTGTAAGGGTCTTTTTATAATTTTTAGTAATTGAAACTGTTAAATGAAATATGCTTTTGTGAAGAGAAATAATTTTTTTATTTATTCATGAAATTTGTTTTGTTTTTTTACAAAAAACATATTTTGTTTGTATGGAAGTGCGATTCCTAATAGGCTTTCGGGACCAACTCGCTTCTGCTGTTATGAAATTGGAGATTGCTAAAATTTTCTCTGCATAAGCCTCCCTCCCCTGCTAATATAGCACATTTACCTAAACATTTTTCTAGTCCATTCTCTTACATTGGAAGAAGTACCCAACTTTTAAAATCCGTCGACTTTTTTTAAGGTTTAATCTGATCTCTCTCTACAAAATAATATAATCAATTTGGATTTAATAAATTGGCAGGATCTGTTGAAGCCTGTATCAATGTAAAACTGATCATTTTTGAAATAAGGACCTTTTGAAGGACCTCTATCTTCTCCATAGCTAGTATTATTTTTAGAATATTACAATATATGTTTAAATTCTCATAAATTTTGTAGGTAATGTATTCATAATTGAGAAATTTTATGGCTTTTTATTTTCATACCCACTTTGGTAAATTTTTTTATATGAACTGTTGGCCGAAACATTAGATGTAAAGTTCAAACTTTACATTGGAACAGAATTTAATAAGAGCACTATAAAAGTAAGTATATCTTTAGAAAACTCACATCCAATGTTGTTGTTGTTCTTCTTCAATCGGCGCAATAACCCATTACTGGATCCTGGCCTCCTCAAGCATCTTCTGCTAGCTCAACTGGTCAAGTGCAGCTGCTCTCCAATTCCGTACTCCGAGCAAGGTCCTTACATCTTCTTCAACACCATCCAACCATAGCAGCTTAGGGCGGCCTCTCGGCCGTGTTCCGTGTAGGCGCTCATCAAGCAGTTTATTTGGAATCTCATCAGTCCCCATCCTACATGGCCTGCCCAGCGCAGCCTACCAATCCTCACAATTTTTCCGATATCTGGCTCACCCATCAATGAGTATACTTCCCTGTTTGTGCGTCTTCTCCAAGCTAAACCATCCTTTACTGGCCCGTAGGTGCGTCTGAGTATCTTTCTCTCAAATGTTTGGAAATCCCTTTCATCAGACTTCGTAAGTACCCAAGTTTCTGATGCGTAGGTTAGCACTGGTCGAATTAGCGTCTTATATAATCTTGTTTTTGTAGATCTTGATAACGAGCTACTTCCTAAGTGCCGACGCAGTCCAAAATAGCACCTATTGGCCGATGCTATTCATCTTTTTATTTCTGCCGATACGTCATTGATGGAATTGACCTAGGAGCCAAGGTATACAAACTCATCAACCTGTTCGAAAGAGTAATTGCCAATTTGGAGAGAACTTTCGTTAATACCTCTTTGTTTACCAGCAGTCATATATTTGGTTTTGTTAGTATTGACAACAAGTCCCAGCTTCCTAGCAGCATCATCAAGGGCAAAAAAGGCTTCTTCTACAACAGCTTTCGATCTCCCAATAATGTCGATATCATCAGCATATCCCAGGATCTGTACCATATGGTTAAAGATGGTCCCACTGGTCTGAATCTTAGATTCTCTGATAGCTTTTTCCAAACCAATATTGAAGAGCAGACAAGCCAGAGAATCTCCCTGTCAAACGCCATTATGAGAGGTGAATCCCTCAGACAGATCTCCCTGAATTTGCACCATACATTCGGTATTGCTCATTGTAAGTTTTACAAGACGGATGAGCTTAACAGGCACATTGAGGTCTTTCATTGCCTGATACAGGGCATCACGTTGAATGCTGTCATAAGCAGATCTAAAATCAACGAATAGATGGTGCGTCTGTAACTGGTATTCCCTTCCGCGCTCAAATATGGTTCGTAGGATGAAAATCTGGTCTGTTGTAGATTTACATTTACGAAAGCTGCACTGATATTTCTCCAGAACTCTCTCAACATGCGGTAGTAATCGTTGATAAAGTATGCTTGAGAAAATCTTGTAGGCGCATGGCAGTGGAGATATGCCTCGATAATTATTACATTCAACAAGATCTCCTTTCTTGTGAATAGGACATAAAACTGTCTTACTCTATGCTTTTGGAATGATTTCTTCTGTCCAAATCGTAACAAGAAGATTTCGTAAAGCTTGGAAAAGCTGATCTCCCCCTTTATTGAATAGCTCGGCAGAGAGTCTATCAAAGCCTGGCGCTATGTTGTTCTTAAGCCTATCAATGGCCTCACACAGTTCCTCTTCGTCTGAGGGCTTGATGTCATCTTCAGGAGTTCGACTAAGGTCCACATCTTCCCGATGAGCTTCCTGTACCCTATTTCCATTGAGCAAGTGATTGAAGTACTTGTTCCATATTCGTAGCACTTGGTTTTTTTCATTTAACAGAGATCCATCTGAGCCCTTACAAGCTGAGATTCGAGGTTTGAACGGCTTTCGACCACTGTTTACTTTTTCATAAAATTTTCGGCATTCATTGATGCTCCTCAATCTTTCTATTTCTTCTAACTCTCTGTTTTCCCAGTTTCTTTTTTTGCGTCGATGGATATACTTTTTTTCTCTACGGCGCTGGCGATAAATATGAACTGATACTCGGGTACGTTTCTTCTGAAGCATGAGTGTGTAGGCGTTGTTCTTTTGTATAGTAGCCTGGCTACATTCCTCGTCAAACCATGGCGATCTATTCTGTACTTGGCTGGGGCCAATTGCTTCTTCTCCTGCATCACGGATAATATTTTCAATGTTTGACCACATTTCATCGACATCCTCATCTTCTGTAGATTAAAGAACTTTTCATTAATTTTATTTACGTATGCTTGGTAAACTTCGGGTTCTTTAAGTTTTTGTAAGTTGAACTTTTTACATCTTTGACCTCGCCTTGTTTTCACAATTGAGATCTTGGCTCTAACTTAAGCCAGAGTTAGAAAGTGGTCCGAGTCCACATTAGCTCCACGAAAAGTTCTGACATCCAGAAGTTTCGATCTATGTCTAGCATGTGAGAAAGTGGTCAATCTGGTTGACTGTATTTCCATCAGGGGAAGTCCAGGTACCAAGATGAATTTTTTTGTGGGGAAATAGACTGCTGCCAACTACAAGGTTGTGTGATACACAAAAATTAATCACTCTATGTCCATTGTCGTTGCAGACATCATGCAGACTATGTTTACCAATAGTCGAGTGGTAGATTGCTTTCTTACCAATCTTCGCATTGAAATCGCCTACGATTATTATTACGTCTGAACGAGGACATGCCTTAATAGTTCTTTCTAGCAAGTCATAATATTGAAATCAATGACGAGTTGCCTGAGTTTCTTCCCAACAACAAACCCAGTTCTAAAGTGGTGTGATCTATTGTCACAACTGTAATATAAAGTGTGACTTTTCTTTTCGATAGATCTCTGTTCAGTCCATCGGATTTCTTGGAGTGTAGTAATGTCAATTACGTAGTGGTCTATTTCATCTAGGAGCAGTTTAGTTGCTCCGGGTCTATATAGAGTTAAAATGTTCCACGATCCAAAGGTGAAGTCCAGATCACAGGTGCTATGTTGTTTCCTTGTAGAAAGTCCTTCTAGATGTTGAGGTTTCCTGATAAGATGGTTTAAGAGGAGCTGGCTATCAGCCAGTTGCCTCCTAGTCACGAGGAGGGGCTGCCTCCCTAGAGCATCCTGACGCACTCCCCCGTCCGGGGTGGCTACCTAGGGAAGGTGATCCTAGGGTAAGTACTGTCATTGACCTTGGTCTGTAATGTTGGGGTGAGTGGAGTGTGCTGTTATTAGTGTAAATGTGTGAGTGTCAGTGTACTGTTCCCCCAACCTGGAGGACCAGTGGCTACCTGCAGTACAATGACCGGGTGATGAGGCCGCCAACACTATTTGCTATTATTAACACTGTTCAACTCACTTGCATTACTAAAGTTTGACTAACATGAACAGGAAAACAAAGCCACAGTTCTGACTATAAACTGAAAAAAATGTAACCTTCATAAGTCACATCTAATGTTGCTCCACAACATGAACACTTAAAAAATTGGTTCTTAACCCGATCCAGCTTTATTTAGCAGTTAGTGTGATTATTTAACTCTTAACTATCCCAAACAACGAGTCACAACAAACTTCATTCCACCAAAAATTGAAAATGTGAAAAAAGTCACTTCCAACGTTGCTCTAGCCACCAATTCATTTATCAGGTATACAAATAAGTTTCCGCCGTTGTTGAGAGATGGCTCCACCGACAAGATTATGTTGAAATTGTTAGTGGAGCAACAGCACATGACAAATTTGGAATCTGGGAACAACATTAACTCAAATACTATTGACTTTATGTTAGCAGTAAGTATTTTTTTTCATGTCAAGTTTTGTTCCGATTAAATATCATTTGCGGGAAGTTTTGATTTATTTATTTAATATAAAGAAATCTGCAGCTGGGGCCCATCGATTGCTTGTAGAAGCATACAGTGATGCTGCTTTAAGTGAGAGAAGTTGTGAGTGGTTTAAAAAATTTAAAAACGGCCAGTTTGACGTGGAGAACAAAGAACGTAGTGGCCAGCCGAAAATGTATGAGGACCCAGAATTGGAAGATTCGTGCAACGCAAGAAGAACTTGCACTTACATTAGGGGTGAGCCAACAAGCAATTTCACATCGTTTGAAATCGTTGGTAATGATACAAAATGAAGGAAATGAACCCAAGAGACATTGAACGCTGATTCTGCTCATCTGATATGCTGCTTGCCAGGCATAAAATAAAAGGTTTTTCATACCGTATAGTCACTGGTGATTGAAATGGGAAGTCTTACCCCACTCCCCGTATTCCTCAGACCTGGCACCTAGTGAATACCGCTTGTTCCGGTCGATAGCACATGGTCTGTCTGAACAGCGCTTCATATCGTATAAAGATACGAAAAATTGGATCGATTCATGGATAGCCTAAAAAAATTATGAGTTTTTTCGACATGGTATCCAAATGCTTCCAGAAAGATGGGAAAAAGTAGTAGCCAGCGGTGGACAATATTTTAAATAAAATGTAATGTACCTTTTTTTACAATAACTTCGTAATTTTTTATTAAAAACGGCAGGAACTTATTTGCACCCCTAATATGTTCATTGTACTTTGGTTACAAGTTGTTCTTTATGATAATTATATATTTTTTTAAGTTTGATTTAATAAACATTTACTGTAGTCAGTTTTGTTTTTTTCCTCGCCACTTCAAATCTAATTTTTTTAGGAAAGTGAAACTTCTGATGATGAAGTAGATGAAAAAGAAAAGGAGCGAGGCATAGTTGAAGAAATTAAGCCTCGTAAATCTAGATTTGATGTACGTCAGGTAACACCGCCAAAGCCTGTGTTCAGGACAAAAGAACAAATACTCCAAGCTGTTGTAAGTTGTATTTCTTACTTTCATATTCATGAATTTCATCAAATCAGTGTTTCTCTTTAATAATAATTTGCTAAATTTTATTTTATTTTTTTTTTCTAATACAGTACCTATCATTTTTATTTTCAATGGCATTGTAATTAAACTGATTGCTCCACATAATGCTAACAAAATATTCAGAAATATCAATACAGGTCATACCATTAGGTTTACAATTATTTTATGTTACTTAGCATTTCCTCCTATCTATTCAAAACAAATTAGGTGTAAAAACTATCAAATTACTATCTATTTTTCAAAATTTATAAGTAGTCATTCTAGTTATAAATGAAGGTTATGGCAACTAGACTTCCATTATTTCATATTCATTTTCTAGGGGGGGAAAAAAAAAACATAATCAATTTGTGCCTGACATCTTTGTTTATTAAAATTACTATTATTTGAAACTTTGATCATTTTTTTAGTTTTATTTGTATGGCACATTTAGGTTAAAATTGATATTATAACGGAAGTTCGGAAATGTGGCACCATGATAATTGTTAGTAACTGTCACATTAATTCCTACATGTAAACACCTTTTCAGTAAACTAATCTGCTTATCAACCTAACCTTGCCTACTTATCAGCGTAATCTTACTTACTTATGAACTGTTTGTTTTGATTATTGCATGCAACGTTTTGACATTATTAAATTCTTGGAGGATGAATAAAAACTATAAACTTTATATATTTTTTTATGTTAATTTTTCTTTACTTGACAGTTGTTTTAAATGTATAGTTAAAGCATTGGCAAATCAAGCGTGTAAATGTGGTAGTTCTGCTTGGCTTGTCTTTGTTTGTGTCTGATCTGGTTCTTGCAGGAAGTGCACATTAGAGCTTGTGTTGCATCTGTACATTAATGTATTATATTTTAATTGTTTTTCTTTAAACTAAAAATAGTTTTAAAAAAACACTTAAAATATAAATACACGAATGTGTATTTATATGTTTTGTTAATATATTACTTATATGTTTCCAATTTTGTTTTTAATTTAATCCAATAAAATAACGAAAAGCTGCTTGAATTTTACAGTTCACAGCCTTCACATCCTTGATTTTTTTTTTTTTTTTTTTTTTTTTTAAGATTTAGTACCCAAGTCACAGTTCACCTTAGGATGATAATTCGACATTTCCATTCGCCGTTTGTTCAAAATTGCGACCGATTAGAGGTTTAACATACACATATAGAAATAAATAGTGTATTAAATTTTTTTGTATTTTATTACCATAAGTAATATAAAACTTAACAAGAAAACAAATTGTTTGAATGAAAAGTTTTGATTTAAATTCATCTTGACCAAGAAATGCTCTTTAAAGGTTTTGATGTTTTATTTCAATTGAGGTATTTAGTTGTAAAGTTTTTAATGCCAACACACCAGAAGTACATGATAAGATACAACATTGGGACTTTTTGATCAGTGAATATGTTCAATATTTTCCAAAACAGACATTAAAACTATTGATTTAAATAATTTGATTTCTTGTTAAGTTTTATATTATATATGGTGCTAAAATGCAAGAAATTTTAATATGCTATTTATTTCTTTATTTAAATTTTTTCTTCGTCATCATAATAGACTGAGATTTGGGCATGTAAAACCTCTAATCGTTCGAAATTTTTAAACAAAATGGCAGAGGGTAATATCGAGTTTCTAGGATAATCCTGAGGTGACCTGTGACTTGGGTACCATATATAAAAATAACCCTCTAGACTCTGGGAAATGTTGGTTTTGTAAAAACTTTATGTGGCTCTTAACAAAAAACTAATTGAGATAGAACAATAAAATTTGGTATATAATCTTATTTATATGAAAGAATATTGCATACTAAATTTCATCAAAATCTGAGATCATGGGTGTCATATCCCAAATATTTTGGATGGACGCAATTTAAGACTTGCCCTTTTTATTGAAAGCAAACCAAATTATTACTTTGCCGCCCCAATGTGACTTTTGCTACATTTTTTTTTCCTTTCTTAAGTCATGCCAGTATTAATTGAAACCATCTTTCGACAAACTGCTAGCGGTTTTTTTTAGTGAAGTTTTTTGAGCTGCGGTTTTCCTATACTTTAACGATATTTCAAATATCTGGTTTCAAATATCCATTTCTGTACTACATCATACAGGTTGAATGGCCTCACAATCTGGGCAAAAGAAGCACCAGTGTTTGAGATTTCCCACAAAGCGGTGAACGAGATTTTCCTCAAAACCGTGCGTTTCACATGACTGTAAAATCTTGGAGGTCTCACATCTCTTTTATTTTTCCCATAATTTTCTGGACCTGAATTCAAAAGGTTTTGAACTGCACCTTGGGAGTGGTTCAACCCAAGAGCAATTTGCCTTTGTTTCATCCCATCACATTTTAAGTTGATTATTCGTTGTTGCTCAATGTTACTTAGTTGAGTCCCAAAATACAAAATATGATTGCATTTATATGGATGACCAATGAAATGAAAGTAATTCAAATTTAATCAAGTTTTGTTTTATTGGTTTTTTAATATAATTACTAGTGATCTAATGTTTGACATTATAGATATCAGTTGTAATATAAATTTATATATTGACTAGTTCAATAAACAATATGTTAAAGCCTGTATATATCTGTCATTTTAAGAGCAGTCAAGTAAAAACACATTTTTTTATGTCTCTAGGTGATCAGTTTATATTTTTTAGACCAAAAATTTTGATTTTCGTTTGTGTTATTGTAGTTTTTGCTCACTAGGTAATTGATATTTTTATTTTAATATCAATTTATCTTAATCTCCTGTGGCAATAAACTAAATAACTCCACATTTCAGCTCAGAATATATATTTATATGTTTAAGAAGATGGATCTTATATGAGTGCCATGGATAATTGTTTGGGTTTCAAAAATTGTTTTGTCAATTATGGTATTATGGTAACAATTATAACTTATCAATATTATGGTAACATGAATTTCGATCCAGCAGAAAGTTACTGTATTAAATATTCATTTAATAATTTTTTATGATTAATATCAGACTTCTCTCTTTGTTATCGCATTAATTTATAGCATTTAGTTCTGTTTAAAAAAAAAAAAAAATCAGCATATAATTTCTTTATTTTTATTATTCTGATATATTTACAGATGGGAGATGTCAGAAAGATTCTAACTCAGATTCTCATGGAAGTTACCTCTGAAGAAATTGAAAAAGCAGTTGAAGATGTTTCGAGATATTTTCGTAAGAAAGGTATATTATATTGCTCCAAATTTTCATAAATACTTCAGAACTTATAATGATAACAATTATTTATTCATAGCTTACAATTATTTATATGATTATTAATGACTGTCAGAATTTTAAATAAGTATAAAAATTTTTTTATCTAGTTATATATTTCAGTTTACCACCAATCAGTGTGAGATGGCTAAATATGTTCGAGATATTTTAAATTGTAATAAAAAGTGAATTTGATTCAGCATTATAATTTATGTTAAATGTTTGGATTAATCTGTTACTTTAGTAAGTTTTTGTAACAAATAACTTGCTTAAATATGCTTGATTAGCAGAAAATCGTTACAGCTGTATACAGCTTGTCTCATGTGAAAATTATTCTTGATTGGTTTTACTTTATTTAACTAAAGAAATGTCTATTTATGATAAAGCTCCAGCAACAACAGTACGCAAGACCCAGGCATTAACCTCCCTTACTGGAAAATTAGGTAAGTGTCATGTTTTTAATATATTTTATCTGTATAATGTTTTTTCTTTTTCATTCAGTCCTACTGGTAAAATTATTTCAATTTAGAAAGTTCCAGATATTTTTAAAAATTACTATTTATAATTTTTTTAAAATTATTTAGTAGTCTTATTTAATTTTTAAACAACTGATTAACCTATAGATACCTCTCCATTCTAACTTATTTTATTGAGGTTAATTAAATTATCTTGTTTGAGTATGCCCCATCGAATAATTACTTCTGATCATAATGTGCAAATTATGTAAAAAATACTTATTTTCTCTTATTTTTCCTAAAAAATTTTATGAATTATGTAAGCCATGTTGTGTCTTATTGGTTGTTAAATTTTGTTTGGTTTATAAATAATCAATCATCATCTCTCATTTGTGACACACTTCATTCGTACCGATTAAAAAGGTGGCTAATCTAACAAGAATTGATCTTTATAAGTCCTGCATTCTTAAGCCCTTTATGTTTTGTTTTTATGATGCACTCCAACCTATATTTGATATCTTTGTAACCCATAAGGATAGGATATGAAATTAATTAGTATCCAAGAATGGATTAACTGGTCGATTATAATTGAGACATTAGGTGCAAAAAGAGCACTCAAGCAAAACATTTCTTTTGAGAAAACACAATGAACATTTTAGTCTATTGAAATTTTTTAGTTTTGAGATGTTACATTAATACCGCTATCAAAATTATCATCTTTAATTATCGAAAAAAAAACATTTAAATATGTTGTAATCAGATTTCACTTTCATTTCAGAGAGGTGATTTAAGTTAGGTAGTCTTTTTGCAGAGAACGATTTTCAACACCAGAACAGGGATATTTTTAAAAATAAATAACGTCAGCTTGCAAATAAAAATTTATTCATGGACGAATTAAATATAAAATGTTGTTTAAAAATAGGTGAAATTTTCTAATAAAAAAATGTTCTAAAAACTATGTATTCTTCATCTTTGTTTTTCTCGTCGCCTGACTAACACGTTTTTCCCTTTTCCATTTTCCACGTTCCCTGAATCACCTTGCAAAAATGTGATCTTCTCAGTCACCTGGTCAAGCCAGCATTTACTGTCAATATCTACATAACACATGAGATTCTGCATGTCCAATGAGCAATTCCGGAATGGTGATAATTGATAAAGTCAATAATATTTCTTCATTGGAGGTCTTGGATTTCCAGATCTCATTTGGGGGATAAGTTTTACAGTAGTTGATGTCCTCATGTTCATATCTCATTATTAAATATTTTTTAATTGGAACTTATCACCTTTTTGAAGAGCTTTATGTTTATTAAAAAAAAAAAAAAGGGGGGAAAAGAGCCAACTCCCTATCGTGCATTATACTGCCCATTATTACTTCAAATGATTATGTCAATTTTCGCACTTCAACCATAGCTGAAAGTATGGTACATTACAGTATAGGTACGGTTTAGCAGTATATATGTTCTCCTTTTTTTTTCTTTGATCTCACAAGAACAAAGTTATAGTCACAAATAGAAAAAGAATGACTTCTAGCAGGGGACATTAGAGTCACTGTTATAGAATGTTTTTGAAACCCAAGAGCAGAACGATATAAGTACACTGTGGTTACTGCCGAAGTATCTTTGAAAGACTATTGAAAATAACTGACATAATTGAATTAGCATCCTTCTTCGAGTAACCCTCCATAAAACAGTACATAAAAGATCTTTTATCCTTATGGGTGTTAATGTTTGACGTATATAACCCCAAGAGGCTTTTATAAAATTGTAAGGTCAAAGAAAGCCTCGGTATAGCTGGCCGTAATCGAACTCCATAACCAAATGAGTTACCATTCTTTGTTTTCAATATCATTTCATCTTTCAGAGTCTTATGGCGAGCCACTTTTACTCGATGCAAAGTCAACTCTAACTTAAAAAGGTCGTCAAATGCTATTGACAGTTTTATTTGGGCATTAATACAAAAGTCACAAATGTTGGTGTCTGGTTTCCGGAAGGCATAGAGGCAATGTTAGTAGAAGAATTTAATGTCCGTCTTATAAGCTGTTTTTAGAAGAGTTCCAGCTTTCTCCTAGTACTCTGAAAATTACATAAATAACTCCTTCATGTTATTAAATTGTGGGGTCGTTGAAATCATTGAGATTTGTTTTATAACCTCAGTTATGTTTTTTTTTTTTGTGAGGGATTGAATTGAGTTGCTCCTTAATCAATTTCCAAAAGCTTAAATTTAGCATCGTGGGTCTATTCCGAGGACGGCCTTTCTTGTGCCTTTTCTATCACAATCCTCAAAGGTTAAGCACCTATTTTAAATAGCTCTATAATTAAAGTTCAACAAACTTAAAGTAACTGAATAATTCCATAGAATGTTTTTAAATTGGCTAGGTTCATTAAGAAATGTTCTGTGGATATTTGTTTCCATGCATGAGGAAAGAAGGGTGTCTTGAATTGTTTGTCTGCAGACTCCCAAAAGTTTGTGGAGAGGTTTAACTGCTGAATTCTAGTAACAAGCAAAAGGTTTTCTTACAGCAGTGAGTTATTTTATACCTTTGAAGTCAATGCACTCCTGATCTAATTGCCTTGCAAATTTGTTTACTTCTTCCACTTTTCTTTCTGCTAAGGTGTCTTCCCTCTACTATCACTCCCCACTCATATATTTGTAGCAACTGAAATCACATTTTAGCAAAAATAGAACAAAAATGTTAACTCGAAACATGAATTTCAAACAGCTGTATCTCACTGGACTTTTGAGATACTGATTTAAAATGTGGACAAAACATCATTCAGATGGGATAGAAGCTAAAAATGAGTTCTCTACTAAAAGGACAAATGAACCCAAGTTCCCTTGCATCTACAGCCTCAATTATATTGCAACACACCTGAAAATTTATTCCAAATTTTTTCCAAATTCCAAATTATTCCAAATTAAAAAATCATGTCCTATAAATTAAATTGTAATGCTTCTATCTTTAGCTATTCCATAATTCTTTAAGTTAGTAAGTACAGTGTTAACTTTATTTTGCCAGTTGGATTGTTAATGACAAAGAAAGAGTACTTTTTTAATTTGTTCCATTAAATGAATTAAGAATTATTTCCCCTTCTTTTAAAAGAAAGTTTCTCTTGATTTTGCTGATTTATAATTATCATATTGAACTAAAATTGTCTAAATCTAATACCAGTTTTACAATCACGAGAATTTGGAATTAATTTATTGATTGATGAGAAATTTTAAATTTCTTACATCCTTGTTAAACAGAATTTTTTTGTGTTCTTTTAAAAAATTTGAATAGAAAGATTCTTGTAGTTTAGCTTTATAACATATTGACTTCAGTTATTGCATTTTTTTTTATTGACATTAGAAAGAAGGAATTTATTGACTTTTAAATAGTTGTTATTTCTTTTTTAATTAGAATTGGTTTTGACATCTGAGAATCTATATGAAAACTTGTTTCATTGGATTGTAAGTAACAGAAAGTTAGTTTATTGTTGTTTTTAATGTTAATTGGAAATATGTGGTGCTTATAAGGAATCTAATGAATTGATACAACTTAATAAAAATAAAATAAAAAGGTTTATTTCATTACCTTATGATGTAAGTAAATGTGATTTACTTATTCAACAAGCATTTTCTTGAAAGTATTTTGCTCTTGGTATCATGTTGAAAGTTTTATTTACTATATTACCTGTTGTTTACATCTTTATTGTTAGTTTATCTTTATTGTTTAGGTGCATAAATGAACTTGTAAACTGTTTTAGCATATTCTGAAGTAAGAAATTATTTTATGATAGAAATAAATTCATCTTGTTCATAGTACAAAAATTAAATAGATTCTAGTGATTAAAAAATACCTTTAATCGTAATTATTTATTAATAAAAACCTGTGTGAATACCAGAACTCTACGTGATTTTTCAATTCTCTACCAAATCACAATTATCTAGATTAATGTATTTTCTAAACGGTATTTGAATAAACTTATGCTTGATCCTTTACAAAAAATATTTTTATATCAATATTTTTTTTAAATAGCTTTAATTGCTTTTGTAATCGGAGTATATGATTTTTACTTTGCTTTGTTTTAAAACTAAAATCTTATTGAACTAAAAGCTTTAGAAAATTACAATGACAGCATATGGCAAATCATGTGCCAAATCTTCATCAATCTGAATGTTGCTCAAGAACCATCTCTAACATTGGCATTTATGATTACGCTTTGAATGGTTATGAGCTTTGGCATTAATATGTTTTAGTTTAATTAAGTAATTTCCTTTTTTGCATTTTGTCTGTGAATAGATTATCAATATTATATATAATCATTATTATTTTTAATGTGGAAATTATTAGTTATATTTGTTCATTATGTTAATAGGCTGAAATATTTGGACTATTATACAATTATCCTACACATTTTTCTAAGGGTACATCAGTCACAGGATTAAAGCATTTTGTTAATTTCATTTATTTATATTCGGATCTAGTTACAGTAGAATCTTGCTAATCCAAACTTATTAAAATCAAGGACATTCAGAAGGGCAGAAAAAGAAACTTCATTAATAATAATTCAATTTAAAAATAAAAAGGTTGTATTGATAATATTTTTTACTGTAGGTAATCATTGTTCAGAAATTTAACTTTTAATTGTTTTCTTGATAAATAGTCTGAAATGTCGGTGTGCTTTTTTTTTGTAAGCTGAAAGCATCTTTTTCAAAGCCTCTGACCGCATCTGTATTGTGATGAAGAGTAAACTGATTTGTCAAATGACGACAAATTGATAAATTGTAACACATGGACTTCGTTCCATGGCAGCAATAAAATTTAAGTTGTTTTATTTATTTATCTTAATATCAGAGATAGTGAACTTACCAATATTAAATTTCACTGCTAATTTCGTTTCCAGTTTATCTCTTTCAAGATGATTTATTATCGTTAATCTCTCCTCCAAAGTTAATTTGAGATGTTTCCTTTTTATAGCACGTTTTTGAAATTTAGAAAACAGGTTAACACAAATTAAACTTAGGATGATAATGCTTACTTATAAAAAAATTGTATAACTGTTTGGGCCATAGAGAGAAAATTTATTAAAGATGTAGGTTATTAAGAGTACCTAGATGGCAGTGTGTGTTGAAAAGCTAATAAAATGAGTTTTGGAAAACAATCCTATTTATATTTTCTTGACATATAGTTAATTATATATTTGAATAGCATTAACTACTCATTGCATTAACTATACAATTTCGCACTGAGGATTAATTTAATGAAAAGGTTAATTAATATTTACTGAAAATAAAATTGAGACAATAAATACACTTCCAAATTTTTACAGCTTAATTTTTATTTTAAATTAAAAGAGTTGGTATTTTTAACTAGATTTTTTAGGCTTACCATTACTGTAAGCAAATGGTTTTATTGATTTTATCTATTACTGTTATATATCCATGTTAAATTATTAATAATTATTAAAATAAATTAATTAAATAGTAAATTTGGTTCTAGTACAGGTTAATAGCAACAAACTTTTATTTTCAAAAAAAGGCTGTTGATGACTTTTACCACCAAGCCTATGATATGATATATTGTGATGGATTACACAACTTTTCGGATTTGCTTGTATTTTTAACATGTTTATTTAATCTGCCTAAATGATTTTTCATGGAAATGAAATTTTAATTTTTCATGTCTAAAAACTCCATATGAATTAAATGACAACTTGTTCATTGGCAGTTATGAACTTATAATGCTGTAATCATTTAAATTAATCTTAACACAGCATTTCATTACCTCTTCCCATCATATGTACTGCTTTTGCCTTGTTCTTATGACAAACTTAATTTAGAGTTCCATCCTCAACTTGAAACGTAGTACTTTTGTTTACATAATATCTTAAATCCATTTTCAAAATGTTTTTTAGACATTTGTATAACCGTATAATATGTATTATATAGTTTAGATGAAGAGTGTCATATTTCTCTAAAAATATAAATTTTGTAAAAGCCAATATAGTTAAAATTTCTTAATTGTTAAAAATTACTTTCTGATGAAGATAAAAACATCAAACTGTATATGGTTAAAACTGCTATATTTAATTATAATTCTAAGCATTGTTAAAGAATATAACAATTTTTAAATTCAAAACCAACTTTTAATGGCTTTAAAAATACTTGTATTGACTTTGTTTATAAAATATGACAGTATACTACTGTTTTAATAAGTATTCTATTATGTTTTCAGAATTTGTTATAATAAAACCCAAGGCAAAATCGAGGGATAATTTTCTTTAATCTATTACTATTATACGATTAAATCAAACATTGTAAATCTGGGTTTAAAGTTCTGGTAAGATTTCATTTTCTTTTTCAATTCCATAGGGCTGGGCATATACGAGAGTGATTCTGACAGTGGAGATAGTAGCGATGAGAAGGTAACAAATGATCCAGATTCTGATCAAGAGATCAAAGTAAGTTTTTAAGTATTAATATTTTCCATATCATTTTTTATGTCTCGAATGGATTGATTTTGTGTGTGTATGCTAAGTGATTGTGTATATGTTTTTTTTTATTGACTTTGATTAATTTTTTTTTTTTTTTTTTGTAGGAGAGGATTGAAAGATTGAAAAATGAGTTTGTTCAAACAGAGAAGTTTATAGAGCGCGAATTGATTGAACAAGAAGAAAGGGAAAAAAAGCAATTGCTTAAAGAAAAGAGGGAGAGTTCAGAAGAAAGAGAAGGTCAGGTACAGACGCTACAACTATCAGGTAAGAAACCCGCCAAATTTATTTTAACTCTGGGATCCTTCATTGAGAAGTTACTACTTCAACTAACATTCTAAATATTAGTAGAAGATTTTGTTTAGAATGGTTATCAACGAACTATTAATTTATTATTTAGCTGTATTAAATCATAAAATTTCATTATCTCCATTGTACCTCTAGTCAAAATTTATTTTTGAGTATCATGGTTCTTTATGAGGAGTCCATCAAATGCCTCAGTCAACTTATTGTAAGTTATCAAATGGCCCAGACATGTTCGCACTTATAAATAATGTGCCATATTATTTTTATTTAATATGTTTTTAATTCAGTCTGAATTTAATTTTATTGTGGTTTTACTTTGAATATCTTTTAATGCTTTGCTTAATCCTTATCTTATCTTAACTTATCTGTTATAAAGTTTTATCAGTTACATTTGTTGGTCAGGTCACATAGATAAATTTTATTAAATGTTCTAAAAACTTAGTCTAAAGCATATTACAATTTACTAGGTTGTTACAAAAGTCCTTGTGCATTAGTATAGCTTTATTTCAGATTACATATTTTAAACTTTATTGAATACTATACTACTCTTTAAAGTAAAGTCCATTGTTTTCAACTACTTGCACCCATCTTTCTGCCAGTAATTGGATTTGATGCCAGTACCACTCCTTTGGTTTTTAGGCAAAGAACTCTTCATATCAAATTTTTACTTCCTCGTAATTATCATAGATCTGACCTTTTAAAAAATGAGCCATTTATCTAAACAAACCATAATCTGATGGTGCAATATTTGGGCTATACGCAGGATGAGGCAAAACGTTTACTCCTTTCCAGTTCCGATAATTTTTCCTGGGCCAAACGAGAACTATGTTCGGGAGCATTGTTGAGTTGCAAAATGGATTGGTTTCCATTGACCAATGTGGGTGGGGTATTTTGTACTCAAAACTGCATAACCTCTGTCTAGCTCAGTTAAAGTTTGAATTCCTACTACAGCTGATAAATCACAAGTAGTTGCATGTGGGGTCCTGGTTCACACATTCAAGAAGATATTCATCATCAATGATCAATAGACGACCTGATCTGGGTTGTGCGGCAGTATTTCGATGTATAATTGACTCTGCTTCTATGGCACAAATTTCTTCGGTGGCTGCCTTTGTGCCACCTTTTTTCCAGTAATGTCCCAAAATACTATGAATCACGATTTTTTCTTCTGACATTGCACGTGCCTTTATATTTTTATCCCAGTGACCCCATCAAGCCAATTTAAGTCTCAAGGAATTAAAGGATTAGACAAATTAAACATTGACATAAATAGTAGAACAAGACATTCTTATAGGATTAATTATGAGATAGGATTAATTATGAGTGTTGGAATAATGGTTGTGTTCATGCATAAGTACTTTTGTAACAACCTAGTAATAGAGCTCATGAGCTTTTATTTGATTTTGCTATTGTCAGTCAATCATTTAGGGTTTGGCATTTATAATATCTGTTCCAAATTAAATAATGTGTATTTTTAATAATTATTAGTGTACTACATTTATAAATCTTTTAGGGAGATATTAAATTTACATTTGGTCTTTTTTATCATTTATGGGTTAAGATATAATACAACATAGAGTTGATACATTTGTGAATTTGCTATCGTAGTATAGTTAATCCATGAACCTAATAACAAAATCGAGAGATAGAGTGGCATGTCAGCTCCGAATGTATCATGTATATGCAAATTTCAATTACACCACTCGATTGCCAAAAGATCAAAGAATTTGTTTTGCTTAGTGGGGACTGCAATGTATAGCTCAGTGGTGGGGATGCTCTGCAATTTGGAGTTAATTTCACCAACTGTAATAATTTCGGTATAGTACGACTTTTGGCACTGTGCTCATTCAAGTTTTAATTGATAGCTACATAAATATTGATCGATTGCGTGCAAAAACATTAGTTTGAAGTGAGTTTAAACATGGTTAAAGTTACCAAAAATGAGCAAAACGTTGGCTCATATTCGCCGAAAAGCCAAATTGAAATATAAAAATAATAAAATTGAAATATAAGAGCTCAAAAGGAATTTAATAAAGCCCTTGTGATCGATAGAAGCGTTACCTGTAGGCAAAAAGGTTTAGGTGTCTGAGTTCGTGAATGACGGTTTATTGTGTATCATACTTTTCATATCTAAGATCTATCATTACTATAATTATAACTGATTAATTATTTGTTTGTGTGTTTTTTCTTATCCCGGCGATAAGAAAATGTTTTAACCCCAAATTAAAAATTAGCGATCCGAAGGATTCCTAGTATTAAAGATGCACTATGAAACCATGTTCAGTGTCCTCCTCCACCTGTTTCAGTGGACAGATGTTTTATCTTTAAAGATCTTCAATTTTGTTTGAGGATACCTAAAATTTGCCTGTTATTTATTATTATATTATATATCTAAGAACACAGTTCTATGAATTAATAATTACATAAATGCATTCACTCAGTGGCAAACTCATTAAAAATCCTAATCGTCATATTCTGCTATCTTGTTTGGTGCAATAGCTTTTTAAGAGGCACTGTCTGAAGCATTAGTTGTTCTTTTATTAACCCTCCAAGTACCAAGGGTCCCATGAAATGCTAAGTACCATGGGTGTCCTTTTGGGATCCCAAATTATTTTTTCCACTTTCCGCTCGCATTATTGAATAGGAAGTTAAAACTTGGTATTTTTACACGTTTTTGGGTGCTGATAATGAATTCCAACATTTAGTTTGGTTTTCTTTTTCTCTTCACCCAAAAATAAATATAAATTGCATCTTGTATTTTTTTTTTTCTTAGATTATGAGCTCTTTGATAATAATAATTCATTTTTTGCATATTTCTTACTTAAATTTAGAATATCCAGTATTTGTTAAATCTAGATACTAGTAATTGAAGAGGAAATGGGTATAAAAAAAAATATAAATTAAAATATTTGGTGTTCCTCAACATGACCTCGTGATTTCATTGCACTTTTTAGGTTAAATTTGATGATTTAGATTTTAATAGCATAATTAACCATTTGAAACAAATTTTTATGTATATAAAATTAATTATCAGCTCTATATATATATAATATCACTACTTGATTACCGGTAATGGTACCTTAATTAAAGGTCATTATTGATTTTCATCAAAAATTTTATTAAAATATAATGCAAAACTTCTCAAATTTGGTAAATAAGACTTTTATATCTATATAAATATTACAATATATTTTGGTTGAAATTTGTGAGCCGAAAGATGTTCTTTACTTGAAGGTCATAATAAACTTGTATCAAAAGTTACCTTAAAATATAATGTAAACATCTCAAATTTGGTAAATAAGACTTTTATATCAATATAAATATGAGAATATATTTTGGTTGAAATTGGTGAGCCGAAAGATGTTCTTTACTTGAAGGTCATAATAAACTTGTATCAAAAGTTATATTAACATTTAATATAGATATCATATGGTCCAGTGATAAAGGTTACAAATGCGATTCTTTTCCAACTCTAAACAATTTTATTGCTTATTTTAAGTGCTATTTCGTCAATTTCTAATGTTTTATCTAGTGACATAAATAGTTCTAATGTTGTCACGGAACACAACGTAATCTCTTGGTAACTTGTTACCAACTGAAAGAAAACGACGTATAATAACAGTATGGGACCTCCAGAAACAAGAGCTTGTATGCGTGTCAATATGATCTTCAAGTAAAGTACCTTAGCCAATGTTAACCAAAATTTACTATATTATTTAAATTAATATATAAGTCTTATATACCTAATTTGAGAAGTTTTTCATTATATTTTAATATAATTTTTGATAAGCAATAATGACCTTCAAGTAAAATACCACTTCCGGTAATCATACAATGACCAAAAAGAGAGGTTCACAACTAGATTATACAGTAATTCTAGATACAAAATTTAAACTTTCTATGGCTAATCGTTTTTGAGTTATGCGATATACGTCCAGACGTCACGTCGAAACTAGTCAAAATGGATTCAGGAATGGTCAAAATGGATATTTCACCAATAATTTTAAAAATCTATTTCTTCTTACCTAGTATGGCAATCCCTAAAGTCCAGCCCACCGTTTTCCTAAGCTTGACAAGGTCTGTTGAATGAATGAGCCTACTCATGACCTCCTCGCTCAGACTTGATCGGCTGACCTCTTTGAAGTCATGTTGGCTGGTTCAAGTCTTAACCTCAATCCACCTATATCTTCATGATCTTTGGGGTTAGTGGCTCCAAATCTCATTTGGGTATTACTGGGAACTTAGCTGGATCGATGATATTCCACACCTTCCACTCACCCTATTTCTCTGTTTAACCTATTTGGGTGTTGCCTCCTTGTGGTCTTAGGGCTTACTTCAATCTCGCTCAGACACCAACCAGATAGCTATTTTGACAAATTAAACCGTTGCCGGTTATTTTGCCTACTTGGCCTAGATTGACCGTTCTTCGGCGCTGTCAATCCGATTATCTGGTGAAATCTCAATAATCTTTGAGCCGATTCGCACAAAATTTCACTTCGATATCATTCAGTCAGATGCTACACTGTTAGTAACAATTACTTCCCATCACTGGCCAATTTATCCAACTTTTTATATGATATTATTTACTGTTTGATTATCAAGAGGCTGTTTCACGTTTATATCTTAAAATTTTTAATTCTATCTAATTAAGATATTCTAATCCAGTAGTCCACAATTTTTTTTATCTGTAAGCATACTGTAAGATATCAATTATAACTAGGTTGTTATTAGTCATAGAGACATGAAACTACTTCTATTTGAAGCATAATTAAATGTCTACAAACTTTGTTTGAACCATTTTTATGCTAAAAATCTCACAGACATAAAGTGAAAAAAACCGGCTAGAAAAATTCTTTATGATTTTTAAATAGATGGATTCCAGTTCAGCAATGACTTTCTTTCTTGAGTATATTGTTTTGTTAATTTAATTGCATTAATAATACAAGTATAGATGACATTTAAATCTTTAGAGACCACATTTATTTTTTCCATAAACCTTTCTAAGACAGTATTGTGTTAGACCAATTTTATGACTGCACATGGAAAGAGAACACTCAAGCATTTAATTTTATGTATGGATTCCGGTTCAACAATGCCCATAGAAAAAAACATTTTCATTCGAATTAGATTTTATCCATACCTCTCTCATTTAAAAGACTTTGGAGATTTAAGCATGATCAGTTAGCCCTAGCTGATTCTTGCCTGGTAAATTAGAAGTAGAAATTCATAGTTTGTGGTCTTCTTTGTGCACTGTGGATTTTAGAGTGACAAACATAATTCATCAGTATGAAAAGAGTCTTCTCCGTTGATAGTTCTTATATAAAAATTGGTGATATCAGCAAATAAAACAAGAATCGTCGCGTCGTATCTTAAAAGAGGTTGTAGCTACATCTTAAAATTTAAGTACTTCACTAAGAATCACAAAATCCTAATGAATTGATTAAAATCATGAGCTCACGTAAACGAAAATGGATTAGCCCAAACATGAGAGGTGTTATATATGAATTTGATCAGGCAATTACTTATTGCTAAAACCTTTTTCTTTTTTTGTTCATGTTCATAATTTCACTTCATATTCATCTTCTGAAATATTTTTTCATGGAGAAGTTTTGCATAAAGATGCTATAAAAAAAAAAAAAAAAAAATCAAGAGAATCAGTTATTCCATTTGCATCATTTATTAATTTTCTAGTATTCCCTTTAAACCATTGGGACTTTTGGAACCTGTAGTTTCGCTGATAATTATTTGGTTCTCAGAATATTCCTCTAATTAGGTTTTCATCTTTTCATCTTTTCGTTTTCATCTTTTCATCTAATTAGGGTTTCATCTCTTTTAGGTTTTCATATTAACCATTTCTTATTTTTACAATCCAGTTTACTTTCTATTAAGTCTAATAATTCATTTATGGCAAATTGCCTAAGCTCAAAGTTTTCCAATATGTAATCGCAAACATGAGCGAAAGCGTTTTCACAATCTAGATCAAAAGGGCGCTGCTGATTTAGGTGTAGCTAATTAAAAAAATTCTTTGCCAGAATATTAATGAAATCTCTCTTCCGCCGCTACTAAATCTCCTATTCTACTAATCCTGCCCATTACAGATGCTGTTAATTTATCGTTTCTTATGGAATAATTTTCCACAATTTTATCAATGTGAAGTTTATGAAGTTTTCACTGACTTTACCTTTTTTTTTCCCTTGATTTATCTGAAATTTCCGGAAATTCAGTACAAAAGATACATTGTAATTTAAAATCAGATGATGGTACATCATATCTAGTAATCCGCATCAAACTTGTATCTTCGGCTTCTCTAGCCATTTTTCATTTTTGTCCTAAAATAGATCCTTATCTATTTTAGAGAATACATTCTTTCCTACAATTTAAATTTACTAATTGTGGGTTACTTACTGTACCAAATTTTCCATCTATTATCACCACGTTCTTTACTGTAATTAATTATTTATACCTAATTATAAATATAAATATAATTATTTATTAATATAAATGATAATTATTTAAACCTCTTTCTCCCAATGATACATTCTCACTGGAAATGAAAAATTCATCAATTTGCTGAATCCATTTTTCAACTTGATATAAGAACTGCCAAAAAAAGACCGAAAATATAAAAACCGTTTAATGACAAAACCGAATGAACACTTCTTATATATTTTAGCCTCCCCTCACGAGATTTCTAGTTGCTTTCTGTGAATCCTGTCTCAGATACAAAGATAGAACTTCGCAACAATTATAAGTTATTTTTATTTATTTTTTAAAATTTCATTTGGTTGCCATCATTTTTTCATTTAGGATGAATAATAAATTAAATATGGTATTTTATTATTATGCTGAGGTGCAAATTTAATTGTGAATTAATTTTGAACATAAAAGGTATATTCTCTTTTACTAGGAATATGACTATTTTTTATTAGAAATAAATTACGGAGTTTTATAATAGAATAACAAATGAATTTTTAATGAAAATGGTAGGAGTGCCAGAATCAGACGGGTTTGCTGGGCTGCGCTCCCTATTTTTAGGCCGAATTTGGAAGTTTTGTTTAAAAAAACAACAGTGTAATAGAAACTTCATGAACAGTATTAAAATATTTGTTTGTGGGTATTTGAAAGAAATTCATTTCTTCCCACTCAAAATCCCAATTTAAAAATCATAAAGAATTTTTATCGTTTTTTTTTTTTTTTTCACTTTTTTTCTACATGAGCTTTTCAGCATAAAAATTGTTCAAGTAGTATCAATTCTCTATGACTAATAACAAACAAGTTATTGCATTTTTTAAATTATCCCCTTTCACAACTTCAGGATCCATTTTGAACATATTCCACAGCTCGGATTCTAGTGAATTTTTTAGAAGATGTATGTTTTAATAATTTCTAAAACATATGTAAAATGTAGCTTACCCTTAATTTTTTCCAGCTTTTCTGCCATCTTGGAGTTATTTGAATAGAGTAAAAGATTAAAAAATGATAAATAAACAAAACAACCATGGATATATGACAGAAAGAATTATTGAAATGAATTTTTTTTAGACATATCATTTTAGTTTTAATGATAAATTTTGGTAACTTAACCCTTGTTGATTACTTTATTTCATTCATTCATTATTTTTTTTTTAGGCTGTCCATTAATTTTTCATGCATTTTATTTTTTATTTTGACAATGTTAAATACTTCTTTTTGTTTATAGTTGTGCTTCTAATTTTAAATTAATTATAAATTCTATTAATACAACTTATTCCTCTCCTTCCTCTTATCTTTGTTCAGTATTTAAAGAATGAAAACATTTTTTAATTCTGTGCTTTGTTACTAAATATCTTATTGAAAATGTTTATTAACATTTTTTTATATTATTTCTTTTTTTAGTCAAACTATTATGTTTTTAGTTGATTCCTTAGAACTTATTTATGTTGATAAATGAGAAAATGTACTATCATTTCTCATTGTTAACTTAAGCAAATCTGTGTAATTATTTTGTTTTTTGTGTGTAATCTCATATAATTTGTCCTCCCCTTTTTCTGCCTTTATGGTTTCTGTTTTTTAAAGATATTTATAAATAAAACACTTACTAGAAGTCTATTTTTCTCTAATATTTCTCTGCATATTTATATAATTACATACATTATTAACTTCTTTTTTGTGTGTGTTTTCTTTTTATTTAATTCAGGAGCTACAAAAGAAAAACCAATTGATTACAAGAGTCAGCAATTTGAAGATCATCATAGACATCGGGAAGTGTCTAATACCTCTCATGGAGAGTCAGTTTCAAAAGTTATAGCCTCACCCAGAGATAAACATAGTAATGTTACAAAGGAAGTAAGCAGCAGTAGTAGCAGTAACACGGGAGGTAGTAGTAGTAGAAGTTCTGTTACTAGAAAGTCAGAGAGGATTCGTAAAAGGAGCTCTAGTTCTAGCTCTAGCTCCAGTAGCTCATCTAGCTCTGGTAGGAGGCGGAGGAGGTCCCGAAGCAGGGATAGGAGAGATAGGCGGCCTCATAAGAGGAGGAGGCATCGTTCCCATCACAGAAGGAGATCTTCCTCTAGCAGCCCATCACCGCCGCGTCGGCATCACCACAGGCACAGGAGGTAGCCTCATTCAGAGGTAATGTAAATTATCTATGAAAACATGATAAATTTTGTATATATGTGTGTCTATATTAAAGTAAGTCTTTCTTTTGATTGTAAATAAACAAAAAAGAATTGTTGTTCCTTTTGTCTCAGAATTGTACATTTTTTATATGTATTTATTATATTTGGTTGAGACATATCATTATTGATATTCTTTTTTTAAAGGTTACAGCATATCTGTAATAAACATTTATTTAACAAAACCTATCCATTTTTTTTCTCCTATTGGTATCCAAAATAAAAAAAAATTAGACATTACTCATTATACTTTGCTTTACTTTTTTTTTTATTATCTTCAGGTTTAAATATCTTTTTATTTGTATTTATTGAGACGTATTATTTATAATCGTTTTATTTAAAGATTATAATATATATGTAATAAAATTAAAAAAAAAATAGACTTTAGCAATGACTCATAAAACTTTTTTTCCATAGTTATCTTCAAATTTAAATGTAATTTTATTTGTATTTGTTATACTTACAGATTTATTATAATTTTTTGAGATATATCATTATTGATATCACTTTCTGAAAGGTTACAGCAAATCTGTAATAAAGATCTACTTAACAGAAACCCGTCCTTTACTGTTCTTCTACAATCCTTAAACTACAAATGCTATTGTTAACATTACAAACAATTATAAATTACTCATTTTTTTAAAATATATATCTTCATACTTGTATAATGTGTATCGGTCAAAGTCGAGCTCATAAATTCTGATTTTTAATTTTTTTCTTATAAAATAAAATTATTTTATTGTTCCCAGTAAGTACATATTTCGTTTATAGTATTGTTAGAGAGAAATGCTTTATTTACAGCAATGCTGCCCAAATACCTTGGGTTACACACACTGCATAATCATCAATCTAATGCTAGACATAATGTATATAATATTTTTTTTCCTTTTATTTTAACTGTAAATTGTTGTCATCGCTGCAAAATCACATTATATCTATTTTTTATTTTCCTTTTGTTTGTTATAAACCTTCTATCACTCTCTAATCTGTCGCATATTTCTCTTTTCCAGTGACCCTCAGCTATTACATAACTTGAAATAGCGTATTTTTTCATATATAAAAATAAATAATAAACAAAATAAATTATTTAAAATTAATCAAATATCCACATTTTAGACATGCACATCTAAACCTCAAAATTAGTACAATAAACAAAAAGATTTGGATGAATGACAATAGCAACAGATATACTTAAAGAAAAAAAAAATTAAATAATGAAAATCGACTCAATTAATTATCATGAAAGTGATGATGGATAATCCCTAGAAAGTCCAGCATAATATTCTCGGCCAACATCCCTATTGGTAATACCTAGGTCTTCCAGAAAGCTCATTGTTCTTGATTGTTACGAGAGGCCTCTCACGGTGAACTCTCTCTCCGAAGGTTTCGGGGAATTTCTCTTTTAGGAAAGGGATCCACTTCTCATAAATTTTCCTCTTTTTCGCTTCCCACTCCACCTGCCTGATCAAGGTTGTTACTTTCAAATCTCACTGTCGGATCCAAGACCAGTGCTGTCTATCCAGTCTTAGACAATGCAATAATATCTGCTTATCTTCAGGATCCGTCAGCAGATATACCTCGTCGAAGCATGTGAAGTATTTTTCCCTAAGGAGCCTTATCAGTTTGTGCTTGACCCCTATGTTACCGGCGTGTTATGAGGAGGGAGTTTTTGGGTTATTTTCTCAGCACATGGGCTGATGTTTCAGACTGTGTCGCATTTGCGACAGAGAGACCCAACATTTCTCTGTTGCCCGCTGGCCCCTGGGACACTAGGCAGAGGTGCATAGGTTATATTCAGCTTTAGGGCGTTGGACCATTCAGATCCTGAACTTGTTTCTCACATATGTATCTGTTAGCTTTTAGGGTCTCTTTGAAATGACGAATGCTAACGCCCTTCCACCTACAATTAGCCCTTTCCTCAAAAGCATTTTCTCATTGCGACTGTCGTAGAACTTTCACACTTCGGAGGTCCTGATCAAAACATTGTCATTCAGCTATTTCTGCTGTTA
The DNA here is from genome assembly GCA_948150685.1 of Rhaphigaster nebulosa. Classification (NCBI taxonomy): domain Eukaryota; kingdom Metazoa; phylum Arthropoda; class Insecta; order Hemiptera; family Pentatomidae; genus Rhaphigaster; species Rhaphigaster nebulosa. Next base: position 135,467,803 of record OX411306.1, on the reverse strand, counting down.
AATCAAATGTAGACTGGAATAGGGCATCTAGTACATTCAACAATCTCTGAGCAATGGACCAATGCTGTGATGGTGTCTCCCATTGACAACAGATCAGTTCCAATCCTCGATACCTCCTCGGTGTGTATAACATCGCCGTAGAGGTGTTAGTAGATAACCCGCTGGGAAAAGCCAATGTTTTAACAATTTCCAAGTTCATACCCGTTGAAGCGAGTTGGACCCGAAAGCCTATTAGGAATCGCGTAAGGAAGGATGGTAATTTTCTCATCCTCCTCCCTCTCTTACCTAAACCAATAAAGTAAGAAGGGAGGAGGATGAGAAAATGTAGACATATATTGTAACACTCTAAAAATAATAGTAGCTTTGGTGAGGATAGAGGCCCTTATTTCAAAATGTATACATACATTGTGACGTTAAAATAATACTAGCTTTGGCGAGGATAGAGGTCCTTCGAAAGGTACTTATTTCAAAAATAGTCGACACATATTGATACAGGCTTAGATAGATCCTGGCTAGTTATTAAATCGGAACGGACTATATTAGCGAGTGGAGAGACATTAGAATAAACGCTAAAATAGGACAGCCTCCTCGTTGAATTATAGCTCTCCTGAGAATGTGCAATTTAAATATTTGATGGCATCTCCATTCTCAAGGGAGAGTGTCGTTGATTGCAGCTCTTCTTTACCGACTATGACACCCACACTTTTCTGTGGGTTAATAGCCAGACCATTTTCTGCCAGAACCCTTTGTACACTATTTATCTCTCTTTTAGCAGCACCCTTGTTGCGTGCCCACAAACCTGTCTGGACCACCCAATCTTGGTCACCTGTTAAGTTGTATCCATTACGCTTGGATAAATCTTGATCACAGAGTTCGCGATATAAATAAGCAATGGCCAGATTGAATAGCGAAGGCAACAAGGATCCACCTTGGGTTATCCTCTGTACACATTGATCTGCCCTGTCATGTGGGCTCCTAGAGAGATCTTAATTTTGTTAGTTCACAGTAGAGCTGCTAACGCGTTTTCAGGTCAGGTGTAACCTCTTTTGCTTCTAGTGAGCAGACAATTTGATCATGTCCAACATTATCAAAAACGTCAAGAAACACCACTGCACAAACATTTTTCTTTTGTTTGGCATCTTTTATGATCGCATCAATGACTCTTCTGCTGACATGTGTTCCTGGCAGGCCCTTAACGAAGCCTCTTTGATTTTTGCTGAAGATGATCTGTTTTCTTAATTCGTAATACAGAACCTTTTCTATGATTCGGCGCACAATTGAGTAGATGGTAATGTCTCCATAAATCTTACTTCTTTATTAATAATGGTCCAAGCTTCTGAGTCTGCTACTTACTAAATTGAAACATTAATGATTAATGTAAATCTTTAATTTATTCAGACAACTGTAGACATGCCCCCTATTTATTTTTTCACATTTTGATGCAATTTGAGCTCAAAGTCTCATTTAGAAATCAATAATATCTTATTTTTTTCTGTGTCTCGTTTTCTTAATTAGAAAATAATTAATTTCTGTTAGTAATGTTTAGTCATGATTTGCTGATAATAAGAAACCTAAATACTGCAAATTACAATCACTCTAATTTTTATAATTAAAAAGTATACTATTTATATTCCTTTGGTGATTGTCTTTTCCAGCTTTTTTGATGTCTTATTGTAGTTTTATTAATATTTGTATAGAGCACTAGGAATTTCAAACTTACTCTTTATGTTTCTTGTTAATGTTAGTTAAATAAATACAGAATATTTCTCATTTTATACTTTATCCTTTATTGTTAAAATCCACAACCAAAAAAAAAAAATTAATCGGTTGATAACTAGTTTTTTGTGGTCATGTGTTGGTTTATTGTGATGAATAAACTTGAAGTTTGTTGTAAAACCTTTTGTAGTTAATCCCTATGTATTCTTTGACTGTTTGCATTTGTAAATCTGTATATGATGTTGAGTTATGTTACTGATATAACAAGGTAAATGTGTGATTATCCTAAAATTTGTGTCATAATTTGTGATACATTATATGTGGAAATTGGTTCCAATAAGAGTTTGTAATTGTTTTTTGTTTTTTTTTAAACTCTGCTTTAGAATATCCAATGAAGGATAAGTCCTTGATAAAATGTCTTATATTTCTCCATGATATATGGACTCCATGTCATTCATCAATCAAACATTAGTCCTAGTTAATATACTTTGAGAGAACGTGACGGCTGAGTTTCTTGGGGCGAGGGTCCCAGAGTGCCCGGTTCGGAACGTTGTGGGTTTGATTACCACCTTGGTTGGTTAATATTTATTTCGTGGCGATCCCGAGAAATGAATCTTGACACTCCCACTCTGGTTAGTACACGGCGGTGACATAAAAGTAGCCGTCAGGGGTTGACAAAAAGGATCATAAGGCCCACTTGTCCGACTAGTTCCTCCCACCAGTACCAGTACCAGTATTATACTTTGTCAGATTGTGGAATTTATTCGTTTTTGAGATGGTCTTGGTGCAGATGTCTAAGTGAAAATGTGGTGTGATCCAATTTGTTAGTTTTCCCATCAGTTGTATAACATTTGTAAGTGATTTAAAGTCTGAGGAGCTTGTATGGTATCCATGTGACTCCATATAATAACAGTATCATCTGCATTTGGGTCATTCTCCAAATTTGGTACTATCAAACTTTTTCGAAAATCAAAGTCGTGTTTTGATTTTGTGAATTTTTATTGCCTTTAGTAAATGCTCCATCGGCCATATCTTTGGTTCAGTATATGTTTATTCATATATAATCATAGTATATTCAGTATAAATTTTAATTTATAAGGACACTTTTTTTCCCCTCTCAAATAAGAAGCTCTTCCCTACCTTTGGTACTTACTTCCTTGTACGCCTATTAAATTATAAATTGCTGGCTCAAAAATTAATTCTGATTTTGGTTACTAGTTTCCGAAGATTGCAGTATCTCAAAAATGATAATCGGCGTCACGACATCCATCTATTGACACACACAGACATACTCTTGTTTCTGGAGGTCTCATGATAACTGAAATTTCCAAGAGAGTTCTTCGTGTTCCGTGGCAACATTTAAACTATCAATATCACTAGATACAGCATTGGAAATCGGCAGTTTCGACATTTAAGTGGAAAAAACCTACTTAAATTATATCTTATTCTCCTGCTGCAGACTTGTTCATCTCACAAATGGGATGGAAAATCAGTTTTAACACTTAAAACAAGTGATACAATTATTTAATTAGAGTGGAAAAAAAATTGTTTATAACCTTTATCACCGAAACATATGATCTCTGTAATAAATGACAATATACCTTTTGATGTAAGTTTCTTATGACCTTCAAATAAAGTACCCCTTTCGGATCTTCAATTTCAGCCAAAATCTATTAAATTATTTATATTGATATAAGAGTATAATTTACCAAATTTGAGATGTTTTACATTATATTTTAATATACTTTTTGATGAAAGTCTAATATGACCTTCAAGTAAAGTACAATTTCCGGTTTGCCAATGTTTACCAAAATTTATTATATTGTTTACAAATTTTTATGTATATAAAATTAATTATCAGCTCTATATATATAATATCACTACTTGATTACCGGTAATGGTACCTTAATTAAAGGTCATTATTGATTTTCATCAAAAATTTTATTAAAATATAATGCAAAACTTCTCAAATTTGGTAAATAAGACTTTTATATCTATATAAATATTACAATATATTTTGGTTGAAATTTGTGAGCTGAAAGGGGTACTTTACTTGAAGGTCATATTAGACTTGCATCAAAAGTTACCTTAAAATATAATGTAAGCATCTCAAATTTGGTAAATAAGACTTTTATATCAATATAAATATGAGAATATATTTTGGTTGAAATTGGTGAGCCGAAAGATGTTCTTTACTTGAAGGTCATAATAAACTTGTATCAAAAGTTATATTAACATTTAATATAGATATCATATGGTCCAGTGATAAAGGTTACAAATGCGATTCTTTTCCAACTCTAATTAAACAATTTTATTGCTTATTTTAAGTGCTATTTCGTCAATTTCTAATGTTTTATCTAGTGACATAAATAGTTCTAATGTTGTCACGGAACACAACGTAATCTCTTGGTAACTTGTTACCAACTGAAAGAAAACGACGTATAATAACGGTATGGGACCTCCAGAAACAAGAGCTTGTATGCGTGTCAATATGATCTTCAAGTAAAGTACCTTAGCCAATGTTAACCAAAATTTACTATATTATTTAAATTAATATATAAGTCTTATATACCTAATTTGAGAAGTTTTTCATTATATTTTAATATAATTTTTGATATGCAATAATGACCTTCAAGTAAAATACCACTTCCGGTAATCATACAATGACCAAAAAGAGAGGTTCACAACTAGATTATACAGTAATTCTAGATACAAAATTTAAACTTTCTATGGCTAATCGTTTTTGAGTTATGCGATATACGTCCAGACGTCACGTCGAAACTAGTCAAAATGGATTCAGGGATGGTCAAAATGAATATTTCCGTTGAAAACCGAAAATTTTCGCGATTACAATACTTACTTTACTGCGTACTAGGAAGTAAAAATGGTATTGTGATTGGTGTGTTCCATCTAAAATTCAAATTACATTTTATACCAATACTCAAAAGAATATTGACATAAATGGCAGGTATTTTTTTTAGGGTTACTGCTGAAGAAACTGGGGTCAGGGACTTGTAAAGTCACAGCCTTAGCTTTTTGACAGATTTAGAGAGTGGCAAAACTAGCATTACATATTTTATTACTAGATACCCATTAATTATTGGAACCTCAAAGTGTGAAGGAAAGATTGGCCTCAAGGAGGATAATGACAGAAAAAAAATCATCCTCATTCAGACGGTTGATCATTTTTAAAAGCTCTGACTGTCCATTCATAGCCATTTTCGATTTTAAAATTATAGTAAATTATTCAAATTTGGAATTGTAAATATTACTTTCTTTTTTAACAATAAATAATATATTTACAAATTTTACTACTTATTGGAAATATAAATTTCCTTTAGTTTCTGACTTTTTGAAATTTATTATACCATATTTTCTATTAATTATGTCCCAAAAATTACAAATTTGTTTTCCCCCTTCTTCCTATAAAACAATATTATTTTAAATAAAAGACTAAATAAGAAAGTAATTAAACTGACTTTAAAGATGTACTAATTTGAATAAAGCAATTTTTATTTATTAAGTTGATCCTGAAATTGGCAGTAAGTGAAGCCATTGTACAAATGCTTACTGAATAATCAATATATAAATTACGATTATACATAACAAATATGTTGGAAAAACCATAAGAAATAGTAGTTTTAATAAAGGTAAAAAAATGGTTTTAGAAAAACAGATAAATAATCTAAAATGAAAAAAAAAAGGTATTTAAAAATGATAAATTAATTAATAAAAGAAATTAAATTCTATTAATGACAAGATAAGATCCCCAAAAGAAGGGCGTTAATCTGGCAAATACCCATGGCTTTGTATAAATGTTTTTTTTTTTTTAAATTCTATAAATCTGTTTTTGAAAATTAAATATGATTTTTAGAATATTAGGAGGTTAGAAAAAGTGATAATTTTAGTACAAATTAGGGTGGCACCTGGAGGTGCCTTTGGGAGCAGGGCATCCAGGCAGGCAACTTGAGATGCCCATAATGATGCATTTTTTGAGGTTTTACGTTTCAAGATACATAGAATCCAAATATCGAATAAAAAAAAATCCGTACGCCGTCCGCGGTTTTTCTCCGAGACTATTGGACTGATTCTCTTCAGATTCGGTACCAATTGCCACAGGTCACCACGGGATGATCCTCGGAACTCGACATTACCATCCGTCTGTTTTTTCAAAATGGCGGCCGATTAGAGATCTCATGAACCTATACCTCAGCCATTTATAAAGATAGAGAGGAAATGTAAGGTGCTTTGGAATCAGCATAACAAGGCATTAAAATAAGAAGAAATATATATATATATATTCATATAAAATCTGTATAATTACCGATAAAAGATCTCATAAGCCCATAACTCGGCTATTTATAGAGATAGAGAGGAAATGTAAGGTATTTTGGATTCAGCATAAGGCGTTAAAAAAAAAAAAAATGAAAAACAAAAATCTATAATAATTGCCGATTAAAGATCTTATATATCCATAACTCGGCTATTTATAAACATTGAGGAGAAATAGTAAGGTGTTTTGGAATCAGCATGACAAGGCATTCAAATAAGGAAAAATAAAAAAATCTCTATCTGTAAATGCTTTTGGTTTATTATTTTCAATAATAGACCTTTGGAATCGACCAAGGAATACATTTTTGTAACCCTCCCTCAAAATTTGAGGTTTTACGTTTCAAGATACGTAGAATCCAAATATCGAATAAAAATCATTTAAATCGGACCATTATTAGCTGAGATAAGCGTAAGGAACTTCGGAGACTGATTCTCCTGGCGGCTAGTCATCCGGCTTCCTGACTTCCACGTATCTTTCTGTTTTATTCTTCCTTGGATTATTTCTTTACTTCCTTTAGCTTCCTTAGTCTTTCTTTTTTTTTTTTTTTTTTTTTTTTTTCCTACTGAAATGCACATCAAATATTTTCTTGTATCATTTTACATCACAGCCTACTTGCATTGACAGAGTTTTTTAAATTAACACTCCCAGTTCAGCACTCTCAAGGCGATCATCTTGTGAAAATCTTCAAATTTCTTTCCCTTTGGTGCATACTGCTTAATTTTTTTTACTTGAACAGAATAGATATTTTTGAAATATTACTAAGTGGAAATAATAAACCATTGTGTAATAATTTGCAGCGTTTTTATTATACAACAGAGTACATTGTTAAAATAAATAATAAAACAAATCGAAATATCAAATAATCTGTGTATTTTTTTAATATCACTAGCCTCCAGAAATCACAGCAGGTGGGTGATTTTGGCTTCTTATTCAGTGTGATTTTTCAACAGCCAAGCACTTTGGCCGTCTGCACGGATACTGAACATTTCTAGCACCACTTTCTTCCCTTCTGGGAGATTATAATAGATATAATGACAAGATTGTTATGCAATTTAGTGTTTCTAATCTTCTTTTTTAGACATACTTATATAGATACAAAAAGAAGCACACTGGTACATATGAAGAATGATAGTGAAATCGTCTTTTCTCAAATGCCCTTGTATATACCGCCAAGCGATGGAGTTTGAGGTAGCATTTTTCCTTGCTGGTGCCACCATGTTTTTCCAGCGGTTTTTTGGATACACAAACAAATTAAAATGCATAAAAACGTTTTCAAACGTTAAATTCAATCATCATACATACACAACATAAATATAATTTTTACTATCTATTTTCGGCAAAATACATAGAAGGATTCACGAATTGGAAGCAATCAAACATAATCAAAATGATAATGCTAAGGAATGAGCGATTTAAGAGGTTAATAAATTAATTAGGTTCCATAGATGCCAATAGATAGGGCCAAAATGAAAACACATCAAGAAGGAACGGTACCTACAGGTACCATTGAGAACTAACTGGTGGGTTAAAAAATTAGAGTACTAACATAAACAAATTTAGCACTTTCGAAGATAACAAAAATGGGTTAGTTAAAATTAACCCAATCCAGTTGAGATACATCGACCTATTGTCAATATGATCTTTGGTCCTACATATAAATTATATAGGATATATTTTTGTTTTAAATGATAAACAAATTCTACAACTTTTTTATCACGTCCTTACCAGGGGGAGGGGAGGGGGCATGAATTTATCGCTTATTCATTCCGTGATCAGCCGGACTAGCACACTCTAGCGTCATTTGTGCTAACTAACTGCTTTGCTTTCAATTGTAACATTCGTATTCATTGGAATTATTAAAATTGTTCTTGCTTTACTACTGCTGTCGACTTCCACTCATTACATTCGCCCAAGAACTAAACAAAACATCAACGGATCCTTTTCAGTTCACTTCAATTATTACTGATTTAATTAGATCACAGCTGTTAGCTTCCGCTCGCTCAAGAGATAAATAAACCCCAAAAGTTCCTTTTCAGTTGAGGTCGGGCCCTTACCGTAATTTAAAATATCACTCCTTTAAATTATTACAAAAAATTGCCCAGATCACCGGAAATCGACAGCACTAGTAATTTTAAATAATATGTAATTACAGCAGGAACAATTTTAATAATTCCAATGAATACGAATGTTACAATTGAATGCAAAGCAGTTAGTTAGCACAAATGAGCCGCTCAGTGCACACATCGATTAATTCCATAAAACGAAAAGTTGAGAAACGCGATGATGTAATGTATATTGTTTTTTAAAATTCCTCTAATAATATGAATTCAAATATATAATGTAGAATGCATAATTGCAGATATAGCTTTCATCTAACGGTATATAAAATTAATATGAAAGAATAGCCAACAAACAATCGTCAGTAATGTTACAGTTTTTATGTGACTGGTGGAGTTAATCGATTTGGCAACTGAAAAAAGTAATAAAGTTAAATTTAGTCTTTACATTTTTAAGTTTTTTTATGACAGAAAAAGTTAATTATACATTTTTATCACAGCTTTTCCATAAAAATGAATGTTGGCAGTTCTGTTATAATATAATTTTTGTAATTAATTCATAGCAGCTTTATGTTAGCGGCATTATTCTTTGGGATGATTCAGCAATATTATAAATAATGTCTTCTTCATCAGCTGTATGCGAGGATTCGTCATTTCGATTTGTTGACAAGTTCTTATAGTAATCGTGTTTAACAGGAGGAATGAATTTTAGCAGGTCCATCATGTCTCTCCATTTTTCCCTTGTCACAGTTCTACCTTTAGGATATAATAAAGGCTGATCTATATTTTTCAAACTTTGCGGTCTACCCAATAAAGATTTTCTTATATTAATGGCTTGAAATTCTGTATCTTCATTATAGTCATATTTGAATTGTATGAGATAGGGTTTGGACCTTTCTAACTTTATCCAGCGTATTTTAAGCCAATTTACTGGAAGTCCTGTGACGGTTACTTTTCTGTTAATGCTAGACTGTTCTAAAGGTTTTGTTGACAAAAAATCTTGGTGAGTCATTTGGATTAGATGAAATGGCGCTTTCTTTTTACATGTTTTGATTATATGGTACCAATCATCTGGTGAAAAAATGTTTTGATTTTTTTTCGCACATGACTCAGTAATGGCAAAATCTGAGTCATTGGGCAAATAGCTGTGTCCACTTACCAAAAATTTCATGTCAATTGATTCAGCTTTGATTTCCGTTCTTTGAACAAGTTTCAATAAACTTGAGACGGTTTTAATATTTTTGTTTTGCCCGGTACACGAATCCGAATATGTTATTATTTTTTCGAAGTTTGCAGCGTAAGTCTTTATGTACTTTATTAGACAAGATGAAATTTCTTGAGACCCACGTGATCCTTCAGTTTCTGGCCAAACAAACATGTGGCTTATATTTTTATTGAATTCATGACATCCAAAATTATAAACATATAAATTTCGCTTATAATAAGCTACGGATGTGGTCAACTTGGGAAAGGCTAAAGCTTTTTCCAAGTCAAAAGAAAATACGAACAATTTTTCCGATGTTGCCATTCGGCAGCCATTTGACTGCGAGCCCGTTCAGCCTCTTCTAAGTGAGTTTCCTTTTCAATTTTTGCCATCTTAATTACCTCATCGTCTGAAGATTGAATTTTTATTTGAAAAGCATCACAAGTTTGACACGTATCCTTTGATGGTTGTTTAAAATGTAAATTAAATTTTGTAGAGAACACATTATAGTAATATTTTTCTTTCACTGGTGCTACGTTCTCCTTTTCACATTCTGTGACTTATAGTTCATACATCTTCTTAATATTTAAGTCAGGATTTAAATATTGTCCTCTTGGATTATGAGCTCTGGTGTAGTGACTACTGTAGGCTGGAAATGACTTTATAACATTTGTGTCATCTATTTTATTGCTTGCAACGCGGCCTTTGCACTTATCAACCAAAGATGTAACTTGTTCTTTAGAAAAACAATCGTATATCCGCCCGTCACTCACCTGATAAGTGTCTCTAAAATATTTTTTACAAACGGGAATATCAAGTCTCTCTATTCGAAAGTAATATGTAAACGAATGTGATCTTCGTTCTTTAGTTTCATTCGTAGGGCGCCTTCTTTTTATTTCGTTAACCTTGATACAACCTCTTAAGAAAATATTTTGGTCAAGTTGACTATGTAAACTATAAAATGCTTTCATGGCAGCCTCTCTCTCATCCGAAATAATTTTTTGATTGCAATTTTGACGGCATCTATATTGTATATTGACAAATTTTTTTGCAGGTATTAATTTTTCTCCCCTATTACTGTATGCCAAACCTTTTATCCTGTTATGCTTTTGTAAATTTCGTATCAATTTAACAGGATTACGACTTCTTTTCCTACCAATCAATGTGTTTGTATTGTTGCACTCCGATGAACGCGAGGAAAACGATAAACGTCTTCTTGGACCAGACTTTCTGTTGATAAATCGTATTGAAGAATCATCACTGCTTTCCTCACTCACATTATTAGTCTCACTCATCTTGATTATAACGGTATAATATTTATTTCTTTAAAAACAATCTGGGAGTAATGTTGAAAAGACTAAGAAGTACACAGTAACATTCAGCATGCGAGATCACTGCTATACTACCTACCGTTTGCATTGCGCTTCTTTTTATCTGTTTACCGATGCGATTTTGTTACGAATATTATTGAGAGGGAGAGAGCATCTTCGGCTGTTTAAAAACAAATAAGCGTCGATGCACGGCCAGAACAGATACAGCGTTACTGAAACGATTTACATTAGAGTATGGAGCTAATCGAAATGACTTCTGAAATAAATTATTATTATTACTTATTATTCAATGGCCAAAAAAATTTGCCATTTAACGGTGCTAATCTTTATTATTCAGGAAAGTTATTATAAATATAAAAAGTTATGACTATACCAAGGGCTTTGACACTTAAATTTAAGATTTTTCAAAAAGTGGAGTTAATCGATGTGTGCACTGAGCGACTCAACTGATACTATAGCGTGCTAGTCCAGCAACGTTCGCGTGATCTCGGAATGAACAAGTGATAACGTCACGTCCCCTTTGATAAGGACGTGACAGTCTCGAAGTACTACCAAATTTTTATTCAAAAACAGTCGAAATGGCTTTCGATTTCAGCTCTTCTTTGTATCTCCCAATGACGTTATCAGGCATATCCCATTTTTCGTCAAGGCCTGCCTACTGTAGATATTGAAAGTTTTTAGTCAATTTCCTGAGCTCTAATCTGCCTCTTTATGTAATCCCACTGGCTCTCAATGCGATTCAAGTCTGAGCACAGAGAAGGCAGATCCAAGTACTCACCACAAGAAAACAATCCTGCCTTACAGTGGTACCACGTGGACGGCCTCAACCATTCCTTAATCGTACAGAACTAGTCTCAATATGCCTTAAGGTTTAGGCAAACTCTGCGATCTTGTAGTATGAAAGCTCGGGCACACAGATCTCTGTCCGCGGCGATCTGTTGTATGACTCGCACCATACAAGTTAAATAACGCGATCCAGTTTAGATTGCGGCAGAGAGCGATCCGTTTTACAAAATTATTGTGCAGTTATTTGTCTGTTCGGAACAACAGGTGAAGAACGGAGACACTCTAGGAAAGAAGATAATTTAGAAAAAGTGAGGAAATACTCGTATTTGTTAAGACTTGGGGGTACCTGCAAAGTGGATCGAAACGTTGGTTCCTAATAAATAGTTTTTACTATTTGTGATCCACTTTTTTTGACCGCCTCCCCAACCATCTCATTCCTTCGTAAAGTTTTATGGTCAACTATTGATTATTCAACTGTTTTTATATTTTTCCAGTGAATACCTTTTCGATTTGTGTTAATAATTAACGTGCACATAGTGAAAATGTTTACTAAAGTTTTAATACTGAAGACCTCCAAAGTGGGTCGAAACGTCGGTTCTTAATAAATAGTTTTTACTATATGTGATCAACACTTCTAAATGTCTTGTCTCAACCTTCTTCCAGCTCCAACCTGCTCCTCTACTGGATAATATTTGATTGAGGTCTTCTGATATCTTCTATTACCCCCATCTCAACTATATTTAAAATAAGCTTTATTTGAAGTAAAATTAAATTATTCGCTTATGATAAGTACTTAAATTATTTACGAAAAATCATTTTAATAATAATGTGAGAGAATAATAATGTTGTAATAAAATAATATCGAAATAACCATATATATAAAAACGCTGAAAATTATTACACAATGGTTTATTATTTCCACTTATTTATTCCACTTGTTTATTATTCCACAAAAATATCTATTCTGTCAAAGTAAAAAATATGAAGCAGTAGGTACCAAAGGAAAAAAAATTTGAAGCTTGTCACAAGATGTTCGCCGTGAGAGTGCCGAACTGTGTTAATTAAAAAAACTGCGTCAATGCAAGTAGGCTGTGATGTAAAATAATACAGAGGAAATATTTGATGTGCACTTCACTAGGAAAAAATAAAAACGAAGTTCATTAAGCTATATCTCAGCTAATAATGGTCCGATTTAGGTGATTGCTAGTTCGTATTGTAGGGATTTTTTACGGACGGATTTGTTTTTATTCGATCGTAATAAAAGTAAATAAATAAATAAAAGTGGAAAAAGCTTATGAAAAAAGAAGAAAAACGGTGAGATGTGTTCTCACGAATTATCATATTTCAACTAACTTGAAGTCTAACAGGCCCTTATTATTAATCCTTTAGAGGACTGTTAGGTGTAATTGAAGGTATATTATTCTTTTCAAGTAATAACAACAAATTTTTACTTTAGGCCACTAATTATTTCCATTACTGAGTTTTTTTAGACCAATAAATTTTTACAATATCTTCATTAAAATAAATAAGCAAATAAATAAGTTTTTTTTTATCGAAAAAATATAATTAATTTGAACAAAACAAAAAAAAAAGAGGAAAAAACAAGAAAAAAGTAAAGAAAAACAGAGAAAATGAAAAATACAAATTTGAAAGAGGATAGAGAAGAAGCATGGCGGATATAAGAAGGAAAGGAATTCCAAAGGGTAGAGGAGCGGGCGAGAAAGGAGCGTTCGAATGTTTTGGTTCTGTGGGAGGGGGGTATGGTGGTCAGAAAGGCGAGATCTTGTTTCCAGTGCGTGGACCGAGGATTTGAATTGTAGGAGGCTGTAGACGTAGGAAGGGTGGTGAGTGGTGATAGTTTGATATACAAAAGATCCGAGGAAATATTGTCTACGGTTGCAGGGGAAGAGCCACTTTAACTCGCCGTAAAGGTGGGACACATTAGACCGTCTCGAGGTGCCGAAGACAATTCTTAAAAAGCAGTTCATGATCCGCTTCAATCTGTCCTCCAGCACATTCGAAAGGCCCCCGTATACCACACATCCGTAGTCAAAGTGGGGGAAGATAATAGATGACACAAGGAGTTTGCGGATAGGTTGTGGAAGAAGATGTCGAGAACGATGGAATAATTTAAGGGTACTTATTGACCGTCGGGAAATTTGAGCGATGTGGGGTTTCCAGGAAAGGGTTTGGTCGATAGTAATACCAAAGTTTTTAATTGAGGAACTGAACGTGACGGGGAGATCATTTAGGATTAAAGTAGGAAAGGTGTCATTGAATCTGAGGAAGGAATTGGAACCTATGACAATCGCCTGAGTTTTATAGCGTTTAATCTTAATCTATTCAGGTTTGCCCAGACACTGATTCTATCTAGGTCTTCCTGGATACTGGAAAACGATACTAATAGCTCAGAAGGAGAAAAGGATACATAGATTTGAAAGTCGTCGGCGTATAAGTGGTGGGAACAGTGGTGGATTGAGTTAGGAATATCATTGATATAGGTATTGAAAAGCAGTGGGGAAATACTCGAACCTTAGGCTACTCCTGAGGACAAGGTAAGGAAGGAAGATAGGGGTTGATTAGGAATGGTAACTGCTTGAGTCCGATCGGAAAGAAAAGATTTGAACCATTGGATAGAGCTGTTGAAAAAGGATAGTGATTTTAATTTGGCAAAAAGGATAGAATGGTCCAGGGAATCAAAAGCTTCAGAAAAGTCAAGGAGTATTAATACAGTTAATTTTTTTCGGTCCATAGCGGTATGTATGTCAGTGGTGATTTTGAGTAGCGCGGATTGTGTGGAGAAATTGGGACGGAATCCGGATTGGAGAGGATCAAGTAGTTTGGATTTTTCAAGGAAGTTTGATATTTGTGATTGGACTATTCCTTCTAGAGGTTTGGAAAGGTTAGAGAGGATGGAAATTGGGCGATAGTCTTTAGGAGATATAGGATTGAAGATTTTGTTAATAGGATGGACTAAGGCTTTTTTCCACGAGGTAGGAAATACTGGGTTTTGTAGGGAGAAGTTATAAATGAAGAGAAGAACTGGAAGGATTTCGGGGAGACATAATTTTAACAATTTAATAGGTATTCCATCAGGTCCAGTGGAATTGGTGTGAGATTTCATTATGGATGAAATAAGATCGGTAGGGGAGATGTAGGAAAAATAAAAATTATCGGAGTTGATTGATGGAACTAAGGAAAAGCAGGAAGGAGGAGTTGGAGAAGTGTTAGAGGAGGCTGATAAAAAGTATGAATTTAATTCATCGGGTGAAACTGGGAAGACTGGTGAGGGAGAGTATTTACAAAGGGAGAGTTTGCGAATGAGTTGCCATTTTGATTTAGCATCCGGAGCAGAGGAGAGGGCTTCATGATAGTGGTTGGATTTCGCTCTCCTAACAGTTGCCTGTGTTGGATATTTGAAAGGAAAGTGCTCAGGAAAATTTATGGGCCTGTTCTAGGCGAGGGGGAATAGCGAATACAAAAAAAACATTGAGCTGTATGAGCTGTACGGCGAATGTGATATCATTAACTTCATGAAAGCTAGGCGAATAGAATGGTTAGGCCATATAATGAGAATGCCAGATGATAGAATGCCAAAGAAGATCTTGTTCACCCCTATGCAAGGCACAAGAGGTAGAGGTCGCCCGAGGCAACGATGGTTGAATGACGTAGAGGGAGATTTGCGTACGTTGGGAGTGATAAAATGGAAAAGGAAGGCATTGTGCAGAGAGCAGTGGTCTGATGTCGTAAGGGAAGCCAAGGCCCACCCCGAGCTGTAGTGCTGTCCAGTAAGTAAGTAAGTAATAACAGTTGCCTGTGTCAAATTGCGGAGCACCCTAAACGCTTGGTAGTCGTCTGCTAACCTTGTGCGTCTTAAGCGTCTACGGGCTGCCTCACGCCTTCTTTGCATATCTTTAATTTGTTGACACATACAAGGCAGGCGGCCGACGGAAAGTAGAGGTTTTGAGTGGGGCATGGGTATCAAGAATGTGTATGAGATTAGAGGTAATGGTATCAACCATGGAATCAATATAAGTACAGGAATATATTTCATTCCACTGCAGCGTTTCAAGGTCGGGTAAAAAATTTCATGTGTGAGGGCGTCTAGGTTACGGAAAGTTATGGTTTTAGGGAGGATTGTAGGAGTTACGATATTATAGGATATTTGGATTAAGTCATGAGAGGATAGAAACGGGACAGATAGTTGAGAAAAGGAAAGGAGATTACGTTCTGAATCGATGACATGCAGATCTAACCAGGTGTCGGACCGGCAAGTGTGATGGGTAGGAGAAAATGGGACGATGAAGAGATGGAGGGAGAAAAATAGATTTTCAAGGTAGAGTCTGTCGTTGGAATCAGATAGGAGATTGGTATTAAAATCACCGGAAATTATTATATTGTTGTAGAGAGTTGATTCAAAGAATGAGTCGAAAGGAATCAGAGGAGGACGATACACCACAATGTGTAGGTGTAGGAGAGGATGTGCATTGGAGGAAATTTCAACGACAAGGAATTCAATATGAGGATGATCGGATGGGGATGAGGGATCCAGGATTCGGAATTTCAGGCTGTTATGAACATAAAGAACGACTCCTCCACCACTCCGACCCATCCGGTCATGGCGGATAAAGGAATAATTAGGTATGGAAAAAACAGAAGAGGAAGGAATGTAGGGCTTTAGCCATGTTTCGGAGACTGCAATGGTATGGTAAAAGTTATGGGTAAAATATTGCAGGAATGAGCTGGTAAGGATTGGGAGTTAACGTGACAGGAGTTTAGGACACTAGACAGTATGGGAAATAAGACTGTATACAGTATTTGGCGGAATGATGCTAATAACTAAGACGATCTGTAGAATAAAATCTGAAAAAAAGTGAATAATGAGAAGATAGAAAACATGCTTCTGTTAAAGTAAAAAATAAAATAAAAAATAAATTCGCCACGAAACACAGCCCTTGGGGTCCATTGAGAGTTTCCAAATCCGACCAGTGGGTAGACGGGTGCCAAACGTCAGCAGAACATATCGAGGTCTTGAGCCTCGTCAATGTAAATTACGGATGGCCGTCATCCTTCCGGCAGTGCACTCTTCCGGCCGCAAACCAGACATATTTTAATTTTCCCGCCACTCTTTTCTGACGAGCGAGCCAGTACAGACGCTTATTAGTGGGAGTCATTTCTTCCCCGAGATACATCCGGTGGGAATCGTTCTCCTGCCAGCCAATATCCTGGGTGGAGAAGTCTCTCTTAACTTTTCTCCGCTGCACTAGCTCGTCTCGTACAGACTGCCTGACGAAACGGGCAATGACAGGTGGCGGTCGGGGGTCATCTTTTTTGGGTCTTCGGCGCTCTACCAAATCCAGGTCCTCAAAATTAATATTGACACCGAGGCCAGCTCCCACACTGGCAACCAGAGCCGCAGGAGTCTCCCCCGCGCGGATCGGGATGCCCCGTATCTCCACCGACCTGGATAGTAGACCCTGTTCGGCCTTATTGAGTCTGACTTCCAGTTCTCCGACCCTTGATTTCACAACTTTATTTTCGGAGGTTAGATCTTCCATCAGCTTCGATTGGCCCTCGAGATGGCTTTCTATCTTCGAAAGTCTCTCGTTTAGCTCAAAGCTTAGTTCTCCGTATTTTTCAAGCCATGACTTAATGCTTTTGATATCCTCGTTGACGTGAGCGCTAAGCCGGTTTACTGCCGCGAGTATATCATCCGCAGACGGTTCAGAGGTTTGCCGTTGAGAATTCCTGGACGGACTAGGCGTTTTTTCTCTTACCGGACCTGACTTTTTCGCATGGTCGCATTTTTTACAATACCACGTCTTTTTTTGTAACTTAAGCGCCTCTATTTCCTTATCATTGAGATTACAGCATTTGCAGTGAAAAACTACGCGACAATTGCTGCAGCTCAGGCAAAATTTGTCCTCTCTAGTTATAGCACTATTACAAATCGAACACTGTATCCTTATGACAGATAAATAATAAACAGTACTCTCAATCGTGTGTTTGTCAACAGTGGTGAGCGTCAATGGCCTTAAATCCTCTATGCCTTTGGGGATTAACTTCCTTCCACAGCCCGTAGCACTGTTAAACTCGAACTTTCTTCGCTAATTTCGGCTGGACCGTGAATATTGAAGTGCGTGGCTACTGTAGGTTTGTAATTGATTGTGTGGTCCGTGAAGGCGGCAAAAAAAAAAAAAAAAAATGATATTAGGGACTTGAATAAGTTCTCGCTGTTTTTTCGTGAAAATAAATGCTTTATTTAAAAAAAATTAGTAAAGAACATGGCATTGAAAGTATTGTCCATCGCTAGTCACTACTTTCTCCCATCTTTCTGGCAGCATACGAATACCATGCCGAAAGAATGACTCATCTTTTGAAGTTATCCACGAATCGATCCATTTTTTGGCATCTTCATAAGATTGTAAGTGCTGCTCAGCCAGGCCATGGGTCATCGATCGGAACAAGTGGTAATCGGAAGGAGCAATGTCCGGTGAATACGGCGGGTGGGGTAGGACTTCCCATTTGAGCGTTTCCAAGTATGTTTTGACCGGTTTTGCAACATGTGGCCGAGCGTTGTCTTGCTGCAAAATTACTTTGTCGTGTCTTTCCTCGGATTGAGGCCGTTTTTCCTTCAATGCTCGGCTGAAACGCATTAATTGTAGTCGATAGCGATCTCCCGTGATGGTTTCGTTTTTTTGAGGAGCTCATAATACACTACACCCAGCTGATCCCACCAAATACAGAGCATGAGTTTGGAACCATGGATATTCGGCTTTGCCGTCGATGTTGATGCATGGCCGGCTTACTCCACGATTTTTTACGCTTCAGGTTATCGTAGTGTATCCACTTTCCATCGCCAGTCACGATACGATGCAAAAAACCTTTCCTTTTCTGCCGTTGGAGCAGCTGTTCACATGTGAAAAAACGCCGTTCGACGTCTCTCGGCTTTAATTCGTACGGCACCCAATTTCCTTGCTTTTAAACGTTTGGAAACTGTTGTGTGATCAACTCCTAATGATTCTGCAAGTTCATTTTGCGTCTGACTTGGGTCTTTGCGCCAGAGCGTTCTTTATCTTCAATATTAAAATCATTATTTTTAAAGCGTCTAAACCAATCTCTGCATGTTGTTTCCGACAGAGCATGGTCGCCGTAAGTCTTCACAAGAATTCTAAGTGCTTCAGATGCAGATTTTTTTTTTGAAAAAATGAATGCAGTCAAATTCCCCGCAAATACTTTTTTTGGCACGAAATTCGACATGTTTAACGCTATGAAAAAGAATGTTGTTTAGACTTTGGCGGAATAACATATACTGTGATTTCGAGTCTAATGGTGGAGCCTCACGATAAAGTTGGCTATAGTATTGCCTGATGCAAAAAGACTTAAGATAACACCATCTGTCGGGAAACAGCGAGATCTTATTCAAGTCCCTAATAAAATAACTAAAATGAGGTTTTAAAGAAAAAGAAGAACAGGTACGAAGTTGACAGGTTGCTGTCTCTGGTCAGATTGATGTATTCTTTATTCGTTAGTTAGATAAAATTAATCGAATAACGCCCTACAAACATCAGTTAATTATATTTTTAATTCAACAAAACTAACTGGAAGCAATAAGACAAGTATAGAGATACGCGGTTGGTTCCTGATTAAAGTATTTCAAATGTTGTAGGATTTTATTTTTTGTAATTTGTTTTCCAATCCTGTGAAAATAATTCAAACAGACACTGGTAAATAAAATAAGTAGCTCCTTGAAAATTAGGATCTCCAACCATATTGGATGACTCCAATTCTTAATATTCCTTAGGAAATCAAATGAATTATATATATATATATATATATATATATTTTTTTTTTTTTTTTGAGCGAATTGCACGACCTTTTTTTTAAGTTTGATAGCTAAAATACCCATTGATTTCCTGTGAATGTTTGGAAACATTGAGAGCTCAAAATACTAAAACAATATTTCATTTTTTTAAAGTATTTTCGGCTTTTTGTTAATGTTTTAATTTAGCAAAAATTATAACAATTTTTACTATTCTAATAAAGATAGTAAAAATCAATCCTCCCAGACTAGATTTTAGTTGCACTAGATAAGACTATATTACTACTGGCTTATTTTTGGATGTAGCTCAAGAATTTGACAGTCTGGCACAGTGAACTACTCTTCAAACTTAAATTTTTTCTTCCTTCGACTTACTATCCCGTAATTCTTTCCTTCCTGTGGGTCATGGATCAGATATCTCTTCTATACACCCAATCAGGCCTGGAGTACCTCAGGGGTCAATTCTTGCACCCTTGCTGTACATTATACACACACACGGTATACTAGTTTGCCACACAATAATAGCAACCAACGCAGCTATTCTCACTAGACACGCAGATGTTACCAATACTTCACTGACTCTCCAGTATTACTTACTACAACTACAGGACTATTTTAAACAATGAAAAATAAAACTCAACAATGACAAATCTGAGCACATCACATTCACTCTTAGACATGACACCTATTCTCCAATTTATATAAGCAATGAACCCATTTAACAGATTAATACTGTTCATTACTTAGAACTCACTTTTGACAGAAGGATGACCTGGGGACCACATGTAAAACACAGAACCGCTTAAACAGCAGACTAAGACTACTTTACTGTATCCTTCATAAATGATCGACACTAAAAATCAGACAATGACTTATACATACCTTTTAAACCTATATGGACCTATGCATCACAAATCTTTGGGACAGCAAAAAAGACATCCAAAAAATACAGACTTTTCAAACAAAAACACTGAGATTAATACTCTTACTAAAAGTGTATTAGACTCATTACTCACCCTGGTACGTCAACAACCAAACATTTCACACAGATCTACACATACATACACTACAGTTCTAAACTATATTCATACCTTATACAAAAAATGTCATGACAAATTCCACGGAAAAACAAATAAACTTACAACACATTTATATGAAATACGGCTACAACGGACATGCCTGAACTTACCAGAAGGAGGCAGAAAAGAAGCTGGTTAAGAGATCTCCTTGTGTAAAATCCTATGGATTCTCACATTAGGAGGATGAGAGCTGACCTGCCTCATACCAGTAATATACATATTATAACACATCTGCTAATTGTCATGATATGAGTGACAGGTGTGGATACAAAAAAAAATAAAGATATATAAAAAAAAATTAATACCTGAAATGTTTCTTGCTCGAACCCATTGTTTCTTTTAAGATCTTTTAATAATATTGATAATAAAAAATATTTCTTATCTCCCCACCTCTAGCAGGGACTTCAATTATGTTCTTCACAGCACTCTTTTCCCTCACACTCAGCTCATAAAAATTTTAAAATTATATTTCAGTGGTATACCTGACCATTCATAACATGCATGGTCAGGGCAATTTTCATCGATAATTCGTTAAATGCATAAATACAACTAATCTAGTGTAAAGGATGATGTGCACAAAATGTGATAATTTACATATGTTCTTGTCTTTGTGATCACATGAAATATGATAAGTACAATATAGTTTAAACGATATTGAGCACAAACTTTGTGAAAGTATTAGACAGCATACAAGCATTTTGACAATTTTTCACTTCAACATCATCAGTTTATTTGATTCTGTTGTTCATTGGTAACAAAGACTATAGCCAAAGAATACAAGACATGGTCCAACATTTCAACACGTTCAAATTGCATAAACATTAATAAATTTCATACTAAGCAAAAAGGAAAATACATAAAGAAATAGAAAAAATATATGTTGAAAAAATAATTATAATAAAATTAATACATCAATACTTTCATAACAATATTATATGCAATGCTAATAAGATAGATTTTTAAAACACTTAGGTAATAAAAAGAATAAACATAATTGCTATTTTGAAAGAAAAGAAACTGATAAAAGAGCTTGTAAATCTTTGAGATCTATTTCAAATGTTGATATTGAATAATGTAACATGACTAATTGGAGGAGTATTATAAAATATGAATTATCACAACACATAAAACATACAAGAAAAACAAATAAAATAAAACTATCCTACTATTGCTAATAAACTCATAGCTGTACCAATATAATTCAGGCCCTTTAGTAATATTTAAAACAAAAACATCCAGTTTACTAATTTTCTAAAATTAAAAGGACTGAAAAATAGTTTTAAAAAACAACCAGAAATGACTAGAATATATAACGTTTTTTTCTAAACAACAGAAATAAACATTTAATGATCAGATACATAGTTAAATATGACATCTTAAATATTAGATGATATAAGAATTGAATTTTGTAGATAGTAGATTTAGCCATTCAACTTCTTTCTGATAGCCTCATCAATTAAGATAAAATTAAACAATACAGCCAAAGAACATTAAAATTATAGTTATGAATAAAACAATAAAAAATGCCCTTCATTTGTATCAACAGTTGCTAAATTGCTGTTTATTACAGTTACTTCATATTAGTAAAAATATTTGAGGCACTCCATCATAAAAAATGGTAACTAATATAATGAAAACTTTTACAATGTTAAAAGATTTGTTGTTATAATGTTTTTACCTTCGATAAGGGCTCTATTTTATAATAAAGTAGAATTACAAGTTGCTTATCGTTATTAGATAATAATAATTTTATTTGTTTTTTTCTAACTTACTGTTTTTTAATATAATTATTGCCATCGAGGTTTAACATTTTAACAATGTTATAACAGTATATATCAACTATATAACATCTTGTACTTTATATTATAGACACTCTCCGTGTCATAATAAATTAGAAAAGTACATGTACAAGTAACCAACCCTATGACTTACTAGGCCAGTGACTAACACAGTAAAATACGATAATATTTAAAATGGTTATATAAAAAATAGTAAATAAAAAACTAATTGAATACAATTATTATTATCAAATGACGATAAGTAACCTGTAACCTCTAAAAACGAACATTTTCGTTTGGAATTTTACCACTTGTACTTGTAATGTTGTCATTAAGAAATAGGGCCTTGCCGTAAGTTAATACCAACATTATTCTTTAAGAAAAA
This sequence comes from Rhaphigaster nebulosa, assembly GCA_948150685.1. Classification (NCBI taxonomy): domain Eukaryota; kingdom Metazoa; phylum Arthropoda; class Insecta; order Hemiptera; family Pentatomidae; genus Rhaphigaster; species Rhaphigaster nebulosa. Next base: position 135,445,312 of record OX411306.1, on the reverse strand, counting down.
AAATCCCTACAGATTTCAGCAACCTATGAAATCAGGCCTAAAGAATCTGGTGTTGCGAAACACTTCAATTCACAAAAAAATGACAGATACCATGTTTTTTGACCAAGTGCCTCATTTATGCATGGAACAAACAAACTATAATCTAATGAGATGAATGATTATCTTAATATTATTAAAAGTGAAATTTTTATACGATTACAATTATAATATTGAGGAACATTTACGATTCGGAATTGCATTCTGTAGCATTCCTTAACATTAATGAAAATTGTAATAATATTGAACTTATTTCCGAGATAATCTTAGTTTAACAGAAAACATTTCGAATAAATAATTTCAGTAATTTTCACTATTTTTTAAATTATTTTGTCAGCTGAATTTATCATTACCCCAACAACATTGTCTTTTTTCTATCCACTAAAATTACTAACCTTAAGTTTCAGTTGAAGTAATTTTCCTTCTAAACTATGCCTGTCCTGTCTAATTGTTCAAGAAAAGAAATAACATGTCCCCTTTTCTCTTTCAGTCCTTGCTGGGTCAAAGAAAAATCTAGTTTCTCCAAGCTATTTTTTTATTACACTTAAAGACTACTTCATAACTTCAAAGACTAGGTAAAATAAGTATTGTAAGATTAAAACAATGGAAAATTAATATAAATATAAAACGTATTATTCATTCTCAGGTTGTGGCTAGTAAATTATAAAGAGAAGAAAACTTTTACTTTGTAAAAATACTACAGGCAAACATTTTTTTGTTATTGTTATTGTTATTCAATGCAAGCAAATATTTATGTATACTAATATATTTAGTTTAATATAATTTATGAGCTTGAAGGTTTTAAGAACTTTTCATTATTATCAAGAAGAACAAACAAATTTCTGATTTCAGATGTATAACAAAAATTATATTCTTAATATATAATACAAAACTATAGAGAACATGAAATACAAATCAATAGTCCTATTAAAACTAAGAACTATTTTCTATTTGATTTTTTTTTTTTTTTTTTTTTTTTGTGGCTAATATTACCTTTGTTGGTTTAAATTTTCCTTTTATTTCAGATTAAAATTTAGTAAAATAAAATTTTATCTTGCACATAAAATAGCAATAATAAATTTTATAGCTGATTCTTTAAGTAAGAGTCTCTTAATAGTTGATTTTTAATGGATAACTGGATTTTTATTTAAATTTTATTTCAGCTAATCATTATCAAAAAAGTATAAATTGTTTATGTTTCTAGACTTCTGACAAAGCAATAAATCAAGATGTAATCCCATCTATTGATCAACATGGCAGTAAAAGAGATGAAGATGATACCTCAAAATTCTAATTTTAAGAGAATTATCAGTTACCCATTAAAAATTTATTGGCATAGAATGTTTTAAAACTACCCAAGTCTTAAAATGGTAGAGTCTGTATAACTTGAGTTTGTCGGTAGTAGGGACAGAGATGCGGACAAGCCCAATATCCCCTCCACTAAAGTTCTCCCTTTAGATTTAAAAAAAATACATTTAAAAATCCACACTAGAAGTAAAGAAATGTATAATAAAAAGAAGAGAATAACATTTGTTAAAGAGCGAGAGATTTTAAGTTTATTTAAAGCAATAGAGTAAGGAAAGGAGCTCTTTTCTCCCACCGGTAGACTGAACTTAGACTGGCTCTAATAGAGGTTAAAATGAAAATTATAATGGATAAGTTATCAAGAAGAAATATTATTTATTAATAAAAACTCTGATGATCCTTTTAATCTCAACTAATTTATTTATTATAAATGACACCTCCAATGTTTCGGCTCTTTAGGCCATTAACAAGCAACATCATTAATAAAAATCACTTTTTAAAAGAAAATAATTAAGTAATAAATTAACAATTTAGTACAACTTTATAATGCAGCCACCTTATCAATAGGGGTAGCCAGCCGCACTATTGCTCTCTAGCACCATTTGTGCTAGCTAACTGTTTTTTATTCGATTGTAAAATTTTATTCATTGTAACTATTAAAATTACTTATCCTTTGATTAGATATTATTTAAAATTATAAATGCTGTAAACTTACGAAAAATAAACAACCTATAAACATCCTACCTACCTATATATAATATATATATATATATATATTATTAGGGATTGGTAAATTATTTGCCACTTCTATAAATTTGTTTTATTGAAAACTAGTATATTGTAGTAATTATGAATTTGATTAAGACAAGAAATTAAATACATGTTGGTACTCACCAAGGTTTAAATGGATTATATCAAAAAGAAAAGTTTGTACTAGTTTCTTCTCGCATCGAACTAACAATGAACGAAAGGTAGGTAGGATGTTTATAGGTAAACGGTTTAAGGGACAGGGTTTTCCAGTAATGCCAGTTAGTCATTGGTTTATGCCCGTATTGTTGGCTGCAAAAACTGGAAGATCGCTAAATCAGAGATTAAAGGAACATATACGTGCATATAATAATAAGACAGGGAATTCCAACTTTGCAATTCATTTAAATGAAAAACATTATAAATTCATCAAAGACTCAGGAGTTGAATTAATACATCACGTTGAAAACAGCCTCAAACTAAAAAGGCTGAAGCATCTTAGCTTTCAGGTCGATTGTGAAATTAACCTTGAAGATTTTCTTTAAGAACCAGTATTTATTTTTCCTATTTTTAGTCTTCTATCCAATTCTTTACTGAATTTTTTTTCTAAAGAAATTTCCTGTCTAAGATAAATGAATTGTTTTGAATATTCTGTAACATGTTCTCCAATTTTTACTAGCTGTTCATCTGCATTTGTAATTATTTTTCATTTTCAGTAATTAAATCATTGGCCAATTTAAGTAATTCGATTTTGCTAGGAGCCAATAGACATATGTCATCCAGAAACCTTAAATTGTTTTAGTATCTATCATTTATTTTAATGCCTCTTCCTTCCCAATCTAATTCCTTAAACAATTTATTAATGAGATAGTTGAAGAGGATCGGCGATAGAAGACATCCTTGTTTCACTCCTTTTTTTATGTTAAATTTTTTGTCTTCTCTATCAAGAGCAACAAATTTTCCGTAGATTTATTTCATTATTCCTATATATTTGAAATCCCTCCCTGTTTCTATTAAAGTTTCTCATATATTCTTCTGATTGATGGAATCAAAAACTTTCATAAAATCGATAAAGTAATGTATATACTATGTATGTACATAGGCAGATTTTTCAATAATTTGGTTGAGTAATTGAAAACGTAATTGTTGAGTAAATGTAAATTGTCTATTGTACTGAATGATGGGCAGAAACCGGTTTGTTCTACATCATGATCTTCATAAAGGTTTTTAATAATGCTATTTTTAACTATGCTATAGAACATTTTTAGCCTTAAATACATTTTATGAATATTGACAGAAAATTGTGACATTAAAGTTATTAAAATGTGATTGAATATATATATATATATATATATATATATATATATATATATATATATATATTATATTATATATATATATTATATTATATATATATATATATATATATATATATATATATATATATATATATATATACATATATATATATATATATATATAGATATTATTTAAAGTTGTTAGTGCTGTCGATTTTCAGTGGTATGGAGAAGATATACTTAAAGCAGTAATCATTTAAATTATGGAGATTTGTATATCACTTGAGCAAGCACAGTGATCGGAAGTCGACAGCTGTGGTCTAACTAAAGCAGTAATTATTCAAATTACGGTAAAATCCCTACCTAAATTGAAAAGGATCCGTTAGGGTTTTGTTTATCTCTTAAGCGAGCGTAAGTTTACAGCATTTATAATATTAAATAATATCTAATCAAAGGATAAGTAATTTTAATAGTTACAATGAATAAAATTTTACAATCGAATAAAAAACAGTTAGCTAGCACAAATGGTGCTAGAGAGCAATAGTGCGGCTGGCTACCCCTAGTTTTCAATAAAACAAATTTATAGAAGTAGCAAATAATTTACCAATCCCTAATTAGTAATATTTACAATCATAATTAACAATTTAAACAATCATTACACGGAGAAACTAAGCAGAATTAATATGTAATAGTTTTAATATGCCAGACAAATTTCAAATATGTAATTAATGTGATTGAAAATATATATATATATATGTATATATTTGAAAATAAACTGAAACATGCCTTATAATAGTTTAGTTTTTTTTAATAATTAAATTATTACACAAAGAGAAAAATAGGGTGTTTTTATTAGAATATACATTAATATTAATGATTGCTTTAAATTAAAAGTGGAAAAAGCAAATAATTGATTGGTTTAAGTTGAATATTTTAAATATTAAAATGTTGGTTGGTTAATAGATTTTTTATTGATCATATTTAAGACTTTATAATTATAATGTGAAAAATAGTTTAATAAATAACTATACATACAAAAATGAAAATTGTTAATTGTAAATATAACTGTTGCTATAAATTTTAGACACTATATTACACTGATGAAGTTAGCCAAAAATTCTGTTAGTAGGTTTTATGAGTAAGGCATATTTGCCTGTAATAAATTTTATGAATATTGACAGAAAATTATATTATTAAAGCTATTAAGGTAGTGCCAATTGTTAATTTATTAGTTAATATTTTTCTTATTAAAAATGCTGTTTGTTAAAGGTGTTATCTTGATAATGGCCTAAAGGGCTGAATCGTTGGAGGTGTGAGTTATAAAAATAAATTAGTTGAGATTATAAAAATTTTCAGACTTTTTATAACTGACAAATGCCAAATCTAATATATATATATATATATTTTCACATCGTTTTTTGAAAAAGGCATAATTTAGCAAACTTTACAGGAAACACATGAAACGATTTTTCCCCAAATAGCAATATATTTTTTTTAAATTTTATTCTTTATTGTATACAGTAGGAGTTTATTAAGGTGGCAAAACTTTTATAATTACAATATGTTTTTAAGGCTTCTAGCGCTGGTTAAGGCCAGATCGGCGACTGAGAGTTGTTAGTATTGGTGCTTACATCATCAATTGCCGATTTTTAGACCATTTCCAATTTTTTTTTTCGACATACCGTTAACGGGAATCGATAGAGGTGGTGTTTACGTCCAATATAAATTGAAATCTAAATTTCGAATTTTTGGCGCTTAAGCCTTTTTAAAAAACGACATCGATATATATATATATATATATATATATATATATATATATATATATATATATATATATATATATATATATATACAAAAATTGAAATATTATTTTTGATGTGTTGTTTAAAAATTTTAAATAAAACAAAACAAAAAAAAAATTACATATAAAAATAACCATTGAACAAATAAAATTCAATATAACACACTTTATGTTAATAATGATGAGTCAATGACATCATATGCCTCTAATGGAATGCAAAAGGATGATACCGAAAGAAAACTGGAACATAAATATACAAATAAATAAATTTACAATTTTAGTAAATTTAATTAATTAATTTAAGAAGTATAAAGAAACAATATAATTTTAAATTTATGGGATAAATTAATCAAACCAGGCTGCAATCAATAAGAAGATTCATTTATTTTAAAGCTATTCATTAGAGAACAAGTCATATGCATTTTGATAATGCACATTAAAAACCAAAAAATTCTTCATTTGAGGTAAACTATTTAATAAACAATAAAAGAACATGATGGTTAGGGATAGGTATAGGCAACCTATAGTATATACCAATTGGATATAGGAAACCTATAGATAACATATGATATAATATAGGTAAGCTATTTCATTAATAAACAATAAAAGAACAAACGGTTAAAAATTATGTATTTCCTATTTTTGTATAAATCCCAACAAGAACCGCCTTGGCAAAATACTTGCCGAGAATATCTAAACGGAAATCTATATTTGAGAGAAGATGGAATGATTTTAATATCAATTTAATAAGCAATGTTGGTTCTGATCAGCAGTATGGAAAATTTAATACATTTCTGAGATAATTTATATTGTTGATTTCTTTTCTAGTATGACCTTATGGAAAAAATATAACAAACTGGTATACTTAAAAAAAATAATATATACTCATGCACAAGCATACAAACACACATTTTTATCTTGGCTTGATTTTAAAAAGGCTATCAATTTTCATTAATCATGGTTTGATTGCCTATCAGCTGCTATTTTATTAAATGTTTTAATGCAGCAAAAGCCTAAAAAATGTGTACTACTTTCCAGCAATGTATCTGAATATTACTTAACAATTAAATAGGCCTACAGAATGAAGAAATAAATGAATCGTCATCATTTCTGAGAAGTGATTAAGAAATGAGACGAGAGGACAGAAATGAAATGACGAAACAAACTAAAATACAGAAATGAAATGACGAAACAAACTAAAATATCAGATTATTTTTGTTCTAGTGAAAAATAGGATTTTATTATCTGAACATTTGTTGTTATGAGGATGTATTCAGATCATAAATACACATATATTTTGTATTGATATTTTTTATTTTATGTACACATTGTTTTTTCTGATAAATATAAATTTATTTTTGTTGTTCATTATGATTTTTCTGTCATCCACATCAACCATTACTAAATATGTAAAAAAATAAATAGATTATTCGTGGTTTTTGATTACCTGTGCACCTTCCTCTCTTTCATTACTCCGGATAATCGAGGTTCCGCTGTAGTTAATTTTGGGTTGAAAATAACTCAAAATTAGCTATTTTTGAGATTATACACTTTCACATTAGGTTAAAGATATCTAGCATCTCATCATCATTAAGTATGGAAAATTAAGGGGTGTTCATTAACCCTACTTAATTACTCATTGGTTGGGCAACAGGAGGGCTGGGGAGGGAGACGAGTGCAGGAGTCTCTCCCATTCTCCAGCCAAAATACCCTACTCACTGCTTGTGTGTTCTCAGTTCTCTCTATCCCTATCAACGCCTACTGTCGTCTGCACCTGGTGTCCACCGGAGAGTTCGATAGGACCCACGGACAACAGAGCTGGGGTCCATCACTTCTGTTGTGCTTGAATATCAAACACCCAAGCCAAATGCAGGAAGCTCGAGCAGTGGATGAATTTATAGTTTATAAAAATACTGTCTTATATCTAGCCACTTGGGGGTCAGGCGCATCCCATTGTATTTATGCCTGCTGCAGGAAGAGAAGTTCCAGTGTAATGTACAACCATACTTGTAGGAACAAAATGTCAGAGAATTATTTTCAATGAACTACCTTCATCTGAAGAAGACTTGTCTTCTTTGGAGCCTTTAAATGTTTCAGATCCTAATGTGGAAATCATTGACAAATCCTCAGTTGAAGCCTTGCAGAAGACTGACCAAAAAAGTCGAAGGACTTAATATGAAAATTGAGAGACAAGAGGCAGAGGAAATAACCACAGCTTAGGCTGGTGCAGTTGTCCAGACTTTAGATATTCCAAGCTTTACAGTAAATAACCAACTTTCAAAACTTGATTCAAATATCGGTCTTTCTGTTATTGGTATGGACTGTGTCAGATATGGACCCAATGCAACGATGCTCGAAGTAACAGCCAAGAATGTATGGTTACTTCCAGAACCAGCTGTCTAGACTGTGGTGTCTGAGGGGAAGGCACCTAAGCAAGTACAACTTGCAGGTGTGCTGGGGCCACCTCTAGGGTCTGCAGTTGGAATTGCTAGGTTTCCAACAGAACCTGCAACTAAGGCTGTGGCATCCAAAAAGCAGGTGCTGAACCATGGGCAAAATGCAGAGAAACTGCCTAATTCTTCACCAGGGACTTCTGCACATGTTGCAAAGAGGTCCAGGGAGATGGAGAGAAGTTATGCCAAGGCAGCAAATGGGTGCTTAGTTGCGATAGTCCCCAGTAACTATCCGCTGACCCAGCTGTCTAATGAGCAGTACAAAGCATGAAAAGAAAAAATCACAGATAAAGTGGATGAGATTGATGAGGAAGCATATGATCACTTATTCGTATATAATGGCGCAAGCTATACAATGGGTGATTGTATCTTATCCTGTGTCAATGAAACCTCTAGAACCTGGCAAAAAAAAATCATCCACAACATTATCATGGAAGAGGGCATAACTCTTTGAATTGGTGATGCAGGAAAACTAATCAGGATAACCAAGATTGGCAAATTCTTTCCTGGCAAACAACTGTCAGAGGAAGCATTTATGAAGAAGCTAAGGGTGCAGAATGATGTCATTATTGATGGCGTTCATAGTTGGAGCCTTTGTCACATAAAAAATCTGGAGTTCTTTGCAATCATAATAATCAAGGAAATCAGCCTTAAAAGTCCGAAGGCACTTTTTGTGCTTAACATATCTACCAAGTAACCTTCTAATTCCTAAACAGCAAGAAATTACAACAAACAACTTCAGAGGAAGCTCCTAAAGATGGGCTTGCTGGTGTACAGTACTATTCCAGTGCCCATGAATCCCAGAGCCTGCATTTTATGTTTTAAAAAAACTATAACTCTTCAGTAATTTTGTTCCCGAGATCTAGTAGCAGCACTCTTGCCCTGTTAGAAGAGTGAATTAAAGGCAGGCATCACCATTGTGTATGGATATCTGTTATACCAATAACTATCCCCCTACAGCAGAAATAAAAAAAATTATGAATTCCATGAGACTTAACATGATTTGCAGCACTGGACACTAACAATCATGAGATCTGGGGAAGCTCCAATCTTAGAGGTTAGCTAATTATAAAATTTATTATTAACTATGATAATGACGTTTTCAACATAAGGAATACGACCTACCTTCTGTAATAAGTTCAGATGAGAAACTATAGTAATCCATTACTTTTTTTAATATTGTGGCCTGATGTTGGGGATAGGATCCCGAAACATCAAAATTATTATATCACACATGATTTTATTCAATTTCCTCATTAAATTTATAAATTTTATGGAGAAGTCGGTGGGAGTGCGGTCAATGAAAAAAAATATACTAAAAGTGGAACTAGTTTTTTATTGTGTCGTTTCATCCTACGTTGAAGGCCTTCAGAGCAGTGATGTAGTTGTCAAGATAGACAGCTAGTGACAGTCTGTACCAGGTCACAGTCTGCCACTAGCATTTCATCTTGACACAAGATCCACTTATTAGTGTTCGTTGTCCGCACCCTCCGACCAATATATATTATTTTTAAATATATATATACTAGTACATGACGTTTCTGAACAATGTGGGAACTGTACGTGGGGCCTGGAAGTGGCCATGGCTTGCATCGAAGATATGTACTCAACTCAGAACTACGTCTGTATGTATATAGTGTAAGATGGAGCTCGTTTGATTCCGGTTGTTTACAGTTCAAGTCTCCATGGGTATAGAAACAATGGACCACAAATAAGCAACTATGTTTTTCTTTTTCTCCCTACCTTACCATTTCTGGCATTAGTGGTCTCACAAACAAGCAAATGTTATAATAACTTATGTCATTTGGTATCGAACATAAATATATTCGTATAAAATAGCATTTAATAGGAATTATTAATTTTGTCATTAGTATTTTTAAAATCAAGCCAGACAACAGACACAAACAAACACATATACACATTTTGAACCAGTTGCTAAGTCCAGGATTATGAGTCTTACATTTAACCTAAGCAAAAATTAAAAGAAAACTATTAACAGTTCCTTCTTGAGATCAGTAAGTTAAGAACTCTTAATCGGGCGTTAAGAGTTTTGTGTTGGTTTCATTGGATAGATTTGGGTATTATGAAACTAAGTCTAACTCCTGACACAGCAACTGGCCTAAAGAGTAATTGCAACCTACCTGATTAAAGTCGGAATAACCAGGTGATTAGAATTCTTGAGTTATCCAAAAGAAATCAGTAAATCTTAATAACAAGCAAACTAGGTTATCACAGATCAAAGATAAAAAATTAAAAATTTACTATTTCACCTTCTTCTTATTTTTGTGATTACTATTACATTCTACTATTTTAACCTTAGCATGCCCTGTTTCTCTTAAATGTTTGAATAATTCATTTTTTGACTTAAAAGTATTATTACACATCTCACACTTTGGTTCAGTTTGAATTCTACTATCACTAGTTTCAGTTTCTCTTGATGTATTGCTCACTGGAGGTTTGCTTTCAGTAGTTATTTTTCCTTTGTTTTTATTTTCCTTTCTTTTGTTTTTCTTTTTGGACCTAGAAGCTAAATCTATGCTATCATCTTCTGCAGCTTTGTTTTTTTTCTTATTTTGAATACCTAATCCCTCCAATGCTAAATCAGTTTCTGAAGATTCAATACGCTCTAAAGTTTTTCTTTGACGAGCTTTTCTTTTCTTCTCAATGCGCGTTTTTCCTACTTTAGAATCTTTTATATCATCATGAATAGAATCACTTATTTCATTTTCTGTTATGTCTGATTCTGGTAAACCTCCAGCTAAGTTTTCATCATCTCTTGTGACTTGTTTAGGGTCGTTTGACTTTTTATGAATATGAAGGCTTTTGGTAAGACTATCATCTGACAATTCAGACTCTGGAGGCTTCATAAATCTTTTTTTCTGCTTTTGTTTCTTTTTCTTGACTGGTCTAACTACTTCATCTTCTGAATCTTCAAGAAGTGAAGCTTCAGATGACTTAGTATTAAAGTCTTTGGCACTGGCTAAATCTGTCCCTTCTTCTTCATTGATATCAGATACTTCTAGATTTTCTTCAATTCCATCACCACCTTCAGTTTCATCTTCATCCTCGTCCTCTGCCATCTCTATTTTTAAAGCTTCGATATTCTCCCTATGCTTTTTAGAATTTTCATGATTTGAAAATGCTTTAGCTGTTTTAAAAATTTTATTACAGGCAACACAAAAGAAATTGTTGAACATTTCATCTTCTTCATTAGAAGAATCATCATTTTCCTGATCTTGAAACTCTGCCGCTAAACTCGCTTCAATTTCTTTCAATTCACTTTCTAGATTTGAAAATTTTGACCAGTCATTTTCTACATAGTTGTTTATTTCAGACTGTCTTTTAAGCATCTGCTGACGTCTAAGTTCTTTTGATTTCTGTTCTTTTTCAATAGACTCTTGTTCAAGCCTCTTTACATGTTCAATCACACGTTTGTCCCTCTTTCTAACAAATGCTACAAGAGCTCTGACTTCTTCATTGCGCTCTTTCCTTGCTTTGTCTCTAATTTTTTTATTTTCTTTTTCCATTAGTCGGAGAACCTTTCTATTTGGAGCTTGTCTAATATCATATTGATCAAGCCAAGAATAAGACTTTTTTGTAGAATAACTTTGCCAATATGCATAGAATGGATGAACTATCTCTTCATATGAACTTTTGGAATCACCAAAGCAAGGAATTTCAAAATCACTATCAAGATTCTTGTCAAATTCCGAGTCTTCCGCAGCTAATTTATTGAACACTTCACCATAAACACTGTAAAATCCTTTTAGATCATCACCATAACCAGAAAAGCAAGAGGTAGTAAAATATTCATAAACATTAAGACTATCATCTTTGTAATCTGATCCTGGTCCACTTCTCAAAATTGAGTCTCTATGTTTATCATACCATGATCTCTCTTGAGGATCACTGAGTACTTCATAAGCTTGTTGTATCAATTGAAACTGTTGTTTAGCTGCTTCAGTATTATTCAAGTTCTTGTCAGGATGCCATTTGAGAGCTAATTTTCGGTACGACTTTCGAATTTCGTCATCATTTGCAGTCATACTAACTTCCAAAACTTCATAGTGGCATTTCATTTTATTAAATTCGTAAAATAACGTAATTATAACTGCTTATATCTACAATATGGACGAATTCAAAACCTTGATAAACGTTACCTCCTGAGCTCTTCTACTTGATTGGAAACTTAATACTGTTAATGACCTTCTTCGAGCAACGTTTTAACAACCTAAAAGACCCTAAATAAAATGACCTTATTATCTATTAATTATCATATAAATTACAAACCTGTCATTTAATCATAATTTGTTTCTCTCAGTTAGCGGTCATGATGAGTTCAAGTGATCATTGAATCAGCTGATTCAGTTTCAAGGTTAAATTCTAGTTGGTTTACCTTTAGGGAAGGGAATTAGGATGTTTTTCTTTTCATTTCGGTTTTATTTATTTATTTATTTTTAATGTTGAAAAGATTTTACAGTTGATTTAACAAGATAAGACAATGAATTTGGATATTCTTTGTTTAGAAGACATGAATAAATTTTAAAAGCATCTAAACTTAGTGGATTTCACTGCCTCTTCTTTTCCTTTGTAATGAATTCTGAAGAGAGTAGACTTAGGACATATGCCCATTGGCCAGAAAATGCTCCTGTTGATGCGAGAAGAATTGCTGCTGCTGGTTTCTATTACATGGGTCAAGGATTGGAAGTTCAATGTTTCAGTTGTGGTGGAAGAATATCAGAATGGAATATAGGTGACAGTGTTATGTCTAAACACAGAGTATTAGACCCATTTTGTCCTTTTGTGCAAAATCCTATTCTGTCTGGTAATATACCACTTATAAGTGATCGTAGAAATTCTCCGAACACTAGCCAGGAAAACAATTCAGTTTATCAAAATGAAAAGTCAAGACTTGAGACCTTCACATCTTGGCCAATTCGCAGTATCGTTAGTCCAGAGCTTCTAGTGAAGTCTGGATTTTATTTCACTCTAGTGAAAGATAAGGTAAAATTTTATGAAAATCATTTTAGTATTTTTGATCAATATATCATCCCTACAATGTCAAATTGTCGAATATAAAAAAATGCGAAGAGTTGGATCCTTATGTCTCTTGATGATCAAGAATCTAAGATTTTTCCAAAGTATGTGCCTTGCTTTAGTACATTTTTAACTGATGAATATTAAGATCGCATTTTTTTTCATTAGGCAACTCGATATTGTAGGGACTATGTCAGTGAATGATTTATAATTGTTTTAGTACCAATTGTTTTCCTTGGCTCCTTGATTATAGTATTAGCATTCTTAAGGAAGCCATTGACGATCATTCCAATCCAACCACTCCAGACCAAATTGAACATGGAACAGCCATAAGTGTGAAATCCTATGTGGAGTGGTTGGAGTAAAGGAGAGCACTTGGAATTCTATCAGCCTTAAAATCCACCATTTCGTCATAACAATATCCAATCACTCCAGCCGATCATGAGTATGGAAAATAGATGGAGTGGAACAATAAACTCCACAGTTTTTTAGCAGCAATATACTAATGATAATAAAAATTGCTTGTCAGAAAATACAATGTTATTAAAAGTTACTGCATTGATTGTATAAAATATTTTTTTAAAATATTGATATGAATAACTTATAATTTTAGGTATTTTTCTAATATTAATTATGTTAAAAATATGTATAAATATTAATTAAAAAGAAATCAGCATTTTTAGTAGATTTATAATTTCCAATAATCTTAAAATGTCCACTATTTTTTATATTTTTTGGAGAGGAGGTCAAAATTAAATTATTTAATGTCTTTGCTATTGTAGAGCCACTACTTATAGTCTCATTAATGCATGTGTACGTGAGCATAAATCATTACCTGTCAGTAAAAAATGGAATAGTGGAGTGGAGTGATCGTCAGTGGGACCCTTGAAATCGTCTTTTACTTGAAAACCCCAAGTACTCCAGCTGTATCAGTGTTCCGTGTTCCATTTAGAGTGGTAGTGCCAAAAACATGGAATTTTTGGACTTAAAATCATGCGTACTAAATCAGTTATATTTCCAAAGAATTTTTATTGATAAATCTACCCTCCTGAAGATTTATTGATACATTTGTTCTAAAGATTCTATCTTCATTAAATAATTAAATTGTATCCTTCCCCCAAACAAACAAAATATATAAAAAAAAGTGGACATTTTAAGATTATTGGAAATTATAAATCTACTAAAAATGTTGATTTCTTTTTAATTAATATTTATATATATTTTTAACATAATTAATATTAGAAAAATGCCCAAAATTATTAGTTTTTCATATCAGTGTTTTTTAAGCATATTTTATACAATCAATGTCGTAAATTTTAACAACACTGTATTTACCGACAAACAATTTTTATTACTATTCGTATATCATAGTCTAAAAACTGTGCGAAAAACTGTGCAGTTCACTGTTCCACTCGATCCGTTACACTCATGATCTGTTTGAGTGATTGGATTTAGTTATAACTAAAGACCGGATTTATATGCAGCAAAAAAGGTCAAAATATGTCTTATAATATGCAGTAAAAAGTCCTCAAATATGCAGTAAAACCTGCAGTAACATACAGTGAAACCTGAAGGAATATACAGGAAAATATATAAATGTCAGAAACATGAAAAAATCAACAAAAGGCTCTAATTATTGTCTAAATTGTTTTCTTTAAGAATTTTAATTTAAAATATAAATAAAACAAGACACAGATAAATTGAAAAACAAATTTTATTCATAAAATTTTGCATAGAATTCGTTTATAACTAAATAATTCTTAAAAATTCAAATAATTGTAAAATACTTCTGTTTTTTGGCTAATGGTGATTTTCAAGATTAAATAAGGGAATACCAGATGTAACTAATGTAAAAAAAAGCACTTCATTGAAAGTGTCTTTAGATTTGAACAAATTCGGCAAACAGTTCTGTGAATGGTCTCCAACTGTAAGAAAATTCTCTGGTTTTCACATGCAACCCTACAGTAAACAATAAACTTTTGTTACATTCCTATCTCAAATTATTGTATAAAATTCCAAGAATAGTTCATACACGTACTTGCCTTAATGGAATGGTCGATTTGAAAATTTTGTTCACAAGGCACATTTTTATTGCACAAATTGCAAAAAATGTTTTTTCTAGAAAAAACATCTCCGTATTCAAAGGGTTCCAACTGTTTAACTTTAACGAAGATGTTTTTTCTAAGCATAATTCTATAAAACAATAAGAAATTTAAAATTATTCATACACGAGTTTTGAGAAAAACTAAATTGAAAATTTTGTTGGATTCCAGTTCATAACTATTTGTTTCAAATTTACCAGCAGCAATATTTTGAATGTTTGAAGTCTCAATTCATTGATAAATGTTAACCGTATATTTAATTTAAATAGTTTTAAATGTTTGGCTGTTGGCCCTTCTTCCAGAGAACGCCTCAACTGTGAATATATACTATTATTATTTTTTATTTATTTTGACTAAGATATTTCAAAATATCTTTTCAAACTCATTTTATATAGAGTGAGTACAAAAGAAGACAATTAATAATATCTATTCAACAACTCCCGAAGACAGGCCCATCCCAAAACAATATGTCTTGATTCCATATTAAGGCACTATATCCACCAAAGTCGGAAATTAATTGAAAAAACTAGGATTAAGCCTTGCATTTAAAATAGAAAAAACTCTATCCTCATATTTCCCTTCACCTAAAGACAAAATAGACCCTTTCCCAAAAAGTGGAGTATACAATCTAAATTGTAATGATTATGCAGCCAAATACACGGAAAAAATTGAGAGATCACTAAATCAGAGATTATAGGAACATAGACGTGCATATAATAATGAGACAGAGAATTCCAATTCATTTAAATGAAAAAAAAACATAAATTCATCAAAGATTCAGAAGTTAAATTAATATATCACGTTGAAAACAGTCTCAAATTAAATATATATGAATCACTTGAAATAATAAAATCCTTCAAATCCAATCCAGATTTTTGCTTAAATATCTCCAATAGTCCAATCTTATATTTATTCCCATCCATAACAGAAAAAACAATTACTCACCGGAGTTACTGGGAAAACCCCAACCCCTAAACCGGACCATTTACCTACAAACACCTCATCTTTCTTCCATTACTAGTTCAGTGTGAGAACAAACCAATGTAATATTTTCTGTTTGATATAATCTACTTAATTCTTGGTGAGTACCAACATGTATTTGATCTCTTGTCTTAATTAAATTCATAATTCATAAATGTTTTATAATACTAATTTATATTACATTTAATTTAATATGTATAATAACACCAAACTGTATTTTAAATTGCTTATTTTTGAATTTTTGTGTGTTTTTGGAACTGAAGATGAATTCATAACATTTGAAACTAGTATTCAATAAAAATAAAATTATAGAAGTGGCAAATAATTTATCAATCCACTTTATAAAGGATTTCGAAAGAATTATTTAACAATATGAAAAATTTAGTTCCTTTCTGTTAACTTTTTTCTTTTTGTTTCTGATGAATCCTTTTCTTGATTATCAAATTTGGCAATTTTGCATTGTCTTATTCTTTTACTGTATAGCTTTTGTTGCTAACATTCATTATAATGTAATATAATTTTAAAGGTCCGCTGTGCCTATTGTCAAGGAGTCGTTGAAAAATGGGAAGTTGGTGATGATCCAGATATTGAACACCGAAGGCTTTTCCCTAATTGTTCTTTTATACGAAATAAAATGCTATCAGATATGAGTGTAGCACATCAGTCTGGCATTAGTATACGCAATTCTGATGTGGATAGTATTGAAGGTAAGTTTAATATAATACCAGTGATATAGAAACTCTGTGATATAAATATCATTATAACATTGTAGCAAGTTACGAGAGTCTAAAGGAACTAGGAGTTCAAGACCATAGAATTCCAAGACATGGGAAGTTTTCAACTTATGATTCACGGCTAAATACTTTCAGCCAATGGCCTCCATCTTTGACTCAGAAACCTCATGATTTAGCTGAAGCTGGATTTTATTTTACAGGTTAGTTAAAATTTCTATACATTCATACATTTATATATATATATATATATATATATATATATATATATATATATATATATATATATATATATATCCTATATATATTTTATATATACTTCCTACATCTACAGCCTCCTGCAATTTAAATCATCGCTCCACGCACAGGAAACAAGATCGCGCATTTCTGATCTCTATACCCCTTCCCATAGAACCAAAACATTCGAACGTTCCTTTGTCGTCCACTCCTCTACCCTCTGGAATTCCTTTCCTTCTAATATACGCCATGCTTTTTCTCCATCCTCATTCAAATCCCTCCTTTTCCAACATCTTCTTTCTTTCCAAAATGATGCTTTGTAATTATGAAATTTAAATTTTAGATCTAATGATATAATGAGATAATTAAATTTTAAATCTAAAGATTTAAACATCTAGATCAGAAGTGACTAATAGTTTTTAGTGCACTAGCTTTAACTTTGCTAATCAGCCCACTATTTTTGTATTTTTCATGTTCTCTTTCTTTTTTTGTTCACATTAATTATTCTTTTCAAGACAAGAATTTATATTGTTTGTTTATTATTTTATTGAAAATATTGTAAACATTAATTGATCTTTATTTTGTAATCTTATGACCAGATATTGTTTCTGCTTTATTTGCTCTATTCTGTTATTCTTAAGGGACCTAGTTCCAGAATAGAGTTCTTCTTCTATCTATCTATCATATATATATATATATATATATATATATATATATATATATATATATATATATATATATATATATATATATACTACCAGAAAGCGACAATTTTGAATCTTAGTTTTTAGAAAATTAAAAATACTCCAAATAGTCGGAAACAAATTAACTATACTCAGCTAACCATAAAAGATAAGTATTTCTGTCCCTCCTAACAAGAGGGGCATTCATTTTGAATATAAAAAATTTCCTGATTTTTTTTTTTAAAGTTCATCTTAAAAAAATTATTGTTATTTTCAGAGATTGAAATAAACTCTTATTTTTCTCTCCCAGTGAATAAAAGCCAAGATATGATTTTAATATTTGGCTTCTGAAAACAAGTCAAAACATGACTTTTATGTTTTACTTTAAAAAAATAAAAGTAATGATTTGATTTTTATATTTTAAATCAAATAATAAGAGACAATGCTAAGTATTTTTTATCGGGATTTTTCTTTCTTCGGCCACTCAGGTGTGCGAGCGAAGAGGAAGTGTTACGTACCGGGAAAAGTCTTTATTATTGTTACTCGCAATTTTTACTGTAGATAGGTACCACTATAAATACAAATTTAAGTCCCGAAACATGCCCCTGTGACAATTACAAGCTCAGTGAACAAATGCCCAAAAAACGGCCATTTTTCATGATTTTTAATTATCCATCGAAAAAAAAAATACATAATTGATTTTATAAAGCCAAAAAACAAAACAAAAAAACTTTGGGCAATTAAAATAGGTCATCAACTTTTCGCATAAAAAGTTAAAAACCGCCATTTAATTATAGTGATTGTAATTGTTATAGGAACATGGTTCGGGATTTAAATTGTGGTTTTTAATGGTGCCTTTCTACAGTAAAGATTTCATGTAAAAATAATAAAAACTGTTCGTGGTACGTAACACTTCCCCATCGCATAGTTAACACATGGCATTGACCCAGGAAATATTAGTTTTTAAATAGGGTTTATAACCCAGGAAGTTATTGTTTTGCTTTCTACTTATCAGGGTTATAAACAATTGTTATTTCCTTAATCACCCCCTTTCCTTTTGTATGTATAAAAGCTTATCTGAAAAGGACAGATGAATCAGTATTAGAATGTAGTATTAGAATAAGAATCAGAATGTTAATTAGAATGTAAGGTAGAATAAGAGAATGTGAGACACTCTCACTATATTAGCTTTAATTCTAGTAATAATATCTTTAGTAGAGTCTATCTGTAGTTAACGCTATCAGTAGCTCATTATTTATATTATGTAACTTGTACACTGTTTAATAAAGTATTTTCTAAGGCGTACACTCATTGAATTTGTTAATTGCACCCACGGCTGAGCATTCGAAGCAAGAAAAACCCTATTTCCAAACGCGCTTTAGAGGTGTTTAAATCGAACCTCACACATATTTCATGAATATAGGATTGTAGAGGAACTCTTTGCAAACAAATAGCACTTTGAAAAATCGCTCAAGAACTATTTTTGATTTTGTTCAAAACGTTTTTTGAGAACACCTGTTTTTATATTTTTGCGTTTTTTGCGAAAAGTTATTATTATTTTTGTACGAAATTTTATTGTACGTAGTCATTGCTAAAATCCACAATTTAATTCTACAAACATGTTCCTGCAAAAATCACAAAGCCTGTGATTAAATGTAAACAAAATTAATTATTTTATTTTTCTTAAATTTTTATCACATCTTAAATGTGAAAAAAACACTTTTCGGCATCTTTATGATTTTTTTTCACCATATTGCTACATACCGATTTTATCTAAAACATATACAATTTGTTTCTACCATTTTTCTCATAATTATCACGTTGAGAATGTCCCGTGGCAATTTATTTCAAAAAATAAACTACCACACCTGGACTAGTAAGTTGGTGCATGTCAGCCGAGTACATGTCCCATCTTTTGAATGGGACAGATGATTGATTTTTTCCTCGCTGAGGGTATTACTTCTTCCACCCACACTGATTGGAAAAGGTCTTGCATTGTCTTTACCAGTTCCCTGGAACCTTGTGGTTCTTCAATTTTCCACTGCCTCCTCAATCTCCTTCTCGCTGATTCAATCTCGGCTTCCATTTCTTCCTCATCGGGCAGCGCTCTGTCAATGTTCTCTGGGTTGATATTTGTATCCGAGTCTGGGTCTGTTAGACTTTTATAAAGTGTCTCCTCTATTCCATTAAGACTTCGGACTTATCAGTGAGAAGGTTACCTTAGTTGGTTGGAGGTTTCCTTTGTTTATTTATCCTGTGGAATAATTCCCTTAATTATTTGCTTCCATGTAGATCTTCTGTTTTCTGCAGTTCTCGCTCTTTCTGCCTCTTCTTCCTGCGATGAAGTTTCTTCTCCTCTCGACAAAGCCCTCTGTACTCCTCAACATTACTTCTCGTACCGCTCTGCGTCATGGCATGCTGTCACATTTTTTTTATCATGTTGCATCTTCGCTTTCGTCATCGAACTATGAGGAATGACAGTCCTTCTAAGCTCCGTAGTATACTGGTTCCTTGTGTTGATTATAACGCCTTGTTAAGCTCCATAGTATACTGATTCGTTACAACTGAGCCTTGTAGCTTCTGCAAGTTTAACCTTTTAATTTTGCGATTCCTGATGCCCAGTCTTGACATGAAGATCTTGGCTGTAAGGTGTGCTATTGAGAGTTATGGTCAGAGTTGACATTAGCTCCTCTGAATACCCTCTTATTGAGTAGATTTGATTTGTGTTGCCTCTAATATGTGGTCAATTTGATTGGCCACCGATCTATCTGGGGTGACCCATGTACCTTTATGATTACTCTTGGCGGGAAGATAGTACTACATACAATTAGATCCCTGGATGCTGAAAAGTTCACTAGGTGAGCTCCATTATCTTTGCTCATTTCATTGAGACTATGCTTCCCAATGTTTGGGATATATATGTCTTCTTTTCCAACCTTTGTGTTGAAGTCTCCTGCAACTATCTTCATATTTATATCAAAGATCCTTTTAGGAGATCATAAAATAGGTCTTTCTCCTTTTCATTTGCTACCTCCATGAGATCATGAATATTTAGAATATTATAATTATAGAATTTCCCACGGACACGGATGAAACATATTCACAGCCAAATGGGCTTAAATCCAATTACAAGTTGTCTGCAGGTGCCTCTCACTACAAACCCATTACCAAATCAAACTCGTGTAACCTATCGCTGCAGCTATAAAACATAGCTGCTGATGACCTTTGTCTGTCCTATAGGGGTGAGTGTAGTATGCTGTTATTGTGTACTGTGTATATGTGGGTTACTGTACCCCCAATCTGAAGGACAAGTGGCTGACTGTGGCATAAGTTTGGGCGATGGTGTCATCATTTCCCAATTCCAAACAGGAAATGTTCACCGAATCACTTTTTTGGAGGCCTATTTATGAGTTTTTTCTGAGAATCGCTCATATAGCTAATTCTTCTGTAGCATTCATTTTGTAATGCTCTTGGGTGATAAGGGCATACCTTTTGATTTGTTAAGCCTAATAATTATTTCTCAGTTAGTTTATTGACTTTGCGAAACCAATTCTTTTTATTTTATTTTTTATTAATATTAAATATGTGTATTGTGGAATTTCAAAACGTTCATGTCCATTTTTTAAATATCTACTTTTTTGTTGTTTTTTTTGCATCTATGAGGCTTATTAAAAGTTGTTTTTTTTGTTCAATAAATCTCAAAACCTATTGATTACCATTAAATTAGTTCATTTTATACTAATAAACTGCAACATTTTTGCGATTGTCCAAAGATTTTGTAAAATGGACAATTGAAATTCCACTATTCATATGTAGTTTTCTACCTTACATTATAAATTGCATATGGCTTCGTCAGTATATAGAGTGAAAACAAAATCTTTCAGGTTGTAAGTTTTTAAGTAAAAAAAAAAATTAATTAATTTTGATATTTTATAGTTGGGGCAAATTTAAACCTATTTTCAGCTGCAATAAATATAGTTAAGTTGGTTTTTTATTTGTTAGCTACAGAAAGAAAAACTGGTGTTTTAACCCATAATTATCAATTTTAAGGCAAATATTTATTTATAACAGTTTGTGGACCTTCAGAGTAAACGAAACCAATTATTATTATATCTATTACCAACAATATAATTACTTTTTTCGTCGGGTTGTTATAGTTTGGAACAAATTTTTTTTTTTTCTGAAAATAAATTTCATTTTTCTTTTCTTTTTTTGTCTTTCTTTTATTTTATTAGTCATTCAATTGGAGAACAATTTTCATAATGTGTTTTGGTGATAAACTTTATTATTATTTTTGCTAATACATATTTTTAATTGGATCTGAACTATTTTACATTTCAGGAAGAGGTGACCAAGTGAGGTGCTTTCATTGCGATGGTGGGTTACGACTTTGGGAAAGAGAAGATGATCCTTGGCTTGAGCATGCTCGTTGGTTTCCTCATTGTGGATTTCTTCTTCTCATTAAAGGTCAAGAATTTGTAGATGAAGCCCGGGCAGGAGGAGTGCATAATACTGTGGTTACTAACTAGCTTTACTTAATTTAGTTGATAATTTCATTTAAAACTTTAAATTTTAACATAATTCACATTCTGATTAATTTATTTAGATTTCATATTATCTAAATTGTGCTGTTTGTTGGTGTCCTAATTCATTTTAAATTATTGGATTGGCTGAAGAGCACTTTAGCCTTGTGAAGCTCAGATTCCACCTGATTGTAGCTTTCATAATCTCTACTTGTAATACTTGATAAAAAAAGATGTTTTCTTCATCGACATTGGATAAATAAATGAAGGTTAGAAAAGTATTTGTTTTTACACTAAGGTTCATTAGTAAAGAAGGAGTTTACTGCTAGTGAACTTGAGTGTGAGATTATTTTTGGAAAGTACAGATTAATTGTGATACCCTGATGATTTTTGTGATAGTATTTCTTATCTTTATTTTATAATATTTTTTCATTGTTATGCTCTGAACAAGTGGCCAAAGAATATGCAAAATTTAGTAATATAGGGAAGTTAATATATTATAATAAATTAATAGCATCAAAACCAGTCAAAAGAGTTTCACTAATAAATTAATTTGTGAATGGCATTTTACATTTGATCTATAACTTTATATTTAAAAAAAAAAAACATTTTTATAACAAGGTTACGATCTTTCAAAGTACTTCTTCGTTATCAGAATATATGCTTTCTACAATACATCAACTATTAATTACACAAATATTAATATCTTAATCCACAATGTATTTAGTTACTATTTGAAATAATATTTTATTATCTTTAAATTACATGATTCTCTCCCCATGTCCTGATATCTATATAATTTTACTTCGCCAATCCTAGCTGGTTTCATTATTAAACAATTATTTGGGGAGTAACTTTCCTTTTCCATCTTTGTCACATACTCTGTAATATCATTGGAAATGAACTTTTTACCAATCTCTGTTGTCATATGCCTCCCCACCCATTCTCTTCATACTTACTATTATTTTTGTTTTCCAATTATTGTTACTATTATGTTCTAAATGTTTAATGTTTTAATGGCAACCAACAATCAAGACCTTTTTAGGGTTAATAAGAAAATAGAACAGATTATCAAACAAATTAAAATATCAGAAAATAACCAAAATAAAAACATTCTAAAAAACAATATACAATATAATTACTGAATTTATAGAAAAGGAGTGATAATAAAAAAAGAAAAAGCTAATAAAAAAATAAACAAGGTAATTAATAAACCTGATATTAACAAATAATAATAATAAATTAACCTCCATAAATGCAATGAATATCAAAAAAAGACTATAAATTAACAAATTTAAAACAATTTGAAAATAAATATACATTCTACCTAGAAAAGTATAGTAAATTGCACAGAATAAAAACTAGGGTTGAAAATAAAACTAAGATCTAAATTCCAAATAACATACTGAATTTATTAGGATTAGGAGAAAAGTTCAATTTTGAATTTGAAAATAATGATAAAGACATTGGCAAAATTATAACAGATCTTGAAAATATTTATGACAATATAGTGTAGTATTTGGGTGGGGGTTCACCTCCGATGCGCCCTTTGGTTGTCGGTCGCTTCTCTAGCTGTCTGTTACCTTAGACACACCGTAAAGTTTACCTGGGTTGTGAGAGGGATCACTCTCAGTCAAATTAACGGTCCCCACAAGGGATGCCAAAATGTAGTATTTTTCTACGGGGTTCACCTCCGATGCGCCCTCTGGTCGTCGGTCGCTTCTCTTGCTGTCTGTCACCTTAGACACACCGTAAGGTTACCTGGGTTGTGAGAGGGATCACTCTCGGTCAAATAACTCACCTACCTGCCCCTACTTTCCTCTGGCCTGAATTATTTATAAGTGGGGTGAAGGGTGAAAGGGGGTTAGAAAGGAGGTAGCTTGCCAGTGCGACGCTGCCCTTACCCAGTTGGGTGGCTGCCGAGGTTAGTCCCAAGGGATAAGCATGGACCTCGGCAGCTGAAGGCGCTAACTAGGCAAGCAAGGAAGGATAGACGGGAGGGCCGAGTGCGGGGTAAGCTAGCCCGACAATCTCGAGGGACCCTGTGGACCGGGGTGAGCTAGCCCGACCACACAAGGAGGAAGGAAGGAGAGGTATCGAGTGCCGGGGAAGGATAGCCGACAATCTCGAGGAAAGGAAGGATAGACGGGAGGTCCGAGTGCGGGGTAAGCTAGCCCGACAATCTCGAGGGACCCTGTGGACCGGGGTGAGCTAGCCCGACCACACAAGGAGGAAGGAAGGAGAGGTATCGAGTGCCGGGGAAGGATAGCCGACAATCTCGAGGAAAGGAAGGATAGACGGGAGGTCCGAGTGCGGGGTAAGCTAGCCCGACAATCTCGAGGGACCCTGTGGACCGGGGTGAGCTAGCCCGACCACACAAGGAGGAAGGAAGGAGAGGTATCGAGTGTCGGGGTTGGCTAGCCCGACAATCTCGAGGAAAGAAGGAGAGCTTGATAGCGCAACGCTGCCCTTACCCAGTTGGGTGGCTGCCGGGGTTAGTTCCAAGAGATAAGCATGGACCTCGGCAGCTGAAGGCGCTAGCTAATCAAGCCTAGGAAAGGACAAGGTAAGAGAGAGAGAGAGAGAGAGAGGTAGGTAGGTAGGTAAGGGTGGAATAGAGAACACTGGCGGTCAGCCACACTTGGTCTTGCATAAGCTCGACCCGGAGGTGTTCTGATTTGGCCTTTAAATCGGACCTCTATTTATACCAATACGCAATGACTGCTGGGTAATCTTTATTTTGAGAAGTCTAACATATGTATATTTTTTCTGGCCACATCAGCACACCTCTTGGTCTTAATTTTTATTTGTATAAGTACAATATTTATCACAGAACATTTTAAAACACATTTAAAAATAAATAACCCTTTTACATATAAATTAATCGTCTATAAACAAAGCCTACAAAAAAAGCATAGTGCGTTAGTTCATTTGGTGGCGGACAGGTGGCGCCTCAACCCACTCTTGCAGCCCACGGCTCGCTTCATTTCTATGCCAGCTCTCGATGGGGAAGGTCGTTCAGCAGTTTGCGGGCGGCCCTAGTTCGGCCGGCGGTCGGTAGATCGTGTTGTCAACCATCTCCCGCAGTCCACAGCCTTTGATCGAGAAGGTTTTGCCGGCTTGACCAACAGCTGTTCCGCGTGTTACAATAATTATTTGAATTACATTAATACAGTATTTAATTAAGTTAACATTTTCTTTTAAGAGATATTACGCATTAATTTTGAATGACCCAGCAGAAGGGCCTTTTTAAAAGGTTTTATACAATAAAAGAAAAGGGCCCTATTTTAGGATGCTACATTTACCATTTCCTGTAGGAGAAAAAAAAAATTAAGATTTTTTTTTTTTTCTCAAGAACTATTCTCTTCTATAAAACTAAGTTACATAGTATAAATCTTACGCAATACAGGTTGCATTTCAACAAATCCATAAATTTATACAAAGAAAAACAAATTACATACGTGGTAGGTTTAACAAGATACAAATATTCAATCAATGGAAATACAATGTGCCTTATGTTCAAAAGAGTTAATTTCTTATGATTGTACAATGTTAAAATAAGATGAATTTATACAAAAATTAGGTTACACATGTGATGGATTTAACTATATACAAATATCCCATCAAGGAAAATACAATAAGTCTTATAACAAAAAAAATTGTTGTTTTTTTTTTTTCAAAAGTAAATTTTGTTAATATTAAAATGAGATACATTTATGCAAATCTTACACGCTAATTATTATATATATTTTTTTTTCAAGAGTTAGTTGATTGTTTTTAGTCTCTTATTATTATACAAAATCAATATTGGAATGAGTTAAGTTTATACATAATAGTTTATGTTGATTTAAACATTACATTAAGAAATATCCAATTTCTATTATGCAAATCCAAAATTTACATCTAGATCCTGTTTTTACAAGCTCTATAAACATTATTTATGCTAGACACCTTTCTTGAAGGTTCTTAAACATATTTGAAGTTTACATCGAGATTTGATCCCTACAAGTTGGTACAACATTATTTATGTTAGACACCTCCTCAAGTTTCTTTAAAAGATTCAATTTCCATTGAAATCCTATTTTAAGAAGTTATATAAAAAAAAATGTATGTTAGATACCTCCCTTAGGTTCTAAAATACATCCATTTTCATTTTAAAATTCGACTTTTACAAGAAGTCAAAAAAAAAGATTAAAATATTTAAGTTAATAGTCTTTAAAATATTAAAGTTTAAATTATTATTTTTTAATAACGAAATTTAATATTTGACTTAATTAACATCAGTTGATGTTGGGTTCTTTGATTAGTTACTCGAAATATTTCTCGTAAACAATCATGAGGTGAGTTAGTTCCTTAGGTGGCCTTTAGAATTTCCATTGTCCATATCCAACTGAGACTATCCGGCTGTAATATTAATCTCATTTTTTCTTCACTCTTCCCCGAAGATAATCTTCTCCATCTTCTGTTAGATTCTTATTTGCCTCCGTGTCTTCCAAGTCTTCTCGTTCCACTCTTGAATATTCTCCACTCTGCACTAGCTGCTCATCCATTTCTGTTGATGTGAAACCTTCGGCATACATCGGATGTTCTTCTAAGTGTTCCCTTTGTCTGTCGAAGCGAGATTTATTATTGTAGTCGTCTCCGATTCTAGTAATTCTGTTTACCCGTGGATTGGATTGAGTCCAATTGGGGTTCCTATTAAAGTTATATCTTTCCATGGGCTTATTATCTCTTTCATCATTATAATTTCGAGATAGGTTGTTCCCCTGGTTCTTCTGCTGTACCAATGATTTCCTCTGCGATGCTGCAGAATATTGAGTTGAAGTTCTCATTCCGTCAGTATTTTCTGCGAGAATCCCTTCCTGAATAGATGGTTTCCTCTGAGTTATTTCTTTATACTCAGAATATTGTGTTGGGGTTCTCATTCT
The DNA here is from genome assembly GCA_948150685.1 of Rhaphigaster nebulosa. Classification (NCBI taxonomy): domain Eukaryota; kingdom Metazoa; phylum Arthropoda; class Insecta; order Hemiptera; family Pentatomidae; genus Rhaphigaster; species Rhaphigaster nebulosa. Next base: position 135,418,450 of record OX411306.1, on the reverse strand, counting down.
GTAATTATTTTCTGTGAGAATTTCTTCCTGTACAAATGGTTTCCTCTGAGGTATTTCTTTATACTCAGAATATTGTGTTGGTGTTCTCATTCTGTCATTATCTTCTGTGAGAATCCCTTCTCGTAGATAAGGTTTCTTCTGGGATGCTTCTGGATATTGGTTCGACGTTCTGTTTTGATAACTATTTACTTTAAGGATTCTCTCTTTTCCAACTCGATTTAATACTTCTAGGAATCCATCGATACTGTTTATTCCTTGGTACAGTATTATTTCTTCGATGGTCTTCCCAAAATGTTGAGCCATGGATCTGCAGATGAATCCTTCATCTAACTGATGTTCACAGGCCCTTGCTCTCAATACCATATTGCAGAAATACTGCTGCGGGCTTAGATGTGCGTAGTCGTAATAACTGCCGTGGTTCAACTCTTCCCAGAAAATAGGGTCATATTTTCCCCTCCAGAACTTATTCAAGAATTTTTCACCAAAATTATCAATTTCGTAGATTTCATTCTCATGCATCAGCCACCATACTAAGGCTTCATCCCTCAGATGCTGCCTGATGAAGTCTCGAAATATCACGGTATGGCCCCATAAGTGATATTGTGATCTTAAGGAGCTCACAAATTCTGTAGGAATGTCCTTTCGACTATTCCTAAAAAATAAGGGTTTCTGATTTATTCCCTTATTTTGTTGTATCAAGGTAGAATTCAGTGCTCTGAACATATCAGTGATACCATCATTGTTTAATTGTGGTCGATAGACCGTCTCGGCTTGTTGTCCAATAGGAGGTCTTGTCCTTGTACCCAAATTTCTAAGGGCTGACTTGCCTCCTGTGATATTGTTTTCAAGGATATCTATCCTATTATTCAAGATCTTCAAATCTTCATCATGGGTCTCTACGATGTTATTCAATTCATTGATTTCATCTTTTATTTCTTCATTTCTGTTGATAACAATTTCTCTTAGGTCTTCACACTTTTCTGTTAACATGGTTACTCTGGCTCCAAAATCCAGTTTCATATTATCCATTCTTTCTTCAAGTCTTTTAAATTTTCCAGAGATTAATAGTTTCATCTGCTGAAATTCCTCAGACATTGTAGAGGACATCTTTTCCATCCACAGTTCCATTTTCTTAGAGAATATATCTCCTTGTTCTTTTTCTTCCATTTTAGGTTGACTTCTTAACTGCTATTCCAAAGGTCGGTTAGTTTAATCGATCCCCACAAGGGATGCCAATTGTAGTATTTGGGTGGGGGTTCACCTCCGATGCGCCCTTTGGTTGTCGGTCGCTTCTCTAGCTGTCTGTTACCTTAGACACACCGTAAAGTTTACCTGGGTTGTGAGAGGGATCACTCTCAGTCAAATTAACGGTCCCCACAAGGGATGCCAAAATGTAGTATTTTTCTACGGGGTTCACCTCCGATGCGCCCTCTGGTCGTCGGTCGCTTCTCTTGCTGTCTGTCACCTTAGACACACCGTAAGGTTACCTGGGTTGTGAGAGGGATCACTCTCGGTCAAATAACTCACCTACCTGCCCCTACTTTCCTCTGGCCTGAATTATTTATAAGTGGGGTGAAGGGTGAAAGGGGGTTAGAAAGGAGGTAGCTTGCCAGTGCGACGCTGCCCTTACCCAGTTGGGTGGCTGCCGAGGTTAGTCCCAAGGGATAAGCATGGACCTCGGCAGCTGAAGGCGCTAACTAGGCAAGCAAGGAAGGATAGACGGGAGGGCCGAGTGCGGGGTAAGCTAGCCCGACAATCTCGAGGGACCCTGTGGACCGGGGTGAGCTAGCCCGACCACACAAGGAGGAAGGAAGGAGAGGTATCGAGTGCCGGGGAAGGATAGCCGACAATCTCGAGGAAAGGAAGGATAGACGGGAGGTCCGAGTGCGGGGTAAGCTAGCCCGACAATCTCGAGGGACCCTGTGGACCGGGGTGAGCTAGCCCGACCACACAAGGAGGAAGGAAGGAGAGGTATCGAGTGCCGGGGAAGGATAGCCGACAATCTCGAGGAAAGGAAGGATAGACGGGAGGTCCGAGTGCGGGGTAAGCTAGCCCGACAATCTCGAGGGACCCTGTGGACCGGGGTGAGCTAGCCCGACCACACAAGGAGGAAGGAAGGAGAGGTATCGAGTGTCGGGGTTGGCTAGCCTGACAATCTCGAGGAAAGAAGGAGAGCTTGATAGCGCAACGCTGCCCTTACCCAGTTGGGTGGCTGCCGGGGTTAGTTCCAAGAGATAAGCATGGACCTCGGCAGCTGAAGGCGCTAGCTAATCAAGCCTAGGAAAGGACAAGGTAAGAGAGAGAGAGAGAGAGAGAGGTAGGTAGGTAAGGGTGGAATAGAGAACACTGGCGGTCAGCCACACTTGGTCTTGCATAAGCTCGACCCGGAGGTGTTCTGATTTGGCCTTTAAATCGGACCTCTATTTATACCAATACGCAATGACTGCTGGGTAATCTTTATTTTGAGAAGTCTAACATATGTATATTTTTTCTGGCCACATCAGCACACCTCTTGGTCTTAATTTTTATTTGTATAAGTACAATATTTATCACAGAACATTTTAAAACACATTTAAAAATAAATAACCCTTTTACATATAAATTAATCGTCTATAAACAAAGCCTACAAAAAAAGCATAGTGCGTTAGTTCATTTGGTGGCGGACAGGTGGCGCCTCAACCCACTCTTGCAGCCCACGGCTCGCTTCATTTCTATGCCAGCTCTCGATGGGGAAGGTCGTTCAGCAGTTTGCGGGCGGCCCTAGTTCGGCCGGCGGTCGGTAGATCGTGTTGTCAACCATCTCCCGCAGTCCACAGCCTTTGATCGAGAAGGTTTTGCCGGCTTGACCAACAGCTGTTCCGCGTGTTACAATAATTATTTGAATTACATTAATACAGTATTTAATTAAGTTAACATTTTCTTTTAAGAGATATTACGCATTAATTTTGAATGACCCAGCAGAAGGGCCTTTTTAAAAGGTTTTATACAATAAAAGAAAAGGGCCCTATTTTAGGATGCTACAATAGAATCATCTGATAACCTATATAGAGGCAACAAGAAATAAAATATGCACTATAATAAACAACTATATACATTTAATAAAAAAATCTCCTTTAAATAGACAAATTAACAATGATTTAAAAGATTTTAAAAAATTCATTAAAGAAAGCAAAGACATTATAATCATAAAATCAAACAAAACCAAAAAATTAGTATTCGTGTACAGGACTGTACTCTGTAGTATATAAATTATATACAAGAATATTGGAACAGTTGCTCAGGAGATTGGTGGAACATGGTCTGGAAGAGGAGCAGGCTGGCTTAAGACCAGGGAGACAAACTCAGGACCATGTTTTCTCACTACGAATGGTTGTTGAGAAAGCGTGGGATAGAGGAAGAAAGTTATTTTTGGCGTTCCTGGATTTGAAGGCTGCATTCGATTCGATTCTCCGCCAAGAGATTTGGAATGCTTTACAGGAAAAACAGGTGCCACCCACTCTCATCAGTGCGATCAAATCGGTATACCAGGATCCCAAGGGAATTATACGGCTTAACGGAACTGAATCAGAGCCATTTAGGTTTTATAAAGGCGCCAAGCAAGGGGACAGCCTAAGCCCACTTCTTTTCATAATATGCATGGATGAAGTATGAAAAGTCTGCAAGTGAAGGACACCAAGGGCAACAGTGGGATACTGGAGAGCTCCAGAGGAAAGGAATGGAAATAAATCCTATTAAAAGTAAGGTGATGGTTATCGGCCGTGACGGGGAAGACCCAATTCATATTTCATGCAATAATGAGCCGTTAGAGAAGGTAGATAATTTCCAGTACCTGGGCACGATTTTCAGCAGAGATGGGAGAATAGACCAAGAGGTTCTACATAGAGTCAAGAAGACTAATGGTGTGTTCTACTCTATCTGCACTACAATATTAGGGAAACAGGAGATAAAGAAAGAAACCAAAATAGCTTTATTTAAAACAGTGTTTCTGCCTGTCCTTCTATATGGTGCGGAGAGCTGGACTGTTCTTGATAAGCATGCGAGCAAAGTAACGGCCATAGAAATGAGGTACCTTAGAAGAGTACTTGGAAAAACAAGAAGAGACTGCTGGAGAAATGAGAGAATAAGAGAGGAACTGAATGTAAGACCAGTAAAAGAAATTATTGAAAAACGCCAACTGAAATGGTTTGGTCATGTTTACAGGATGGGCGATAACCAAAAGGCTAAATGGCTCTTGGAAGCAAAACCAGAGGGAAGGCGACCTAGAGGCAGACCCAGGATGCTGTATCAAAACTATCTGGAGAGACTTGGGCGAGCCAGAGGAAGCACGATGGTGGATATGAGAAGAAGGGTCAGCGACAGAGATCAGTGGGCGAGATGGGCCGAGACCGTTCCTCCACGCTGATGGCACTAAGGAGGGAGTGAAAGAAGAAGAAGAAGTACAGGAATGAATACAGAGAAAAAATGGAGGAAATATTAATTAAAAAAATTACATACAGAAAATTAAGAAATGATCCTTCTAAAGGACCAGTTGACAAAATGAACGCATATGCAGCTAAATTACATAAATACGGTTATATAGATAAAAGAATAAAAAATAAATTATAGGTTACTGATTACATAAATCCCAGAATGTATGGACTAATTAAGTTACATAAAAAAGAACATAATCTAAGACCGATAATAAGTAATATCGAGGGGCCAACTGAAGCACTGTCTAAATATTATAAAAATATAAAGAATATAAAGAATCAATCACTAAATGAATTAAATAGAGATAATGCATATGATATTAAGAACGCGCTAGAATTAAGAGGATTCTAGAAACCATCAATAATATAGAAAATAAGACCGAAATAGTTAGCCTAGACATAGAGTCATATATATATATATATATATATATATATATATATATATATATATATATATATATACATATAGTATATATATATAAATTGTTCATATATAAATATATATATTTAGTATCTATATGAACAATTTATTGAATAGAAAATTGGAATTAGTAAATACAAACCACTATTAATAAAAAATATATAGACGATATAATAGTGGTAACAAACAAAGAAAACTACGAAGAAATACTGGCACATTTAAATAGTTATAATAGAATAAAATTTACTATAGAAAAATCTCAAAATAACAATATTAGATAAAAATATTAGATAAAAATCTAAAAAGATATGAATATCACGCTAAATAACAATGAAATAACTACTAAATGGACCAAGAAACATACCAATAGTAATGTAATGCTGTATTTTTGCTCAAACCATCCCTTTTGGCAGAGATTCAACGTCGCGAACAATCTAATAAAAAGAGCTAAAGAGATAACTGATAAAAATTATATAGGAGAAGTAAAAGCAATAATTTATGATATGTTAGAAGAGAATTTTTATCCCAAGAAAATAATAAATAAAATATGGTATAATAATAATCACTACAATGACAGTAACTACACGGATAGTATCAATAATAAAAATGGCAAAGATGAAATAAGATCCAAAACAAAAAACATTAAACATATAGGCAATAAAGAGAAAAATTAAAAGAAAACTATCACCGAATACTATACTGATAATAATAACCAAGATAAAAACAATAAAATGGATGTTAGTCAAAATAATAATTATAATAAAAAATATCTGATTTGGGCAACACATGACTTCCTTGTACGCCTATTAAATGATAAATCCGTGGCTCAAAAAGTGATACTGAATTTGGTTACTAGTTTCCAAAGATTGCAGTAAAAACGACACTCGGCGTCCTGTCATCCATCTATTGACACACAAACACACACTCTTGTCACTGGAGGTCTCATTCCGTTATTATATGTCGTTTTCCTTCAGTAGGTAACTAGTTCCCAAGATATTTCTTCATGTTCCATGACAACAATAAAACTGTCAATATCACTGGATAGAGCATTAGAAATGGACAGTTTCGACATTTTAAGCAGAAAAACCCACTTAACTAATATCTTATTCTCATGATGAAGACTTGTTGATCTCACAAATGGGGAGGAAAACTAGTATTTTAGACTCAATTTTAACACTTAAAACAAGTAATAAATATGTTTCGTTAGATTGGAAACCAAATTGCGTTTGTAACCTTTATTACCGAAACATATGATTTCTCTTTTAATTTAAATATAATTTTTGATGTAAGCTTATTATGACCTTCAAGTAAAGTACCCTTTTCCGCTCACGAATCTTAACCAAAATCTACTAAATACATTTATATAGATATAAAAGTCCTATTTACCAAATTTGAGATGTTTTACATTATATTTTAATATATTTTTTGACGAAAGTCTAATACGACCTTCAAGTAAAGTACCACTTCCGGTTTTCCAATTTATACCAAAATCTAGTATGTTATTTAAATCAATATATAAGTTATAAATACTAAATTTGAGAAGTTTTTCATAGTATTTTAATATAATTTTTGATGGAAATCAATTATGACCTTCAAGTAAAGTATCACTTCCGGTGATCAAGCAGTGACCAAAAAGGGAGGTTCACAACTAGATTTTACAACAATCCTAAATACAAAATTTCAACTTTCTACAGCTAACCGTTTCTGAGTTATACGAAATACGAACGAACGAACGTACAGACGCCACGAAGAAACTAGTCAAAATGGATTCAGGGGTGGTCAAAATGGATATTTTTGTCGAAATCTGAAAACCGAAAATTTTTGCGAATACAATAGTTCCTTTACTTCGTACAAGGAAGTAAAAAGGATATAAACAAAGTGAAATTCTATAAAATGAATTATATACCGGAACTAACTGTAAAAATAAAAAAGACATTGGTGGAGTATGACCATACAAACTTACAACTAGGAACTTACAATGGTAACAAAATAGAAAAACATTTAAGCAAAATGAAAGATGAAATAAAAATGATTGACAGGAAAAATGTAGTTTATAAAATAGATTGTGGCAACTGTGATATAACCTATATAGGAGAAACCTCAAAAATGTTACAGACAAGAACTAAGCAGCACATCAGTAATTGTAAAGTAAAATGAAACAGTAAAAATAAAAATATTACAGCTTTGGCCCATCATAGTATAATTAGTATCCACAGATTTAATTTTGATAATCCTGAAATATTAGAAACCCAAAAAAAATTCAAAAAATAGAAAAACATTGGAAGCATTACACATTGCTAAAAACATAAATAAGTTAGTGAATTTCAAAACAGATGCGGTTAACTAAAAAACCATTATGCGGACATAATTAATAAACCAGATGTAAAATAATTTATGATCTAAAATTTAACAAAAGGCATATTGATTCAAACATTTAGAATATAATATTAACAATAATTGGAAAACAGAAATAATAGTAAGTATGAAGTGAATGGGTGGGGAGGCATATAACAACAGAGATTAGTACAAAGTTCATTTCCAATGATATTACAGAATATGTGACAAAGATGGAAAAGGAAAGTTACTCCCCAAATAATTGTTTAATAATGAAACCAGCTAGGATTGACGAAGTAAAATTATATAGATGTCGTGACATGGGAAAAGAATCATGTAATTTAAAGATAACAAAATATTATTTCAAATAGTAACTAAATATATTGTGGATTAAGATATTAATATTTGTGTAATTAATAGTTGATGTATTGTAGAAAGCATATATCCTGATGACGAAGAAGTACTTTGAAACATCGTAACATTGTTATAAAAAAATTTTTTTTTTAAATATAAAGTTATAGATCAAATGTAAAATGCCATTCACAAATTAATTTATTAGTGAAACTCTTTTGACTGGTTTTGATGCTATTTCTTCAGGTGTACATGTATTATTGTTCACATTTGGCAGAATAGTGATGAGTTTAGTTTATTTTAATGGTTTTATTTGGTATTAATATACATTTCTAGTAGGTGAACTATGGTGCCATAGTGTTAGATCAACTATTGCCAAAGGGGAAGAGGGGTTCTTCAGTACTTTAAAAAAAATCATAAATTAATAAGGAGTGTAATCTGCACTTTTATATGATTTTGTCTATTAATGATGAAACTAAGTGCAAAAGTTTGTTATGGGTCCACTAACAATTTCTACTTATTGGTTTTAAGAATAAGTTTTACAAATTCTTCTTAAGATCAGAAAACAATCTTGTATCTGAATAAACCCTTTTTGAGTTTATGCCATTAAACTCTGTATACTTATGCACGGGTCATTCTTCTGGAAAGGACGAATCCCATCCTCTCGCTTTTACGACTTCTCTGGTAATGGAATATGTTAGACATTTTTTTATGAATAAAGAGTAATAGTTTACAACAAAACATGGTGCTATTATGAAGCTTTGAGAAAAAGAAAATTTTATCATCCAATTTTTCATTCCATCACTCTGTCTTAACCATGTTTTGAAAATTAAAAAAATTACTAAGGCATAATGGATAATTATTTCACTTCAGTATTATCAGGGCTGATTGAGGGCTAGAAGATTCTAAAATTCTTCAATTAAGAATTTTAAAGATATCATAAAACGGTAGACAGCGTATTAAAAGAATGTCCCAGAGTTTTGTTTCATTTCCTAACCAGATGGTAAATTGAGTTCTAGTGGTGCTTAAATATAAAATGACCACAATAGACGGCCATAGGCATGATTGCTTCCAAATTAATTCAGGCATACATGCTGGTCTTGAGGTGTCCATCTATTTTCATTTGTATGAGCTGGCTCCGTTTATTATAGTGATTCATTCTCTCGGTCTAATTAAACAAGGTAAGTAAATTTTTTTTTCTTTCGCGGTATAACAGATTCATTTTAGAGACAGCTTTAGATTTGTAACTCATAATTTTTGGTTCCCGAATAATTAATAAAGTTATTTTTTTTAAGCTGCAGCTTTTTCATTCCCTCACTTCTTAAACTGGAGTCACTTCAGAAGAACAGTAATATAGGGTGTTTAAAAGGGCATAATCCATTCTTATGAAGAGGACGAAAACCCAAGGTGTTGTCCAGGGAAAAAAATATTGCATAACTAAACAATGTGTCAAAAAAAAAAAATGAATACTTCTTGCAGAAGGAACTGAGCTGCACAAAAAGTTTTTGAAAAGAATTCCTTATAAGATAAGCTATTCGTCTTCCTATCCAGCTCAAATCGTTTTGGGTAATACTCCCAAAAGAGACTTCTATCAATGCTAGACTCATGAAAACTTCCATTACTTATTGAAGGCATTTTTTTAAGCCAACGTTCATTCCCTCATGGAAAACATTTGTTAAAATATTTCCCATTCAAGAAATATACATTCAGGTTAGTTGTGGTTATAATTTTTTTATGTTTTAATATACAAAGGAGCACTCTGAATGCTTTTTGGAAGAATAATTGTAAGGCAATGTTTGCAAAATTTCAGAACTGCAATTAGCCCTTTCCAGGAGAATGACCTATATATAAAAGGCAATGCTTGTATTTGTGTCCGCTATAGACTAAAAAATACTGGATCGATTTATACAAAGTTTTTTGCAAAATGATTCGTGTTGTTCCGAAAAGATTAAAAGCTGTTTAAATCCTTGATCTGACCAGTAGAAAGAAAGTTAAAAATATTTTCATTTGACTACATATTTTGAGAGTGCTTTGAATTAAATCCGATTGGTAATGCTGTAGTTTTGAAACTTAGATTTATTTGCATTCTTACTTTTATGAAGTTTCAATTCTAATAAGTGTTAAATGTTTTTTGTAAGTTTCTTAATGTTCTTTATTACTTGTGATGATTCAGCAATCATATCTCTTTTTGTTAGTAAGGTGTTTTCCACCGATTACAGTATTAAAATTAAATCTGGTAGGTAGTGCTGTTATTTTGACAAATGGGTTTATTTACATTCTGACTTTTATGAAGTTTTAAATTCTAAAAAGTGTTAAATATAAAGTTAAGTTCCATTATATTCTGTGAAGTTCCATAATGTTCAGGCTTTAAATGTTTGTAAGTTTCTTAATGTTCAATATAATTATGTTGATTTTGTGCAATTCTTTGTGATTGTTGTGATTCATGGATTCCGATCACAGTTTTTTTTACCTTATTTGAAGAAAGAACTATTTTACAACACTTCAGGAACTATTTCTTCATTTTCCAATCAATCCCCTCAACAACTTGGTGTTCTTTCTCCAAGTCAAGAGCCCAACAATTTAGCATTAAACTACGAATACCTGAAAGAACTATCTTACAACTTAGTTCATCTATTAGAAATGGTTGATGAAAGCATGCTTAAACTGAATGACAAACAGAAAATTGTCTACAATGAAGTAATTATAAGTATTTATTCTGTTTCTATACTGCTTTTTTTTCTGGGCACGGGTGCGCAGGTGGCACAGAGAAAACCTTTAAATGAATTTGGTACTTGCCAGGCTATAAAAGGATAGGAAAATTGCTATATCTGTGGTTTCGGTATATCCATTATAATCCACCATTTATTTATCATTATATAAAATTCTCAAAAGATCGGAAATAAACCGATAATCAGAAATAAATTACGAGATAAGGTTGGCCAAGGAGTCTATGTTACCATTGACCTTTATACTGAACAGATGAACGCAACTGGTGAACCGTGTTTATTGCAATTTAGAAATACAATAGCTAGCTCAGAGAAACGATAAAGGTACATAAATATAAAAATACCTTAATATCTAGATATATACATAATATTTTATTTATTTTTACTTATTAAAAAATATCTGATGTGGGCAACACATGACTTCCTTGTACACCTATTACATTATAAATTCATGGCTCAAAAAGTGATACTGAATTTGGTTACTAGTTTCCGAAGATTGCAGTAAAAACGACACTCGGCGTCCCAACATCCATCTATTGACACACACACAAAAAAACAAAAAACACTCACACTCTTGTTACTGGAGGTCTCATTCCGTTATTTTCCTTCAGTAGGTAGCTAGTTTCCAAGATATTTCTTTGTTCCGTGAAAACAATAAAACTGTCAATATCACTGGATAAAGCATTGAAAATCGACAGTTTCGACATTTTAAGCGGAAAAACCCACTTAACTAATATCTTATTCTCATGCTGCAGACTTGTTGATCTCACAAATGGATATTATTTTATATATGGATAGTATTATTTATATGGATAGTATTTTAAATTTACATTAAAAAAAAGTACATTTAAAGTACACTTAAAACAAGTAATAAAAATGTTTAATTGGATTGGAAACCAAATTGCGTTTGTAACCTTTATTACCGAAACATATGATTTCTCTTTTCTAATGTCCACAATCATTTGCCATACCTTCATTTCAGCCAGAGAACAGCCTCTTCCTCTCCTAAGCCTGGTGATATAATCCATGTACTTGATCTTTCGATCATTCCCAATTCTGTTCACGTGACTAAACCATTACTCTGCACCATAGAGCAAAACCGGTAGGAATACTGTTTTAATATAAGGAGCTTTGTCTGACTGCTCATTTCCTTTCTTCCTATAATTGTGGAGCATATCTGAGAGTATACTCCATTTGCTTTTTTTACTCCATGTAGTATCTCATGATCTTTCCCATCTCTGGAAATAATTGTTCCCAAGTACTCGTAGGCATCCACTAATTGAAGAGATACCCCATTACAAGTTATTGTTCTCTCATTCTCATCCCTTCCAACCAGTGTTTATAGTCATTCCCCTCAACTGAAGTTCTTCATTCCATTTCGTTATTGCTACTTGTAGTTTCTGGAAGATGTCTGCAACTAATACATCATCTGCATATATAAACGCTTGTACCAGAACTGGCATGAGGTTCCAATAACCTACTATGGCTCTCGGTGTTCTCCTTTTGCAGACCTTCCATATCTTGTCCATGAAAATAATAAACAGGAGTGGGCTAAGGCTAAGGCTGTCTCCCAGAACACCCTTTAAAACCTAAAAGGTTTTGATGTACATCTGTTCAGCCTGACAATACCTTTTGGGTCCTGGTACACTGTCATTATTGCACTTATCTAGGTTGCTAGATATCCTTTTGTTCACCAGGGCTTTCCAAATTTCTTCTCGGGGCACAGAGTCAAAGGCAGCTTTCAAATCCAAGAATGCTAAATATACAGTTTTCCTCCTGTCCCATGTATCCTCAATGATTGTCCGTAGGATGAAAATGTGATCCTGGGTCTGCATACCTGGTCGAAATGCTGCTTGCTCTTCCTTCAGGTTCTCCTCAACCAAATCCCTTAATGTTCTCTCGAGGATGCGGGTGTATATCTTATAAACCACCAAGGATAGACATATTGGTTTGTAATTGTTGCAAAGAGTTGGGTTTCCTTTCTTGTGTATGGGTATGATAATATTATCCTCTCATTTTTTGGATATTCTTTTTTCCATCCAAATTCTTTGGAACAGGTTCTGCAACACTTTAACCATTTCTTCTCCCCCATATTTAATAAGCTCTGTTGTTATTTTTTCAATTCCAGCTACTTTACCCAGCTTCATCATTGAAGCTTGCTCACTATCTATTTCTGGAACCTTCCTGTTGTAGGTCATGAATTAGCATTGGCTTAGGATAGTATCCTATTTTATTTTATTTGAGCTTTAGAATAGATCATCTGGAGTTTTTTCATTTAGCTGATCTTCAAAGTATACTTTCCACACTTTCATTACTTTATTATCCACCACTTTTTCATTCAATATTTTTATCTGAGTGCATCTGGTTGGTTGCTTTGTTTTTTTTTCTTGCTCACTTTAAAAAAGTTTCATATAGGTCTTATTTCGGTATCGTAATCAGTTGGGCTTACTTCTATTTTATGTGTTAGATATATTGTATTTCTAATGCTAATTGATAAACCAATGTTACTTAGGTTTTTGTTTGATTTTTCTTCTTTTTTTTTAAGGGTCCTAAATATAATGATGTCAAAACTAGAGAAGATTCACCAGTAAGAAGAATTCATTCAGTTACGGAACAGCAATTACAGGATTTGATGAATACTCCATTTGTAATTGTGAGTATTTCTATTTTGATTCTATTAGGTTGAAGAACTATGTAAAAGTTCTTGTTTCTTAAAATAAGTAATGGCAATAATTAAAAACAAAATGAATTTCTTGGGAAGATTTACCTCTAACTAAAAAAGGAAATTTATAATCTAAGAAATTAATTTATTAATTTTTCAACTTAATAATCCAGAAAATCATAAAGATTTCCTTTGATCTCTGTAGGTTTGTCTATTTCTGTTATTGCACAGATACTTACATATAGTATAATATAATATACAAATAGCAATATCTAGATATATTTTTCGGATATTAGGTACTATAAGAAACATTATATTATAATATTGTTATTTTATTATGATACTGTTTGATCTAATTTTTTTTTTGTATTTTATTAAAATTTTATGTATATATAGGTATTTTTATAAGATGTTAGTACAAGCTTTGAGAGTAGCATCACCAAACAAAATGACTAATTTATTACCAATACGTGAAGGACTATATGAAATTTTAAAGAAGATAGGTAAAAATATTAGAGGAATGTTCCATACAATTGCACTCAAATCTTTTTACGAATAAATCAACAGCTGGATAAATTTTAAATTTAAAATCAAAATTAAATCTAACCAAAGCAATCTATATGAAAGACTGATCTGTTTTTTATTTTTATTTTACCTTTGAAGCGACATTCAAATCATACTACGGGATTTTAACACAAAGAAGAAATCTTCATTCCAACCATTGGAAAGCAAAGCCTGCATAATGAGACTAGTGAGAACGGACGGTTGCTAATCAACTTAGCTGTATCCAAGGATATGATAGTGGACAGTACTATGTTCCCGGGAAAGAGGGTTCACAAAAAAACTTGGAGATCATCGGATGGAAAAACTGTGAATCAAATAGACCACGTCCTCAACAGCAGAAGACGCAGGTCTAATCTTATTAGTGCAAGATCCTACAGAGGGGCCAACATAGACACAGATCACTTCTTTGTAGTTTTCAGAATTAGAGCTAGAATCTCGAATGTAAGAAAACTGCAAGCTAAGATACCGAGCAAGATTGTTACATCCAAACTGAAGGACGCGGAGAGAAGTCTTACATACAAGTAAAGGTTGGATGAACTACTTGCAAGCTAGGTACCTGTAAGTTCTGTTCAAGAATGATGGAACAAATTCTCAACGGTGATCAGAAGAGCTGTTGGAGGTAGAAGAGCGAGCAACAAGATCATCCGTGCTCCAGGATTACGGATGCTAAGAACAAGGCATATAGAAATATGGTGCAGAAGAAAAACACATGATTGACATTACAAGAATATAGGGACAAGAAGACAAGAAAAGATACTTCATCGTCAGAAGAAGAAAGAATGGAAACGCAAGCGCCTAGAGGAAATAGAGGAGCACAGAAACTTGAATGAGGTTAGAAGATTCTACCAAAAACTAAAAAACAGTAGGGCACCTTTCAAACCCAGGATGGAGGCCTGTAAAAGAGAGGACAGCTCACTTACTACAAAGAAGATAGAAATCCTGTTAAGATAGGACCGATACTTCAACAATTTGCTGACTGAAGAAGATGAAGATACTATGCAAGACAGTTTTGCAACAAGTAATGAAGAAGAAGAAGGAATTGACCCTCCAGAATACGAAGATGTCATAAAGGCTTTCCTGAAACTTAGGAATAACAAAGCCCCGGGTGAAGATGGAATCCCGGCAGAGCTCTTAAAGCATGGAAATGAGCAACTCCATAAGGCTATTTATGATATAGTATTGAATATATGGATTAAGGAACAAATGCCAGACCAGTGGAAGGAGAGATTAATTTGTCCCCTTCATAAGAAGGGGACTATCTTAGAATGTTCAAACTATCAGGGCATTACCCAGCTCCAACGTGCATATAAAGTGTATTATATACATATAATGTATTGTGCTCAAAGCTACTTCCTGCTTGCAGAAAGAGAAATAGGTGAGTATCAGGCGGGATTCAAAAGAGAAAAGTCCATGACAGTTCAAATATTCAGCTTAAGGATGATTCTGAAGTCAACTGAATTCAAAATTGATATTCATTTTGACTTATCATTCTTTTCAAGAGCGCATACGATAGTATCAAGAGGCCCAAACTCTACGAAGCATTGCGTGAGTTCAGAATCCCACCAAAATTGATACGCCTCATCAAAATGACCATAGAAGATGTAAGGTGAAAAGTCAAAGTGCAGTCAAACTTGTCACTAGAATTTGACTCGAAAAAAGGACCGAGACAAGGAGATGCCCTACCGTGTTTGTTATTTAACTTTGCCCTTGAAAAAGTATTAAGAAGATCTGGCATCCGACAGGGATCATCTACGACAGACTAGTCCAACTGCTAGCCTTTGCGGATGATATCGACATAGTCGCTAACTCACTCAAGGCACTTAAGGGCGCATTCCTGAATCTTATAGAAGTTACTGCAGACATGGGCCTGACTATAAATGAAGAAAAGACTAAGTACATGAGAGTTGGTCAGAGTGATATAAATGCGGCAAAAGAACCAGGTCCGTTCAGATTCCAGAGTGTAGACCAGTTTATTTACTTAGGGTCAGATGTTTGCTCTACAAATAAGATTCTAAAGGAAACAAATCCAGAGACTGATGATGGTCGACAGATGCTATTTTGGCTTTGGGAAGCATCTCAGTAAGCCCATAATCTCACGATGAACGGCCATGTCGCCAGAATGAGGGATGTCCAGATTCCCAAGAAGTTATTGGAGGGGAGGCTGGACTGCTCCAGAGGTAGAGACAGACCCAGACTCAGATGGGAGGATGCTGTTGCTAAGAACGCTTTGACCCTACTGTCTGTACAAAACTGAAAAACAGCCACAGAACTTGAGGAGGCTAAGGACCGCACCAGTCTGTAGCGCAACAGAAGAAGAAGGATAGGCTTGGAAACATTTCATACGCCCACCCTATCATCATGAGCCGAAACACGAGTTGGAATTCTCTGTCTCATTATTATATGCACGTATATGTTCCTATAATCTCTGATTTAGTGATCTCCCACTTTTTTCTGTGTGTTTGGCTGCACAATCATTACAATTTAGTATACTCTGGTTTTTGGGGAAGGGTCTATTTTGTCTTTAGGAGAAGGGAAATATGAGGATAGAGTTTTTTCTATTTTAAATGCAGGCCTTAAACTAACAGATAATCCAAAAGGTATTCTTTTAAAAAGGAATGTTTGATTTAAAAATTGAAAGCCTGTATTTAGATGACTTTCAGGATCCGTTTCCACTTGCCAAAAGAAACTTCTCAAATATACTGTGGTCAAAAATTTTGAATTTGCTCATTGAAGCAATGATAGATAGAGAATCATAAATTGGAATTAGATGTTTGTTAATAAAACTTCCATCTAAACAAAATATACAAGATATATAAAATATATAAGAGACTCATCTTTCTTCTCAACTAATAATATAGGATTAATAAAACTTGAATTTGATATCTCTATTACATCATTGGCAATATTTCTTCCGGTTCATCTTTTGCTTTTTCTATCAATTTTGGATTAGCTTATTATTGTTTATATAGAATGTTGTTAGTTACTAATCCAATATTTCTTCCGGTTCATCTTTTGCTTTTTCTATCAATTTTGGATTAGCTTATTATTGTTTATATAGAATGTTGTTAGTTACTTCCACAGTATGTACACTTATTTTAATACATCTTGGTCTATTTTCAGATATATTGATATTATTATATAAAATCTTCCTGAATTTTTATATATCAGTGTAATTTAAAATTTCTTGCAAACCTACACAAATATGATCTATCTTTTCATTTATATTGTTTTGATTTTCTTTGTTTAAATCATTACTATAAGTTAGAGTTAAAATGTTAATAAAGTGTTATTGAATATAATAATTTTTTACAAAAGGAATAGAATTGTAAACAAACTTATTTAAAAAAAAAAAATATTGACATTACTTCTATTAGTGCTAAAATAAAATTAGCAGTGGAACAAGTGCTTGTTTAAGTGATCAGAAAGTAGAAATATGTTTAATTAAACTAAAAAGCAAAATGTGAATGTGGGCATTTAAAAGAAATGAAGAAAAATAAAAGATATCGTCGCACTATTTTGATAACGCCTTCTTAATTAGCAAGTCATTGTTGGGAGAGATGCAGTGCTTTGTAAAATAATTGGCATCTGTTGTTCATTAGCCGGTGAGGAAACAGGACCTGTTCTTGACTGTCAACTTGGCTAAGTTTCTTAGGACTCGTGTTGTTACTACTTTATTTTTAGGAATACAAATGTTCTAGTAATAACCTTTCATTATTGAGTAATAGGTAGTCATAATTCAATCCATTGTATAGTGATCCATTGGAAACTCAAATATAACAAAACAAATCTAAGTGATTTTTGGCATTTTTTTTTTGTATGAATGAATTGTATTATTTTTGGTTATTTTTGTTATTATCCAGCCATCATTTTGAAAAATAATTTTGTCACTTTTTTTTGTTATAACTGCTTTCTTTGAACTCTCTCTTAGATCTTTTTGAACAGAGTTAAATTCTGCATGAAAAATAGTTATTTTAATGCGGAATATGGCTGACTATTCACATACCATTCATGTTTATGATTTTTATTTTATAAATTAAAGAAAAAAAATTTTTGTTTTCACTTTTCAAGGTTTTTTCTTCACAAGAAGGTTGCAAAACTTCTGAAATAAAATGTGAGGTATCAATTTTAATATAAATCATTTTTATAAAATTAAAACTTTTACAAAACACTTGGGAATGGTTTTAATTTCATATTTTGAGCAGAATTTAGTGGCGTTTTTAAAACTGTTAATACCTTTGTTTAAAAATAAAATATGCTTAATTTTTAAATTGAATCATTTCTGGTGTTAATAATCTAATATTTGTTTCTTTCAGGCTACCTTACAGATGGGAATTGAAGCATCTCGTGTCAAGCAAGCTCTCAGGCAAAGAATGGAATCTGTTGGGGTACCATTTTCTACTCCGGAGGCCTTAGTTGTTGCTGCACTCGAAATTCAAACAGAACAATTAGCATCAGCAGAGGGAGAAAATTGGTATTAATTTAATTTGTAAACTTATAGATTAAATATTTGTCCATACATTTTCTGAGTTGAATTACTCCCACTGAAATATATATATCGATTAAATTTACTTGTATGTGTTTCAGGGCAACCCCACCCAATTCACCGAGTCATGAACATTGGCGTAGAAGAGGGAGTCCTATCAGAGATAATCATTCTTCTACTTCAGATGATGAATCTGAAGAAGACACAGAAGAGCAAGAGTATGATACTATTCATTATTTTTTCATAAATTTCATTCTAGTAGTATATTTATCAATTTTTATCATAATTCTAATTTTAATTTGAAATATTTATTGTATAATACACCATATGTGAGGTGGTAGGCTCCTCACACTGTGATGCAATTGAGAGGGTGGACTAAGTATAATCCAAATGTGTAACCAGGTATTTTTCAATTGTCACATCCACAAATATTTCAGAAGTTTGATTAATATTTTACTACTACATTATTTTATTTTTTTTTAGCATGAGGACACTAATTAGATAATCAGAGATGCTTATTGATAATTTTCCAGATTAAACCCTCCAACTTAATTGCAAAAGTGTCATGAAAAATATAAAGGTTCACATGATGATCAATTTTATTTGCAACAGTAATACTGAACTTCTAAACAAATTTGCAAACAAAAATCCAACGATAAATTAATAATTAACATCATCAATTATCTATTAATGCTTTAAATTGAAAAACTGTGTAACAATAATCATACTATTACATAAAAATACAACCGTTTGTTCATTTGTAAGGTCTATCCGCAAAAACTTCTGAACCAATCTTTATAATAATAATATAGCTTTATTGACATCATTTTCATGACAAAAGCCTCTCCCGGAGGAGGTACAATGGAGTTCAGTTCACAATATAATTATTCAAACATAAATAATGAAGATACAAATATAATAATATACTACCATACAAAATAAAATAAAACCCTTAGTGCCTATTAAAATATACAAACAAAACAGAGAAAATATAATTGTAATATATAATGATAGAGCTTAAAATCCATTAATATACTAGTTCATTAATTTGCTAGTTCTTTAAAAATTCAAATACGATAAGATAAAATTCAAAATTCAGATAAAACAATCTTTATAGTGTATTAACAATTTTTAACCAGCACTTTCTCTCCCTGGCCACTTTCATCCAGCTTGTTCCCAATCTGCGGGTGATTTTGTCTCTTCACCTCATGTATGGTCATCCTCTCCTTCTCACTTGGTCTATCGGGTTCCATTCGGTAACACTTTTTGACCACCTATCGTCCTTCAGTCTGGCCAGATGAACAGCCCACCTCCATTTCAGTTTTTGGGCTTCCTTACTTAAACTTTTGACTCTTGCCTGAGAAAGAATTTCTTGATTCTTTATCTTCTCCCTCCTTCTGATTCCCACCATACTTCTCAAAAGTTTCATTTGCATTGTATCCAATTTCTTCTGTTCCTTATTGGTTAGTGCCCAAGTTTGAGCGCCGTACAGGATTATGGGGTAAAGACAAGACTGAAGCACTTTAGCTTTTAGGTCAATTGTGAAATTACCCTTAAAGATTTTCTTCAAGGACCAGTATTTGTGCCATCCTATTTTCAGTCTTCTATCCAATTCTTTACTGAGTTTTTTCCAAAGAAATTTCCTGTCCAAGATAACTGAATTGTTTTGAATATTCTGTAACATGTTCTCCGATTTTTACTATCTGTTCATCTGTATTATTATTCTTGATTTTTGGTAATTTATTTTTAGGCCATATTTCTTACATTTATCAATCAAATCATTGACCAGTTCAAGTAATTCGATTTTGCTAGGAGCCAATAGGCATATGACATCTGCAAACCTTAATTTGTTTAAATAACCCTTCCTTTCCAGTCTAATTCCTTAAACAATTTGTTAATGAGACAGTTGAAGAGGATCGGTGATAGAGAAAATCCTTGTTTTACTCTTTTTTAATGTTAAATTTTTTGCCTTCTCTATCAAGAGCAACAAATGCTTTTCCCTTTCTGTAAATTTCTTTTATTATTTCTATATGTTTGGGTTCTATCCCTGTTTCTGTTAAAGCTTCCCATATATACTTCTGATTTATTGAATCAAAAGCTTTCATAAAATCGATGAAGTATACATACACGGGCAGGTTGTATTCAGTTGATTTTTCAATCATTTGGTTGAGGCAATGTAAATTGTCTATTGTACTGAATGAGGGACGGAAACCAGCTTGTTCTATATCATAATCTTAATAAATTGTTTTAATAATCCTATTTTTAATTATACTACAAAACATTTTATATGTGGTTTGTGTCAGTGAAATTGGTCGATAGTTTTCTATGTTGTCCTTAGCTCCTTTTTTGTGTAAAATTATGATTTTACTCTCTTTCCATTTCTCAGGCACTCTCATTTCTTCGAATACCATATTAAATATTTTGTATAACGGTTTTATGATTGCCTCTTTTGTTTCGATGAGGAGTTCGTTTGAAATGCCATCACTTCCAGCTGCTTTCTTCCTTTTCAGTTTCTTTATTTCCTTCTCTACTTCTGCTTCCAGAATGCTTAAATCTGAGTTTTTTCTGTAGGTAATTTCTATATTTTCTGTTTTGTCCTGGTTGTACAGATTTTCGTAATATTTGGAGATTTCTTCAATTATTTTCTGTCTGTTGGTTATTGTGCCAAGTAGAGTATTCATTTTATTCATAAATTTCTTCCTATAATAATTGGTTTGTTTTTTTCATTTCTTTTATTGATCCTGTTTTACATAAGCATTCGTTAATATTGACTTCTTCGTAATTGCATATGTCTTGTTTGATTCTCTTCCGGACTAGTTTTCTAAGATTTGCATGTGCAGACTTTTGTTCGGCTGTTTTATTTGGAATGCGATTTAGTTCCTCTCTTTTCTCAATTAACTCTCTGGTTTGGGCTGTCAATTTTTTACTTCTTTTATTTTCCTTCTTGTTTACTTTTCTTGTTTACTTACCCTTCCACTTTGGTGTTGAGAGCTTCTTTAATACTTTGGGAGTTTTTTATATGCACTTTCAACTGAGGCTTGACTGTCAAAGTTAAGTTCTTCCAATTTCTTTGCAATGTTTAAAGAGTAATTTCTTGGAATTACCTTCCTTTGGGCTAACTTTCCTGCTATGTAGAATTTTCTTCTGGGTATGCTTAGGGAACCAAGTACTAATCTGTGGTCCGAATCAAATTTAAATATTTCCTTCGGATGAACATTTTTAATATTTTTTTCACTTCTTCCTAGTATGTAGTCGATTTCATGGGTTTCTCCACCAGGTGCTTTCCAGGTCCATTTCTTATCTATGGGTAAATTTTCGAATGTGTTTAAAATTTTTAACTGATTTTTAAGCTCAAATTTAACTAGAATTTCTTCTCTGGTATTTCTTTTGCCTTTTCCATTTTTTCCGACTGTGTCCATATTTTCCGTCTCTTTTACTCCCACTTTAGCGTTAAAATCCCCAAAAAGCACCAAATAGTTGTTAATGGTATCTTTCTCCAAAAGCCCATTTAATAGATCATAAAATTCATCCAACTCTTCTTCTGTGCTCATTGAGGTAGGTGCATGAACTTGTATAAAAATAGTGTGTATATTTCCTATTTTTAAAATGAGTTTTGCAATTCTATGCGGAATCGGATTGAAGTCAAGTATGATATGTTTCAGTTTTTTGTTAACTAGGAATCCTGTACCAAAGTTACTTGATAGCTACGCTATGTAGGAGAATATTTCCGTTTTCCATTTCCGCGATACTTTCATTATTTCTTCTTATTTCTGAGAGTCCAATAACATGCCATTCCATATCCAGCAGAGCTTCTTTTTATACTAATATCCTTTCGTTTTCCTTTAGCGTCCTAGTATTTAAGGTTCTTATAATTAAAACATTCCGGTTGTTTCTTATTTGCTACATTGCTCCATTATTTTTTCCCTCTGAACGTTTTGTTTCTTCTTTTGCCATGTCCAAACATTGTATTATACTTTTCTTGATTCCCTCGCCGTTTTTATTGACATTTTTTTCGTTTATTTCCGCATTTCTGTTGACTTTATCCAATGTAACTTATATTTCCGTACTTTGTTTTTTCTTGTTAAAAAAGTAGCGGTCTAAACTGATTGGTCTAGATGCAGCGTATCCCGATCTTTTTTTGGGTTTTGAATTCTGAGGGGAATTTTCTTCATGACTTCTTTGTCTTTTTGTCGTTTTTTCTTCCTTTTCAGATTTCAGATCCTGTAAGGCAAACAGCTGGCCATCAGTGAGTAACTTAACGTATTTCATTACCACTTTTTTCCCTTCTCTCTTTTTTTCTAACAGAAAAAGAAAAAGTTCTGCTCTGATTTGACGTATTTCTTTAGGCAAGTCTTCTTTTATCACGATATCTGGGAAAATGTCATGGTTTCCGTGCTGTTTTTTTGTTTTAGGATATCGTACTTCAATAAAATTGATGATAGTTAAACAATGGTTGTTGGCGAATTTCTGATTATTCTTATTTGTGCTATATCGTATTTTCCTATCTCTACATTTAAACATTTTAAAATCATATTAATTTCTTTTATTTTTTCGAAATAATTCTCGGCCTTAAGATTAAAAAATAAAAGATTTTGTTTTCGTTCTTGGCACAGCACATTTTCAATTTTGTTAACTATTATTTTAATGTTTTCCATTTCTCTAATGTTTGTTTTATTGGCTTTGTCTATTTTATTTTCCAAGACATCTAGTTTTTCTAATTTTTTAATTATTTCATTCAGTTTGTCTTCCATTTTGTACAGTCTAACGATATGTTTATATTGAATATAGCAAAATTACTTAAGACACAGCTGGGTAAACTAGAGATAAAGCCCTATTGTTGCAATAACAATGCAAGTTACAACAATAACAATTATCTGCCGCCTCAGTAATGGGTGGGGATTTGATCATGCGCACTAATAGCTATTTGAATTTTACCTATTTTAAATCACTGCAATTTCTTTAGCTTTTGTAATTTCCTCAGCCGATTTTTCTCTACAGAACCTCCTCCAATGGTAGAGACACTATCAAGTTATCACTTTTCCAAAATATCACTGCGTAATTTAAATTCTTAACTGCACAATGTCAAATAATCACAGACCCGATCTTCACTACATGACCAACGAAGCCGAACTACCCGAACCAATCTTTACCAAATTTTAACTATATTATCTTCATGGTACCTAGATGGTTTTGAAATAATAATATTTACCAAAATCGACATCGAGGGTGCTCAAAAGCCAAAAAACGATTTCTATATTTCATTTGTGCATAAATCGAAAAGTAAACATTTTTCGTTAATAAAATTCATTATAAGAATGCTCATTTGAAAAAATTTCCTACAAAATAAAACAAAAAAACCATTGATATCGGACCGTTAATAGCAAAAATACAACGCATTGAACATTGTAGCCATACTTCTATTTTCGTACCGCTTCAGCGCTGCTAGGGTAAGAAAAATATTGTAATCGGGTCAGATTTTCGATGTGCAGTTCTCAACAATTCTTCCCTTTGCAGAGCCCTCTGAATAAAAAAAATGTATTTTTGGTCATTTGTCTGTCTGTTACGATTATCTTTTGAACTGGTGAACTAATTCCATTCTGAACTTCTTCTAATTTGATTTTTGTATACTACATTTATACATACATTAATTTTTATCAAACTCTCAATTGTGTTCAAAGCAAAGTATTGCTAGGTCAGCTAGTAAAACATAATTGAAATTTCTGAATCATTTGTAGCTGTAACAATTAAAATAGAATGAGATATTTTTGAGATGGAAAGGAAACTTGATTTGGAAGATCGTATTGGAAATACTTATTTGATTTGGAGATCGTATATTTAATCTTGAACTCCTTTTTAAATATATCTGCCTTTACTAATGCTAATGTATATAATGGTTTGAATACCAGTAGATAATTCTTTCTATCATAGTGGCTTGTCATTAAACCATATTAATATTTGATAAGTGCATAGTCAGTATTTAGACCTTAGATTACTGACATAATTTTATGAAAATCCTTCAAAAATTTAATAATTTTAGTTTTGTGTAAATCATAGGTGCTCTCAGGTACAGCCTAAAGAAGCTGAAACGCCACCATCGGTTGAGCCCACTCCTCCTCATGAAGACTGTGTTTCTAACACACCTCAGGTGAATTCACCCTGTAAGTAGATGCTAATTATTTCCTTTTTATGTTAAAAGCTTCATTCTGTAAATTTCTAGTTCTGTAACCTCAACTCTGATTCCCAATAGATTGATGGCTTGAGTCAACCAAAAAACCATTAAAGTTGATATTTAGTCCCAATCAGTAGAATTGATCATTCGCCCATTCCGATTGTTAATTTGCAGGAAAGCCTTAAATGAGTGGTGCTTGGTTGCTTCTTCAGTGGCAGGAGAGAAGTGAGGTTAAATTGTGTCTTCGTCAGGTACCTACATGGCAAACATTTCATACCCTATCTTGTGAGATGTAGTGACTTTGTCGAACTGGGCACTGTATAAGGTTGCAATACATTTCTGCCCTGCAGCACTTACATTCTGAGGTCTAGCATAGTGGTCGTTGAACACATTCATTATGACCTGAAGGGGCTGTTTTTCTAGAAGCCTAACGAATTTGAGAATCTTCCTTGAGCTCAAAATGTATTAAAACCTCTCAACTTGCAATGGGCCTTAACATGTAATGAAAGGCACCCAACTAGTACACCAAGGTTCAATATTCATGGGCGTCAACTTCACTAACAACCCCTCAATACTCTCTGTAGTCTTCTTTACAATCTCTAGGTATCACTGAACTTGGAATGTGAAAGAATTGCTGATAATTGAATGATGCGCTCTACAATCTTTAATTTTTTTTTTTTTTAATTCCTCAAATTTATTTTGAAACATGAATAAATTGCTGAAAATTTAATTATAGCTCTGCAGCCTTTAAAAAAAATTACTTAAAATTGCCTAACTCGAAACGTGAATAAATTGTTAATAACTAAACTTGCACAACTAATTTAATGAAACTTTTAAGCTTTAGTGGCTGAAAAAGAGCTATTATTCCATCTTATCTCACTTGGATAATGCTTAAAAAGAAAATTTGCAAAGTATTAATTTTCTTAAAATCTCAAAACTTGACTTACACTAATATGATTCTCACCGGCTTTTTATCCTGGTTAAGAATGAAAATGGTATAACGGATTTGAGCCCATTGCAACAAGTTATTAAATAGACATTGAAACTTGCACAACTTATTTTTTCTAACTCTAAAGCATTGTTGACTAGAGTTGAAACATATTCCATTTTATCTTGCTTGCTTAATATTTAATGAACTAATTTAAAAAATATCCATTTCTCAACAAAAAAAAAAGGGGAACTTGACACCACTATCGTTCTCACCTGCTCATCTAAGTGTTTTTGGTAAGGCACACCAAGTACTATCAAAGGTTTTTATAATAATCAGTTATTTCCAAGGTTTTGGCTATTTGTTTACTTGTGTAAAAGTTTTTTAGGTATTTCTTGAAGATCAATGTGCAATTTACTTGAATTAAAGGTCTTGCCAATCAGTGTTGGGCAAATAGTAGTTTAACTACAAATTACTTAACTAAAACTACAGTAGTTGCAGCTATAACTACTTTTTGTAGTTATAGTTGATGGATCATAACTACTATTTGTCAACTACAATCAAAGTAGTTAGAATTCACAACTACAACTAGTGTAGTTATAAAAAGCAGTTATGATGACGAATACAAACTAGTAGCTATAGTTGTAGTTACGGAGCTACAACTACACTTACTATGCAACCTATAACTCAAGTTGAGTTACTCAACACTAAGTATTTTTGTAAACTTTTAGTTTTTTGTTTGTGAATTGATACATTGTATCAATTAAGTAACCAATTTTACTTATATTCCGTCCTAACACACACCCAAAGTAAACTCTTTGAAAACGCAGAAAAAGGCCATTTTTTTTCTTATTTTTCTGAGACATATTTCGACGGTAACTAACAACTAATATTTATTATTTTAGTTATTTGGCTACAACTAAAATTATTAATAATTCTTGCTTGCATTCTGTTGGGATGGATTAAAGCTCCAATAGGGCAGTTTAAATTGGTAGAAAAGAATTAACCTGGCATATGCTGTCTAATAATTGAAAAATTCTAAACAATATGTTTTACCAAATCTTATCTCATAACATTTATTGAATGAACCAATAAACTAACTATCAAAACATTTATATTATATCAATACCATTAATTTTTTTTCAATTACTTAACTAAATTTACTAGTTAGTATTATGCTCTTTAATATACTGGATGAATGAAATAATTTTTTTATATTGATACAATCAATTGAATTAGAATAATTAACTTATTAAATTTAAATTAAGTTCAATGTTTAAACTAAAAAAAAAAATTAATTTAAAGATATCTGTTTCACAAAAAAGAATTTTTTATCAATTGGCGGCGATCTCGGGCCCTTTTCCCCAGCATGCACTGCAACTACAAACAAATCACTGCTCTGGGCCATTGTATCATGTCAACAGTTGGTTTCTCTCTTAAAAAACTCAACTGCCATTTATATTCAAACAATCTATGTTCACATAAATGAGGAATTGAGAGAATGTACTCGAACTTCACTTCTTATTCTAAAAAAATAAAGCAACATTTTTTCTTGTCTTATATCTTCAAAATATTTCATACATACTTATAGTCCACTCCTCAGCACAGCTGATTACTTTATATTTTGTTTTTAACAAAAGACTCTTACAATTATGTAGTTTAGTTCTACATGAGATACCAGGAAATAACGTTTTACATGTTTTGTATTCTCCTTTTTGTAATACAAGTTTTTTTTTGTGTGTGTGTGTGATATTCAATTAAATATTCAAAATGAATGACAGGGCTGGTTCTAGTAATGACTCTGTGCTTTTTCAAGCTCGCTCTTTAAACATTAATAGTGATAGAGATGATTACTACGCTTCTTCTTCGCAGCCAATGGACACTGATACTCTCACTGGAAAAAAAATTGAAGGGGATGTTAACTCTAACACTGAAAGTTTACTGACAATCGTTGATGGTAAGTTTTTTAAATTATTATCAAAGAAATGTTTTTCCAACACTTCAGTAACTTTATGTACAAAATGTGAGCCTGCGCTTGTTGAAATAAGAGGAAGTAAAAACTCTAACCACAAACTTTTTAACACATTTAAAAAGAAAACATGGGAAAGAGGCATTGCAGAACTACAACAAATACAAAAAATTGAGGTTAAAACAGCTAAGCGAACAAAGACAAACATTAGTTTTACCCAAGAGGAATTTGAAGAACTGATTTCCTGATTCCTAGTCAATTCAATGGTACTGTTGCGTGTGGTCGAGGCCAAATGGTTTAAACGTATTGAGATTGAGAGATATGCCCTTAAAGTGCACCATACCAGGCGTGCACTGGTATGGAACATTGAAAAAGCATTTAATAACAATAATATAAGCAATTAAGAATTTGCTGAAGGCAGCAGATCATGTGTGTGCTACGGCTGACATATGGTCAGGAAAAAGGCATAGTTTTTTTGTGTGTCACTGTCCGTTGGATAACACAAAATTATGAAAGAGAATCGGCGGCGCTGGCATGCAGGAGATTTAAAAGTTCACACAGCTTCGATAGAATTGCAAGTGAAATACAAGCAATTCACTCAAATTTTGGTTTGTGCACCACGAAAATACGGTCATGGACAATGGTTAAAATTTTGTGAAAGCTTTTAAAATTTTTGGAGTTGACAAAAATTTAATAGAACCTTGCACAGAAATTAGCGTATTTCCGGATGATGGTGAGATTGAAGAAGGGGAATCATCTTCCGAATCCGAGTCAAGAGTTACTGCATGAATGTGAAACTGTAAGTAAGACTACCGGCGGTGCTCCTTTACGTGTAGCACCAGTTCACTTTTCTGAGGCTATAGAACGAATTTTACCAGATCACGTTCAATGTTGTTCCCATACCCTCAATTTATGCGCAACTTCAGATGTGAATAAAGCTGTATCTAACCAACCAACATTGGCTGATATGCACAAATCGGCAATGCTCTTTGGACCTTCGCTTCAACACCGAAATCAAGTGAGACTCTTCAGGAAGCACTAGGTCATTCATTGTCAAGACCAGGAGAGACCCGATGGAATTCACAATACGACCTGCTCCAGCAAATCGTGGCAAGTGAGGAGAAATTGGCTCAATTATACTGCCAGTTAAAAGTTAAGCAATGCAATCAATTGTTGTAAACAGATTTCGTCAACATAAAAGAATATGTTGAATGCTCGGACCCATTAACGACATATTACAAAGATACAAATAAATAACATAACATATTACATAAATACAAATAAATATTAATGACATATTACAAAGTGAGAAAAATGTATTTTTCGTCATGCTTATTCCTTTAATTGTCAGTCTTCAAATAAAACTCTGGGCTTTCCAACAAAAAACTTGGATGTACTCCCAGACCATCATAGGCAGCTATGTCTGTAGTATTCAAAAAGATTTGAACAGTTTTTCAAAATATCCATTTCACTAGAAGAAACCGCTGCTATTGCAGCATTTTCAAATCCATTATTTAAAAAGGGGTGGCTAACTTCCCTTGATAGCACCCACCATGACAGGGCATTGACTGCAGTTACAAGTATAAGTCGAGAAGTACAAAAAGAAATTCCAAATGAAATGGAACTAAAACAAGAAATAGCACCCCTGTATTTTGATTTTCTTGATTTTGGAAGAAATGAATAACCATCATCTGTAGTTCAATACGAGTCACGAGCACAAGCGCAAATAAGTAATTATTTTAACGACCGTTCGATAAAGATGAATATGCTGCATAATTACCCCTTTATCAGACGAATTTTCTTCAGAACAAATACAATATTTCTGTCTTCTGCACCAGTTGAGAGACTCTTCTCGTTCGCCTCTATGATTAACACCCTCAAAGCCAACAAGTTATCTGATAAAACTTTGAGATTCGTGTCATTTTAAAAAGTAACGCATTCCGTTTCGATAAAAAATGATGTGAAAACATCAATAAAACACGATAAATTTGTGTTATGTTTTGCTTTAATGTATTTTTTTTTTCATTTAACTCTTTATTAAATACAAGTACGTTCCTTTGATTTATTGATTTTTCTTTCTTTTTGGCTTGTAAACTAAGTGTTAACCTATTAATATTATTACTATTATCTTGTGTTTTTTTTTTTTTTTTTTTTTTTTTTTTTTTTTTTTTTTTTTTTGGTATAGATTAAGGACTAAAATAAATCTGAAAAGTGGTTTTCTTTCTTCAACTGAATGAGTCTCTATATTCTCAGCATATTTCGAGGTCCATTAATCTAATTATTATGATATAATAATTATATTAATGGACCTCTAAATGAACCTTGGAATGCAAACAGAGAATAAATTCATGTTTTGACATTTTTTTATATAATTAATACTTTCCACACTGTTTAGCATCTTCTTTAAGGTACCTAGGCACGTGTACAGCCTGTTAAAAGCTACTAAAGTCAGTTTAATTTTATGTTTAAAGTTTGGGTAAATACCTGTATCATGTATATTTATGGGTTTCCTTGAAAAATTTACAAATTTGGGGATAAATACAAAATTTGTATAATATTACATTAAATAAAATTTGCATTTCCACGCTTTAATATTATATATTTTATTTAAAATATTATTTTAAATGTTTTAAACATTTTAAGATTATTTTACTTTAACATATTCTTCAGAAAAGAATGCGACAAACCACAGTTTTGAAGTTAATGAATATTTTGCAGAAAACGCTAGTTTTTCTTTATATAACTCTTCATTGTGTTAGTTTGTGTATTGGGTTGATGCAAAATTAATGCAGGTTTCCTCCATTGCAATATCTTAATACCAATTCTGTAAACAAAGCTAATCCTAATATTCATTTCTTATATACCATAATAAACCTTATCTAATACCCTCTCTTTCTTCATCAATTTAATCAGTAAAATCGTTTTGTTCAGTGTGTTTAAAGGTTTTAAATTGAAAATGTAGAAGTGAAATTTTCGTCAAATTTATTTTTACGAATTTAAATTAGGGCGCAGCGCTGCACAAACAGCTCGTAATGTTAATGAAGTGTGGGGTCAGGGGACTAGTAACGAATGCACGGTGCAGCGTTGGTTCCAGAAGTTTCGCAGTGGAGATTTTGACTTCGAAGACAAGGAAGGTCGTGGCCGCCATTCTTCAGTTGACGACGACCAGCTGAGGTCAATAGTGGAAGAAGACCCAACCAAAACCACCCGAGAAATGGCGGTAAAACTCGGCGTGAACCAATCCATCGTCGAACGCCACTTGGAAGCAATTGGTAAGGTAAAAAAGTTGACCAAATGGGTGCCACACCAATTAAACGACCACCAAAAAAATCGCCGCTTTGAAATCTGTTCCATGCTTTTGTGCTTTTGACACAACACAAAAATGATCCATTTCTCGATCGCATTGTGACGTGCAATGAAAAATGGATCTTGTACAACAACAGAAGGCGTTGTAGACAATGGTTGGGCAGAGATGAACAACCAAAACATTTCCCATAGCCCAACCTGCACCCAAAAAAAGTTATGGTTATAGTTTGGTGGTATACTGGCGGTGTTATCCACTACAGCTTTCTCAATCGGGGCGAGACTATAACTGCCGACAAGTACTGTCAAGAAATTGATAATATGAATCGGAAGTTGCAGCATCTTTGCCCAACATTGGTTAATCGGAAGGGGCCGATCCTTCTCCATGATAATGCCAGACCACACGTTGCACAACCAACGCTACGACTGCACGAGTTGGGCTACGAAGTTCTTCAACATCCACCTTATTCATCTGACCTCTCTCCTACAGACTTCCACTTTTTCAGACATCTGGGCAACTTTTTGAGGGAGAAACATTTTCAAAACCAGAATGAAATTGAAAATTCTTTTCGTGAGTTCATTGCATCCCGGGATCCAGATTTTTTTTCTGCTGGGATAAGAAAGCTTGTTGAACGTTGGCAAAAGTGCATTGATTCTGACGGAAATATACTTTGATTAAAGATATATATATAGTTAAAGTGAAGATATGGCGTATTTTCAATGAATATTAAAAACCTGCATTAATTTCGCATCAACCCAATACATTGGATGAGATGTTAGTACTAGCTAATGGAATGTACCCAAACTAACATAATAAAGAGCTATTTAGGGAAACAGCAGCATTTTGTATAAAATACTCATTAATTTCAAAATTGTAGCTAGTCATATTTATTCCTCAAACACTTCATATATAGCATTTTCAATAACCATATATAGCATATCAGTAACCTTTTTCAATTAGAATGCAACTTTTTCAATTTCAATTGTAACATTTTCCATTTCAGTTGCAACCCAATCAGATTCATGAATAAATACCATTATATTTATTTTATTATAGAAAAACAATTATTTTAATTAAAATAATGACTTTTGATAGTTTCGCCATGTTTTCTGACTTTTTTTTTATTTATTCAACAATTGATATTATGTGCAAATTTCAAGTAGTTAAAAATTAAAAAAAAAATGTATATTTATTTTTAAATATTTATTATTTTTTTGGAAGAGGAAGGGTTATGGATTTCATCGATTTGGTGATCATTCATTTGGTTTTGGAAGTAGCTAATATTTTAATATAGAAATTTTGTTCGTGCAAAGGCCGATCTTATTAATTATTATTTTGCAAAATTCATCGGTGTAGGTATCGTTTATTACGTTTTCAAGGAAACCTTATAGCTTGGAAGCTATATTACTTTATATAAATCGAATTCGAATTTTCAACGTTAATACACGTTTTAAGGTCCCCTGAGTCCAAAGAACCAAGTCTCGCAAAATGGTCTGTGTGTCTGTGTGTATTTGAACAGCCTAGCTCAAAAACAAAAAGTTGTTCGGTACTGAAATTGTGTATTTAAGGTAGGAACATGCTTATGATGTAACAGCAATTTTTTTGTCAAAATCGACTCACTGAAAGTGCCACTTCATATAATCGATTTTGCAATTTTCTCGTAAACAGCTCTAAGGATTTTGATGAAACTTGCCTAATGTCTTCTTCCTTAAAGGCTTTTAAGTTTTCATGTATGAAGTATATCAACGAGAAAATGCAGGAGGAAAAACTATAGCGAAAAGAAAATTTTATTTGCGCAGAACTCAGAAAATAAGTAATTTTTATTTAAATCATGTATGAAAGCATATGAAAGGTAATTAAATTCTCTAAAATATAAATATAAATAATCGAAATGGGACAGGAATTAGCAAAGATACAGCGTATCTTATGAGGACTACAACACCCTAGATAGATAACCGAGCGCATCCTAAAGGAGAGGGATGAGATCAGACCTCCTACCACTGATCCGCCAATCTGTTGCCAGCAATACATTCTGTAATAATGTAATGTAAGAATATAAAAGTAGAAATTAACTTAATAATTTCTACTTTTATATTACTTAATGGAAACAAAATGTTTTCATGAAAACTAAACCGAAACTTTTAAAATACATTATCAACTTAAGAAAGCTAAAATATATAGGTAATGTACAGAATTGTTGTACTCAAATTGTTTAAAAAATGCCATAGTAAAATATTAAGCTTGTTTTAACATAACAAGAGGACCATCCCCTATCAACACTTAAATCTGTAACAGAAAAAAATTGAAATTGACCATTCAATTACATTTTGCGCTCTACATTTTTAAAGGGCTTACTTTGTATGTGTGTGAGAACAAAACATAAGTAAAATTAGTTACTGAATTGATATAATGTATCAATTCACATGCACAAACTAAGAGTTTGCAATAATATTTAGTGTTGAGTAATAAGTTGCATAGTAACTGTAGTTGTAGCTCCGTAACTATAACTACAACTACCAGTTTGTATTCGTTGCCAAAACTACTTTTTATAACTACTGTAGTTGTAGTTATGAACTCTAACTACTTTGATTGCAGTTGACAAATAGTAGTTGCGCTCTGCCAACAACCAACTACAGAAAGTAGTTGTAGATGCAACTACTAAAATATTTGCTCGTTGTAACTAAATAATGTAGTTAACTACTGCCCAACTCTGTTGCTAATGACCAGTTATTTATAACAATTCCATTAACTGTTATATATGACATCATAAAAAAATTTTTTATGAGAAATTATTTTATTTAAAATAACCGTTTTTTATCAGTTTTAATTGAAGGTAAGTTCCATCATGTCTAGTAAATATAAGTTGCAGAACTTTGCATGCAAGAAATGCCCACTTGAGTGAAAATAGGGAATTTGCACATTGATGTAGGTCATTGTTCAAGGTTAAAGAGTAAAGAGATTATTAGGCTAGTTATGCATTACTAGAGTTTTATATGCAAAACAATTCAGTTAATGGATTATTGGTACGGAATAAACTAATTTCATGTGTAGTTAATGGATTATTGGTACCCAATAAACTAATTTCATGTGTAGTTAATGGATTATTGGTACCCAATAAACTAATTTCATGTGTAGTTAATGGATTATTGACACCCAATAAACTAATTTCATGTGTTTTAAGAAAAAAATCATTTTTTTTTGGCTTATTGTATCTCGCTTATTATTCTAGAAATTTAAAAATCTGGTATTCAATCGATTCAGAATTTTGTGCTCTTTAATTTTTATTATGGATGCTTTTCTGTGCAATAAAGTTTTTTAATTTTGGCTGAAAAACTGAAATCTGAAAATGTTGATGTTTTTGGTCTGAAGCTCACTGAGGAAAAAGAGACAAGAAAAAAATTCCTTCATTAGGATTTAAAATAAAGTGACGCCTTATATAATTTTCAATTTTCTGGGAATTAACACAAAGCAAAATCCTATGTCAGTTGGCGTTCGACCACACTACCCTGAAGATGGTCTAAAACTTAGGCCGAAACGTCGGCACAAAATATATAAGTTTACTTATAAAAGTGTAACTCTTTGACTGCACCCTCCGGTCAACTTCTCCCTTAAAATATTCATCTACGGTCAACAAAAACTCCTTCCAATACGTTCCTTTTAGTTCAGAAAAATTTGAGAAGGGAGAATTTCTTTTTTGAGGAATGTTTAGTGCTTGTCCTAGTAAGTATTTTGGACTCAGGTGGACATCCAACATCTCGCCCGTTTTCCGGCTAGGATGTCGTCAATGGTGGCGGTCGCTCGATCACAGAACTGCTCATATCTCTTTTAATAATTGATCGATTTTCATAAAAATGGAATCAGTATGTTGTGATTACTATTTGTAAGGTGAATAGAATTTCCTTTTAAATGTCACTATAAATAATCAACAATTAAAAAATAAAATTATTTTTGTTCATTTTCTATTAGGTATTTTCTTTTACTTATCTATGTTGATATTCGATCGATTTGCATTAAACTTGCACTTTTTATTCTAGTTTGTTCTTTATGAATCAAATGGAAGGGGCATTTGGTCTGAATAATGGATGCAAATATTAAGTGTGAAAGTTTAAAATATGAATTATTATTTTTATTCTTTTTGGCAGTAGCTACAAGTGGCAATTGATCCAATAGGTTGTTATTACTAATTTTAAGGTGAATAGAACTGTATTTTGGATACCAATATTAATAAACAATAATTTGCTATTATTTTTCTTTCTTTTTTTTATTATTTTTTATTTCTACATATATACATAATATCACAAATATAACCAATGATTATATTGGAACATGTTCAGATTTTTTAAAAAAGATTCTTACAATTTGAGTATACTACTACCACATCTACAGAAGGAGCAACAGGTCACTTCATTTTCCCTACAAATGCAAGAGTATTTGGCATATTTTAAACAATTACATGCTCCAATAAAATCAGTTGGATATTTTTGTATGTTCTTTTCTGGACCCAAATCATCTTCTATCACTGAAAATCCAAATTCACTTAGATCTAAGCCAACAACCATATCATCATTATAGTGCCACTGAAGGTATTTGTAAAATAATGATTTCAACAAATGATTCTTAGCATTTCGAGTGGTAGGTGGCAAATATTCAATCTCTACATTCTTTGCATGATAATACTAGTCACAATCTACGTTCATCTAAATATTTAAAAGATGACCCTTTTCGTAACAACAGCACTAAATATTCTTCTGATGCTTTAAGACTTTTTTCTCTAATATGTCATTCAATCATATGCTAAACCAAAATGTTCTGTTTTTTTGATGCCAAACTTATTTGTATAAACGGATCCAGATAGTGCGTGAATGACTGAATGCAAAGAGCTTGAACTCTGGCCCATTTTTTGAAAATACTATGAATAGACAAATGTCACGTGGAATCGCAAACTGCAGAGCCCACCCAAAGTTCCCGAACACCAAGTCGATGAAGAATGGTCCAGTGAAACAAAGCTAACACCATCATATCTGTGTCAGCACTGACAAAGACGATTTTAGTAAGCCCACACAGGGATGTATTTTATGAATGAATCAGCATTCTAAACTCTGCTTCCTCTTCTGTCAAGGAATTTCATTCTGGGTGGTTTACTTGCCTTCCTCTTTGCACAAATGTAGGTACAGTTGAATGATACTTCCTCTTTATCACCACAAAAGGCACTACATGTGTGGTTGGTAGTACATGGTATTCAAGTCAAATAAGTTATCTCTGTATTGGCAATAAAAAACACTTGTAAATTCGGTTTTTTCCTTGATGACCCCCAGAAACTGCTTAGTTTATCAGGTAATCGAACATCTTCAGATACGTGGGTGATATCTATAATAATACTGCTATTTTGGTTCTTTACTCTCAGGCCTTTTCGGTGATAGTTTGTGATAACTGTTAAAAACATAATCGACTCTGCCACAGTTCTTAATAATGCCAGTAATATATAATGAAAAAGTAAAAACTCAAATGCCATAAGTTAAAACTAAAAACACAATGCCATATGTTTTTTTTTTCATTTGTCAATTTTTCATATGGAATTCCTCACATCACATAAACAGGTCCTCTCATTAGACTTTACAAGTTCAAGTTGTAGTCACTGGAATGGCCAGAAGATATTGAATTATATGAGAACTTGAATTGTTGCTGTATTATCATGTGGAGAATATAAACATTGAAAATTTACCATTTACAAGCAGAATTGCTGAGGGCCAATTTTTGAAATCTTATTTCTGCACATATCTTCAGTGGCATTATATTGTAACTGCTGGCTTAGATCCATGAGAATTTGGTTTTGATGTGATAAAAGAAGATTTGGTGCCAGAAAAGAACTTACAAAAATATCCTGCTGATTTTATTGGAATGTAATTGTTTAAAGTATAACAAATCCTCTAGCATTTGTAGGGATAATGAAGTTGTTCCTTGTGTATGCATGGTAGTGGTATACTCAAATTATTAGAATTTTTTAGATCATCTGAAAATGTTGAAAATATAATTTATTATAATATAATTTATATTTCTGATATTATGTATATTTGTAGAAATAGAAAGCAGTAACAAAAATAATAGAAAATTAACAAAACCCAATTTTTTATTAATTGTTGTTTATTAGTATTGACATCCAAAATATAGCTCTATTCACTTTAAAATAAGTCTAACCATTGTTTCTCAGTCTTAGTGTTTCTCCAGTATATCTACTTTTTATCGCAAGTAACAATTTGGTTATAATTTGTTCATTTGGGTTTATAAGTAATTGACAATATTCTACACAATGCTATACCTTCTCACTGGTCAACTCTCATTGGAGAACCTCTACTGATGAGCGATTCACTTTTCCCCAGTTATGCAGCTTACTATTATTTATGGTGGTTATAAACTCCAAGCTCTCTTGGCAATCTCCGATTACTTTTCTGTACCCTGTCTGTATCAAATAAAGTCCCGATTACTCATTGAATGATGATTTTCATCGAGAATCCTCTTTCCTCGTGAAAAATTTTAAATCCGAGTTTTCTCCAGAAATACATGTTATAAGAACCTCTGAGCCCAAATAACCAAGTCTCGCAAAATGATCTATGTGTTTGTGTGTGTTTTACTGAAAATTAAATGGAGTTTTCATGGAAATTTTTTAAATTTCACTAGCCCCACTTGAGGAAAAATTGATTTCTACAGAAAAAAGGGTGTTAAGTGAAGGTTGCATAATGCGTGCACTGTACTAGATTTTTCATACTAAAAAAACTTTATTTTTTATGAATTGTAATTGAGCTATTTTATATCTCAATAACTTTTTAAAGTAAAATACAGTCCCCATTAATGCTAAAAAAGAATTGCAAGTGTTGTTTTCGAAGGAATTGTTGTTGTTTTCTCAATAAAATTTTGAGTAATAATTTTGAAATCATTTATATAAAATTATTGAATTTGCATGTATGTAACATGCCTGTAAGTTGATATGCCATATTTAAATTATAATGTATCTTGGTATATTTGTTTTGCTATAAAATTCGTGTGGACATTATTTAACATGAATCAATATAACATGTAGCAGTAGCCAATTTAGAAGGCTATTGTGTTATGTAAAAATATTAACTATTGGATTTTTCTCCCATTGGCAGTTGCATAGTGGTTCATTTCATTTAAAGTTCTGCTCATATTAGAAATTTTTAGTAACTTATAGGAACACGAAATTGTTTCCATTATTTTGATTTTTTTTAAAGTGTAATAATTTTTTTTGTTCTTCACAGTTATTGTTTGAAAATAATAGGAGATTATTTGCTTAAATTAGAGTCCACTGACATTAATTTTATTTAAGCGAATGAATTTTCTCTATATTATTTCTAAAAGTTTAAAATTGGATAAAATGTTGGATAGTTTTTAACTAATCGTTAACTTGACTGGTTTAAATGGGATGCAGAAAAATAGAAAATAACTCTAATTACTTTAAAAAATAAATGATTTATTGGTTATAATGTTTATTATCATAATTTTTATTATGGAGATGTTCAAACTAGATAAAAACTTTACTTTCCACTTTGTTAGTATCCCTTGAAGAAGAAAATAGGCGGTTGAGAGAAGCTCGGCTCTGTAAGATCTGTATGGATTATGAAGTTGGCGTAGTTTTTCTGCCATGCCGACACCTGATCACATGTGTACACTGCGCTCACAGCCTAGCTGACTGTCCACTCTGCAGGCAGGCTATCAAGGCTACTGTCAGGACCTTCTTATCGTGATTCTTTTTTTGTTAAATATATGTAAATTAATTTTTGTTTTACATTTTAAACAATCTAGAAAGTATAGAAGTGATCCTATTTTATTTTTATTTTTTCTGTGTACCTGTTGCTCTTAAGATTTTGTTTATGGCGTATCTGTTTTTAAAGATACTTTGTGATCATTTATGTTTGTAAATCTGTAATAAAATATGAGTTAGTATTTTTGTTAGATTCTTTGATTGATAATGTGTGAATGTTTTAAAAGATGCTAATATTTCAGTCATAATTATGTAAGATAATTCTGTGGAAAAAAAAAGTGAATTAATTTTCATATTATTTAAAAATATATATATATATATATATATATATATATATATATATATATATATATATATATATATACATATATATATATATATATATATATATATATATATATATATATATATATATATATACTTCATGTTTTTAATTCTCACCATAGTTTCAGCAGCTTGTAAAAGGTACATTATTCACACAACTTAATTTTGTTGAGCTGAAATAAATGTATATATGTAGGTGTATATATATACAACTGTTCTTTAATCAATCTGTTTTAAATCTGATTTAATCAATCTCCTTTTAGCTTAAGAAATTATTAAATTTAATTATCGATTATTTTTCAGTTATCAATTAGCTTTGTTTAGCAATAATAGTCTTATTTTTAGTAAGGTGTAAAATTTATGAACTTCATATTCCCTTTCCTGTTAACTGATCTATTTAAACTATATTAATTAGATTTCAGTTTAATAGCATCACATTGACAGAATTCTATTGATATTCTTTATTATTTTTTCAATAAATTATTTCTGTTTCATTTTATTTAGGGTAACGGCAGCTTAATATTCATGAGCTTATTTGAACGATGTTTTTTTTATTTATTGACACTTACCGATATATAGGAAAATGTTTTGTTTCATTATGTATGATTTATAAATTTTTTTATTAATTATCGCAATTCGCCAATTACTAGTCAGTGGACTATTCTTAAGACATTTATATTTATCTATTTTACTTAATACCTATTATAAAATTGTTAAGTTATTTTAATTTAAGTTATTGTCCTTACAAAAAATAAATATTCCTCTCTCAACTACTCTTTTTTCAGTATTTTTCATGCCTAGAGATGTGTCACTATGGGTAGCACGTAGTGAGTGGCACATCTTTCAGGCCACATATGAAAGAGCTATTAAAAGTGATCACCTAACAAGTAATAAATTATAAAGGAAAGAGGTGAGTAGGGGTATTATTTCACCTTCAGTCAATGTAATTCATAATCATCAATATACAGATAGAAGAAAATGTATTTACACTATTATGGCTGTAACTTTATGTAATTAACATTATTTATTACTATTAGAGAAAAAATCATGACAACTTGAAGGGGTGAGTGGATGAAGGAGGTATGCAACAGCAAGTATTTTATGAGATATTTAGCCTGAAAGTTGTCATTGTTGTACCTTTTTAGTTTTTTTTTTTTTTTTTACTAAAATATATTATTTCTATAAATAAGAGGTGTCAAAACGCGACCCCAAGAAGATTTTTTGTAGCCCAAAATGTTCTGAAATAAAATGAAAAAAAGACAATCATAAAGCAATGTTATCGATTATTATCCTAAATTCACTTAATTACACAATTTGTTTTAACCAGTTAAAAATAAAGTGAAAAGGAAAATCATTTTAATTTTTATGGGCACATGTTTTAATATCCTTTCCATATTCCTGAATCCTCTCTTAAAAATATCATTTTAAGAAATTTAGTAAATGTGATGCATTTACTAGCTTTAATTGAGTTCCACATTCTTGCCATAACCAGTAAACATTTTATTCAGTATGAATTTTTGTTTTAATATGAGTCTATAAACTAAAAATAAAATATATATTGTGCATACCACCTTCTTCAACTCACAAAATTTGTATTTTGGTTTATTATATTCAATAATGAACCTTTGTAATCTATCAAGAAAACAAATATTTAACTCACCTCTCTCAAAGTTTGATGTTTTATGTTTCAAGATTTATAAAATCCAAAAAAAAATTCTTGCTGGCATTTCAACCAGACTGTCACAGGTAACTCCTAGAGGATCCTGGGAACTTGTATTACCATCCACTTTTTCGTATCAAAATGGCGGCGAATTAGGGATTTCATATGCCCATAATTCAGAAATTTATGAACTTAAATTATATTTATGAGCAAAATATACAATGGGTCATCCATGGGATAGGTTGCCTCAACGACTATACTTGCTGTCTCCTTACGGGTGTTTGCCTAGTTATCTCCATACTTGAGGGCCGCCAATGTCTGCGGAAGACTCGATTTTCGTGGGCTCACTCTATATAGGGTACTCCAAGGATTGTTTGAAGATTCCTAAGCGATGAACTCGTCCAAGGACCTTCGCTTCTGCGAGAGCACTTCGTTCCGGTCAAGAGTTTGCCGCAGAGTTCGACAATTACATGTTTAATTGCAATTACAGTAATTTTGTTAAGTATTGGCAATTATTCCTTTCAATTACTGTAATTGTAGTTGAGACTCTCAATAACAATTACTTCTTGACGTTAAGTAATTGAATTACAATTACAATTATTTCTTGATGTTAAGTAATTGAATTACAATTACTTCTTGAGACCAAATAATTACAATTACCTGTAATTGAAGTAATACAAATATTTATTCTATATTTAATTTTTGTCAAATTTCCGTCGATTCATTGAAGCACGCCATTTTTATACGTATCTACTAGCACATTTATGGAAATAACTTTGTTTTATTGCCATTTCGGCGTTAAGTAACTACAATCACCAATTACAATTGTATAGAATTGCAGAAATAACATAGTAATTGCACTTACTTTGGCTCAACTAATAATGTAATTGTAGACCACAACTACAGTTACAGTGCTTCTTGATGTAATTGAAATTACAATTATAATTATTTGTAATTGTAATTTTATTTTTACAATTCCAAATTTAAGTAATTGCAATTGAAATTACGTTTTGTCCAACACTGGTTTGCCGGACCCGTTAAGGGGCTTTAAACATTCCCAAGTGCAGTGCGCCCACGTCGCACCTTTAACTTTTGTATGCCCGCCGTGCCTTGTTCAGGTCTCTCTTTAAAGCAGTTAAGGCCTGCGTCCAGCATGGGACTGATTTCAGGAATTAGTCTCTCCTTCTTAATCGAGGAAGAGTCTTTTCGGTGGCGCACAGTGTCACGAGCTGTGTTCAAGAATAAAAAAAATCTGGTGCTATGCGCGCATCGCACAACTTTCCCTTACCACTCTATAATAAAAATAATCTTTTTTACATAAGTTTAAGGAGTTCGCATAAACACTTCCAGTAACAAATTCAGCAGAATGCAAGTTTTCTCTCACAAAAGCATGATAAATTAGTTTTTAAACATCTTTAGTACGACAATTCTGTACATTAAATATTTTTGGTTTGTCGAGCTGAAAATATATTTTAAAAGTTTCGGTTTAGTTTCTTTGGAAATTCTATGGGAATCATTTTGTTTCCATTAAATAATATAAAAGTAGAAATTATTAAGTTAATTTCTACTTTTATATTATTATAATGTATTGGTACAGAGCGTATTGCTAACAACTGGTTGGTGGAGGAGATTCGGTCGCATCCGTCTTCTTCCGGACGCGCACGTCTTTCCATCTAGGGTCTTGTAGTCCTAATGAGACACGCTGTATCTTTGCTAATACAGGTCCGATTTAGATAATTTATTTTTTGTTTTTTAGGGAATTTAATTACCTTTCATATGATTTCATACATAATTTATCACAAAATGCTTACCTTTTGAGTTAGGCGCAAATAAAATTTTTTTTTCGCTATAACTTTTTGCCGTGCATTTTTCGTTAATATACTACATACATAAAAAGTTAAAAGGTTTCAAGGAGAAGACATTAGGCAAGTTTCTTTCGAGCCGTTTACGAGCAAATTGTTAAAAAGTGTAAAATCGATGATATAATTGCCACTTCCGGTTAGTCCGATGCGCTGCATCTTTGCTAATACTGGTCCGATTTTTATGATTCTTTTTTTGTTTTTTAGATAATTTAACTACCCTTTATACAATTCGATAGATAATTTACCATAAAATAAATACTTTTTAACGTATGTGCAAATAAAATATTCTTTTCATCATAAGTTTTTCCCTGAATTTCCTCGGCGATGCACTGCATAATTGGAAAGTTTAAGGGCTTTAAAGAGAAGACTTTCAGCAAGTTTCATCAAAATCGTTAGCGCCGTTTTCGAGAAAATTGTAAAAAAGTGTAAAATAGATGATATAAAGTGGCACTTCCGGTTAGTCGATTTTGGTGAAAAAATTGCTGTAAGATGACAGGCATGAGCCTTCCTTAAATACGTAGTTTCAGTTTTGTACGATTTTTCGTTTTTGAGCTAGGCTGCTCCCACATACACACACTCAGACTTAGTTATTTGAACTCATATAAGAAGAATTAACAGTTAGGTTTAAAGTTGGTGGATTTAGGGACAAATTTAGATACGTTTATAGGGAAAATACATGACAGATGTTACAACACTGATTTTAAACGAATTGGATAAGGATGGAAGGAACATCCACAGGAAAACATGGATGCTTTTAAGAATTCATTTTTTAGTCATTTATTGACGTTTTATTTAACTCTTTATTTAAAAACCATTCGTTTTCATTAGATATACTTTACCATTATGTTATGTTTATATTCTATATTTCCGTGACAAATATACTTATATATCTATGACTTCCTATATATGTACTAGGAACATACCTTTATTTTCCTTTCTTAAATAATTACATTCTATGTAAATAGAATTAGGTTTTGGATGTAATTAATTACCTTAAAATTATCTACAAAAAAGATCCATTAGCATTTTAAGCTAAAACTAACGGTAACTGAATTTTTTGGTATTTCAAGAAAAACCTGCTTTACACTCAGTTTTTGCGTAGAATACGAATATGCTGATCCGGATATCGAAACTAGTTTCAGCTTTAGATCACCTACATAAAAGGGACCTATATTTTAAGCTAAAACTAACGATCTCAGATTTGACGCTACGTAGGGGGGTACGTAGCCTCAAATCTGGGATTTTCGGATCATCATATTTGTATCCTACGCTAAAAACTGGGTGTAAAGGTTGCGAAAAATAGA
Source organism: Rhaphigaster nebulosa (assembly GCA_948150685.1). Classification (NCBI taxonomy): domain Eukaryota; kingdom Metazoa; phylum Arthropoda; class Insecta; order Hemiptera; family Pentatomidae; genus Rhaphigaster; species Rhaphigaster nebulosa. The sequence continues at coordinate 135,375,143 of OX411306.1, read as the reverse complement.
TTTTTCTTGAAATACCGAAAATGGCTTAAAAAGCGTTACCATGCAGATGAATCTTTTAGATATTATTAGGCATGTTTTATCATCTATGCAGTTGTACATACAGTTTTTCAGTTTCATGACAAGAAAATGTAGAAATTTATTTGTTGAGCTCTATAGCATTTTTTTCTGGGAAAAATCTTAGATAGCAAAGATGAAATTTACATTCAGCATCCCCAAAAGCATAATTAATTAAAATTTTAGAATTTCTTCAAACCTTTCCACCTTCTTCTGGTTCAAGTAATAAGCAAAAAAAAAACAAATTTCAGATCAGATTCCTCTGATCATCGGTATGAAGGTGCATAGAGGTCGGTTCTCATAGCACAAATAAATGATTCATCAATGTCAATACTTTAAATGTTCAGTCATATCCAGGGAAAAAAAAAACTAAAAAATGAAAAAGCTTACGCATATATTTTGTGAAAAGAAATTGTAATTTGCCTTTTTCCTTAATTACGACGCTTAGAGGTGAATTGTTCAAAGTACATTGGTTTATAAAGCTACTTTCACATTTCACTTGTATTCACTTAAAATGGTCAATATTACCTTTTTTTTGTGTGTGTGTTTTGCTTACCGAATATCAGTGTTTTGAAATGTGATAACAAATCGACCTCAAAACCTTTTGTGGTTTGGAATGTTTGATTACAAATTATCCTTTGCTATTTATATTTAAAATTTCACTATATTATTTTCTTGTTTTACATTTTATTTTTATATTCAAAATTTCAACACCCCTCACTATTTGATTTTAAAAAAAGTTGATTTTTCTGCTCTCTGGAATGAATATTCTTAAATTAATTGACGTTTTAAAATTCTCTCTTTCTCTCAATCCAAAATTCCTTTAAACTGAAAAATAGATAAAAGTTTGACAGCATACAAACAAATATATATTAATTAGAAGGAGATAATATGCAAATTTAGATTTGTACAATCCTTAATCAAATTCTTAGATTAGTCCGTTGCTACTACAATAAAATCTTAAAAAAATCTAAAAGCAACTTACATTAGAGAGGATCCTTTTTTAAATACGCTTTTTTAAAGGTTTTCATCTCATCATTTAAAAGTATGTATGACCTTGACTTTTTCATGACACTCGTTATTTATGATTTCCAGTTTATTTCTAATATTATCTCGACATTGATATATGAAGAACTTACATAACCCATTGATTTTCGGGAAAAACAGACTTGAAATCCAGGTTAAATTTGATTTTGCCTAGAAAAAAAAGTAATTAAATTGTTTTTTCTTTCATCATCTCAACTGTGTAACTCGATTTTTGTAGATGCTTATATTTCTTTTTTTGTAAGTCCCTCATATTTTCTCAGTCTGTGACTTTCATATTGAATGTGTATTGTTAAATAATTAGGTAACTAGTACCGAACCTATTCCTATTGAAGCAAATTACCATAGCCAAGGGCATACGCAGAATTTCTTTTTCAGGAGGTGTGGGGAGGGGATTTAGTAAGAAGAAGGCAAGTAATCACCAAAATGTCTATAATCGCCAAATAGGAAGTATGTTTTAAATATAAACATGAAAATTGGAACAACAATTATTGTTAAAAATTGCCAAGAATATTATTTAAAATAAAAACTTTATTTTGTTCGCGCATTTCGAGGAGAGAGAGATATTTCCCCCAATTCCCACCCGAGAATCAGTTAAAAAAAATGACAGCATCTAAAGAAAACTTTGAAAGCAATTTTTTTTAATCCTTATACTATTGACATTAAAAAATAATAATAATAAGAGTCTGCCTGTCGGATTTATGCAAACCAAACTGGACTAAAATGGCTATTGCCGGAGGTCGGGAGATTGCCAATTTCAAAAAGTATACTTGACCGCATTTAATTTTTTTCCCCCCATGGACGCAAATTTTGATGCTCTACAATTTTTATTTGCCGAGTTTTTCTCTCGGAGAACTCATTTCCAAGCTGCGGACTCATAGTACTCTGTCTCTGTTTTTTTTACAAAATTGTCGTTTATGACCGTGATTTTTGAGCACACTAGTAAACCAAATTATGTTATAGTACTCATTAGAGGCAAAAATTGATTTTTTTAAATTTCATATGAGTAAATAGCCATAGCTTTTTCGATGGTATGCACCGTTTAGGAATTATAGCTGAAAAAACAAAAATAGTTCCAAAAAAGCGTGTTTTTTTGGCCGCCATTTTTTCAGGTAATGTGATCCGACTCTAGTAGATCTCTAGTAGATTTAACGAAAGAACAGTAGGAACTGGAAGGAACCATGGCTCCCTGGACAAGGCTGACCACTGCTGAGTCATGTTTAAGTGCCTTCCATCTGGAATTCCAAGTTACAATCGTAGTGGGGAGTTCTGTAGACCCCAGATCTGAGCGAGGTTGTTAGGGCGGTTACATCGAAAACCATGTCGAAATATCTTAATGATTAATTGACGGAGAAAAATATTTTTCTACCAGACCTTATTGTTGCCAACAATGTTTTTTTTTTTTTACATTTACTATAACTGGTTAAACAGAAAAACTTCACTTACCAATCAATTATTTATAATGAATGTACTTTAAAATTCAAATCAAATAGATTTCAATTCTTGGTTAAAATATTTTGTACATAATTAGTTTTTTTTATTGTGTCATTTTTCTCATTCGACGATTTTTCATGCATATATTTTTTTTTCCAACTAAAATTGAAGAAAAAAAATAAGAAGTTAATTTCTTCATAAATCTAAAAGAAAAGGACTCTTTTTTAACTTCACTTATAACTAATTAATTGCTCGTTTACGATATTCTTGTACAACTTTTGATAAAATTAGTATTTAACGAATTCATTTTTGTTACGAACGGAACCTGAAAGAGTTTCATCATATTAGACAGTGATGATGTCATGGCTGTCTCCTTGTTCTTGGTATGAACATTACATTGCATATTTATAACAAATCTTGTTGGAGCAATTTATTGATTTATGAATGATGGTCATTGCTGATGAAACGAACATCGTTGTAATAGAGCTATGCTATGCTGGTTGAATGAACTATGGGTTATTAATTTCGTAGTAAATATCATAGCAACATTTTAAGTTTCAAAATACTTTTCTTAAAAGGTATCTAGAAGAATGCTGCCAAAAATTGTTGTATTCTAACCCAATACAAACTTCTTATTTATAATTTTTTTGTTTCTCTCAATATTATTATGTGTTCTACTATGGCTTTCTCTCTTTTTTATTTTTAATATTGTCTGCTTGATTTATTAGTATCAAGATTTATTTATTGATGAGTACTGGTACTGGTACTGGTATTGATGGGGGGAACTAGTCCGGCAAGTGGGCCTTATGGTCCTTTTTGCTAACCTCTGGCGGCAATCCTTATGTTACCGCCGCGTACTAACCAAAGTGGGAGTGTCAAGATTCATTTCGCGGGATCGCCGCAGAATAAATAACTGACCCAGGTGGGAATCCAACCCACAACCTTCCGGACCGGACCCTAACGTGCTCAGCCGTCACATCCTCAACCTGGATGAGTAACTCAACTCAGTTGAGCAGCTACTCAATTTTTTCAACATTTTTTTTCTTCCCTTCTTTGCTTACCGCTCACGTATTATATTTTGGCGACTTACCATTGATGGCAATCAGCCATTGATGACCTCTCGTTCTGGTAACTTATTTCAATTCTGGCTTCAATCATCCGCAGGTCTTCCTATTGCCTGTCCATTTCTTCTTCTTGGGGTCAGAAGGTTGTACTGGACCCGCCCCACTGCCGCCTTTCAGCCATCAATAAACCTCTAGAATTCTCTTCATTCATCAACGATGAAAACTCCTAGGTTAGGAATTCTCAAAGTCTCTATTATCTTTTTTGACATGTATGGGTTTTCCACAGTTCTCATCCAGAGATTCTCCCGAAGTAATGCAGAACCTTCTCTATTGTATACATATTTGGTAACTTATGATGGCCGAGAGGACATCCCCGCTAGGACATGTGCATAGCTACTTGCTGCAGAGCAATCTCGATGTCAACCTGTGCTTCTGTAGCTCTTTCAGGTTTCTATTCCAATAGAGGAATGCACACCTCATGACACTCACTACAATTCTCAGGGTTATTTTGACTTCTATACCTTTCTATTGCAGCTTTTTCCACAGCAAGAACTTGATAGCCTTATCTTCATTATTTATGCGCGACAGACTTAGTCGCTCGGATCACTTTGGCCTATACATTGGGAAACGCACTTCTATTACATTTGATAAAGCTGTTTCACTTTCCACGTCTATCTTAATAAACGAGTGCCCTGACGCTTAGCTTAGTTGTTAGCGTTTTTACTGTCTACTATTTCTTTTTTTAATCCGACATACACTTGAAGGAGCAGAATCGGCCTCTGTCTCTGCTAGCGTCTCTTTTAATTCGACACACGTCTTGATTATCAGATTTACTTCTTCATTCTCCGTCTTTCTAATGTTCTTTGGTGTCTCCTTATCAATGATTGCTTTTTCCCAGAGAGCGACAGATCTTGGACAGAGAATTGAGGGCATCCATTCCTCCTGTTTTAAGCCGCCCAAAGATTTTCAGAATTGCTTAGTCTACGAGAACGTTGGAAATGAAATCTCCATTACTATATGTTGGAATAGGGCTAGATTATCTTTTGAACTATTATATCGAATTATAGCAAGAAGCTGACTTCCTTTATATTTATTTTATTTTTTTGAGCTTTTGTTTAGAATTTTCATCAATATTTATGACTACAATTTTTAAATCTTCCCCTTTATTAATAAGGGCTTGTTTTGTTCTTTTATTTCCATATATCTCTCCCTATCTCTTTTAGAGATTGGCATTGAGCCTTGTTTAGGCGGTTCAATCAGCCTTTTAATGAACCTAAATCAGATCGCCGCCGCTCTCCTTGCCTCTGAAATATTCGCATATTTATACTTATTTTGTCTTAATTTTTAATACAATTAGGTTTTTTTTTAAATGTATTATAAAGTAAACATATAATTGTACATCAAAAATTATAATATTGGTAACAAGCTTTTCATAGATTTCCATAGGCACAATGTCACCAACGAGAGGATATCTTTAAAAGTACCGAAAGCGAAACAAATGAAACAGCTAATTTAAGGTTTATTTTATTTTAAGTTTATATAAAATGAAATCTTTAATTTCTGAAAACTATTGGACTCGATAAGCCGTTGGTACTACGACCACAAACACTGGAATCGTTTTTTAAAATAAAAAGTTATTGTGTATAGTTGAATAAGGAAAATGGTTCAATACGTCCTCCGATGACGAAACCATTGACATTTAGCTTTATGTTGAATAAGTAGAACTATTTTTCCATTTCTATCAACCAGTAAAATTAAATAAATTTAAAGGAATTAAACCGGTTGAACATTTTATAAAAATGGAAGGCCATTTTGCATTCAGCACGGATTACTTTTTTTTTTTTATCGAATTCCACTTCGAAAACAACGATGTCAAAAGCTTTTCTCCTGTAAAATAAAGAAATGGTATTGCCATTTTTTTTATATTTTTTTTATATTACCTACTCATTAATAAATCCCGAATTAATAGTTTGATATATACATATATCAAACTATAAATTACTAGTATGCCCGATCGAGAACTCTCGCATTAGACATTATCTATCTTCTCCCTAATACTTTCAAGTATAAGCTAGTTATATTGGAGAAGTATGTTTCTTCGTATAATGTTAGAAACAATATAATATTACCATGAAAGTTTATTTAACATGCACATTTGGTAAAGCTGCATAGTTTATCATTATAAACTATAGTGAAGCTCATTATATGATTATTATATCTCATTATATTATTATTATATCTCATTATATACGCTTTAGTGAAGATCATTATCTTCTTAAAGTAACAGTTTACTTAATAAGTAAGCTAAGCAATAAGACTCAGCTATATCATTTTCTATATGTATTATTCATATTTAACAGTGTCCCTTTAGGGTTAGTCACGGGAAAGAATATATTATCTACTCTATAATTCATAGAAACCGAAAAACAAAATTTTAACAGAATTATTTAAAACTTATTAAAAAGTTTTTGTATACAGACTATACTAGCTTTTACATGTATAAAGTTGTCATGACACGGCACGTACGCAAGATGGCCCAGGGCCCGTGCGGACCTATATCGTGCGTTATCTCGAAAACGGTAGGTTTTAAGCTTTAAAACGCTGGACCAATACGCTCCCTAGGATCTCGATGCCCGCGTCAAAATTTTTAAAACCCAACTTATCCCGTCTTGATCCGCCGACTCTTAGTCGTCAAAGTTTTGAAACCTTCCAGTTTTTTCATCACTTTTATTTAAGCCCTTGTAAGATTTTAAGAAACAAAATAGGAATTCGTCACATCTCCGTGAAATTGTCTTTCTTTTGATACCTCACTCGTCAAAATCCATCGCTCCTGAGAGCCGGAAATGGGATCTATACTACCGTAATAATATATAGTAGTGATGATATAAATATATATCACACTATTAATTCGGGAGTTATTAATGAGTAGGTAATATAAAAAAAAAAAAAATGGCAATATCATATTTATATATAATAGAAGAAAAAATGAATATCGCTCTCAGCCTGGATAAATAAAACAATTTAGGAAGACCAAAGTTGAAGGGCGAACATGGTAACCTATGGTTGAAGAGCCTCATGTATTAACAAATAAATAAAATGTTATGCATTAGGTTCTAAGCCATAGTTATGTTTGAAACAATCAAAGAACTGGCAGTATCTACTCGATAAAATAATATCGCATTAGATAAAATTCCATCCGTCTCTCTTACATCAATCACTGCAGCAGCACAAAAAGTTTTCGATTCAGTGTTGTTCGATATGTGTTGATAATTTTCAATATTGTTTATTTATGATCAGAATGCCCCCTATAAAGCATAAAATAACTTTAGGAATGTTTAGAACTTTTCATTTCTTTTTATTTATTTATGAGAGCTCTACATATATTATATAGAGGTGCCATCCACCCCTAAGTCAACGACGCATCTCTCCTTAATCGAGGATCCACTCGAATAAATAATGAATCATTATTTTCATTTTATATTATAATGTGTGAAAAAATAAAAAAAAGTTCTATTGTAGTCGTAAATTTTGGTTCATCCCAGTTTTTTGTATCGTTGAACATGTACAGAGCTATGCGGAACACATATCTGAGCTTTGCTGACAGATATTTTGATCGAAACCCTGTTTTTGTTGCAAAATATTTAATTTTTTTTCTTGCCAATATCTCGGACACTATTAGTTTTTCCGAGAAGATCACCTTATACGAAATTAAAGTAGACAAATTTCTGCATTACAGGCCCATATGAGGCATGGTTTAGAAAAGGCAGGTAAACGACCGATCAGTTGTTCACAAATAGTATGATCCTGGAAAAGTGCATAGAACACAAAATCATCATTTCAAGTCAACATACGACAGCCTAGAGAGACCAGCTATCAATCAGGTATCAAGCTCTGGAACAGCTGGGCATCCCCAAGAAGCTTCTTTTTTTTTTATTTCTCCTGCCGGGTCATTTCTGGCATACGGGATTAGCAGCAGTGGGGTATTACACCTGAGATGTACGTACGCCACTACCGATAATAAAATTCAACTTTATTTACTTATTTTTTAAACTATTTATTTATTATTCTTATGCATAATTTAAGGGTATCTTTAATCATGAGAACATTTTTTGGGCAATCTATAGTGCTGCCTGGTGAGCGGCTGCACAATGTTTATTATGGGACTGCATCTTTGTGTCCTTCCTTCCTGATTCGTGTAGCTGGCATTGGCTTGCCACTCTGAGCCTCCTCTCTGCACTGCCCAGAGCTGCCATTAGACTTCAGCTTCTTCCTGCGGTTCCTCCTCAGGCTGTTTCAACGGCGGCAGCTTCCTTTTCTTTGGGTGTACGGCCCTTACCAAGAGTGAAATTTGTGGGACCCACGACCTCTCTCCACCTTCCTATATATTCCAAGAAGAAGGGGTAATTCACCTCCTCTATCAACCTCGGGAAATCGGCCTCGTCAAAGGCGTACAGTCCGGTTTTCCTGGATAGCCAGGCTCGATGTCCATCCATGGCGGAATAGGATATTACTGCGTGCTCGGCTGTATCAGGCACACCGCAGGTGGGGCACCTGGGATCGATATTCTTGCCATACTTCCGCAGCTTCTCCCGGAAACATCCATGGCCTGCCAGGATCGGTGAGGACCATTAATCGAGATGGACCCACTTCACCACTAGTCTGGAGTAGACGGTAGGAAAAAATTCTTAAGGGTTGCACCCGTTTCACAAGTGACCCACCGTCTTTTCCACTCATCCAGTGAGTTCTGCCTCAACATATTCTTCCCACTCACAGGCTCCTCATCTATCCTCTGCTGCAGACACTCCGGAAGTGTATCAAGCCCTTGCCTCTTAACATCGAATTTGATGGTGTCCTCTCGTAGAATGAGATCCAAGAGATCTCTCCGGCCAATAGCTGCACCACCTCGTGCGACACGGTTCTGTATACCTTGCTGACCCTCAGCAGTACCAGTCTCTGGATGGTCACCAGTTTCTTCTTCTGTGTTTGTTTGAGATAACGACTGCAGGGGATGCATACCTCAGGATCCCCATCACGACTCCCTTATAGATGGCTCTATAAGGTAGGGTATCTCAGATACCAGAATACATCCCTATTCTCGACAGACCATTCAGAGAGAAGGTCACTCTATCTCGGAGGTATCCGAGCTGTGGGGTGACGTCAAATATTTTCTTGAATTTCAATCCAAGAAAGACCCATTATCCTCCTATATTCAGCCTGATGGAGTGAACCCTAGCTGCCGAGCCTCTTTGCAACATTGCCTGAATCTTGGCAGCGGCCATGCTTAGCTTTCACCTCTCACACCATTCCGTTACCTTACTGGCACATCTCTCCGTATCTCCGATCAGCCTGGCTCTGCTGTTCGTGGAAATTACAACCGCTAGGTTATCGACATGAGTCGTTTCCAGAAATCCCTCCGCGTCCAGTTCTTCCAATAACTGATCATACAGTAGTTTTTCCACAGGGCTGGCCCGAGGACGGAGTCCTGCGGACAGTCCCTCTCAATCCTTCTCTCAAACTCGTAGAAGAAACCAGTATTAATAGTAGCTACTAATGAGGGAATAAAAGTTGTTGGGGGCATCAAACTCCTGCAGCCGCTGGAGTACGATAGGGCTCCATACACTATCGAAGGGAGAGGATGTGTCGAATAATATCATTAACACGTACTTCTCCGCCGTATCCTTAGCGTCCCTTCGCCCTCGCACCAGCGCGTTCGCTGTCCCCTTTATTTTTGTCGATCCAAATTGTCGTGGTTGGCTCGCCGCTTGGAGGACTGCTCGTAATCTTGTGATGATCAGGTGTTCCTGGACCTTACTGATAACAGAGGAGACATATAAATCGGTACGCCTTAGGCTCTTCCTTATCCTTTCTCCTCCCTTTGTGTCAGCGAAGTCGCAGGTCAGCGATCTTCCACAGTCACGAAAATTGTCCCCTGTCCAAGCATTGATTGAAAATACTAAGGAGCTCTTCCTCGACATGGAGGGCACTATTCTTCAAGATTGCCGCGTCGACACCTTCAAGTTCTGGGGCTCTTCCAGTCCTCTGTTTCTAACGCCATGCAAGGCCCCAAATGTCCCATGGCGGACACAAGTTCGTTTCCGGTAGGTATTCGGTACGCCTTACCATCCTATCCTCCTATGTGTAATTCACAAATCATCCATGGGGTATGTGTAATGCACATACATAATCGTGGTTTCCTCCATAGTGTTTGCCTTGTCACCTCCCGCTCTCATAGCTGCAATAATCTGTGATGGCTTCCCTTTGTCGAGTGCCATTCACTATGAACTCTTCCCAAGACTTTTTCTTCTGGTGTCGCAACCCGTTCCGATATGCTCGGTACATGCGCCTACTCTCTTCTCAAAGTACAGCCTTCGCTTCCTCCTCTCTGCACCTCTGGTATCTGTGCCTCGCTCTATGGTACTCTCTCTTGAGCGCCGTTAGTGTCAGTCAGAGATCAGAGGCACTCATCATCATCTCCACTCTGCCGTCAATCGTAAGCTCATCACTGTCGACTGTCGTTTCCTCCCACTCTCTGTCCACCAATATTCCCTCCCAGGGGAACTGGGTCCTATCTGCTGATTTTGTGACGAATGTCCTATCAGTCTCTTGCCTGTTCTTTTCTCCCTCTTCTTCTTTCACGCTAAAGGTTATAGTTGCGTGGTCAGAGCTCGTATTCGTTCGCATGGTCCAGTCGGCGATCTATCCAACTTAGCCCTCTCGCTGCTATGAAGTTGGGGAGATCCAGAGGGTTCATTAATCCCTATAAGTTGACATCTTGCGACACCGTCCTACACAAACCTGCCTCTCACATCTGTTCGCGCCGAAACCCAGACCGTGCTCCATGAGTTGGTGTCAGAGCAAACTAGTAAATTTCGATATCGGAGCGAGACACAGCCTCCATGTTGGTGATGCTGTCGTCGATATTTTCTCGAGGCGGAATGTAGGATGAGACCAGCGTAAAGGAAAGTTACCTCATCTGATATAACAAGCCACTTGATCCGCATTTGTATGCTGTTTCCGTTCCCTTGCGTCGACTGAAAGGTTGACGATGACTATGGCTGCCCTAGGCGTTCTTTCTCTCTACTCCCCAAGGCCACCACTCTCGACGCTACGCCTAAACCTAGACAAACAGAGGACTGGACCGAGCCCCAGGACTTGATGATGTCTACGCGGCAATCCTGAAGAATAGTGCCAACCATATCGAAGAGGAGCTCCTTAGCATTTTCAATCAATGCTTGGACAGGGGGAAGTTTCCGAGATAGTGGAGGATCGGTGACCTGCAACTTATATACAAAGGGAGAGGATAAGGAAGAACCTAAGGCGTATCGACCCACATGCCTTCTCCGTGTTGTTAGTAAGGTCCTGGAACACCTATATCACTAGCTTATGGCCAGTCCTCCAAGCGGCGAGGCACCCACGACAATTTTGATCAACAAAAGGAAAAGGGACAGCGGACGCGCTGATGAGAGTGCGAAGAGACGCTGAGGAGAGGGCAGAGAAGTACGTGTTGATGATATTATTCGACATATCCTCTGCCTCCGATAGTGTATGGTGGCCTTTCGTACTCCAGCGACTGCAGGAGTTTGATGCCCCCAGCAACATGTAATCCCTTGTTAGTAGTTATGTCAGTGATAGGAGGGTAAAGGTGCTTCTACGAGTGTAGAGAGAAGGATAGAGAGGGGCTGCAGGGCTCCGTCCTCGGGCCACCCCTGTGGAAGCTAGTGTTTGATCAGTTGTTGGGAGAACTGGAGGCGGAGGGATTTCTAGGGACGGCTTATGTCGACGACCTAGCGGTTATAATTTCCGCGAACAGCAGAGCCAGACAAATCGGAGATACGGACAGATGTGCCAGTAAGGTTGCGGAATAGTGTGAGAGGCTAAACATGGCCGCTGCCAAGCCGCAGGCTATGTTGCTGAGAGACTCAGCCAGAACATAGAAGGAGAACGGGTCCGCCTCGGTGACGAGGTGACATACATTGGGGTGAAATTCAAGAAGAGATTCGACGTCACCCCACACCTCGGATACCTCTGAGATAGGGTGACCTGCTCCCTGAATGGACTGTCGTAAATAGGGGGTGCATTCTGGGGTCTGACTTACCCGGCTACTAGAACCATTTATAAGGGAGTCGTGCTGGGCATCCTGAGGTATGCACCCCCTGCCTGGAGTCGTTATCTCACACAAACACAGAAGAAGCTGGCGACCATCCAGAGACTGGCACTGCTGCGGGTCACCAAGGCATACAGAACCTTGTCGCACAAGGCGGTGCAGGTATTGGCCGAAGAGATGCCCTTGGATCTCATCCTGCGAGAGGACACCATCAAATTCGATGTTAAGAGGCAAGGGCTTGATTCGATTCCGGAGGGACTGCAGCAGAGGATAGGTGAGGAGTCTGGGAGGTGGAACATGTTGAGGGAGGACTCACTGGATGAGTGGAAAAGACGGTGGGTCACTTGTGAAAAGGGTGCAACCCTTAAGAATTTTTTCCTACCGTCTACTCCAGACTAGTGGTGAAGTGGGTCCATCTCGATTAATGGTCCTCACCGATCCTGGCAGGCCATGGATGTTTCCGGGAGAAGCTGCGGAAGTATTGCAAGAATATCGATCCCAGGTGCCCCACCTGCGGTGTGCCTGATACAGCCGAGCACGCAATAATATCCTATTCCGCCATGGATGGACCCTTAAATTATGCATAAGAATAATAAATAAATAGTTTAAAAAATAAGTAAATAAAGTTGAATTTTATTATCGGTAGTGGCGTGGCCCCATCTGTAAACGGTGTGCAGCCGCGCACCGGGTTGCACCATAGAATACCCAAATATTGTTCCCATAATTAAAGATACTTAAATTATGTATAACAGCCCTTAAATTATGTATAATAATAATAAATAAATAGTTTAAAAATTAATTCAGAGTTTTATTGGCGGTAGTGGTATACATACATTCCATACGTAATACACCACTGCTGCTGAAACCCCGTATGCCAGAAATGGCCAGGTAAAGGGCATAAAAAAAAAACAAAAAAAAAAAAAAAAAAAAAAAAAAAACCGACGCCTAAACTACGGTGGCTGGACCAGGCTCTTGTGGCACCACGGTTCCTGGACAGCCATTAGGTCGCATTGCCGTTCGAGGGTCCTCAGCTCGTCAGCCACCACTCAAATCCGGGCCATGTTGACCTGGAGTATCCTCAGTCTAGCCATACATAGCAAGTCCTCTTCGCCAGTTTCGTTATCTCATCGAGGTTTACTGGGTAGTCCCGACTGCCCGCCCTGTGCCTCCTTTCCTCTTCCTTTTACCCATCGCTGCACAGTTCTTACATTCAGAGGAGTAATTCTTCGTCGGGCAGTCCTTGGTCGAATTACTGGAAAAACCACGACCTTTAAACCGTTTAACTATAAAAACCCCACCTTTCTTCCATTACTAGTTTAGTGCGAGAACAAACCAATACAAACTTTTCTGTTTGATATAATCTACTTAAATCGTGGTGAGTGCCAACATCTCTTGTCTTAACATAATTCATAAATGTTTTATAATACTATGCTGTCTTCGGTGATATGCCTTTCTTTGCCATATCACCTGCACATCAGTGCGTTTACACTGGACTTTGATGTGGTCATACCCTTGATACTTGAGGCATAGAGGGGGTCAAGGTAGTCTCTAGTATCCAGGCTCCACCATCCTCCTGAGATCACATTAAGCGTCAGGGTGCTGTTCCTCACAAACGGGTGGACCTCCACTACCCACGTCCTCTTCAGACCGTTCCTCTCTGGATTGGAGAAGCACTCCCGCTTCTCGATATCTTTTGCGAGTTTTCTGAGCGTCTTGCCTTCAATGCTTCTCTACAGGAATTCCTGGCAGGCGAGAAAGCTGAGAATAACTCAGGCATACAAACCACGTACACCATTTTACATCATCTTTGACAGGCTAGTCCAGTTATTTGGATATTCGGCATCGCTCATCCACATCGCAACAAGATCCGATAGGGCTCTGAAGCAAGCATTCCTCGCATTGGAAGCTGCTGCGAAGAAGCTAGCGCTAATTTTCAACAAAGCTAAGACCAAGTTTATGGGAATAGAGGAAGGAAATGCGGAAGGTCACCTGGAAATTGGACCCTACAAGTTTGAGTGTGTAAATAACTTTGTATCCGTGGATTCTGAGGTCAACACCCAGAACAATGTCTCCAAAGAAATCCAGAGAAGGATCACCGCAGCCAACAGATGCTATTTCGGTCTGGCTAAGCACTTTAGGAGCAGCTTCTTGCCCAACAAGACGAAGGTGAATCTGTACAAAACTCTGGTGCGCCCGGTACTTACATATGGCTAGCAAGCATGGGCAATTACAAAGGCTGAAGAAAGGATTGCTGCATTCAAGATGAATGTGCTTCGCCGAATATAGAAAACTTTGAAGGAGCTGTCGGTCCAGTACAAAGACTCAAACGTCGTGAAATATATGAAAATTGGCCGACTTCGGCGGACCAGCCAGTATGTACCCTCATAAAATCCCTGCAAGAGTCGTGAATGGGAAGCTTTATGGAACAAGAAGAGTCGGAAGACCAAGAGTGAGATGGCTGGACAGCGTAACCTCGGATTCGAGGACACTACTCAATACCCCATACTAGGAGATTGCTGTTCAGAACCGTGCCAACTACCGGAGGCTATGGGAGGAGTTCCACACCCGGCATCGGGTTGTCGCGCCTTAGAAAAAAAAATGTCTTCACGATCAACCGTTAAGCCGCTAGAGCGCGCTGAAGAAGTATAAAAAAGTGGAAAAAAGCGATTTATGGCTCTTTATCTCCGATTTCCTTAAAAACTATCCAAGTTACCCTACTTTTGACCATGCATGCTATTAAATTTCATTGCCAATCATGGGCGTATGCAGGAATATTTTTAGGGGTTCTAGAAAAATATAACTGGCACATATGAAACATAGGTAATTTACACAATTTCGCTTTTACTCAAGATAATTTTTGATAATCGGATACAAATTTGGGTGTGTTGCGGCTTTTTAGTACAGAATTTCATTCATTATAATTTCACCGGTTTCAAGAATTTTTTTTAAAATCGGATAAAAATGTTGGCTTTATTTAGCGAAATTCGGCTGGTTATAATTTCGACCTTTCCAAGAAAAATTATGAAAACGGACTAAAATTGAAGAGTACTGAAGAATCTCCTGTTCCTCTCCTGCATACGCCTATGAGATATATTATAAATAAGATTTATTTGGAACAATGAGAAGGATGCAATGATTTATATTAAGACGACAGATCATCATAGTTTGGTTCCCTGATTGTTAATTTTAATCTGAGATGCGGTTCAGTATCTAAAAGGCTGTTCCTTTTATCGAATTGATTTCTACAAATACTGAAAAAGCAACTTCACGAATTAGTGGAATCCAATATGAATATGTGAAAACCGAACTTACACAACACATACAAATAACGAAGTTATTTTATAATTTTTCTATGTTCAAAATCGAATGCATTGCGTAATCCCGAAGTCCCAAACTCTATTTCTTCCCCTGGGGGTATGAGTACCACACACTTTGGGCATACTCCAGTCAAATTATACATTCGACCCTGCGAAAGGCCAAGTAGTTCTAATTTGTTTAACCTAAGCCAGTTGTTAAAAAACGAAATTTCTATTTCGAAAAACATGTACGAGCTGCGTAGCAGCTAAAGAAACAACGACATTTTGGCGATATTTTCAGTTTCTGATCGATACCTCCCAAAGTATGCATCAGAAATAAAACGTTATATGGCTACTTTTATTAAACCAAACTAAATTTGCCACAATTTTAGACCTGGACTAACTCAGTAGGTTAAGTAGTTCCTGAGATATAGGCTACACAGATTGAATATTTTTTCAAAAAAGTGAAAAATATTTATTTTGGTCTCTAAATTTGTCAAATATCATCGAAAATACTCATCTCATGAGAAAATTCCGGAATGAACTTGAAGAATATTAATTTGGCTTAAATTTGAGCATAGGTCTAGCGTGTAGGCTCAATGCTTTCCTCAAAATTAGCATATAACTGAAAACCTTGAAAAATGGTGTTTGGGATTAATCAATGAAAGCAATTCACGAGAACATTTATGGTAATAACCAAAATTTCAGTTTATTAAACAAAGAAAATAGAACATATAGAAGTAGTATATAAACGTATAAATGAAAAATGCATTAATCTTAACGTACTAGACTTCAAAAATGATCTTCCGAAGAAGGAAAAGTTCACTGAAGACATTATGAAATCGATCAGGATACGCAGGTTCGTTCGTCTTGCCGATCGTTCAATCTAGGGGTGGAGATGTCTTCCTCATCATCAAAATCATCTAGTTGAAGTGATTGGACGTTCTGACATATTTTATAAGTTTTTTGAGGATAACGTTGTTTCTATAACACCTAGAAAGACCATGGTTAAAGCAAATCGCGGAGTTTAAGGACGTTTATCGACGCTCCAAAGTTGGTTTGAATCGTTTGAAGGGTTCCTGTTTTATAAGCGATTATTCGAATCTTAAAAAAAATTTGAAGGATTATCCCCTTGGAAAAATTTTTGTCAAACATTTTTATTTTTAGATGCGCTTAAAAATTTGAAAAAGGATTTTTCAAAGTGTTAAAACCAAATCTGACGCCAGTTTTGAATAAAAAAAATTCTGCCAGTATACTTTACTCCTTACAACACCGTTTCAATTATATATAAGTCAATATACCCTTCAGATCGCTCTAAATTCGTTTTAAAAAATTGGATCATTATAAACTTTACTATTTCTCGATCACTAATAATGTTTTTATGTTACTTATACCACTTTTAACACGGCATTAAATATTTAAATTAAATTCTATTTACCATAACAATCCTAGTAAGGCTTCAAATTTTTTTTTAAGATTCGAATAATCGCTCATAAATCAGGAACCCTTCAAATGATTCAAACCAACTTTGGGACGTCGATAAACGTCCTTAAACTCCGCTATTCGCTTTAACCATGGTCTTTCTACGTGTTAAGAAACAACGTTATCCCTAAAAATCTTTAATTTTTTTTTTTATAAGGTAACCTCCCTTTTTAACACTGACCTTCTAAGATAATGCAATAGTTTTTTATCTGTATGGAAAGAAGAAATTCCCCTCTTTTGGATGAGGTTAAGAACGCCGATATACGATTAGTTGAAGAAAAGATGCATAGCTTCAAACCCAAACGTAATTTTGTGGCTTTCAAAATTTTTAGCACCCTCGGAACTGAAAAAAAAATTGCTTTTTTGTTTTTAATGATATTTTTAACATTTAGGTTTTTTGATGTTCTGAATCCAAATCTGCCAAAATTTTTAGTATGACAAAATCTATCAGCCTAGTTTACTTGATAATTTAAACACTTTCTGTAATGTATTCGACCAAAAATCAATTATGTTTTAATATTCATATTTTTCTTTACTATACTTTAAATAGCAAATGTTTAGCTGGAAAAGCCATACCGATATCATTTTTCAAACTCAATATATAAACTTAGTATTTTCAGTGTGTTTTATTTTTCTTCTCAGCTCCTAGGATAAAACGGTAGGATATGGGTCGATTTTTTTCAAGAATCATCCAAATTATTGTATTTTGATCAAAATCGGAGACGGACACACCTTGCCATTCCCTTGTCACTGTGTAATAAGCAATAATAACCAATGCTATGAGTGAAGTGTCTAAATACCATATGTCTAAATTGTGCCCATACTTTATTTTCTTACGTTTAAAAATCAACGGTTACAAAACTCTTTTCTAATTAGGGATTGATAAATTATTTGCCACTTCTATAAATTTGTTTTATTGAAAACTAGTTTCGAATGTTTTACATTCATCCTCAGTTCAAGGTTTAAATGGATTATATCAAATAGAAACCAGTACGAATTTTTCTGTTTGATATAATCCATTTAAACCTTGAACTGAGGATGGATGTATAACATTCGAAACTAGTTTTCAATAAAACAAATTTATAGAAGTGGCAAATAATTTATCAATCCCTTAGATTGATCCTTTTATACCATCATGCGGATGTCAACTGAAAACTCTTTTCATCCATCAACCGGTGGACTACAAAACTACTTACCTATATAACAATGTGAAAAAATGGAAGTAAGGAGTTTTACCGTTCACACTCACACTTAAAGTTTTGGTTTTTGTTTGTAAAAAGTTAAAATGTCAGTTGAAATTCCCGTCCTGCTCAGAGTCATCTGTTGTTTGTAGAACAGTATGATTAAATAAGGATGGAATTGGTTGATTATTTATCGATACTGGTAGTCAGGAATTAGATTTGGAAAAGATAATGACTTTTAGAGTGAAGGCAGTTCCTCTAGGGCAGGAGAAGACTGATTCAAAACACCTGGTCCTCCAGGTTGGGAGTTGGGTGTGGTGCTAACACTCCTACCCCAGAAAACCTTTAAAATTTCTAAAACCCAATAAGAAGATGCCGGACGGAACATTAAGTAAACGAAAACGGACATTGGACATTATACTTGCCTTAGAAACTTGGAACGGTCTACAGGAAACTAGTTGGAGTGGGCATGGCAGAATATATAACAAGAAGGAATACACAGTGTTGTACAGAGGACTGGAGGAGTCTACAATTTCCTTCATTGTGTATTCTATAGGAGGTGTTCACTCTGTAGGAGGTTAATGCAATAAAATGTACTGAATTGAATTGGGGAGAGGGGCTCGAAATCTGCTTTGCCTAGGGACCTCTAATTAGATGATGATGGATTGTTGTTTTTATTTGCAGTAGCCACTTATAAGTTTATAACCTATGTCCAGAAAACCATCCAAAGATTCTTGCTTAGAAAAGCGCATCTTCTGCTTTTTATAGACTACATCGCCCTAAAAAATTCATTTGCAATAAAATAAGGTAGATATATTTCAGGAAAAAAATTCAAAGTTGGTAGAAACAAAGATTTGAGTCGGAAATACGGAAATAGGAGTACGGCGTGATTTGTTGATGGCAATGGCGGATGATTTGAAACACCGTAACACAAGGTAATTCAAGCCAGAACTGTTGTATATGTGTGGTTACCCCTTAGACGATGAATTCGTCAGAATCATACAGTGATGAGAAATGCTTGGATAAGATCATTGGAATGTTTGTTGCTTGTAAGATATAGGGTTAACGTCCAAAGGTGGTAGATTAGAGGTAAAGAGAGAATTCAGTTTATTTTCTTTAAGAGGTACGAAAAAAATGTGCAAATTTTGGAAAAGTATGCAAAGGAAACTAAAATGCATTATATAAGCATCTACCGGTGGTACCCCTTACCTGTTATCTTACACACACGATTAGTCCATAGAGTTGACATCGTGAGATTCCATCATTTACCTTTTGGGCAACTAACTGCACAGGCACCAGGGACTCGGCATTAAGGCTGCTGAGGATAACATCCGCAAGATCTTCCGAACATTAACGAATACAGAAATATTCCGCATACTTTTTTTTTAAACAATTTCTTCTACATGTAATTTTTTTCCAATTTAATATTGAAAACTGTGTCAATTCCACCTTAAAAATAGCAAAGTTTTTAAAGTAATCTAACTAACCAGTACGCTGTTGAGCTCGAAAAAAATAATAATGGAATTATTCAATATTTGCAAAATTAATACCATATATCAGAAACAAGCGGTTCTAGATTTTGAAAAATATTTTTCAAAATCAGCTGTCTCAAAAAAATGGAAAATGGTAATAAAATAGCTATGTCCAGCTAGATCCGTCATTTTGCCCACTGTGTGACGTCTGTAACCGCTCCACTCTTAGTTTCCTTCTACCAATTCTTTGATCTTTATAAGTTTGTTAAATTGTTGGAGTGTAAAGATCAAGATAAGTTAGCTTTTTCACAGATTTGACGCTCCTGAGGGCCGTTAACGTTAGTTTTAGTTTAACTTGACTTTTTTTTCAGTTGATCTTAAGTTAAACAACATTCGTTTGAAACTTGTTTTGATTAAATGCAAGTTTTTGAAAAACTAAAATACTTACGCGAAGGTTTTTTAAGTCTTAAATACTGAAGTGCGGTTACCGTTTGGTTTTGCTTAAAATGTAACTAGAGCTATTTTGTAGGTAATCTAAATCTGAAAAACTTTTGTTTGAAACTTTTTTTGACAAATTGCATATTTCATGATAAAAGAAAACCCATTTAGTGTGGGTTTTTTCTTGAAATACCGATAATTTCACAGATTTGACGCTCCGTAGGGTCGTTATCCTTTGCTTTAGCTTAAAATGTAAATTGACTTTTTTTGTAGGTGATTGGAAACTAAACCTTTTTTGAAGCTAATCCTATGCTAAACAACTTTTGTTTGTAACTTTTTCTGATAAAATGCATATTTTCTGGGGAGGGAGGAGGGAAACTAAAACATACCTGTTTTTAAAGTTTAGGTTGACTAAAACCATAATAAAGCTACCGATTTAAATTTTTGGATTATTATATTCGTAATCTGCGCCAAAAAATACACCCTGCTTGACTTCACCGCTGGAGTGAGCCAATTAACTTTAAAATCAGGTGCTGGCTGATAAACTACTAGACATCGTAGTTTTACAGTTCCTTGTCCTGTTTGATTTTGTCTCGACGTATCTTCTTACTTAAGCAGTAAACATTTATACAAAAAATCATCGAAGTTCATTCTTCCTGAAGGCTGCGAGAAACTGGTCCTTTAGAATGTCGATAACTGTGGATAAAGTGCCGAAAAATGGTGCCACCAACTTGCGCATGCAGATATTTTTAGATTTTTAAGTTCTGTTATAAAAACAGTAATGAAATATCGTGTTTTACACATTTATTTTGAAATTAGGATTCCTCACTGACTTAACAGAATAGGAATTGCTGCACCAAACACCCACGCAATTTAAAATGAGACGAAAAGAGTTCAAAGTTTTCGATGGTTCCGAAAACTAGATATGTTATAACTATATATTAATATTAATAGATAATTGTTTAATAATTATCTTTAATTAAAGAATTACTTAGCTTTAGGCTATATAATACAAACATAAATAGTAAACTAATTAGTGTGAGTTGTTTATTTAAGTTGTCTATAAAATATTTACCCTTAGAATCCCTCGTTGTGGCTGGAGATGCTAAACAATATTGCATTGTTTAGTTTTGATTTATATTTCATTCTATACTATGACTCATTTCCCGTTTGTCCGATATAGATAGGGGCATATCTTATTCTGTACACGACCCTTCAACTCAAAAGATAGAACAGCATTCATCACATATTACGCATTTATGCCTTTTCGCACTGCAACCTTATCATTACATAACTTAAATAAATATTTGTTGTTTACTTTTTACTGTTAAAAAACTAAATTATTGATTAATATTTTTTTCTTTTATACATTCATCCTTCCTGTATTTATAAAAAACAGTACTTTTTTACTAAGTACTGAATTTCAATACCTCTTTCATGGATTATAATGGTTGTACAGGTTTAAAAATTGGCAAATTGTTAATTTAACGGAGTAATTCATATATTTCAAAAGTAGTTTAAAAAAGAGTCTGTTTTACGTGATTACGATAGGAGATTTGTCATTTAGCATCTTTCATCCATTGCTGAGTTTTTATTTAAATTTGTATGCTCTGGTAGTTTTTCATGAAATCGTTTGTACATTCGTAAACTCGTTTATTTTTATCGCTTCCTCTTTTTTCTCCTTTAGCAACCCTTAAAAAGCTGCTTTCTTTTATAAACTTTTTTTATTTATCCAATTCTTAGCATATTTATCTTTGGTGCCTTGAAGATCAATAAATTCTGGATGCCCTGGTTATTTTTCATGTGTAGATACCGCTTTTCAAAGCCATCCGACCTTTTATAAACCCCATGCGAATAGTATATTATATTTATTAAACAATTTAAAATATAAGTCATAACGAAGAGAAATTCAAACAATACACCCAATTAAGTCTTGAATGTTCAGAATACTGCAATTTTCGGTTTAGGGTTCTCTTATTTATCATTCCATCAAGATCTATGCCGATGGTGAATACCTTAAGCTTATATTTATTAAATAATAATTATTAGAAAATGCTGTTCCTCCCCTTGAATTTTAACAAAATAGACCTCTTGTCTTCAAACAATTAGCAGTCGCTTAAAATATGTGGATGTGCATGCATCTTGTGTTTTGTAAATTGAATCTACGAAGTTAGTTATTAAGCGGTCAGTGTTCAATAGATACGTAATTGTGTCATAATAAATGGTATTAAATGATTTTCGTTATGCTTTAGTTTTGTTGAAATCACATCACATATCAACAGATATCAATTTACAATTTGTTTTTGTGTAGTAGTCATCGTTTAATGTAGGAATGGGATTTTTATGTGATAAAAAAGCCAGAATATGTACATAAATATGTGATAAAATTATAGAAATATTTAATTTTAAAAAATTTAAAAGCCGGGGAATCTAACTTCAAAAAGCTGAAAATAAACGAAATGTACAACTTCTTAAGTTTTATAAGAAGATTTTAATAATTAAAAAAGAAATACAATTATATTTAATAATATTGTTTTTTTTAATTCGTCTTCCTCATCATTATCATCAAAAACGTTGCGTATGAGATGCATCTTCAAATTTTCAAAAACAAATCGTCGACGATTGGGTCGCAAAATCGACTTTGTATGATCATTCCACGTCTACAGAAGTAATAGCTGCATACTTTAAAGCAATAAAATCCTTAAGATTAAGCTCAAAAATCTTCACAACAGTGGTGTAAGTATGATTTTGGAGGCCCGTGGCAATCCGTTTTGTGGCAGCCTAAACTTCTTACTCAAAATTTGAAGATGTGGCTGTTTTTATGGCGTTGCCCGCGAAAAGAATTGCAAGTTAAATGCCCTCCCACATTTTTTTATGTTTAGCTTTTAAAAGATAATGTGAGTAACAGAATACAGAACTACTGTTCTTATCATTCCTGATCATCATTCTGTATTTTGTACACAACTTTTACAAACAACTTTTAAAAAAGAAAAGATTTAAGTTCAACTTTGATTTTTATTTAATTTTGAACACATTAATTATATATTGCACATTTCATACTTATTGCTATATGATATAGATGGAAAAGTAAATAAAACTATTATAGCAAACATAGATTCACGGAGGAAACACATCATGCAATTCAATACCTTTGCTTTACCGTGGCTATGTGGACTGAAAGGAAAGAGAGAGAAAAGATGTCTGTTTTTTACAAACAAAAAAAAACATTTTTTGAACTTATTAGTTATACTTTATTTTTTTTAGAATTTATGAACTAAAAATGTGACGTTACTGGTTATGTAAACATGCTTTTGCTTTAAATTGTCTTTTTCAATTGCCGTTAAATTAACCTCGAGCCTAGACTCTGTGTTTATTTTCATCGTAATGGGCTATATAATACTCCCCGCCTTTAACCACGTTCCTCGTCGTGTAATCTGGTAGTGGTGGTAAACAAAAAAGGGATGTTACATTTCTTTAAACAAATTATTCGATTCGGGGCTTTAAGGTTTTTTCACTGTCAACGAGAGAAAATTATGAAGGAAATTATAATTTAGTACAAATATGGACGAAAGAAAGAAAAAATATATAAAACAAAAATAGTTTCAAATTGTTTAAAATTTGCACCTTGGAAGTACAAGTATCTGTATAGAAGTCATAAAAGAGAATATTTGAAAATATAAAAATCCCATCCCTAGTTATCAATATCTGTTCTTAGCTTCGATTTAGTCAGTTCCTATTTATTCTTAAAATAGGCTAGAAGAACTGAATAATATTCATTGGAGAGCTAGCTTTCACTTGCAGCTATCTTTGCTATTGTGCCTGTTATTTTTTAATTCATGTCTCTTTACCCAAAATAAATATATTTTTATATATCGGTCCATTAATTTGATTACGTATAAAGTATGCTTTATGATGGTTATAAAGCATGTCTTGTAATTTATTGGGTAAATCAACGTTTTGTTATCATTACAGATGTTACATTTACATGGTTTTGTATATATATGTGCTTATTAATAAATGTCTTTAGAATGTGATAATGCTATCATGTTCTGCTTGATTATTCCAATATTTCATTCCTACTCTTTCTAATTCTTCATAATAATTGTCGTTTTGTTCTGTCGTAAATGCGCAGCCTTTGATGTGTTCTTGGATGCTCCTGACTGTGTAAATATCAAGTTCCTGCTTGGTAATCTACTATGTCGTCTATGCAATTGTAACCTTTTTTTATTTTTGGAATTTCATGTTGTCTTTGGTATTCTATTGCATTTTTTTTTTAATTTGTTAATTCTGATCAGTTTTGTTATTTTGTAACATAACGTTAACTGCTAGTGCAGAAGAGACATCATAGGTAACGTTGTTATAGATGGGCCTAAAAAAAATTGTTAGCCCTCATTGAACGTGTTATAAAATTGTTTAAGCCACAACTTTTTTTTGGTTACTGCTGCACCTTTGTTAATGTCTTAATTCCTCATTCCATATACAAATGTAAGCCTCGCTGCATTAGTAAAGCCATTTTCTGTCTTAACAGGAAACCTATTTATTACTATACTATTTGTGATTTTCCAATTTAGTGTGCTGACAAATTTTAATCATAGGTAGTTCATTGTTTCTGTTTGTTGTGTTGTGGAGTGTAGCCGCACATCTGTTAAATGTTAGAATAGGAAAGTCTCAGTAGGATCACGTTGCTAACATACCATTGATTCCATTAACGTGTGGGATTGTGAATGAAAAACTTGAATCATGCTAATACGTTTTCTAGAGGAACCTAAATTTAAATATTACGTGTGAAATCGGAGTTAGAATGCATAAGTGGGTTGTAGTAAAGTGTTAATTGTGAATCTGTTTGAAGTTTAAAATAGAGTTTTCACACTATTATCGACGTCGTTTTTTGAAAAAGGTTTAAGCGCCAAAAATTCGAAATTTATTTTGCGATGTAAACAACACTTCTATCGATTCCCGCTCATGATTTATCGAAAAGAAAATTGTAAATGGTCTTAAAATCGACTATTGATGCCGTAAGCACCAAACATTAACGACTCTCAGTCGTTACTCTGGCCTTAATTAGTGCTAGAAGTCTTGAAAATATATTGTAATCATAAAGATTTTGACATTTTAATAAACTCCTATTGTATACAATAAAGAATTAAATTTAAAATAAAATATATATTGTTGTTTGGAGAAAAAAATTTTAAAAACATTTTGCTAAATGGCGCTTACGCCTTTTTCAAAAAACAAAGTCGATATATATTCATTTATTTTTTTTTGGTATGTGAGGCCAAAATTATTCTTTTGTCGTATATAAGTCTCATCAATTTGATTGTATTTTGCTGTGTAATGTATACGTTGATCGAAGTTTTCGTGTCATATGAATAATAATATAATATAATATTAATTCGTGTAAGTTACAAATGTTATGTGTTGTTATTCATCGTTGTTTAACCGATTTTTTTAATATTTGCATCAATTTTTGTTGTTATGTAATTGTTCAATAATGTAAGATATGACGTAGGCCAATCATGGCGCATGACCAAACTTGGCGTATTGAATGATTTTAAGGGGCATATTGCATCATTGCGCAACTGAAAAAATTTATATCGTGGGCTTTTACCGTAGAATCACATCTACACTCTTTCGATACCATGTCTATAAGTACACTTTTATTAAAAAAGTTATTAAACATATGCCAGGACCAAGACTCCTTGAAGCAGAGAGAAGAGACAAATCCAGGACCCAAGCTCATATCGCTTTCAATACCAACTATTATGGCTTAGCTGAGTTATCTTTACCAAATGAGACTCTGTCAGATGTAGCACTATCACCCTCTCGAACAAGGTGCTCATTGGTGCTTTAAGAAACTGGTGTAAATTATAATTAACTTTATTGCCTGGTTGAGTTGTTCCTTTTCCTTTCTAAAGCGAAGCAGATCCTATCCTTTTCTCGATTTTATAACTCCTAACCATGAAGGTAAGAAGGTAAAAATAATGCTCGAGTTATATATCAGAGCATATCAACTCATCTGGGAAAAATATGCGCATAGCATGCAAAAGATCGGCCACTCCTGACGTAGGGCGTGTATAGGATTTTTATTTTTGGTAATACAGTTGAGT
This sequence comes from Rhaphigaster nebulosa, assembly GCA_948150685.1. Taxonomy (NCBI): domain Eukaryota; kingdom Metazoa; phylum Arthropoda; class Insecta; order Hemiptera; family Pentatomidae; genus Rhaphigaster; species Rhaphigaster nebulosa. The sequence goes on along the minus strand of OX411306.1, from coordinate 135,349,467 downwards.
CTCCAACATAGTCCAACACTCACCAGTCCGGCAGGTCCAGTAGTCCGACACTGTGCTGTTCGTTACATCAAACGTTCATGTTACCGATTGTCAATTTAAGTGAGGGAGACGGAAAGTTATCTCAGTCTCTATTGCACTTCAATTATTACTCCCCGTAGTAAAACATATTTTCTGATTAATCTATCAGTTTTTTCAGAGTTCAAATTTCATGTCTGAAGCCCGTGGAAGTGGAAAAAGAAAACAATATGTATTTAACTGTGATAGAAACAGAAGAAATTATAAAAAGTTGAACAAGGGTAAAAAATCGTGATAGTGAAGATGGTGAAAATGCAGTGTGAATTTTGGCTCTCTGCAATTGTGTGGTTTCTACTTTTCTCTGTTACATATTTGATAATATATAAAATACTTTTAATATAATTCGTACACATATTTGTGTATACATCTACAGTAATAAAAATATACATATTGAATGTCTTCCTACAGTTGCATGTTTTTATTTAACCTCCAGTAATCCAACAAACCTCCATAATCCGACATAACCGGTCCCGCATGTATCGGATGATAGAGACACAATTGAAATTGCTGTATCATCCGGGCATTTTGTTGAGGCTCTAGATAATATACAATAAAGACGTCAGAATTGATCTTTGTGGTTCCTCTGTCCTGATTGCTCATATGGAAGATAGGAATGAGCCCTGTCGGATGGAGAAGAATATATTAGAAAGAAATTAATTAAGAATCTGATATTCCATTGGTTTAGTATATCGTTTAAAGAAAAAACCATTGGTACTCATACCGTATAAAATGCTTGAGCGAAATCTAGGAATACACTACTTGCGTGTAGCTTCTAATATGTAACCGGTCAATGCTTATAATTGATTTGTTGAAAAAAATAAAATAAAGCATTTGAAATTCCAATTAATATTAGAGAGTCATTTATTGTCTATTGCAATTTTTCTATTAATAAGAATGTCAGCTTGTAGGAAGTAAACCGATAGATTTATTAAGAAGGAATATATTCCTTCATATATGATTTACTTCATTTGTTTACCCATTATTGTTACTTATGAATATTTCTACAGTAGTGAAAATCTGGCTCCCTCTTGTATTGAATTATGGTTTGAAGTTACATGAACACTACAACTTTTCACTCATCACTGACGAATTTACCATAACATTTCTAGGGTGGTTTCATTTCTTTATATGATAAGAACTATTTGGCAGCTTCTCAGAGATTGAATATTGAAGATTGATTTGTAAATTGCTGCGGAATGTTGAAGCTTTCCTTGCATTAAGATATTTTATTTTGATATAATTTATTAAATAGTGATTTCATGAATTTTTATGGATTTTAATAAGGAAAATAATTATTTGATAGTGGAATAAAATGGAAATTAGATTCTTGGAAACTCAAAAAATTAAAAAAATAGAATGTAATAAAACATTATTCATTGTCACAATGATTATAGAAAATTTAGTAACTTTGTTAAAAATCGAATTTAATCAAAGTGAATCTTCACGTTTGGATACTATACAATAGATATATTATTGAATGAATTGACAGTTCCTGGTTACTGACTTTATAAATATAAGCCTTTTATCTTTTACTAATATCTATTATCTATATTAATATCTTTTATCGTTTGATATACGTATTGAGTTTAATTGTGTAATATGAATCTTTGGTTTTACTAAGCAATGTGTTACATTCATTTATATTTACTACAAATATAGATGAAATATATGAGGCAATCCATACAAGAAGGACGAATCGGTTTGGCCACCAATTTTTATTTTATTTTTTTTATTTCACGGCTCGTATAATATACCGTACATAAATACTTTGTGAAATGAATAAAACTGAGCACGTGCTCATTGCTCAAAAACTGAGCACGTGCTCATTTCTCAAAAACTGAACAGATGCTCTGATTAATTGTGAATAAAGAAAAGTTAAACAATGAAATACTTGCTTAGTGTATGGAGTACATGCTCCCAAAATATGATTATTGATTCAGAGTACCTGCTCATCTTTTTAAGTGAATAAAATATGCGAACGCTCCACTATGTGAGCTGGTAATCAGTAAAATACTGATCTACTCTTTCGTAGACTCAGCATTTTACTGAGTACCTGCTTACATAGTGGAACTTTTTCATGTTTTATTCACTTAGATAGGCGAGCAGGTACTCCGAAACAAATATTTGGAGCACTTCCATATACTTAGCGAGTATTCCATTGTGCAAGTTCTCTTTATTCACATTTAACCGAAGCAGCTGCTCACTTTTTTTTGAGGAATGAGCACGTGCTTAGTTTTATTCGCTTCACCTAATATCATCATCATGTGTTCGATAAATTTATATATATGGATTTACATCATGGATTTATATAAACCATGTATAACTGTACAACAAGAATACCATGTATATATAATATTATTCGAACCATCAAATAAAAAAAAATATAAAAGAGCGGGGACATGGCGGATTCGCCCTTGTATGGAGCGCCTAATGTATTGAACCAGCAAGACTTCGTTTTAAAATCTCCGTTCAAATCTCGCTTTAAGATGTCCGTTAAACGCCATATTACAAACTATCCGATCATTAAATTTGAAAATAATTATAGTAATTGTTAAAACTATTATTATACTTTATTAATTTAAAAAGAATATGTTTATATAGTAACAAATTACCAGTAAGCACGTTATTTACTTTTCTGAAATTGTTTTATTTCTCCATGTACGTTTCAACAAGCAAATTCAGAATCTATGTTCCAGCACGTGGTATTGCGTGGGAGCTTATTCATTCACTCAATTTTGCTCATGGGCGATAAATAATTGCTACTTCCTCTCTATTCATGGAATCTGAAATGCGTTTCCTTTCTAACTGTTGTTCATTATATCCTGCAATCCTGAATCCTCCTGATGATAGTTAGCTAAACTCATTATGCTTGTTTCTAAACAGTTTTGGTTTACATTTATTTAATTTCATCGTGTATATATGCTATATGCACTATTAATCCCATCTTGTCAATGAAACACTAAACATGCTTAGAGTCTGTTCAGTTTATTAGTTTTTCTAATCCCATACGACTAAACAGAGTTTTAGCCTCTATTCCTCATCGAAGTGAAGTGCCGAATTTTATTTCGCGGGATAACCTCTTATACGTTATTCATCCTACAACGTTCGATCAATACTTTATCATGCTGTGGTAAGTTGCGAACATCGTGAACCCCATTACTAATTGTCCACAATTAATGATGGGGCACGGATACCGAACCCCCTAAGTTAAGAGAAACTTTTGATTGATCAAATTGGTTATTTTGAAGTGGGATCAACACTAATATTTTACGAAAAGTGTTTCTTTTTTTTTTTCGTGTGTGGTTTTGTGTTCCATGGGTGCCGATACGTTCCTTACAGAGAGTGCTGTTCGTTTTTGGAACATGTGTTCCATACACTTAGTAAAATAATAATTAAAATAATTGAAAAATAATAATAAATAAAATTAGTTTTGAACGAAAATTGGTTTTAAATAAATAATAATGGAGTATTCAAGTATTTCATTGAGTAACTTCTAATAATTCACATAGAACCAGATCACTGGTTCAGTTTTTTGAGTTATGAGTTCGTGCTCAGTTTTATTCACTTCATCTATTGTGTGAAGCCTCGCATTCATTTGGAAGAGGTGACATATAGATGACCCGTTTTCACAATGAATATTCCCTCTTGAAATGTGATTGTGTCTGACTGCATAGGTATGTCTACATTATCAGATAGAGAAACTTATTTATACATCTCTACAATAGCAAGGTCTCATCGTATCCTCCTCAAATACTAAGCAGCTCTAAGAAAAACAGGTGGCACATAAGGATGTTGACAACTTAAAAACTGTTGACAACCTATTTTAAAAAAAAGTCTTATCTAGTGAAACGTAAGAAAAAGGTTATTTCGCTAATAGAATCCATGAGATGGCTTTCACCATTCAAGAATCCGAAATACTGAGAGTCAACCCCTTCATTGACTTCATTATAAAATTAATGATTGAGCCTTTTTAAAAAATTATCCGGAGTTAAGTCATTATGCCTCTTGGAGCCATTAAGCAATCTCTCCCACCAAAGAAAAAGGTGTAATAGAAAAAAAGAAAATTGGGGATATCAAAATTTAATTGAAATATCTCAAATTCTCATAAGCATTATTAACATTTTTAACAGTCAATTTACGACAGAGCCGCTGCTTCTCATGGACAGGGTTCTTTTCTGACTTGTACTCCTCTTTTTCCTGTTTATGATTATACGTTATGAGTAATTTCTGTGGTGTTTGGGTGAAAGGCTACAAGTCATTTTTTGTAACAATAGCTTTTAAATTATATTTGGTTCTTTATAATGAACTTTACTATTGAGAAAAAGATGTTACCTTTAACTTCATACTTGAATCAGTGTTTACATAGAATGAGATAACTGTTTCATTGGCTAATTTTCTTTTTCTCGAAGGCCATGTTCATTAAAATGAACAAAATTTAGCTAAAGCTCATTGCCTCAAAAAAATGGTTTTCCTTTTCCCAAACACCGCAGATTTATTTAAGACTCTTAAACATTTAACTTGTTAAATAAATTATTTTTATAAAAAAATTGTATATAATCTTGAAAACAGACATTTATTTTGAAAAGTGGCCTATTCTAGAACAGAAAAGCAATGTTTTTTAGACAAATTTCACAGCAAAATTTTCGAGTCATGACAATTTCAAGTAAGTTATATTTTTGATGATTGGAAAAATAGAATTAAATTGTTTTTTTAACTCCTGAAAAATTTGGAAAAGTTGAGTTGAACCCTTTTTAAAATGACCTATTCAATTTATCTATCGTAAAATTGATATTACATATTATAATTACGGCGACGATTGATTTATTTTCACATAGAGTGTGAAATAGATTCATTAAAAATTACAGTTATGTCACTTACTAACCAAAACATTCACTACTACTGGTTTTTCAATATTTTTAATATTTTCAATATCACCACTGGGTTAGTCAATATTTTTTCGCAGCGATCCCGAGAAATGAATCTTAACATTCCCATTCTGATTAGTAGGCGACGGTAACGTAAAAGATCCTTTTTGCAAAAGCTGAAGGCAAAGCCGTCAGCGGTTGGCAAAAAGGACCACAAGGCCCACTTGCCGGACTAATTCCCTAGACCAATACCAGTACCAGTACCAATACTGTAAGCCTTCATCGAGAAAAGAATCGTACAGAAAGCTGTGTATTTTATACCAATTATCCGTTAAATGAATTATTTCGCTTATAAAACTCTAGTAATGCATAACTGGCGGGAAATAACTCTTTAATTAACACTTTGAACAATGAATCACATCAAAGTGCAAATTCCCAACTATCACTCCAGCGGACATTTCTTGCATGCAAAGTCCCATCAATATTTGAGTCACATCTGACAAGTATGATCTACATGTAAATAAAGATTGTTTCACAAGAAGGCGATATGGCAATTTTGATGTGGAATATGGTCAGACATGAGGATCGAACAGAGGCTGAAGAGGTCCTTGGAAAGCACTCGAGGTCTCAGTCGCGATAGAAGAGAGCACTCTAACCAAACGGATAGCCACAATGTCAATAACCATGGATATATCCCAAATTGTTCTGGGGTTTGGGCCAGAACTTTGAACTTGAGAGAATCACGATGCATCATGCCACTCAACCCATTTCCCTCAGGTGACGACGTTATGTGTCTTAACACAGAATAGTCGGTGTCGTGAAAATAAATTGTCATCCTAAGTATGCAAAGGCTATGTGATAATTTTAGCCAAGGGAAATTCGAGAGAAAAAGCGAGGAACGCATATGAAATAATTTATGTTTGACCCTGAGACCATTTTTCGCCGAATTTATTTTCACAGAAGTCTTTAAACTTTGAATTTGAACTGGCTCAGTACCAAACTTCTTTATTTGATTATCTTGTGGAAAACTCGAAAGTCGGTGTTTTTCGACCTGTTCAAATCCTTAGATAATTATGATTACACCATGAAACCTGTCCATATTATTGATTAATCGTGAAATAGAGTGAGTTGGAAGCAAAGAGAAAAGTTTTCATCGATTATTTAAATTGATTTTGAATATGTGATTGAGAATTATGGTAATAGCAAGAATTTGACAGTTATCAAGAAGAATATTAGTACCGTCTGTTGAGTGGGTCCGGCACAGAAATAAGCACATAGTGTCTTAAACGCAGGTATGTCGCTCACAATATCAAAAGAGCCAAATGAAGGTAATAAACGCCGTTTGATAAAAATATTTGCGGAAAAACTGGAGTAATCCTTTTTGATAGATTCCCAATTTTGTTGTGAAGCAATCTGCAGAGGATACAGATACTACCATCGTGGAGGAATCCAACGAATTTGTTAACATGGAGAGTATAATCATAGTAAGAGAAGATATAGACTCTTTGTGCTCTTGAATGCGTTTGCTCCCAATTCGTCGACACTCTATTTTTCGAAACCTGGAAAAGCACTGACGAGCAATGTTCTATCTCTACGCGCGTGTAGTGGCTGCAATTTTATATCCTCTTTCTTCAGGCTGGACAAACCCAAATTTGCCAGGCTTCTGGAAAAACACAGCCACTTGTCATTAATGACCACCAAGGCTAGGCCTCAGAATGTAAGTGCTGTTGGGTAGAAATTTATGGCTTCCCTATGCAATGCCCAGTACGACGAAGTATCTACACTCCACAAGAGCGGTAAAAAGTATTTACAAAGTACCTGACGAAGGCACAGTTTAACATCGCTTCTCTTCTGTCCACTGATGATGCAGCCAAGCACCTCTCTTTTAGAATTTTCCAACAAATTTACACAATGATTTACATCACCCCATTCCAAATGTTAATTTGCTGGAAAGTCTTAAATGAGTGGTGCTTGACTGCATCTTCAGTGGGCAGCAGAGAAGCGAGGTTAAATTGTGTCTTCGTCAGGTACTTCTTAAAGATTTCTTACCACTCCTATGGAGTGCGGTGTCTTCGATGCACTGAGCACTGTTTAGGGTGGACATAAATATCTACCCGGAAATTCAATTGTAGGTACTGTTGTTGTTTTTTAATCAAATTTTAGTTGCAAAAACAATAAATGACATGATTAGGCACTCGAAAATAAATGTGTTAAGTTAGAGTACTAGTGCCGTCTTGTATCATGAAGTTTAAAATTTAATGTATTATATGAGATGCTTATTGTATTGTTTGTGCGTTGTTCAATGCGGGATACTGGGTGGCAAAAGTCAATGCGGGGTCAACAACTGAAATGCGGGACAGTCCCGCCTGATGCGGGGTCTCTGATCATTTTAAAATTGAAACTCGTCTATTTCAGCCTACATTAATGGACTGATTATGTTTTTTTTCTATGTCCTGTGTCAAAAACTGTACGAAGCTGCATTACTTCAATTATCAGAGCTTATCCCTGTTGCTATTTCCTATATTTGACCATCTTCTGGATAGGTTTATGCTCGAGAGATCTCAGTGATCTCTTGGATGATCGTTTTGAAGGAATAAAAAGATTAAGATGACAATTTTTTATTATCACCTTTGGGTTTTATTCCTGATTTAGGGTGCATGGACTTATTATGGAGCTGCGTTGGTCTATACCGGTATGGTATTGACTCAAAGCTTTTATGAGACGTTTACAATTCAGGTCAGTACTGAAGTATATAAATTAATTCATTTTTTTGTTAAATTGAATAATTTAATTAAATTAAAGTGAGAAATTGTCGGAGTTGACGTAATTCGATTCGTGACTATGCATTATATAAACAATGAATTTATATCAATTAGTTAATTAAAACAGCATTCTATTCTATATTCTATACTGACTATAAATTATTTTGACAGCTAACAAAGGTTTTATACCGTGAGATTTTGGACGGTTCTTAAGTGGAGGTCCACCTATCACTCTCCCTCCTCCTCCCCCCATCTTCATTAAATACTGTATGAAATACACATATCCTTGCATCTGTAGCCGCAATAGGATGATCAATTGAAACATTATAGTACCTATTGCATACTCATGTGCAAGAGAAGAGATACGCTATTAAGTGGGAGGCACGTGGTAGTGAAGTGGTGCTTCCCCACCATAGCCACAGCGCCTAGGAATCTATTCATGCGCCAACGCTGAATGACTCAGAACGTCTCAAGGTCTCCTGACTGGTTCCCCTTCACAAGGATACCCAACACCATTCCTTTGCTTCATCTTCGTCCTCATGCTTTTATCCCCGGCCAGCACAGGTAAAGAACCCTTACGAAAGGAAAATTTTAATTAAATAAAATAAACAAATGGCTGAAAAACTGTTTAAATGTTTTTAAGTTTAATAATCTTAGTTATTTACTCATAAAACAATCATTTCAAAACAGTATAAATGTATCCTGACTATGACAAATGACATTGACAATTTTTTTTAACACAATCTTATATTGTTTAACGAAAACAAAAATTGAGTTTTTTTTATAAAATTTAAGTTACAAGTTTTAAAATTAAAATTTGAATCATCGAATTAAATTTTGAACTTAAATTATCAAATTAACCAATTTATTGAATTCAAGTCAGTTTAATAGTAATCATTGAATTTTAATCATCAAATCAAATTTTGAATCATCGATGTTTTTAAACCGATGGATCGTACAAAAGATGTTTGTCTTTCGATGTTTTTAAACAACTTTGTATTTTTATTTTATTTTTTTTTTTAATTCTAGCCTCCGAATCTGAAATATCAATTTTTCGAGAAATTATTAAATTTGACTATATTTAACAGGGCCGGAACCAGAATTTTTTCCAGGTGAGATAAGCTTAATTTGGGTGCCCTTCCTTTCACCCTCTCTCTCTCTCTCTCCTTCTCCTTTATAATAATTTTTTAACAGTATTTTAGGTAATGTTTCGAAATAAGTATCATTGCCTCATAATATTAACTCATTTTATTGACTGAAGTAAGGTCTTAACAACCAAAAAACATCAACAAATGTTTTTTATATAACATAAATAATTCACTGAAAAAGCTTTCAGATGGATCCCTCACACTAAAGAATTATTATTCGCCCTCCCGTACCTCTCTCATGACGATGTCTATGCTTGTATCTTTATTATTCTTTGATTTCATTTTCTATTGGAATCACTACTTTTGAAATGGGATTAATGCATAATATAATCTGTTCCTGGAGTCGAGATAATTCAAGTAAACAGTAAGCTCACGTGACGGTGAAGGAGTGAGTGTGCCTATCCTAGGCGTTACAGAGGCTCGCACTTCGCAGTGTTGTCCAGGTTGAGGTTTATTCCCCTAGATTTTGGGTTTTTTTTAACCTCCGAGTCGTTTTTTTAGGGTTAGAAAGTTTTTAGTGTTTTTTAATTTTATTTTTTATATACTTCTAAATGCGCTCCCCATTTTTATCTGATTAGAAACTAAAATTTAAGATGATTGAAAAATATAGTTGAAAACACAAATTGAGTTGGGTTTTTTTTTTTAAATTAATTTATTATGCTTGTATGTACCAAATTTTTTTTTGGTATATACAAGCTGCTTGATATACATATAAGATATATATAAAGGTTTGAATTTTTTCGTTAGTTTTGAGTTTATTTCTACCAAAGATAGTTTAAATACGTGAAAAATAAACCAGAACTAACTATCTTGTAAAAGATCAAAATTTGTAATTTTTTATTCAAAATTGTATCATATATAAAACGATTAATTTTATTGATCAAATCATATTTCAATTGTAAAATGTATTATAAAAATGTATCAATATAGATTATTATTTGTAATTGGGTTCCCAATAAATTTGTTTTATGAGGATAATACCACTAAACTGAATCCCATTATGATTTTCTTGTTACAGTACTTGTTTTTTCTTTTTTTTTTTGTCCCAGAATATATTATTATTGACTAGTCTGTCATTTCATATGATATTGAAATAACAGAAAACACATTTACTTTTACTTAGTCATTAAATATTCATGTAAGCTGGAAATTCATGAAATTGGAAGTGAAGAGTTTTTTAAAGTCAGATTTATATTTAATATAAAATCAAAACAATAATTAGATTTAGGCTGTATGTGATGAAATGTATTGTGAAGATAAGTAACTATTTTAATTCTGTAGTTATAGCCACTAGTGTTATCTGTATATTATTAGCTACTATTTTTTTTTAAATGTTCAAAAGTCATAAATTTATGAAATGCATTTTTCCTATCGAATAACATCTTAGGCATAGATAGTATGCATATTTTTTACTTTTTCAATGTATACCTTTATTTTCTGAATAATGTTTCTGAAGCCGTTTTGTAAATTGGGATGAAGAAGATTGTATAAAAAATTGGAGATTGAAGTATGTACATAAGTAAATTCTTTGTTTTAACAGTATATGATATGTTGATTTTATGTATATATTTTACCATATATTATTATAGTGATGAATAAATTCTAACTAACATTGATTGGGCCAGACTCCATGGCTACGCTTTATTATAAGTCAATAAAAAAAAAAAAAAAAAAAAAAAAAAAAATTAAAAAAACCCAATGCGCAGTGTAATAAGTTGAAACTAATTATTTTGGAACCTTTTTTTTTAATTAAATGTTCATTTCGGATTTATCATTTTTTGTATTGTTTTAAGCTTGCTTGTCATTAATTTGACCTGATCTTACAACTCCTATAACTTAAATAGGTTAAATTAAAGTAGGTAATATAAAATTGTTAACATTAGATTAAATTTTCTTATCTTGGTTGTTACTCTGTCATTATTTAATCGTCTATCTATTTATTTCCATTGTAATGCACACATTGTTTTCAATTATTGTAATTTCTTTTTACGTCATTATGTTTATTTTTATTTTATTATTATTATTTTTATTTTATTTATTTACTTTTTTATTCTTTTTTTTTCCACTTTGTATATAAGGTATGAATGGTTTCTTACAGCTCTAATACTTATTGCTTTTGAGTGTGGCATATTATATTATTTCTAAAAAAAAAAAATAATAAATAAATAGGTTAAATTAAAATTTGTAATAAAAAAATGTTTGAAGGGACTACGAAAATATATTTTATAACATTTTTACACATTATAAAACTTACGATATTTTATAGATGCATTTTTATCGTTAGTCTTTCTCTTTTAGTTTATGAGAAATCAACCAGGGGCATCTGCGGAATTTTTTTTCGGAGGGTGATTTAACTAATCATGGTACCGGAGGGTCCTTCTATATTCCGCAGTCGGATTTTTACTCTCGTATTTTAAACTATTTTTTTGTTGAAATTAAACCAAAAATTTAACACTCTTGGGCTAGATAAAAGTTTTAGTTGAAGTTTATGAACTTCAGTTCTAAGCAACATGTTTTATTTTTTTTAAAGTAGAATCTTTTAACTTTGCTTCAATCTACTGTTTTATAGAGAAAACAAATATTTCTGAGACATTAGCGGGTGCTTGTGTACCTGTACTCTTCCCCAGGCCTAAGCCCCCATTAGCTCCTCATTTCTTTTATCTCAATATTTTTTTTCTATTACTTTCATTCTATATACTTTGATGATTTTCAACTTCATTGTTCTTTGTAATCCTTAAGAATACCTGCAATGTGGGCCGAAACTTGGGCATTTATTAAATAGTTTTTCCTGTTGTTTGTGTGTGTTAATTTTGACTTCTACCTGGACTAACTTCTCCTTCATTACCATTTTTATTCTCGGAATTTAAGATTAATATCTTTATTATTGAAACTTCACTAGCTGTTTTGATGTATTATTTTAAAAAAATCTGCTTGATACATTCCATTCTCTCAAATTATCCTACTGTGTACGTTTACTCTCGATCATAAATTTATTTGCATTTTTATTTAATTAATTAACCCAATATGAATGTTGGATTATTCATCCAGTTTCATGAATTAATTCTTATTATTATCATAAATTATGTTTCTTTAATCTTTCATATAATAGATATGATTTCATGTACATGTTTATTTTAAGAAGTATATTAACTCTTATATTATGTATATCAATATATTTTTAGGAATCACTATTTCAATGGCACCATATTTTCTTCTTTAGAAATTATGGTGTAAAATAACTTTAGTTTATGTTATTTTATGAAAAAATAACATTTGTTTTTTAAAATATAGGTTTTTCTGATGTTTTGTTCCACTCCAAATGAGGCCTTGGGGATTTCCACTCTGTTTTATTCTAGGAATTAATTATCAATACGTAGATTTCCTTATTCAGATATGTAATGTTGCTTCAGCTTCAAATTCATATTTGACATTTTGTTTCCATTTAATAATTTATCACACACCCCAAACTATCTCAGCGGTTTAACGACCTCTTAAAACCTATTGACTATTAGCTGAACTATCTGGGTGGTTCTTTCATGGTTTTTGTAGCGTTTTTATAGTTCATGACATTAGTTAATCGGATATAAGTTATAATAATATGTTTACAATTCATAATTTTCAGTTTAAAGTGATTAATACTAAAATGTCAACTTAGGGGTTCATGACTTGATCTTTCCTCCTGCTTCACATGTGAATTATTATAATCACCTTCTGCCAATAATGAATGCATGTAGTTATCTTTATGTTATTATTAAATTCCAGTTTAAAAACAGCCCAGAATAACGGCAGTTTAGTGGATATAATAATGGGAGTTAGAATTCAAACAAGATATTTTTTATACATGGAAAAGTTGGTCGGGAGCTGCGGTTGAAGAAGAAAACACAGTAATGTATAAAACTTATTTTTAGTGTCTGCCGACATTTCCAGGCGCGTACGCAAATGCTTTTTTCGGGAGGACTTAAATTTGTTTTGTGGGGGATTTAATAAGAAGACAAGTAATCACTTAAGTGTCTATAATCACCAAATGTGCGTAAATTTTAAGGATAATAATGAAAATTTAATAAAAAGTTATTACTAAAATACAAAGCTTATGTTGGTGGTAATGACAATACTATTTTTTCAGAAATTTCGGATAGAGGGGAGATATATCTCCCTGATACCTATCCCTGCGTACGCCACCGGACGTTTCAGCCTATATATCTTCCTGATTCCTATCTCTGCGTACGCCACCGGACGTTTCAGCCTAAGTTGCAGGCCTTCATCAGTGCTAAGCAAAACAAGATAACAATGAAGTATGAACATGTGGAATTATAGATCTATGAAAATATATATTAGTAGATATGAATAGACAAATACAAATAATATAAAAGTAGACAAGAATATATAGGGAATTTATTATAATTCTCGTATATTAAAATATATTTATGAATTATGAAAAATTAAAATTAAAATAACAAGAAATGAATTGAAAGATATAATTTAACAGGTACAAATATATATATATATATATATATATATATATATATATATATATATATATATATATAAGCAAAAGTTATCTATTCTAATATGTATTTTGTATATATTTTAATATTTTTGTACTTCCACGTGTTCATACTTTATTCACGTTGTTATCTTGTTCTGCTTAGCCAGTTTTAAAGTTTTATTTATCAGTGTGTCATCTTCTTTCACCACACCCCAACAAACTTCGCCTTGAATTACAACTACGGTCAAGAATATCTTCATATTTTGGTTGTGTTATTCAGAATAGCTTTTTTAAAAATATAGACTTGAAATAATATGAAAAACCATCTTACTAAATTCCCCGTTAAGTAGAAAAAAGTCATTATGATCAGCCATATATATTTTAAGCATCGTCATAGATTGGCTATCAAATTTGATTTTTACTTCCTTGTACGAAGTAAAGTAAGAATTGTAATCGCTAAATTTTCGGTTTTCAGATTTCAGCGGAAATATCCATTGTGACAATCCCTGAATCCATTTTGACTAGTTTCGTCGTGAAGTCTGTATGTACGTTCGAACTAGACGGGAACCGATCAATCAAACTGTATTTTACTTTAAAAGACTAGAGATCACAGATCTGCTCTGCTATGGTCACTAGGTTGGGATATTATAAATACCATTGGAAATCCTTTCCGAGGGTGTCGCGTTTACCAATTCACTTAATTAAACTATATAATGGCATGCATGGTAAATAGAATTTGATAGAAGATCTTACTTTATTTAAGAGAATATTACTAACTAAACTGTTGGTTTACTAATTTACAACCTAAATTCCTCTCATTTTAAAAGAACTCTTGACTATAACATATGTATTTGAAATTACTGGGAGAACTTGCTTATTTAAAATAGTACTTAGTTTAAATAGTCTGGTGCCACATAATTAAAGGAAGATGCCTCAAAAAGGATTTTCATAGCGAATGATATGGCATAATTACCTTTAGAATAGAAGTATGTGAGGCATGAGTTGGGGTGGTAAAGATACATCGAAGTTTTAAAACCATCGATGTTTTTATACATTAGTGTGCCGATGTTTTATTTATTTTTTTGCCATTCTTTACTCCTTTATCAGTTTTCAGAAATTTTTATATCATCAAGAATAGGCCACCATAACTAACGTTACCAGTCATTTTCTACCCCAAAGCCGTGACACCCTGTTTGTTTTTTGGAGTGTGAGAGTATAGAGAAGGAAAATAATTTAGTCAGTGATATTTTTGTATTAAGTTTGTAAAATTAAAAACTCTATTGCTATTAGCATACATTATACATTTTTATGTTTCTTAATTATCATTTGAACTAATTTGTCTGACTGGGGACACCCGTACCCCATTCTCTAAAAGCGAGACTCCGACACCGAAAGCGTGGATTCTATACCTTAACTGTTATATAAAGCTGAAGAGTTTGTATGTTTGAACATGCTCATTTCTGGAACTAACGATCCGATTTGAAAAATTATTTTTGCATTGGAAATACCGTTGATTGAGGAAGACTTTAAGCTTTATAACATCACGCTACTACCCGGGAACGGAGCAGTAACCGTAAATAAACTGCTATGGAAAAAATTATCCAAATTGCGTTCGTGTCGTTGTCATAACACTTCATACCCGTGGAAGCAAGTTGACTATGCAATCTTTTTAATAAGTTTGAAATTACTGTCTGAAAACCTTATATTGTAAATAAAATCGAAGGGTAAGGGTAAAAACGTGAGTGCTAAAGCGTGAACACGTAAACCTTATCTAAATGAAATTTTACTGCCATTTGTAAAAATTTATTTTCTTTTTGACCCCGTTTCTTGAAAATGTCCGCAACAAATGAGACTGAACAGCATATTATAGGCTATTATTTTAAAGGTTATTTTGTATTTTGAGGATTTTGGAGGGAGACCGCGGGTCACTGATAGTTTAAAAATAAAATAACAAAATTTAGTCTATCGTAGAATCCATAGCCGTATAAGAGTAGTTTCATAAATTGATTGTCGGAATCGTGATCCGAAATGTGTAAGAATTCATATTTGAATTGGTTTTAATATTTCTTATTCTCATAATTACTAATGAATGATTTTTACGCTATAACATCATTCGTTTTTAAAGTTACTAATAAATCTGTAATATATAAGTGTAAAAGTTGCAAAAACTGATAATATAGAAAGCGTATCTTATTTTGTTGCTGGTCCTTGAAGCTAATAGTCCAAGAGTCGAGGTGAAATTAGGTGTCTTTTTGGAAGAAAATTTTTAGTCATATGTCCTTATGTTCATCCTCGGTATTCAATTTGTACTAACAACTCAAAGTGGACGGGTTTCAAAATGCTCGAAAAAAAACAAAACACGAAAGGTGTATTAAATTAATTAATTTATAAATTAGATTAAGAGCACTAAATTCTGCGCCTGCTTAAATGCTCTGTCTCTATTTTTGACAAAATCGTCGTTTTTTGTCTGTAGTTATCGACCACACTACTTAACCAAATTATTGTATTGTGGAACTCATTAGCCGCAAAATTTAATGATCTTTAATTTAATATAAATTTAGTTTTTCGATAGAATATACCATATAGCTGAATAACCAAAAATGGATATAGGATATATGTCTAAAAGGTTTCTTCACATAAGTACCAAATTTCACTTCGGCACTAAACTATAGGTTCCGAAAATCAACTTTTCATTGAGCCTATATTGCGTTACATTTCAATGCAATGCCTCTTTTATATTCAGGAGCCATAATCAGAAGCTGTTGTCGCAATTGATTAGATACATGTTATAACTGGACAAATATTTTATGATTCATCAATACAGTCATCAGTTACTGGTTGACGCCAGATTAAAAATCTAGAACAGTTATTCGTTGAAGCTCTCTGTAGGAAAAGAACAGATTTTTGTTTCCTATTACATATTTGGATTGACATTTTTTAATTTCACTAATGTTAACAGTATAAAATAAATTTCAGGCTCTAATTGATGACTCGTATGCCATGTTATCATGATATGGCTGTCGTCTACACTGTTCACAACGCACAGTCAGGGTTTTATTTTGATGATTATTCATCAGCTTGACGGAAATCATGTCCAGTCGCAACGTGACCCTGACGTTCGGTGCCCAAGGTCTTCGATCGCCTGGGATGGTCCATCTCTTAGTTCGGTAGCTCCTTACAAAAAAGGGACTCATTTTATACAAAGGTTTGGGTATATAAAATAAACATGTCCACAGATCTGACATGAAAAAAACACATCTGGGAACTTTCAGCTATAATTCCCAAACAGTGTGTTATATCGAAAAAGTTACGGTATATCAAATTCAAGAACAAATTCTGTGGCTAATGAGTACCATGGCGTAATAATTTGGGCGTGGTCGAAAACTATGGTCGCAGACTTAGAAATTGTACTCTATCTCTGTTTTTCACAAAATCGTCGTTTTTTTACCGTGTTTTTCGACCACACCAGTTAGCCAAATTAGTATTTTGAGGTACTCATTAGACACAGAATGTGACGTTGTTGAGTTTAACATACCATAGCTTTTCCGACAGAATATACCGTTTATGAATTACATATAAATGAAAAACCAAAAATAGTCATAAACTTGTTTGGCCGCCATTTTGTATTTTGTATTTGCGGCTATAAGTTGGCAGACGTGCATTTTCATGTCAAGCCTGTGGACATGTTCATTTTATATGCTCAAAGCTTTGTATGAAATGAAGCACTTTTTTTCCTCACGAGCTCCCGGACTATCCCTTACGCCCGCATTATAGGGGCCTGGAATACTCCTCCAGCCCTACATTGAAATGGGATTAGACATTTTTTTTAAACTTCTGATAACAGTGAATTTATGGTAAAGTAATATTTTCACATTATGTTTTAAAAATTATTTATCCCTTTATTGTTTTAAGTTTTGCATTGCAAATTGTAATATACCTTATAAATAAGAGTAGCCTGCATGGTAAAATTATATCAATGTAATGATTACACAGTTAAGCTTTTCTACATAAATTAATAAATAGTCTAATAATAATTTAAATTTAAATTATTAAATTACAATGCTTATAATATTATTATATAAAACGTCAGACCGCTTTTTGTTTGTAACTGCTAAACCCGAAAATTACTGAACCAATCTTTACCAAATTTTAATTGCATCAGCATCATCGTCCGTGAAAGGCTTAGCAATAATAAAAAATACCGATTTTTCATTAAAATGGTATTAAAAAAATGAAATATGAATTTCTAAGAGGAAAAGAATCCAACTTGTGTGTGTCGTTGTCCATGTTATATAAATCTTAGAGATATTTGAAATTTATAAATTCGGTATTTATTATTTGATAACGTTTTCATATGATTTTGCTCCATATATTCACCATTACCGTTTAAATTTACATAATTATTTTTAATTGTTGCTATATAAAAAGGGCTTTCTTGGATTATAGGTGGACGATTAGAAACCATTTCTCATAGACTTTGAGCTAACCAGGGATTGTAGAAAACAGAGCATTATCTGCGATAAATAAGTTTTGACTGATATATATATATATATATTTTTTTTTTCGGTTGGCTTTTTACAGATCTTGACGATCTTTTCCCTTCTCTTTCCGCTTTATTAGGCTGTTCAGCTGCGTCCTTTTTTATCCCGACCAGCCATCTGAGTTTCGGTCTCCCTCTTGGTTTAGTTTCTAATACTGAGGCGTTCATAGTTAGGAAGAGAGAATCTGTTGGCGCGATTGGCTGCTGCGTTTCAGCGATTATATCTTTATTCGTCTTTCTTCTACAAATCTCTAATTCCTTGTCCACTTTTGTGCCCACCATCATCCTGAGAACTTTTCAACATTTTTCTCAAGAGCGCCCGTAAGAGACCGTGTCTCACTGCTATACATCACTACAGGTTTTATGATTGAATTATAAATTCGTAGTTTCAATTTTCGTGAGATCTTCTGAAAAGAAAGCTTTGTTCGCGCTGAGGATTCTTCGGTCGACTTCACTGAGCTGGTTGTTAATGGAGCTCACTGTGCTTCAAACTGTCTACTTTCAAGAAGGTTTGACTTCCTACACTTATGAAAAAATTCTTGACATACATTTCGGCTTGCAATCATATATTTTGTTTTGTTTTGGTTTACTTGTAATCCTCTATCTTCCGCCGCTGAGATCAGTGAGAACGCCAGCGTCTGTATATATTCTGCTTTACTTCCCAGAACCATTAAGTCATCCTCATATGCCAGGTATTTGTGCATCATTCCGAAGTGGACTCCATCCTGCACACTGCAGCATTCCCTTCTCCAATGCAAGTTTGAATAGCATCAAGGAAAGACAGCCTGAGTTCACATCGAAGGCTTCCGTCATCCCTCCCTAAACCTCCACTAAGTGTTGGCTACCTAGGAGTCTCTTCAGACTTGCATTGAAATATAATTTTCGAAAGAGTATGATTTGAAATATACTATTTATGGGTAGAGGATCCAAACTGCATCTGCCAAGTCTAGTATTGTTTGTTTACTTTGACAGGCTTTGATTGATCTAAATGAGTGGTTCTCGCCATGGAGAGGTCCGCTGGAGGATTCGACAGCGTCCTCCTGTGTCTTCTTACTAGGATTTATTACAGCTAGAACTGTTTTACTGTTTACCTTTCTTAAGGATTGAATGCTAGTTGAAAGGTTTTAACAAGTAAATGCACTATAAAAGTACCTCAAAATACTATTTTAAGCATCCTAATTGCCATGTCGGTGTTGGGGATGGTCCGCACATAGTTCAATTTCTGGCTTAATAGTCCGCAGATCACCACGTTTTGGGAATCACTAGTTTAAATGAAACACATAAAAATAGCATATTTACTGAAATGTTATTTAATGCATTCATCTGTAATAACAATATTACGAATTCATTATAAACCAATTTTACTCTTGAGGTGATGTGGATTAATTTATGAAAATTATCAATTATCGAATTATCAAATAATTGTATTCATAGTGTGAATACATTTTCTCCTGTTGCTTAAAGCTGCCGTATTATTTATATTTTTAAAGGTTATCGTAATTTCATTTCATGGTGTTGTGATTAAATAGCAATAGCATAAAATCAAGAAAAACAATAGAAAAATTTTTGTTTTTCATTTTATTGATATATTATTATTGTTTTATGTCTGTATGGTTTTTAACAGTAATTGAAATTTCAAATATTTTGGGAGGGGGAGGGGATATATCATCCTGTCAATCCCCTCCTCCTCCCAAAATTTTTGAAAAAATATGATTTCCATATAAGTTTTTTATTTTGAGTAATCATTTTTGGACCAATTTTCATTCTTATCCTTAAAACTTACGCCATATTTGGCGATAATAGACACTTAATGATTGGTTGCCTTCTCATTAAATCCTTCCAACGAAAAAAATGGAAACTCACCCTATCATGAACACTATAATTAGTAGGTATTTTACTGTGTATATTCCATTTAGCTTAAATTAATTAATAAATAATATATCAGACGTATTTAATGGTTCATATTGTTCCAAATAAAACTTAAATATTCATATCCGCGAGAATACATCGCACATTTCCAACTGGTGTGCCACAATCACCTTGAGTTAGCAGATCCTGATTAGACCCTACCTACATTTCTCCAGCAACCGGAACTTTATACTTTCTCATCGCTTGGAGAAAGCAGTGTGTTTCTAGGCTTAGATTAAAATAGGCCCAAGTTGTATTCCATATTAAATTTTAACTTAGGAATATTTTTTTGCGTTATTTTCATACTTTTTCATAAGGAGCGGAGTAGCTCAGTAGTAAGGCATTGTGTTGCCATGCTTCCGGTTCCGGTTTCGATACCGGCTGTGGCAGATAATTATTTATCCTGTTATCAGCCGTGGATCGACCCTGTGGGATCGAGAGACCCTCCTCCTGGGGACCACCCAGCTTCCATAAAATGGTTACCCTTAATTAGGGGAAAACACCTGGCGGTTGAGCCTGATCTCGGCCAAATCACCTTCTTTCACAACCGTTGGCCTAGAAACAGTACGGACCTTACCAAGTACTGAACCCAAGACCCTTCATGGGTTGTAGTGGTACAGGTTTTTTTTTTCATTACCTTATTAATTTTTTATGTTTATATAAATCTTAGAGATATTTGAAATTTAGAAATTTGTTATTTATTATTTGATAACGTTTTCATATGATTTTGCTACATATATTCACCATTACCGTTTAAATTTACATAATTATTTTTAATTTTTGTCATATAAATAGGACTTTCTTGGATTATAGGTGGACGATTAGAAACTATTTCTCATAGACTTTGAGCTAACCAGAGGGTTGTAGAAAGCAGAGCATTATCTGCGATAAATAAGTTTTGACTGATATATATATTTTTTTTTCGGTTGGCTTTTTACAGATCTTGAATATCTTTTCCCTTCTCTTCCAGCTTTACTACGCGGTTCAGCTGCGTCCTTATTTATCCTGTCCACCCATCTGAGTTTCGGTCTCCCTCTTGGTCTAGTTTCTACTGCTGAGGCGTTCATAGTTTGGAAGACAGGATCTGTTCGGTGACTTCTTGCCATATGTTCCGCCCATTGTAACCTGTTTGCTTTCATATCAAGCGCGATCGGTTGCTGCGGTTTAAATGATACATAAAATAAACACATAAAAATAGACTATTTACTGAAATGTTATTTAATGCATTCATCTGTAATAACTATATTACGAATTCATTACAAACCAATTTTACTCTTGAGTCATCTCTTCTAATTAATCACCTCTTCTGTGGATTAATTTATGAAAATTATCAATTATAAAATAATTGTATTCATAGTATGAATACATTTTCTCCTATTGCTAAAGCTGGTGTATTATTTATATTTTTGAAGATTATTCTAATTTCATTTCATGGTGTTGTGATTAAATAGCAATAGCATAAAATCAAGAAAAACAATAGAAAAATTTTTGTTTTTCATTTTATTGATATATTATTATTGTTTTATGTCTGTATGGTTTTTAACAGTAATTGAAATTTGTTGACTTCCACACAAAACTAGGAATTTCAACTCTAAATTTTAAATTAAATTTTAAAAACGTTTGTTTTGGAATAATTTTCACATCCGTGATGCTTAAATAAAATCCCTCTGCTAGTGAGTACTTTGCTCTATAGTACTTTGCTTAATATAATTTAATCGAACCGTCAAGAAAGCTCAGGGGGAGGGAGAGGGGGGTCAAGCCATATGAAGTGGTCCAATAGTGGTTGCTTGATCATTTTTTTTTTCTGTTGATTCTTCCATGTTTCTAAAATTAAAAACCGTCGAGAAACTTTTTTTTATTTTCAGCCGGAAGCTCAAATTAAAAAAAAATCCGTTTTTAAATAATTTTTTTTCTATGAGTAGGAATCCTATAAACAACTTACCTGTTTTTGTGGTGGGTATGTCTTTATTGGTAGGTCAACCAGAATAAATATCAATCCTGCTAAATGCATCCCTATTTTTTTTTATGAGTTTTTAAAATTGTAATTTTACATTTTTTTCAAAATTTAATCTTTAATATTTTCGTTGGGAATGGAGTCTGAAATGGGAACTCTGAAATTCACAAAAGTTACAGTGCTTTAGAAGAGGATTACGGTAAAAAAAAGAATCCTTACTTGCTTATTTGTTTGATCAAAGCATTTTGATGGTTCGAAAATGGTGAAAAACACGAGATGTAGGCATTTGAGATTTCATCGATAGTTCAAAAACTGCATAACTTAGATCAAACAAACACCATTTGAAAGGTAATGCTTTGTGCTAAAAAATGTAATTTTAGTATATTTAATTTATTTATTTAATTAATTTATTTAATTCATAAAAATTGACCTGGAATTTAATGCTCAAATTTAAACCATTTCCGTTTTCAAACAACTTTTTCTATGAGAAGGAATGCTATAAACAACTCATCTCTTCGGGGATTGATATGTCCCTAACAGTATATCAACCGGAATAAATCTCAATCCTATTAAATGTATCCTTGGTTTTTCATGATTTTTTTAAAAATTAGAAATTTTAGCTTTTTTTTTTTTTTTATTTGAGCTTCAATATCTCCGATGGCTGCAGGCCGTATCTCCGTCCAGGCAGTTAATTGGCTGATAAATTATTTGCCACTTCTATAAATTTGTTTTATTGAAAACTAGTTTCGAATGTTATACATACATCCTCAGTTCTAAAAACACACAAAAAATTCAAAAATAAGCAATTCAAAATATAGTTTGGAATTATTATACATATTAAATTAGATGAAATATAAATCAGTATTATAAAACATTTATGAATTATGAATTTAATTAAGACAAGAAATGAAATGCAGGTTGTTACTCACCAAGGTTTAAATGGATTATATCAAACAAAAAAGTTTGTACAGGTCGCACTGAACTAACAATGAAAGAAAGGAAAGGTGGGATGTTAGTAGCTAAACGGTTTAAGGGTGGGGGTTTTTCCAGTAATGCCGGTGAGTAATTGGTTTTTCTGTTATAGATGGGAAAAATTTTAAGATTGGACTATTGGAGATATTTATTTGGTCATTTAAGTAAAAATTTCTATTAGATTTGAAGGATTTTATTATTTCAAGTGCTTCATATGTTTCTGATCCCTAATGTTTCTGTGTATATGACCTACCTCTAACATTATTTGAAAAATCAGTAAATGTCAAAGTTTTGGTGCCCTATGTTTTAAGGCTAATAATAAGTGAAAAAATATTCCATGGTGCAGTTAAAACTTACTTCCACTACTCAGGCGTTACGTTTGCATACCGTGTTTTTCCCCTTTTTCTTACAGTTACCGAACTTTAACCAAGCAAATAAACAAATAAAGCTTTTACGTACCATAGACCTCTTCTGCTATAATACACTATTACTTTCGAGAATTTCAGATTTTTAACTCCAGTACTAATAAAAGTATTAAAGCTTAAATAAAAGTATTAAAATTTAAATTTTGGAAAAATTGAAAAATTACAAATTTTAAAAAATCATAAAATAACAGGGATACATTTAATAGGATTGATATTTATTCTGGTTTATCTACTATCAGGAACCTACTCAGCACACAAAGAGGTAAGTTTGTTTAGAGGATTCCTTCTCATAGAAACAATTGTTTAAAAACGGATTTTTTGTTATATGAGCGTTAAATTTCAGGTAAATATTTGAAATAATAGGAGTAGGAATACATAAAATATACTAAGAATAAGTTTTTTTATGTTATAGTGGTGTTTTTTTAATCTTTCTAAGTCATGCAGTTTTTGAACTATCGACGAAACCGCCAATGCTTGCATGTAATAAATTGACCAGTAGAACCGAAGAAAAATGGCTTCCATTTTTGAACGGCCGAAGAAAAAAAAATTCTCTAGATACTTGGAAGAATCAATTGAAAAAAAATTAAAAATGGTCAAACAACCAAATTAATTTATTTTGGACCACTTCCTATGGATTGACCCTGTAGGAAAGTTATACCAATGAACAATGTTTGAAAAACAAAATTCAGAGTTCTCACCTCACAATTCACGAATCATAAATTTTACGCGACTTAAAAAGTTAAGTTCTTTCTGCGAAGATGGTACTTTTCTTTAAAACTTTAACTATTTTCTAAAGTACTGAGTCTTCACAGTTGGAATGTATTATTTTCGAACTCCAAGCTTTTATAATCATTAAAAAATATTTCAACACGATAGAAAAGCTGTTTGCATGCCAAAAGAGGGCATTTTAATTAATAGCTATCGCCCTTTTTACAGTAATGTTTACCAAAATTTGGCATTTTAGTTTAAACAAGCGCACAAATAATTATATGCCAATAACGTTTTTGAAATTGTTCCCTCCCCTCGTGATTGGCTTCTCTAAAGGCAGCCCTGTATAAATTCCTCAGTTCCTTTGTTGACATGGCTCTTGCCTTCACTTTCCGATCGATTTGTACGCTCCCCGTGGCACCCATTGTACTCGAATATTGAGCCGCTTTCATCATCCTCTTTACGGTTTTCTTAGCGTTAGGAATTTCTTCTTTTTCCTACATTCGTCCTGTGTCACAACTGGAATAGAACTCTAGATCCTATTGTTTATAATCCATCTGTTAAGTTTCATTTATTGATGACTTTAGAGTATATAGGCTTATATTGGTTAACGTTTAAAAACTATTGTTTCGGTAGTCTTGCTTTAATGATTGTTTAATCTGAAAATACGATTACTATCTTTTGAATGAATGAGATCTGGTAAAGTTTATAATCAAATGTTAAAATATATATTACTATAATTATTATTATAACTTATTATAATTGTACTTGATTCAGATGTTAAATAAAGCCATTATTTGCGTTCAGAGGTTTATTTGTGTATCAGTTTATCGACAAAAATATATTTAACATACGTAGTAAGCTCCAAAAGTTTCCGACCTGAGAAGATGAGAAGGAAAGATGAAAGAAAAAAACTAGTGTTATTGTTTTCAATATATTCTCCACTAAGTTCTAAACTACAACGCTTAGGCAACATTTCTGTACCATGAAAAAAATAATTTTCTTCTTTGTTAGAAAAATGTTCTTCCACCGCTGCTTGGACCTCTTCTTCGGTGTTAAATCTGCTCCCACGAAGGTCATATTTTAACTTTGAGAAAAGGTAGAAGTCTCTAGGGGCCAAGTCTGGGCTGTAGGGGGATGGGAGGTTTCTTGGAATCCGCAGTCCTTCACCGTGGCCTTAGAAATAGGACAGAGAAGAAGTGGAATACCTCTGCTCAACTTCCTCCGCCTTTTCTCTTTGTTGGCGTCCCGTAAGCGGTGAAGTAGGGCTGCATAATACTCGGCATTCACTGTGGGGTTCCTGAGCTTAAAATCAATCAGCAGTCTTCCTCTACAATCCCAAAAAATGGTTGCCATTACCTTTTTTGTCAATTATGTGACTTTTGCCTTTAGCAGAGGTGCTTCTCCTGACCTTCTCCTTTCCATGGACTCCCTTTTGTCATAATATAGAATCATTGTCTCATCCTCAGTTACAATTCAATCCCAGAAATTTTTTGGGTTGGCATTATACACAAGTAAAAATTTATTGCAGAAGTGAACACATTCCTCTTTTTGGAAACCATCTTGCACTATTTCCCCAACCTTGCTGCTATTTCTTTGGTCATCAGTCTCCGATCAGGCAGCAATTCAGCTTCCACAAGTTAGATTGATTCAGAATTGACAGCTTCCAATGGGTGACCAAGACGCGGTTCGTCACCCAGACTTTCTCTTCCTAACTTAAATAAATGTTGCCTATTTTTACTTCCTTGTACGCAGTAAAGGAAGTATTGTAATCGCGAAAATTTTCCGTTTTCATATTTCAACGGATATATCCATTTGGACTATCCCTGAATTCATTTTGACTAGTTTCGTCGTGACGTCATAGTTTCGTACGTGCGGATCTCACATAATTCAAGAACGGTTAGCCGTAGGATGTTAAAATTTTGTATTTAGAACTTCAGACTCTTCTCCAGACTGTTTGGACAAAAGAGATGATGCCCTCAGGATGGAATAAGTCTATAATTCACTCGGTACATAAAAGGAGTGAGCCTAGACTTGCACCAACTATAGAGGAATATCCTAATTGCCTACTGGTTACAAAATCCTTTCAAATATCTTGTTCCAGCGCCTACTACAATATGCAGAGTGGTTTCAGACATGGTAAATCCACTACTGAACAAATTTTCAGCCTTAGGACCATCTTGGAGAGAGGGCATGAATACAACATCAAGACGCAACACCTCTTCCTCGACTTCCAGTCGGCATATGATACAATAGGGAAAAACTCTATCGAGCCATGGAAGAGTTGCAGATTCCAGGGAAGCTTATACAACTGATAAAGCTAACGATGAAAATGTGCTCAGTCCAGTTTTGTGGAGATTTCTCAGAAGAGTTCGATGTTTCAAGAGGGTTAAGGCAAATGGATGCCCTAGCGTGGCTCCTCTTTAATATAGCCCTAGAAAAAGTAGGAGGGACTCCGGTATTCAGGTCGGAAGCACCATTCTTAACCGGCTGTTTCAATTCTTAAACTACGCCGATGACATAGACATCGCTGGACGCTCCTTTCAAGGAGTTAAGGAGGATTTTTTAGCATTAGTAGGACTGGCGAAAACGAAATATCTTTTGACAGGGGAAGTGCCTGGTCCGAATGAGAGTGTAGCCTTTGGAGAGTACAGCTTTGAAAAGGTTTAAGATTTTGTGTACCTGGGCTCCTTGGTGACCCAAGATAATGACGGGAGAGCTGAGATGAAGAGGAGAATCGTCTCTGCCAACCGATGTTACTTTGGTCTAAGAAAGCAATTCATCGGCCACATTCTCTCTAGACAGACTAAACTCTATCTGTATAGAATCCTGATTAATTCTGTTCTGCTATATA
Organism: Rhaphigaster nebulosa; assembly: GCA_948150685.1. Classification (NCBI taxonomy): domain Eukaryota; kingdom Metazoa; phylum Arthropoda; class Insecta; order Hemiptera; family Pentatomidae; genus Rhaphigaster; species Rhaphigaster nebulosa. The sequence continues at coordinate 135,322,770 of OX411306.1, read as the reverse complement.
ACTCAGAAACTTGGACTCTGACAAAAGCCAATGAACAAGATCTCCCAAAAGATGTTTGGTGGAGTGTTCGTGGGTGAGATGCGGAGAAGGCGGACTAACCAGGAAGTATACCAAGCATTCATTGAGCCTGAAATCATCTAGATTTTAAAATTAGGCAGATAGCAATGGGCAGTACATCTGGCACGAATGGAAGAAAATGAAATACCGAAGAGAATACAGAGCCGCTCCATGGGACCAGGAAAAGAGGCAGCTGAGGTAGATCGATGGACTGACTCGAGGGACATTCTTGGTGACAGGAATTGAATGACAACTGCATAGGATCGTGACGATTGGCGGAGGCAGTTGGAGGAGGCCAAGACCCGTTACCGAGTTGTTGGGCCACAATAAAAATAATAATAATCTATAAAAAGATTTCTGGATATTTGGAGAACGACAATTAACTCTTAAGCTAAATAAAGACAAAACCTTTCCTTCTACTTATCGACCTATTGCTTTAACATGTTGAATATATAAACATATGGAAAGAGTACTTAATAGGAGATTAAACTGGTTTATACAACCTAATAAACTTATTTCAGTTAGACTATGCGAATTTAGAGAACATCACAGTACAATTCACCATACATTAAAACTCCTGTAAGATGTCTGATTCATTTATATCCAATTCAATAACAGTAGCAAATATCTTCGGCATCGAAAAAACTTTTGATACGGTATAGAAGAGACTAATAATTGATAAATTAGTGGTTTGGGGTGTTCAGGTATATTTCAGTCATAAGGGGAGTGCACAATGTGCCCATCGCCAATTTCGATCATAATTTTAATTTTTTCATTTAAAAAAATTTGATCTCAATTATTTAACGTTACTTTTTTTTTAATTTCTTTTCTGTTCTTTTCGTTTCTTCGTTTTTATATCTAAACAATCATTAAAAAATCAGGAGCCTTCTGAACAATTCAAACCAAATTTAGGACATCGGTAAAGGTTTATAACTTACAAGATTTGCTTTAATCGTGAAATTTCTACCTGTTTTAGAACCAACGTTATCCGCAAAAAACTTTCTTTTTTTTTTTTGTGCTAATCATCTTTTTTTTACACAGACCTTCTAAGAAAATGCAGTAGTTTTATATAGATGAAAAGAAGAAACTCTCCTATTTTTGATTAGTCCAAGAACGTCGATATCGATTAAACTGAAGACGAGGTTCAGTGCTTCATACCCATTGGACAAAACGTATCATATGGATGGGCTTGTTTTCAATATAGAATCACAAAAAAATGTAGATCAAAGTCGACGACGGACACATCTTGCTCTCTTGTCAGTTTATCATAAATTTTCTATCTTACCTGTAATTTTAAGTACGAATTAGAATATCCCTTTATCGAATACAAACCCAAATAAATGGAGTACAGCAGAGATGTGTACTCAGCCCAAACTTTTCAAATAGCCTTCGACGATATCAATAGTTATATATATTTAAATGATATATAATCTGCTAAAACTCTATTATATGATCGTAGATGATCTCTTAATTTACATAACCACTAAATCAATTTAAGATGTAACTGATCGCTTTCAATCCGTTATGGATAATTTAGATATTTGTCAAAATATAACGCGTTTCAAAATATCTGCTGAAAAAACAAAAAGTAATAATATTTCACATGAACGAAAAATATTAACAACAAAATTAAAATTAAATAACAGGACAATATCCAACGTCACTTCTATTAAATTTTTAGGAATGAAAATTGACCAAAAGCTAATCTGGACCCCTCTACATCAAATATCTTTTCGACAAATGCTCGCATTGGAAGCTTATGAAAAAACCTTACTTTTGTTTTATACAGCGAACGTACGATCTCTACTCTCGATTTATAGCTTGTTCTTCCATCTCTCCCACAGCACTAAAACTGTTCGATAGAATACACCATGCCGGAATTCATTCAGCAACTGGAGCGTTTAGAACAAGTCCGATAGGCAGTTTGTGTGTCGAAGCTGAAGTTATAACACCGGTGACATATCTGCAGGTTGAATGTACCAAATTTTAGAAGGATTTCTTTCAACAAATCTCAGCACTTTAGGAGCAATTTTACTAGTAGCCTCATTTATGAATAGAACCATAAATTTCCAACCTGTAAACGGATTAGTTATCGAAACCCTCATTAAATTCGCGCTAATTGGCTCATAATTTTTTTATCTAATTATTTTGGAAATTAAAAAAAATGCTCAGCGAATTGATTATTTAAAAAAAATCGCCTATAGCCACTACACCACAAGTATATAAAACGCCATTATCTAAAAAGATTAATTTTCGGTTGCATAGGCTGTTAGTAAAAAGAAAAATACGATAATATAATAAAAAGGCGGGAGGCTAGTTACAAACTTCTGTTGTAGGCTATGCTGACACTTACCGTACCTATTGCGGGTAAAAGACCATCAGCTAGCATCAGATTTTTAAGTTAATCGACTTATTCCGGCGTTAAAGTCGAGCTGGGTTCTTTTCTTCAGTTTTTGCATAGGTGATGCAATCGTGAACATTATGATCAGGAATTCGAAATTGGTAGATTTGTGGTTTTAGTAAAAATAAACTCAAAAATATTTTATTTAGTTTTCCATTTTTATTCAGGAAAAATTTTAACCAAACAAGTTTTAACCAAAAGTTGTCCAGCTTAAGATTACCTTAAAAAAAGATACAGTTACATTTTAAGCTAAAACTTACAACGTCGCTACTGAGGGTTGAATCCTGTGTTATTTTTGTAGACATTTCAAGAATATCTGATGTGGACAACACATGATTTCTTTGTACCCCTATTAAACTATAAATGGTTGGCTCAAAAAGTGATTCTGAATTTGGTTACTACTTTCCGAAGTTTGCAGAATCTCAAAAACGACACACGGCGTCGCGATATCCATGTATTGACAAACGCACACACACACATATTCATGTTTCTAGAGGTCTCTTTCCGTTATTATAGGTCGTTTTCTTTCAGTCGGTTTCTTTTCGGCTCACCAGTTTTAACCAAAACCTAGTAAATACATTCAAATTGATATAAAAGTCCTATTTACCAAATTTGAGAAGTTTTACCTTATAGTTTAATATGTTTGATGAAAGTCTAATATGATCTTCAAGTAAAGTACCCTTTTCGGCTCACCAGTTTTAACCAAAACCTAGTAAATACATTCATATTGATATAAAAGTCCTATTTACCAAATTTGAAAAATTTTACATTATATTTAATATAATTTTTTATGAAAATCAATAATGACCTTCAATTAAAGTACGACTTCCGGTAATCATGTAGTGGCCAAAAAGGGAAGTTCACAACTAGATTTTACAATAATCCTAAATAAATTTTTTTAACTTTCTACGGCAAACCGTTTTTGAGTTACGAAACGTCACGAAGAAACAAGTCATAATGGATTCAGGGATGGTCAAAATGAATATTTCCGTTAAAATCTGAAAACCGAAAATTTTCGCGATTACAATACTTCCCTTACTGCTTACAAGAAAGTAAAGAAAACGTTGATTTCGTACTTTTCACACTACAAATTCAACAAACTTAAAATAAATTGATGTTTATCTTATTTACATTATTTTATAAATGGTAAATATAAATTAAAATAAATGGTAAATATACCTACTACCCTAACCTACTTCTCGAAAAAAAATATTGTAAACATTGTGACTCTCGTTTCAATCCTCGGATACCTCGATATCTCAAAATTAAAATTAATTTGTGCTGTTAAAAAAGATTAAAAGAAAAAAGTATCTAGTTAAAATTATTCATCTTGGTATAGTTTGGCCAACAATTATTCAAAACAAATTTTTCAAATTGTACTTTTTATTAACACCTTCAGGCCTTAATGGGAGTGACATCTATTAATTCGCCAAGTGCAAGGTGACAAAACTAATAATAGGAATGGTTTCAATACTGATTACGTTGTAATCTCTAAGTGCTTTCTGATTTGAATTAACCACCTCATTGATAATAAGTTTGTATGATAATATTACTTGGTTTCGATCAGTGCATGTCCTAAAATGTTGAACAATCAATTTCATAATATTGTAAAGTTATAAATATGAATACATTTATTTTCGACACTTTAAAGTTTCTTCATTTCTTACTGAAGTTCTGGTGTTTTATTTTTAAACAAAAAATTGTTGGTCAAACTATACCACTATTCGTAAACTTCAAAGATCAATAATTTTAACTAGATACTTTTTTCTTTTAATCTTTTTTAACACCACAAATTAATTTTACTTTTGAGATATCGAGATATCCGATGATTGAAACGAGAGTCACAATGTTTACGATATTTTTTTTCGAGTAGCAGGTATCTTTGCCAATTATTTTAATTTATATTTACCGTTTATAAAATAATGTAAATAAGATAAACATCAATTTATTTTAAGTTTGTTGAATTTGTAATGTGTAAAGTACATAATAAACGTTTTCTTTACTTTCTTGTAAGCAGTAAGGGAAGTATTGTAATCGCGAAAATTTTCGGTTTTCAGATTTTAACCGAAATATCCATTTTGACCATCCCTGAATCCATTTTGACTAGTTCCGTCGTGACGTCTGTACGTTTCGTAAATCAAAAACGATTTGCCGTAGAAACTTAAAAAAATTTATTTAGGATTATTCAAAAATCTAGTTGTGAACTTCCCTTTTTGGCCACTACATGATTACCGGAAGTCTTACTTTACTTAAAGGTCCTTATTGATTTTCATAAAAAATTATATTAAAATATAATGTAAAATTTCTCAAATTTGGTAAATAGGACTAAAAAAAATGTACATTACTAGTAAAAATGAATAGACAGACAATTTAAATAATATCAAAATAAGTAAACAACCAAGAAAAGACAAATTAAGTTAAGTAATAATAAAAATAAAAGAAGTCATCTTAAACACATTTATACCATATACAATACATCAAAAATTAAATACAGAGATCATATGGTTCGGTAATGAAGTTTACAAACGCACCAGGTTACCTGTGCCTGAACCAAATTTTCTCTTTGTTATTGATTAAATTTAAGGCTACGAGAACTTTTTACGAAGCAACCGGTTACCAAAAAAAATGTTTATTCTTGGAAAATATTCCGAGGCGAAAGGGGTAATCGACTACATTTTCTAGAGTTCTTAGTGCAAAAAGCGTTAACAATTATCGATATAATCCCTTGGAGGCTTACCATAGCTCTCAACCAGGTTGTCGATTTCAGAGAATTTTTACTCCTTTGGACTCTCCAATATTTTCGCAAAAATTTTTGTTGAGGAACCTGCGACATGTTCCATACAGTAGGGTTAGAACATCGAAAGAAAAATATGGATATTCGATATTTCGATATATCGCAAAACTAAATATGGATCGATAATCGCTAGAAAAATATCGATATATCGAAAGGAAATGGATGAAAAAGAAAAGAAAGTGCATCAAATGAGTGTAATGTTAAACTGTAAAGAAGGTTATGAAATAATATAATGATTATTATTTATAAAACAATATTTTCATTAGCCATGAATCATTATAAAAAAAGATAGAAAAAAATTATACTTCAAAGAAAAAAAAAATGTTATAACATATTTTTATTTTGAAGACTTTTAGTCAAATTTTTATTTATCTTATAACACTTCCGACTATATTGTGCATTCTCGAAACATTCATCTAAAAGCATGTAATTTATTTGATGAACATCTCAGTACCATCATCGTTTATATAAATCATCAATTTTTCTTTACATAGGATTAATCAACATTATTTGTATGTTAATTTTATCTATTAATTATTGTTTGGTAATTAAATATTGTTTATTTTTATATTTACTGGTAAAAATCCAGAATGGTAACCCCAACTTGAAGAACATCAAGGTTTTAGGACCTGGCTGATCTTAAAAATCTAGACCGCCGCCATTTTGGGGTCACGATTCTGGAGTTTTACCGAATAAAGGAAATTGTTAAAATTAAATACAGTAGAATCTCGATAATTCGTATGGTCAAGAGTGTGAAAGGTAAATATGAATTATCGAGATATCCAAATTATCGAGATTTCCAATAATCGGCGGTAAAAAATAGGAAATAACAAAATTAATACAAAATTGTATCAATATGAATGGAAATACAAACGATGTAAGTTAGATCAACAAAAAATTCGGTTATTTTCTTATGGTGTAATCCTTCAAGACGGATCTCATCGATGGCTTCGTTAAGGATGCTCAGAGCAGAAAATACGACACAAACATCCGATTTTGCTAAGAAACGACACGTTGTAGATGGATTATTTCGCCATTTTAGACCTAATCGTCGGCAAATCAATTTCTTCTTCATCTCCTTTTTTTAAGGAGTTAAAATTTCCTCGTCAGTTAGGATCCTAGCTACTGCTAAACCTTCGTCAAAATAGGCGAAATCTCGAAAAATCATGGGAGTTCTTAATTTTGAGGTTGGTGATTCCCATCCTTGATGCTTTCTAAAAGTTGCATCACTAATTCCTTGCGTTAAATGTCTAAAATCGTTTAATTATGGCCAAGTTTAGACATTGCAACTTAGAGGTTGTGTTGGAAGGCAAAAACAGAAGATAAACATCGCTGCTGAGTGACGTGGTACTGTTGTGGGCCGTACAATTATCAATAAACTGTTTTTTATTCCATATCTGTACCCATTCGTTGAAAATATCACTTATGATACACGCTTTTGTGTTTGCACGATAGGCATTCGGTAAAGTTTTTGTTGATAAAGCACCTTGTATTCGCGGATTTGTCAGTCATGAGCGAACTTAATTTTTCAGATCAATCTACGTTGTCGGCTAATAGTATGTATGATTACAGGATTTTTTTTACAATTTTATTATGAGAGAACTGAATATTATTGATTAGAGCATTATTATGAATATTATTATACTGAATATTATTATGAGAGAACTGAATATTATTATAAGAGAACTGAATAGAAAAAAAAAAAAGGGTAAACCGACCGAAATTCATAGAAACGATTCCTCTCTCACTCACTCACCTCTCCTCTTGAAAAGATTAAGAGTTTTTATTTGGAAATTCGAATTATAAGGCGTTTACATTACTTGGAAGACGAAAATAAATAAGAATTATCGGGGGAACCGGATTGCAGTGTTTTTATATGAAATAAAGGGAAACTTTCAAGAGACAAGAAAATATATACTACTTACATGGATATGAATTGCCGAGATTGTACTGTAATATAGTTTAGCATATGGTGTGGTCCGATATATCGTTGTAAAATATCGATATCATCGATATATCGGATGTTAAGATATCGATATAATATATCGGTTTTTCAACTCCGATATATCGATATATCGCGTGTCGATATTCCAACCCTACCATACAGTCCCATACAAGCTGTACAACATGTAGTTATGTACGTGCCCCATGCATTTGTCGCTAGGTGTGTACGAGGCTGATATGTTATTTTGTTCTATAGAACACATATTCCCTCCTTGGTTGTCTTCTCCCGGCCCTCTCCTAGTTCGCAATCATTTTAAAACTAGTAAATACGACGATTTAGTAAAACTCGTCCACGCAAAACCTGGAGGAAACATTCACATTCGCCATTCAGACTGCAGAGAGAGGACTGTCTCTATACGTTACCTCGTCCCAATACCTAAGGGGGAGAAACAAGAAGAACTCCTAGAGGCTCAAACAGATCCAGCGGATGAAGGAGAAGAGGCATCATCCTCTTCACCACAAGTAACTCTAACACCATCTCCACCGCCCTCAACTAATGATGTGATATTTTATTCTGTATAACCCATATGTAAATCGAACCTTTAAATAACGTTTTATTCTGCCCATGTTATCTTCTCAAACGCTTTGTGTTTCTCAGTATAATAAAGCCTAAATTTAGGTTTTTAGTTTTTGTATAGTTTATATCAGAGGCTTTAGACTGTATGAATTACCCTTATTAACCAAAGTGCTGCTGTTAATAGTAAAAACGTTGTAGGTGAATTTTGTTGCGTTGTTGTAGGTCAAAGTTGCGAGAGTGAATTTTGCCCTCTGTATCTTTGGTGCCTATTTTTTGTGGTTTAAACAACAGAACTATTTCCAAAAATGATAAAGAACTCTAAAACTCTTAGGGAACTATCTGAACTTTAAAAAAAATTAAACATTTTTGGCTTTGGTAGTCCAGTACCGTTAACTGAGGTATTTGAAGTGTTATACCCTGGGCCAAATTTAAAGTTTTGGCGCCCCTAGGTCCGAGAGGTTTTAGCGCCCTTATTCCCAAGACTTTTTGCCACCCTCTCTTCATACTATAGGGGATGAGGGAGATGAGGGTGTGATGGTTTTTGCAATTTTCCTCAAGAAAATAATCTTTATTACAATTTTAATTTTATCGCATTATAACATCACTTGTGAAAATAATTTGAGAATCAAATGTTTGTATTTTGGGCGTATTTATAAATAAAATAGCCCAACAAGCTATTGGAAATAAGTTTAATCTCTGCGGTAGCTATAACACAAAACGCATGTAGCAATGTCATAGTGGTAGTATTTAGTGATTAGTGTTTCCCTCTATTCGCTTTGTTCATCCTCCTACGCATCCACTAACCCGCAACTGTGAAATCTTTTTCATTGATTGAAACAGTTATCCGTTTTTATTTACTGAAAGAAACTATTTCAAATAATCAGATTGGTATTTAATAACCCACCATCAGTAGAGAAACTCTGACAGCCAAGCGTACGACTCGACCGATCAACGGCCTTTGATATTCATGTACTGAAGCATACGTTCTACAACGCTTTTAATGCCTCCTCTTACACATTGCAAAACTACGCACAACTTGAAACAGCAATAATTACGTACACCTATAAGCTATATAAAATAACTTTTACCTTAGGATGATTTAAAAAGAACAGTGAAGATTCTCTCTAAATTTTAGTAATACTGGTTAATTTACAATTTCAATACAACTGAAAAAGTTTTTGTGCGCCTTCTGTCATTGTGCCCCTCTGGACTCTGGCCTAATGGACCTGTGGTAAATTCGACCCTGGTTATGCCTTAGCTTCCGATTGCAATGAAAATTTAGGAACATTCTCTTCTAGTATTTAAATTGTTTTATTATTATTTTTTTTTTTTTTTTCTGGAACTTAAAATAACTTTCACCTTGGGATGATTAAAAAGAACAGTGAACATTCTCTCAAAATTTTAGTAATACTGGTTAATTTACAATTTCAATACAACTGAAAACATTTAATTTTTAAGAGTTGTGCTTCTAAAATCTTGCTTGGATATTTTTGACATCAAAGCTTCTTGGCATCCCTTTGTATTGTATTTGATATCAAGAGGAATAGTATTAGATTTAGTAGGGAATAGTATAAGATTTTGACGTTAAATACTTTAGGACGTCGGAAGAAACTGGAGAAGATAAATGTTGTATTACAATTTTTTAAAGTTTCATGAACAATTCTTTTGCTATTATATTGTGCTTTTAAAATGTTAGAGATAGATTTCTAACCCAATTAAAATACTAGTCATTGGCAGTAGTTGAATATGTACTTCAACCTCCTTGGAGCAGCGAATTACTGTGTGGTGGCCAGCCATGCATAATTCCCTATACTCCTTCCTGCAATATAATTCCTTTCATTCTTAATTTCTTTGTCTTATACAGGTTACTATTTTTAACTGACTTCAAAAATGGAGATTATCAGTTTGACATTATTTTTTATGTTTGTTCACTCATAACTTCACTATTCTTGAACCGAATTCTAAGGTTCTTTTTCTAAAAAAAAAAAAAAATGGCACACCTCCAGGGTGGTCCCATATAAATTTTATCAGGATCTGATAAACTTTTTTTTTTTTTTATGTATGTTCACCAAAAACGTCACCATTTTTTAATTAATTTCTATTATTCTTTTTTAACCAAAAAGGTACATCTTCAGGAAGGTTCTATATAAATTTCACTAGGACACGATGAAGAGATAATTTATATTTTATTCCATATGATCATGAACTTACACATGATATAAAAGGGTTAGTTCATTCTAAATGGCCTGAAAAAAAAAAAAAGTGGTTGCTCATGTACCTCAGAAAAAATTCCTTGATGTTTCGGTAGTTCAAAAATAATTTATAAACATTTTTATTGTAACAAGTTTGCAAATGGCGGCCATTTTTGTTTTAGTTCTTCAATCATTTTTCGTAGACACGTGCGGTTTTCTAAATTATTCAGCACTGGATTATCCTTCAAATAAACTCCGTACATTCTGGCTTACGAAACAAAGCTCTTTTTGTCTAGCTAACATCTTTCGTACTTTATGTACAATATCAGTCACCAGTAATCCTTTAAAAAATACACCAGATACAAGAAAATTTTTATGTGAAGGAATTTAGGAATGTTTATCTCGTGTTCCAAGAGAGATATTGAAGTTGTAAAAGTATAAAAAACTATTTTTTCGCTATAAGCAACGATTTATTATACCTAATTAGAATAGAATCAAATGGTTGACATTCGTAATGGAGTTTGTTTCCACAGAGACCTGTTATGTGATTATCTATAATTGACAAATTATACAGATCTTTACGATGTACATGAACCTAATTTGTTGTGCTTCTAATTTTTTAAAATTTAGTAATTGAGATTTACAAATGTAATCATAGTTAAATTTGCAATATAATTAAATATGCTGCCTGATTAATATGGCATGGTTCTAATTTATTATAGAACTACATACCTATAGTGCTCTAATGACAATTCTTTAAGAAGGTCCGAAAACCATATTTTTTTCAGTCGTTTAGAATGATTATCGGGAATCGATTGAGGAGCAAAACTAAAAATTTGTGGAGTTGAGTGGGAATTGAGATTTCTATGGAGATATATTTATCTCTCTTGTACCGAATTATATTATTACTTCAGTATTCTAATACATACAGCACGTGACCGGCAAACTTTTTTTTCCCCACAAATGACTGGAAATCTGCGTGTATTTTTCTACCCGGCTAACCCACAGTTCACTTGCATGTCCAGTAAATATTTACAACTTTTCTTTTATTAAGAGAAGTTAAATCGTTATGAGCTCTTCCCTCTGTCGCTTAACTCTCAGCATAATGTAATTATATATTTGCTCATAATCTCAATCATTTTAGGTTTATGTTTATCCGCCTAATCCCTTAATTTTGACACATTCTGTAAAAACAGTTCTTTGTATAAAATCTGTTGAGGGTCAGAAGAGAGCAATTGTACAGGGACCAGAGGGCATTTAGGACCTATCATTATGTTTTATTATTAATCTATATTTTTATTATTTTATTTCTTTGAGTTTTTGTGGTACAAAAGTTGTTAAATAACAAGTGATAGAGAAGAAAGAGTCCACGAATCTGCTCTAATAGGGCTCTTGCTACACTCACAGGGCTCCTAATGAAAACAATCTGATTTGTGTCCTATAATATGCCAGTGCAATTAGTGATCTGCAATCGTAATAATTACGGTATTTCCAATTTTTTAATATGTTGTATGAACTAGTTCCCTTATGTAAAATCCGAGTTTTCTACCTGGCAGCGCCTGAGCTCGCGCCACCATCTTGAAAAAAACAGCCAGAATCACGGAAAAATCCTTTCTCCCCGATATATTTTCCTTTCCAATGCAAATTTCGGTTAAAGTAGCTTGAATAAATTTTGTAGAGCATAAAATTTCCTACAAACTTATATTTACAATTATCTTATAGCTCAATACAATATCGAGATATAAAGTCTTGAACATGCGCTCAAGTTCGTAAAAACCAGTAAAATGCACAAGATTTTGTGATCACCCTGTTTCTAGTATATTTTTTTGAAAAACTAACTAACCCCCCGAGAACAGCCTGAAAATTGAATAATTTTTTGAACTTTTCATTCCACCATGTCAAAAATTGAAAAAGCAGTGAAGTGTTTTTACTTCCTTGTACGAAGTATAGGAAGTATTGTAATCGCGAAAATTTTCGGTTTTCAGATTTCAACGGAAATATCCATTTTGACCATCCCTGAATCCATTTTGACTAGTTTCGTCGCGGCGTAGAAGTGGTACTTTACTTGAAGGTCATTACTGATTTTCATCAAACATTATATTAAAATATTATGCAAAACTTCTCAAATTTGGTATTTAAGACTCAAATATTAATATAAACAACATAATAAATTTTGGTAAACATTGGCAAACCGGAAGTTGTACTTTACTTGAAGATCATATTAGACTTTCATCAAAAAGTATATTAAAATATAATGTAAAACATATCAAATTTGGTAAATTAGACTCTTATATCAATATAAGTAATTTAATAGATTTTGGCTGAAATTGAAGATCCGAAAGGGGTACTTTACTTGAAGGTCATAAGAAACTTACATCAAAAGGTATATTGAAATTTATTACAGAGATCATATGTTTCGGTGATAAAGGTTATAAACGCAATTTTTTTCCACTCTAATTAAATAATTTTATTACTTGTTTTAAGTGTTAAAATTTATTGTAAAATACTGGTTTTCCACCCCATTTGTGAGATGAATAAGTCTGCAGCAGGAGAATAAGATATAAATTAAGTGAGTTTTTTCCGCTTAAAATGTCGAAACTGTCGATTTCCAATGCTTTACCTACTGAAAGAAAACGACATATAATAATGGAATGAGACCTTCTGAAACAAGAGTTTGTGTGTGTGTGTGTGTGTGTGTGTGTGTCAATAGATGAATGACGCGACGCCGAGTGTTCTTTTTGAGATACTGCAATCTTAAGAAACTAGTAACCAAATTCAGGATTACATTTTGAGCCACCGATTTATAGTTTAATAGGCGTACAAGGAAGTCATGTGTTGTCCACATCAGATATTTTTTTTTTAAATTTATTTTATATGTAATTGTTGGTACTGCCATAACATAGACATAGAAATAAGCGAGGTTGTAATAATCAATTTTAATTTTTCTTAATATTATGTTTTAATTATATTTAACTCATTCACATTTTTGAAAATTTGAATTTTTAGTGATCCTTGACCCCTTAATTAAATTTATTCAAGCTACCAATGATACAAACACTTCAAGAGCATACTTGTAAGTTCAGATTTGGCTTTGTAAAAAATCCAACTGAATGGGGGTGGAAGAAGGGTGCTCTTGGATTTACTAACTACAAGGACCTTAGGCCTTGCTGAATTTTATATCCTGCCAAAGCAAAAGAGTTGCACTGGAAAGTGCACCTGCAGAGAGTCGGGGATGAAATGCTTTCTACTCTGCATTCATTGCAATGGCAACTCGTGCAAGAATGCTACTGAAACCTTAGATGGTGAAGAGAAAGAATTTGGAGATCCAGTTGCCACAGAATTGGCTGATCAGACAGATGAAGAAAATATTAAAGATGTTCCGAGGCCGAGTAAGAGCCTGAAAATTTAATTAAGGGACCAGGATCACCCTAAATTGATTAATGTGCTTTCAAAAATGTAAATGAGTTAAATATAATATTAGGAATTATTAAAATAGATTTTTGTTGTTATATTCATGACTTAATTATTGTCATTTTTCGAAAATTCCGATGTTTCAATTTTTTACCATTCTTATGTACCAGTGATGTACGCAGGGGGGAGGGATCAGGGCGATACTATATCTACCCTCTATAAGTTATATATAAGTTTTGTATTTTAAGTAATGATTTTTGATTCAGTTTTTATTCTTATCCTTAAAATTTACGCCATATTTGGCGATTATAGACATTTAATGATTACTTGCCTTCACATTAAATCCCTCCTCGGAACAAAAAGTGATCTCCGATCATACGCGCCTGCTATATACTATATAACTTATTTTTATGTCTTTGTTATAACTGTATTCTCAATTGTAAATAAAATAAATTAAAAAAACACTTCACCGCTTTTTCAATTTTTGACATGGTGGACTAGAACCTCGATACCTAATATTGATAAAAAGAACATAAATCATATAGGATTTTTGATTAGAAAGTAATAATAAAAACTGGCTTTTACAAACATAAGGGATCAGGATCACCCATAATTGATTATTATCTTTTCAAAAGTTTGAATGAGTTTTATACATATAAACTGTAATATAATTAATTATTAAAATTGATTTTTTTATATTCATGACTTCATTGTTGTCAATAAATGATATTTTTCGAATAATCGAATATTTCAATTCATTACCATTTCTAAGTATTTCCTCAGTCACTAATCTTAATTTTATGTTACAATTACGTTGAAGATAAATCTTGTTAATCTTGATAGTATTAAAAACAACAAATACAATATGTTAAAAAAGAAAGAAATGTAGAAATGAAAAGTTCAAAGTACTATTAAATTTTCGGTGGGTTAGCACAATAGACTTAATAAGAGCATACACGTGTAGCATGAAATTTTATGCTCTCTGCATTATTGTTAGTTATTTTTTCTCAAAACTGTGATAGAAATAGGGTACTCAGACAAAATCAAACATTGTTGTGCATTTTACTGTTTTTTACCAACTTGTTTGCATGCTCAAGACTTTATATCTCGATATTGTATTGAGCTAGAAGATAATTATAAATATAAGTTTGTAGGAAATTTTATGCTACATAAATTCCGAAATTTGCATTGGAAAGGAAATATATTGGGGAGATACGATTTTTCCGTGATTTGGCTGTTTTTTCAAGATGGCGGCGGGAGTTCAGGCGCTGCAAGGTCGAAATTTGGATTTTATATATAGTTGACCAGTTCGTAGAACGTATTGAAAAATTGGAACTACCGGAATTATTACGATCGCAGAACCTTTTTAGAGCTAATTGCACTGGCCTAATAAAGAAGATATTTGTTCTTAATTTAGACAAGGGTAGTAGTCAATCAAGAAAAAGTTAAATAATAAATAGTTACTGCAATTATATTTTACAAAGCGTTCTTAAAATTACAGTATCTAATTATTTATGGTTTTACGAAATTTAATTTAACCAAACAGTCTATATTTTAACAACCGTGAAAGAAACAAAATTCATCATTTCAACGTTTTATTGTATCTTTATAATTTTTACAAGTTTTGTCTTATTGAATCTAGTTTCTCCTATCAGGATAATTTTTGTTCAACACTTCCCTGTTAACAATTGTAAGTTGCTTATGCGTGCTAGTCAAAGATTTGGTAACAGTTCATGGAACATTTTTAATGTTAATAAAAAATCATTGTTAATTGAATTCGCTTGAAACAAATAGTTTATCGTAATGCCAATTCTTCTCTAATTGTACTGGATACCTTCTGAAGAAAATCATATTGAACAATTAATTGCTGATAGAAGTTTTGTAGATAAACATATATAGACGCTAGACGATTTAATTGAAAAATAGAATAGTTTGGAATTTGGAAATAGTTTGAAGTCAGGTTATAAATTTAAAAAAAATATTTCAAATCACTTCGTTGTAACAATTCATTTATATTAGATAAAGAGTACATTGTCCTTAAGACTGAGGTCATAACTGGAAAGCGAGCTGTAAGTAGAATCTGATTCAGTTTCCCACGCTCGGTGTGGCAACAGGGCGGACGAATTCCAAAAAGGAGTTACTTTGGATCTGATAGAGGGCGCTGTGTGTTCATACTGCCAACCTTGACAAGCCAACTGGGTTCTATTCTGATTATTAATAAATAAGAATGATCCTCTTTGTGCGCACAATTTAAAAGACTGTTCTGCTAGGTGCGTAGTGTCGTAGAATCCTTAATGTGTTGACTAATTGAACTCTATTGGATCATTATTGATTGTTCATTTAGTGGTATTCTGTTGGCAACTCTGCCTTTCGGGTAGGTCGTCCTCCATTCTCTAAGCTGAACTCAAGATTCCTGTGTTTACGTACCGTAATATTCCGTTAAGAAATTAGTTTTAGCCTTAGAATACAAGACTGTTTCAATTGTGTGACAAATTTTATTTCTGTTGACGAACGATTAATACCCCTCTGGATTTACCTGATTCATATCCGTTGACCTCACATAATGTAAGTTAATCCTCCATATTATATTTAGAATATTAATAAGTTCACTGTTATTAAAAAAATACTCAATTATTATATTGTTTTCGATTAACAGAGACGTTAACCTTAGATATTTCACTGTGTTCAGCAAGATAAAAGTGATTAGTGGCATCTTGGAATTGATTTTTATCTAAGGAATACTTGCCTAATGTTTCAATATAACCTAAAACTCAATTTAATAATTGGTTTCTTATCATAAATTTTCCGAGTGTTTCTATGATCGTAGGTATGAAGTTATATAATTCATTATAATGTAATTTTAATTAATATCTTCCATTATATTTTTACTTTTCATATGGTAGATCCCTTGTTCCTGATTGATTATTCATAATTTTTTAACATCTTTGATCGGTAGTAATTTTCATTCCTTCATTGAATTAACACATCAATAGTAAAATTAAACTATTTGGCAAAACTTACTAATAGTAAGTTTTAAGAATCGAATTAACATAAACAGTGTTTAAGACAGTCTGTTAATAGTGTCTTATATTCAATTAAGATTTTGTTCAAGTTAATAAATATAAATTAAATACTTAGGCTGTGATGCAACATATTTACCTAACTGTTATTATTAAATTATATTAACCACTTTACCAATTTGATAGTTAGCATATGCTTGCTATCAATTACTTGATTCTGTTACCTCATTTATAATGGGCATTGAATTATAAAATAAATCGTTTTAATTATTATATTCAAAGTCATTAATTATTTTTAAAACTCCATTTAGTTTTATTAAATCATGACTTAAACTTCAGTGTATTTTTATATACTGCTGTATATTTTGTTTATTTTTTTACTGTATTAATATACAGTACAGTCATGAAATCTCTTTTTGTAATTTGATAAGATAAGAGTAATACTTTTAACCTAACTTTAAAAAGAATTATAGAAGTTAGAAGATGCTAATATTCTCAATTTCAAATTCAAATTTTCCATTAATTATGACAATAGCGCATGGTAGAATTTTTTAGTCTGATAATGTAAGTTTTTGTGATACTGAAAAATTAACTTATTCTTTAATTTTTATTGTCTCTTGTATTTATATAATAATTATTTGTTGTTTGTGATCAAAGTTGCTTAATTGTTTTCTTTCTTTCTTTTAATAAATAACATCCACAAACTGGCAAATTCTGTAATCGTTCCCATTTTATAATAAATAGCAGTTGATTTGTAAATTTTGAATTTCAAAACAATATTAATGTTCTACCTGTTACACCACATGTTTTCTTTTTTTTTTCTAGGCAGTAGGTTCACTCTTTAAAAGTTGTAGGCTCCCCTCCTCTCTTTATAACCTTCCAAGTTCTAAGATGTCAACTGAACAAGAAACTGTTTCTGTTCGAGGAGGATACAATACAACAGATAGAGTAACTGATATGCTAAATCATATTGGAAATTTTGAGAGGTTACACGAAAATGTGGCAGGCACTTCACACAGAGAGTGGAATACTATTGAGGAATCTGTTAATCTTAGAAAAGAGTCTGAACGACTCAAAACATTTAAAAACTGGCCAGTCAACTTCCTTGAATCCAAAAAATTGGCCTCGGCCGGGTTTTATTACTTGAGACAAGATGATAAAGTGCGTTGTGTATTTTGTGGTATTGAAATTGGTAATTGGAGACCTGGAGATGAACCAATGAATGACCATGCTCGCTGGTCTAGCGGATGCCCTTTTGTAAATAAAGAACCTGTTGGCAACATTCCTCTAGAAAATGATGATGACCACTCTTCTGATAGAAACTCTGGTATGTGACAATTTTACCCTGTTTTTCTCAGCTTTTGACTTTTTCATTTCTTAATTTTAATTTTTAAAAATTATGTAAATATGAAACTACCTTTAGTTTTTATTCAGACGTAGTATTTTTTGTTCAATTTCTTCCCAATCCTTGTAAAACTTTTAGAACAGCATGGCATAAAACTAATTTAAGATTCATATTCATTAAATTTTTAAATTAATGGTTACTGTACTGAGGTTCCTAGATATACTATTTTATTAATTCAATTTAAAGATAATAATAATACCTACTGGATCAGCTTTGTAAATAAACTTATTTATACTGAAGTAGTATTCTCTTTTAGTCTTACAGTAATTTTTTTTTAAATTAAACAAAAAATATTATAATCTTAATTTTTCTTATCTGAAAGTGTTAATTTTTCTCATATTTATAAATTAAATATAAATTTAAACTTAAGATAAATGATTTTAAATTTACAAAAATTACTAAAAATAATTTTTTATTATTGATATTTAATTATTATTAATTGGTGGTTTCAAAGTCCATTATACTGCAAACATTAATTATTGAATAGTGAAATATTCTTTTTTACTATTAAGTTTGATTATTTGCATCTATAAAGATTTAGATCCATAAATCTCTTTTAAAACTGAAATATCTTAACTAGTAGGATGTTTTGATCCGCCATTAAATGTATGGTAGACATGAACCACAACTGAGAGTACTTTATTGGCTGAGCTTAAGGATATTTCTTCTGGAGTGCTAGCAATTTGTCAGTTATTTTCATTTGTTCATTATGTCCTTATTAGAAAAAAAATATCTGATGTGGACAACACGTGACTTACGCCTATTAAACTATAAATCGGTGGCTCAAAAAGTGATCCTGAATTTGGTTACTAGTTTCCGAAGATAATATAATAACAAAAAATAACACTCAGCGTCTCGACATCCATCTATTGACACACACACACTAATAGGGAGGAAAACCAGTATTTTACACTAAATTTTAACACTTAAAACAAGTAATAAAAATGTTTAATTGGATTGGAAACCAAATTGCATTTGTAACCTTTATTACCGAAACATATGATTTATGTATTTAATTTAAGTATAATTTTTGATGTAAGCTTATTATGACCTTCAAGTAAAGTACCCTTTTCGGCTCACCAATTTTAACCAAAATATAGTAAATACATTCACATAAATATAAAAGTCCTATTTACCAAATTTGAGATATTTTACATTATATTTTAATATAATTTTTGATGAAAGTCTAATATGACCTACAAGTAAAGTACCGCTTCCGGTTTTCCAATTTAGTATGTTATTTAAATCAATATATAAGTTATAAATACCAAATTTGAGAAGTTTTGCAAAGTATTTTAATATAATTTTTGATGGAAATCAATTATGACCTTCAAGTAAAGTACCACTTCCGGTGATTAAACAGTGACCAAAAAGGGAGGTTCACAACTAGATTTTACAACAATCCTAAATACAAAATTTCAAATTTCTATGGCTAACCGTTTTTGAGTTATGCGAGATACGAACGTGCAGACGCCGCGACGAAACTAGTCAAAATGGATTCAGGGATGGTCAAAATGGATATTTCCGTTGAAATCTGAAAACCGAAAATTTTCGCGATTGCAATACTTCCTTTACTTCGTACAAGGAAGTAAAAACACTTCAATGCTTTTTCAATTTTTGACATGGTGGAATGAAAAGTTCAAAACATTATTCAATTTTCGGGCTGTTTTCGGGAGGTTAGTTAGTTTTTAAAAAAAAAAACTAGAAACAGGGTATAATATAGTATAATCATACAGCAGTCCTTTAACTCTAGGATTATATTATGTTTTACTGGCTGTAAAATTATTATTGACGGTATAATTATTATATCAATGGTAACGGTCCACTCTATGTTAACAGTTTTTGTCAGTGATAAAATTTTATTTTTATTTTATATACCTGATTAGTTCTTATTTTATCAAAAAATCTCGCTACTCTTGACCTGCAAAAAAATATAAATATGTATGTATATGCTTTTTCAATTATTAGTAGCTGAAAAGCATTCTTTTGCATAGAATTCTTATAAAGTTGGGCATGTTGTGTGTTCAAATTATAATGATTTAACAGTTTATAGTATTTGAATAGCTATTATATTTCCAATTAATATAATAACATCTAAAATTACATTAATATAATTTGCTGATGTTTATTCGTCTGATTGTTTGACCCAGTTAACTTTTTGGCACTTATATTTTTGATGTTTACTCTTTGCGAGAATGATTTTTCTTATTATTATATTTTTTTTTTATTCTTATTATTATATTTTTTTCTACGAAAAGTTACAACGTTTAGCTTAATGTACCATATGCTTTGAATAATTAAATACATTATAATATATATATATATATATATATATATATATATATATATATATTATGTATACATTAGTACATTATATATTTATATTGTAATTTCTTCTTTTAAAAATATCTATTTAACTTATCGTTAATTATTTATTAATCTTTCAATATCTTATTAATTAATAGTCTAGAGAATAGAGGTTGAAAAAGATCCATTACTTTATGGACAGATAAATCAAATTTTTTGAATTGCATAATTCAAAAATTATTGGTTTGGTCCATAATATTATAAAGTTTTCAAATATTAGGGGCTATTTACAGGGTGTCCAGCAACCTTGAATTGAAGTGCTATGTATGGAGAGACAAGGTTATATATGAACTTATTAATATGAACTCATTGCATTAAATTTTAATTAAGAAAGAGAAAAAATCATTTCATCATTCAAATACAATATTGTTGTTGTATTGACATTAGATAATAAAAATGTTAACATGTTTAAAATAAAGGTTATTTCCATCATACATTTTCTTCCTATTTTATCATAACTATTTCAAAATATCTCCAAAGAGAATTGGTTACATAATATAAGAGCACTTCTACTGCACTTCGCTTTTAAAAAAAAAATGTACATTTTCTAAGCCTGGCATTCAGAAGGAACATGAAACTTAAAAATGAAATTAAAATAATAACATAAATATTACTAGATAAGAAAAGGACTAGTACACAGGAGCTCTTTAGCAAATGGTACTTCAACAATGCTGATATAAAATTATTAAAAAGATTCATTTCATTCCTATAATTATGATTATTTTGTTTTATTATATTAAATAAGTTCATAGATAAAATTTATTCCTGTATGTGACTTATTTATTTATGCTTGAAATAATTTTTTTAACGTATTCTCTAGTTGTTTTATTGTTTGGTTATTCATTGATACCTCAGAGTAAGAATTAAAGTAACGTTATCAAACAGGAATACAACCTTTATAATTATTCAATTTCATTTTCAATCCCAAAGAGGGACATTTTATCATAAGCCGACCAACTACAGCATTTTATGGTTCCAATTTTATTTTAAATTTGACTCAATCAATTTACGAAAAGCACCTTGAATTTTACAGTTCGCAGTTTTGAAATATGCTTGAATTTTTTCATGTAATATCGCTGAACCTCCCTGATTTATCTTTTCTTACAGATATGTAGTATTTATAAAAGTTGTCCATTACATTTGTGGAGGATATAAAGTTCTACTAACTGTGTATATAACCTTTTTTATATGATCATAAACAAAATAAAATTATTTTTAATTTAAAAAAGAGAAAAAGTTAGAAAACTTATTGTTTTGTTTTTGTTTGAATAACCAGTGTTCTATATCAAATATTGTTATTTTGATAAAAATTTGATGTTTAACTGAACAAAATGTTTGTAAATAATAAGTGGCATCTGTGAGATACATGCAACTTCCCTCGTCCATCTAGGTGGGCATCTATTGTAAGGAAAAAGGAATGGCAATATTTTTGCTGATGTTCCTATAAAAACTCTTTTTGTATAAACTTTGTAACTTTACAACTTAAATTTAAATGTACCTAGCACTCCTAAGAAAATTTTTTTAATTCTTTAAGTTTTTTTGTGTGCAAATTAAGGGAGGTTTGAAAACATGGAATGATTGCTATCACCTCAAATTGAAATACACATTAAAATATTTATGCAATCCAACGTGTAGCAAGCTGGAACTTCTCTATCACCTATATTTCCGTGATTTGATTAAGGCTATTTTCTAATTGTTATTATATGTCCTAAAGTTCTAATAGTGTTAATTCAAAATTGTCAGTTGTAATTTTGACTGAACATGTTTATTAAATTTTTGAAAATTATATGTCCTAGTTATCTAACATTTTTGCTTTACTTATCTTGATTCTAATGATGGTCTGTTATACTCATATTTGATTGTTATTGCTTGTATGGGTTATAGTATGACTTTTTGTAGAATTTTTATTTAACATAAGTGGTTTTTTTTTTGTTTTTTCTTATGTAAAAATATCATTTTCTTAATGTTAAAATCACATTTGTTTTTTTATGTAGTTTATATATATATATATATATATATATATATATATATATATATATATATTCCAGTTATTTCAGTTTATAACTTATACTTTTTAAGTACTGGTATTGGTGGGGGGAACTAGTTCGGCAAGTGGGCCTTATGGTCGTTTTAGCCAACCACTGATGGCTACCTTTATGTCACCACCATATACTAACCAGAGTGGGAGTGTCAAGATTCATTTCGCAGGATTGCTACGAAATAAATATTAATTGAACCAGGTGGGAATCGAACCCACAATGTTCCAAACCAGGCACTCTGTGATCCTCGCCCCAACATACTTGGCCGTCACGTCCTCACCTTTTAAATAAGCATTAGATTGATTTAGCATTTTCTTTTTCTTGTTCATTGCTACAAAGTAACCTCAACGTTTTAAAGAATTTTCCTGACAACCCAGAAAGAATTCCACAGGATTTTTAGTCTTCTTTAATGATTAAATAATAACTACGGTTAAAAGACATTCAAAAATGAGAAAGCTGCCTCATTTAGAACATAACAATGGAGAATAGAAAAAGAAAACATAAAACAATGGAAGTTTATAAGTGTAATTAAAATAATTTATGTATTCAATAGACATAAAGATATTTCTGTGATGCTCAGTAATGTATATAACTTAAAATTTTCCAGATTTATTCTATTTTATTAGCATTATAAACCTTGGTATATAAGAAAATAATAAAATTACTATTCTTTAAAAATAATAGAATTTATAAAGTATACCTAGAACTAGCCAAAGGAAAATAATTTTATCTTTAGAAAATGAATAACCAAGTTGTATTTATAAGATGATTACAGAACAAACTTTTGAAAACATATTATTCTGTGAACTATTTTGTAGCTTGAAATTTAATCACATGATTTTAAATAATGAATCATTTTTGACAACGATACAGAAATTATTAAATTGAATACAAAACTCTTTATGGGTGCTGACAACAAATTATGTCATAATTAATCCAGATTAAAGATAGTATATGGCTTGTAGTAGAACAAGTGATGATGATAAAAAGAGAAACCTTCAGAAAAATGTAGAGTGACTAATGCAAATATTGGGCACCTGCCATATCTAAAAAATAAGAATGCTCAAGAGATTTAAACATCAGTTTCGTTTTCATCATGAAATTAATTGCTTCATGAATATTGTCTGAAACCTAAAAGTAAGAATTCTGTCGTGGTACAAGTCATTTTTTTGCGGCAATGGATTTAAATTGTATTTTGTTCTTTATAATGAGCATTTCCTTCGAGAAAAATAAAATAAGTCACTGAAATAGTGTTTACATTCCATTTTAACACTTTTTCGTTGATTTATTTAGTTTTTCTCAAAGGTTCATTATATAAAACAAAATATAACTTAAACCCATTCTCTTTACCTGAATACCACAGAATTGATAAGACTATTTTATATTGCTTACTGTCATTTACAGATGTGAATTATGGATGCTTATACTAAATGAAGAAATAAAGCCTTGGGTTTTTGTGGAAAGAGAGTCCTAAAAACTATTGCATTTGAAAAAGATGAGATAACGTTTGTATGACCTGAAAATGATTGATAAATAACAGCAGTAATGGTAATACAGCTACTGAAAATTGTCTGATACAGTTGTTAGATAGGATTATGAATGAATTTCTAAAAAAGTAATCAATGAAGAAGTAATTAGATTGATCCTTCTATACCATCATGCAGATGTCAACTGACAATGAAGAAGTGACAGAGACATGCCCTACATATAGATCAAGAGGTGAATCATTTTAAACCTGATTATATCAGTTTAAGAAATATGTAAGCAACCTTTTTAGGTAGTTTTAGCATTGATTCTCGCATTTGGTAAGTCTTATTCTATGTTCGGTTCAATGACAAAAGTATTTCTATACAAGAACATTAAATTGTCCCCATTGCTATTGGAGAATCTATCGACGAAAGTAAGCCCCTAGGATCGTATTCCAAGCTCATATCTCACTGACTTCAGGACCTGTTAACAGCCACTATATGCTTTACCAGTCATCAAATATTATTCTGCTGTAAATAAGTTGCCTATATCCTAGAATTATACCCAAATGTTACCTACTGTAATATAAATATTAGTCCTTTTAATCAGTTCATTGCATATTATTACGAATTATGTAATTCTGTGATGAAATTGAATAATCACTTTAAAGCATGTTTTTATTTTTAAGCAGCTATTTGTTAGTATTATATTAGTACACTTTTTGCTTGTTTCATGTTAATGGTTTTACCAGAGGTAGTAGTTTTTTTTTTTCCAATTGTAATTTTTGTATCTATCAAAAGAATGCTATTAGAGAATTTTTTTTTTCTTCAAGGTTTTGATACTTGTGGACCTTTTAATCTACAAATTAAAAGTTGTGGAGATTCAACGGCTCTTCCTGAAGATCCCAAACTATTGGAAAGCCCCAATTTTTTGAAGACCAGACCACCTTCATTTCCCGACTATGCTACAATTGATGCAAGGCTGCGGTCTTATGATACTTGGCCTATATCTCTGAAATTAAAGCCTAAAGTGCTTAGTGAAGCAGGTTTCTTCTACACAGGTAGGTTGTAATTATATTATTATAATTTATGATTGATTGTATAATTATTAGCTATCATATTGCAAGGTCAGGTGTTCAAATGGTATATATTTAGGTTTTCAGGTCATATATGATTGTGGTTCACATACTGTTATTCTTGTAAATACCACATTTTTTTAAGATATAAGAGATAATCTTACTTTCCATCCATACTAGGCTATTCAGTCAGTTATCTCCACACCCAAACCTCCAATTAAGCTTATTAGTGAGAAAAATAATCTGGTAAGTGGGCCGGCTTACTGGTTCTATTTCGCCAAACCAAGATGGTTCTATCAAACCCATCTAGAAGTTTCTGTTCTGTCCTAACCAAAGTGGGAATATCAATTTTCATTTCAAGGAGGTTATTTTCATATTAAGTTGCAATTTGATGTCTGTGTTTTTTGAGTGGCTGTCAAAGATAAAATATTTTTAAATACTATGGTAGCAAATTATAGGACTTATCAAATTGAGTTATTATTGGTCATTAAATTTTAATTTTAATTGCTTGATATTATTTTGTTTTTTAAATATACTCTGTTACATTACCATCCTAAAGCTAAGCTGTAAATTTGAAGCGCGCAGAAATCTTAAAAATGAAAATATTAAAAATCTGATTCCCAATATTTTTTGTAATTACTTTTATTAGTCACAAATGGTGAAAAATATTGTTAAAAATAGATTTTATAGAATTGGGTCGAGATTTAAATTGTGTCTGTGAATATATCCATTACGTTACCAAGTTTAGTGGGGATCTAGAGGAGGATTAGGGAAGGGGTAAAAAGAGTTCTGTTTAGACCAGATGTTGTTGTCAGTGAATGTCGCAACTCGCTACTTAAACACTGGCAAATGCCTCTTTCCATGGAAATTTGCTGAATATTTTTTTTAATTCTCTATTAAGTTGTAGTTCTTTTTTAAGTTAATTTAATGCCTTGTTCTCTATATTTTATTAAAATGTGGTCGTCATGGGCATAATTCTCTCAAGTTCTTTACATTTGATAATTAATTGAAGTAAACAAGTTAGCTTTGTAAAAACTACCGAAAACTCCATTACGCTATTGTTGTGGTAGTATAATGTAATTAGATACTAAAGTACGGGATTATATTGTATAACGTAATGGATAATTAAGTAAATATATAGCCAGAATCCTCTTTACCCCATGGGCCCACTGAGCCCTGACATTCATAGGCCCTTTTCTCTTGTAAATATTTGTTACTTTTCAAATATTAAATAAAATAATGTGTTTACCTAGCATGTTGTTTATCTTTCTTGATATCCCATAGTTGTTCATCCTTGTTATTCCGTCCCATCCTCACTTGGACTTTGCACCCAAATCAGTGAGGAAAGTCGTATGAGTGGAAATATCAGATATTTTTTTTACATATTGTCTGAATCCATTACATAGCCATATCAAATTAAAATATGGTTGCAAGTATATTGTTTTGCTTTTTATTGGTGATTTATTGCATAGTCAAAGTACCTTAGTAAGTTACCAGCTTTTAATCCAGTCCATACTAAAAGTACAATATTGCGCTCATCGAGTCCCTTCTCAGTGACTGAGCACACGATATTGCGCTCTCTCTACCTCTTGTCAATGACAGAACGCAATGTTGCGCTCTGTCCCTTTGGTATTTAGACTGCCTCTGAGCTCTTAGTCATTTAGTAAAGCCCTCCTCGCCAGATTTAAACTGTAACCTGAGAGAAAATGGTTTCATTTGATGCAAATATAGTAAAGTAATGTAGTTTATCAGCTAAATAAAATGAATCGACAGACAGACTGCAAAAGTGCTACTTTATATGAAAATGACCATAATATTACCTGATCCAGTTTTGAATCGAACCAGGTAATCCGGGATCCTTTATTTATTGATTCCCTACCTTGCCTATCAACGATGTGGGTTTGCAGTGGTGGCATATCTTTGATGCCATTCGTGCTATAAAACATAATAATTTATTTTTGCCCACTATCCGCTAGACCACAACATATGACACCAAGTTAGTCTCCACCTTCATTGCCTCCAAATTGGCATTCGTTGTCCGGTCGCCTGATATGAACTGGTCCTCTACATCCAGCACTACTGTTTTTCACTCTTTATAAAAACTAAAAGTACAGGTAATTGTCCGCTGTTACTAACTGAGAAAAATCACTTTCCGTTAGAGAGTAGATCCCTGTTTCCCTCAGTTGACTCTCTGGACCTCTTAGGCGGTCCAGGCAATGGCAGCATGCTCGGTGGTTCCCGATAAGCACATAACTGGGACTTAAGGGGTCGATGTTCTGACCAAGTGGCTGGAGCTTACCTCGGAACTTCCCCTTAATCTGGGATCCATCCTCCACCAATGTGCCGAGCCATCGTGGCCTCAGTCTCTTGACTATTTCAAATTTATCTGATTATCCTGATGGTTTTTCAAAGTCTTATCAGTATTTAGTGGCTGAGGTCAGTTAAGAAATGATGCTGTGAACACAAGAATAAATTTTTGTTAGCATTAGCATAACTTTCTCTCATTAAGTTTAAGGTTTTATTTGTTAGAGGTAGTTAATTAATGCTGTCTGTACTAGGGGCCTCATTTAATTAAAAATTAAATTATTACAGGAAAAGGTGACCAGACAATATGCTATCATTGTGGAGGAGGTCTTAAAGACTGGGAAGAGACGGATGAACCTTGGGTTGAACATGCTAGATGGTTCTCTAAATGTCCATTTGTTTTGACGCTAAAAGGAAAAGCGTTTGTTGAAGAAGTATGTGGCAAAAAAGCTGAAGAGGTGAGTAATACAATTTCTAATTGGTTATTTTGAATCTTAATGACATTGTATGGGTATGGTATATATGTATGTGTGTGTTATAAACTGTACCCCCACGATAACTGTATAACCAACGATTGTCAGAAAACTATTTTTTATTTTTTTATAGGATGTACATGCAATAGATGAACCATTCTGATTCATTTAGGGAGTTTAATTCTCTGTAACTTAGTTCTTGATTATTATTTTATTTTCTCTTTTCAGTTAGTTTTTATTTGGTCCTTTTTTCTTGTATATTATTTTATCCTGCAAAAATGTAACTCTATTAGCACTATTACTTATCACCCAATTTGACAGGGTTTTTATTTTTAGTTTTTAATTATTATTATTACTTTAAAGGATAATGTTGTTAAATTTATTATTTTAGGATTTAAAATCTGCTCATCTAAATGGTTTAAGCTTAAGCAGCAGTACAGGAGAGCTGGAGAAAATTCAAACCTTCACTCCTGGTGTAGAATGCCAAAAGTAAGTTTTTTATGACTTAAATCTTGAAGGTTTCCGTATCTTGAAACAAATATTTTATTTGGTTTAATTAATTGTCACAGACTGTGAACAATTGTTATTACTTTATTGTTTGTATCATAAACTTTTTTTTACTTTCTTGTATGCAGTAAAGGAAATCTTGCAATCACGAAAATTTTCGGTTTTCAGATTTCAATGGAAATATCCATTTTGACCATCCCTGAATCCATTTTGATTAGTTTCATTGTGATGTTTGTACATCATGTTTTGCATATCTCGCATAACTCAAAAACGGTTTGCCGTAGAAAATTAAAATTTTGTATTTGGGATTGTTATTAAATCCAGTTGTTCACCTCCCTTTTTTGTTACTACATGATCATTGAAAGTGGTACTTTACTTGAAGGTCATGATAATTTTCATAAAATATTATGCCTTACAATGAATTTTAAGGAATAGAAAAGGAATGATGGAAAGCTTGGAAGTTAGAGAAAAAATGATTTTGAGGAAAGTTTTGGGTCCAGTAAACAGGCAAAATGTGGACTGAAGAGCGGAAGAAGAGACATCACGAACGAATGCGACGGTACTGGGCCAACATTAAAGCCATAGGATGAAAACAGTTGGAATAACGTGGTCCCAAGCTTGCCGTTAGGGAAAAAAAAAATATATTATACAAAACTTTTCAAATTAATTATTTCTGATTTATATATTCATTTAAATAACATACTAGATTTTGGTCTAAATTGGCAAACCGGAAGCGGTACTTTACTAGAAGATCATAATAAATTTTCATTGAAAATTAAATTAAAATTCAATGTAAAACATTCCAAATTTGGTAAACAAGACTCATATCAATATAAATAATATACTAGATTTTGGTTGAAATTGGTGAGCCGAAAGGGGATACTTTATGTGAAGTTCATAATAAACTTATATCAAAAATTATATTAAAACTAGTATACCCGAATGAGAACTGTCATTTGAGATAATATCTATCAATTTATCAACTTGATAAATATTCCAGAAATATGACAATTTATAAAAAAGCACATTTTTTTTCTGATAACCTATGGTTGTATAAGTAATAAAATCATATTTATAATAGTATTAGCTTTACAATAAAAAAATTAATTTTTTTTTTTGTAAAAAATTAAATATATTTTTTCTTCCTTTCCTTTCATTCCACATAGCCATGACAAAGCAAATCAGGGTTCTGAATTGAATGATGTGTTAGGAAACAAATCACTTAGGATAGTGTATCTATGTTCGCTATAATACTTTTATTTACTTTCCTATTCATTTCATATAGCAATAAATATGATGAAATAAATAAATAATTAATGTGTTAAAAATAAAATAAAATATCTGATGTGGGCAACACATGACTTCCTTGTACGCCTAACGACACTCGGTGTCCCGTCATCCATCTATTGACACACACACTTGTCACTGGAGGTCTCATTCCGTTTATGTCGTTTTACTTCAGTAGGTAACTAGTTTCCCAAGATATTTCTCCATGTTCCATGACAACAATAAAACTGTCAATATCACTGGATAAAGCATTAGAAATGGACAGTTTCGACATTTTAAGCAGAAAAACCCACTTAACTAATATCTTATTCTCATGATGTAGACTTGTTGATCTCACAAATGGGGAGGAAAACTAGTATTTTAGACTCAATTTGAAAACTTAAAACAAGTAATAAAAATGTTAAATTGGATTGGCAACCAAATTGTGTTTGTAACCTCTATTACCGAAACATATGATTTCTCTTTTAATTTAAATATAATTTTTGATGTAAGCTTATTATGACTTTCAAGTAAAGTACCCTTTTCCGCTCACGAATCTTAACCATAATCTAGTAAATACATTTATATCGATATAAAAGTCCTATTTACCAAATTTTAGAGGTTTTGCATTATATTTTAATATATTTTTTGACGAAAGTCTAATATGACCTTCAAGTAAAGTACCACTTCCGGTTTTCCAATTTAGACTAAAATCTAGTATGTTATTTAGATCAATATATAAGTTATAAATACTAAATTTGAGAAGTTTTACATAGTATTTTAATATAATTTTTGATAAAAATCAATTATGACCTTCAAGTAAAGTACCACTTCTGGTGATCAAACAGTGACCAAAAAGGGAGGTTCACAATTAGATTTTACAACAATCCTAAATACAAAATTTCAACTTTCTACGGCTAACCGTTTTTGAGTTATGCAAAATACGAACGTACGTACGTACAGACGCCACGACGAAACTAGTCAAAATGGATATTTCCGTTGAAATCTGAAAATCGAAAATTTTTGCGAATACAATACTTCCTTTACTTCATACAAGGAAGTAAAAATCAAAGTTAAACTTAAATTTTTTTTTTTTTATATATGAATTTGTTTGTATAAGTTTTGTACAAACTTTACATTATGATGATTAGGAACAATAAGAATAATAGTTCTGTCTTCTGTTACTCACATTATCTTTTAAAAGTTTAACAAAAAAAACTTGAAATTTGGAATGGTATTTAACTTTCAATTCTATTCACGGGCAACTCCATGCAGGTACAGCTAATGAATAAGATCCTGCTCTTTGGTGGGGGAGTTCTGTGAACTCCCGGAGGAGTCAGTGTGCGAAGTTTGATTGCTGTGAGTGCATGATATTTTGTTTTCTTTTGGCGAAAACACCCGCAGAAACTCTTGTGATTCTTAAAACAGCTTATGGGGATGATGTCCTAAGCAAAACATGTGTTTACGAGTGGTTTTCACGTTTAGAATGGAGAGATGTCGACCAACCTCGACATCAACCAGTCGATTGAAGACCAACCCCCTTCTGGATGCCCCTCAACTTCAAGAAGCAACGATAACATTGAATGTATCAACGCCCTTGTTCTTGAAGACTGTCGCCTAACCATTGATCAACTCTCTGTGATGTCTGGAGTATCCTGGAGTTCTTCTTATCTGACATCACGACCCACTTGATGAGTCAAAGCCTGCTCCTGCAAGGATTGCCAGTCCTCTCTATTGCATGCCACTGCCTTACAATTTCTTAATCCAAGCAGCTTTCTGGAGTCCATAGCTATACAATTCTTCCAACGAAACTTGGGACGTCCTACTCCATACGCTTGTTCAGGCCTAATTTTTAATGGGATCTCGCCTGGTTCATTCTTATGACATGACCAACCCAGCGGATTCATGCGAATTAGATGAAGGTGATGACATTGTCCTCTTTATACATCGCGCTTAGCTAGGCGTTTGTTCGTCTTCTCCGGAGTCCTGCTCATACACACCTTCATATATTCTGCGTAGCACTTTCGAATCTCAGAACGGCTTCTTCTCGGGCTTTCGTCATTGTCTAGCATTCTGAACCATACATAAGTACAGGCGTAATAAGCGTCTTGTAAATCCTAGTTTTAGTGGCTTTGGACAATATACTGCTCCTTATGTGCTTTTGGAGTGCAAAGTATGTGCGGTTCGCAGAAAACATGCACTGCTCTATTTCTTCTAGTGTATTATTTTGGTAGTTGACTTGGGATCCTAAGTAGATTAATGACTGTACCATTTCAATTCGGTGTGAACCTATCATTACAAATCCTTCTCCTTCCTCTGGAGATTGGGTAATCATGTACTTCGTTTTATCAAAATTTCTCCTTAGGCCCAAGCATACCGCTGATTTTTTCAGTGCCTCTTTCACTGCGTTGAGGGATCTTCCTGCAATGTTCAGAGGATTTTATCCGAAGATTTGCAAATGAGACGGGTTGCAGCATAACTTGTACCTTGCCTTCTCACTGAGGACTAAAGAGAGCATCGACTTCAGGCCTGTCGTGAGCTTCAAAATCAGTTGGAAGAGAAATCAGATTTTTTTTCTAAGGTCATTACTGGTGAAGAATCATGAAGCCAGTGGAAGACAGCTGTCTCTCCTCATCCAAAAAATGCACGCCAAGTGAAGTCAAATGTCAACACAATGCTCATTTGTTTCTTTGATTGCAGAAGTGTTGTGCACTCTTGGAGTTTATTATTCCAAACCAAAAAGTCAATTAGAAATTCTACTTAGGGGTTTTGAAGAGATTGAGGAAGAATATCTGGAAGAAATGGACGGATCTTTGGCGCACAGGGGATTGGTCTTTCACCACGACAATGCACCTGCCCATACCGCTCTGTCTATGAAGCATACCCCCTATCACCAGACCTGACCCCGTGATGTCTTACTATCCTCTAGACTCAAAAGAGACATGAAAGAAAAGCGTTTTGAGATTGTGGAGAAGGTAAAACAAAAATCGCTGGAAGAGCCAAAGTACATCCCAATAAGTGAATTTAAAAACAGTTCTGAGCAATGGCAGAAATAATTGGACAAGTGCATTACAGTCAATGGGAATTACTTTGAAGATGATAAAGATATTGATAAATAAAGAAGTTATGACAAAATTACCGGTTTTTTTTGGGGGGGGGGGGAGTTCCCCCTCATATAATTCGATAGAAACTTCAGACCGCTCAAAAATTTAATTATTTCATTTTTTTTTAATTTTATTACTCTAAAGTTGATTATTTCTGGATCACAATAGTGTTTTTGTATTACTTATAACACTTTGAATGCGGCCTTAAATTTTTAAATAAAATTTCAGTTTAATATGAGATCTTGGGCTCTTAAAAATGTTCATATTTTAATTTAAAATGATTATTTGAAACTCTAGGTAGACTGTTTTTCTATTTATTTCCAATAGTAAAGGTGGCACAGTCTCAAATTCATTATATTTTATTTCGTTGAGAGAAGCTTTCAGTGTTATTATTATTATTCATTATGGATATACATCATATTATATAGTAATAATTTTAATTTTAATTTATTATTATGCAAACAATGATTATTACTCTACCTTTCGAATCTTTACTCCGCCATCGTCTAAAATATTTTTATATTAATTTCTCAGACCTATTTGAATAAAATTCATAAGTGCAAACTCAAACTAAAAACACTTCAACAGACCATTGATGGTTTAATCTTAATTTATTCGAAAATTAATAATCATGTTTGTTTTTAATCTTAATGTTGTTTTTAAATAAAGATGAACATGGTGCTGGACACTGAAAGCTTCTCTTAATGAAATAAAATATAATGAATTTGAGACTGCATATGGTAGGTAATCTATCGTTATCAATTGGAAAAAAAATCATTATTTTTTATGAAGAAATTGTTCCTAAATATTGGAGTTTAAAAAAAAAAATCAAATAATTAAATTTTAGAACAACCAAAAATCTGTCAGAACAAGTCTTTTTTTATTACATGTACCCACATGTACACGGGTGGTCTTGCTCAGGATTTCATAGTGAATTGAAATGGATAATAAAGTCCAAATTTGCTGAATTTGATTTTTCCTTTTTTTGATTATCGTATGTATTTGTATTATTCTGGCCATATTTTTGGAAATAAATATCGTAAATAAGCATAAAAGGTAATCAAATATGCAACATTTCTATTATTAAGATTGACCACTATCAACCCAAGCAATGCCATTTTATCTAAGACTTCTATTTGCTCTTCTGTAAAAATTTTAAAATGTTATTAAAGTCAATTAATTCTGATGTACAGAATTAAGGTAACTATTTTAGAATAGCCTTTTGTTGAACTATCACAACTTTCTTATTATTTTTGCAGTTTTATTTTACATTCACTATTTGTGTATCATTTAAATTATAATAGAGCTTCTGAATTTCAAATCTTCATGTTTTTAATGATAATTTATAATTGGACTCTATTATGTATTGTACTAAATCTTGTTTGTAATCTGCAGGTCTATAAATGAAAGGAATGACGAAGAGAGCAGTGCTGAAAGTTCCTCTTCGGGTATAGGATCTAGGAGTAGTTCAAGAGGCAGCTCAGATGTTCTTCTTTGCAAAATATGTTATACTGAAGAAGTGCGTTTCTTTTATTCATTTATTACTTATTTACTTAATCAATTCTTCATTATTGGTCATGAAATTAAGTCTAAAACACTTAATGCAAAAGCCTTATTTCATTCAAGTTCCTCAACAAATGAAAAACGTTCTATGTTCTAGTGGCTTCCATATTGTGCAAAAGTTATGGTTAAAAAGTAGTATATCAATTACTTTTTTTTTTAACTGAGCTAAACTACATATTATCATTCATTTTATCGAATCAAATCATGGATTGTAATATATTTAAGTTAGTCATTCATTTTAAAGCATAATTAGAAAACACTGTTTATAAAGAGATGGACCATTCTCAAATAAAATAGCAATTTAGTATTCTGGCATATCCCAAAAATTTGAAGAAAAAAAATTAAGTTTCTCATTTGCGTTCTATAGTATTGTAGGATGCAACAGCACTACTCAGAAAAATGTACTTGAGTTGATTCATCAAATTATAGCTACCCTTATTTTAACTGAATTTTAAGTTAAATTTTTTTTTTTTTGTTAATTGCTGGTTGTGCATTTTGTCACCATGATTTTTTTTAAGTAACTCTTCATTGGGCTATGATTAATTGTTTGGCAAGTGATGGACAATTTTAGTAATCCTTATGTTGAAAAAAAAATTTTTAAATGAGATTTTATGAACATCACTCTGAAAAAATGTTTACGTTATCTTTGGTTTAATGAAAAACAGTTTTGTTTCTCAAAACTGCAGGAAAGTTGTAGTTATTGTCAAGAACCTTTCACTAAATCACCTCCAAGCAAAAAAAGTGTCTGTCTATTTATTTATTTTTTACCATCAAGAGCAATGCAACAGAAGAAATGAAGTTATGGTAGTTCTTTCTTTTGTAACACGTATCAAAGTGCTCTGACAGTAAATTACCACTTTATTTGAGAATGGCCCAGATAACTATTGACCGTTATCAACAAGGTATTTAAAAGAGATTGGTTTTCGATAAATATTTAAATAAAAAAAATAGTGTATTAATGGCACACAATAAACCATGTTTCGTCAAGTTCTTTTTATAAAAAATTAGCTGCATCTTTTGTTAATAATAACTGTAGCTTCTTTAGTCAGATACTAGATTTGATAACCCTTGTGTTATTGCTCTCAACCAAGAAGAAAATTAGGAAGTAAAATGAAAAACATATTACAGGAATTAAAATGAAAACAAAAAAGCTGATGTAAAATGATCAAAAAAATTATTCTGAAGAATATAAGGCGGCAAATAAAAATATATTGCCAGGAGTTACGGCACTATACATTTAATTCTATTTTAGTCGAGACATTAAACATTTTTAATTATTAAAAATAATACAATTTAAAAAATTAAAAACCTTAAAAAAATAATAAAAACACTCAAATGTTTTATTTAAATAGAAAAAAAACTCTGCCAGCGCTGGTCCACAGTCCTAATCAAAAAGGAGGATGGAAAACATTATTAGAAAACCTAGAATGGAAAAAAAATGATAAATGCTAAACGCAAAAAGTATTCAACACATGGTGCACTGTAGGCGCTAGACTATCCCGCACTACCGTATCCTCCCACCGCGCGAGTATTACGTAGCAAAAAGGTTAATCGTCTTACATAAGAACAGTTCATTAAATCATTGTTCAATTCACTTATACTAGGTTGATAAAGTCCTTGTGCATGAACTCGACCCTTAATTTCAACTCTCATAATTAATCCTATAAGATTTTTCTTATTATTTATATCAATGTTTACTTTGACTAATCCTTTAATTCCTTGTGACTTCAGTTGGCTTTATGGGGTCATTTATATTTTTATAACGCAAGTGCATTCTCAGAAGAAAAAATCATGATTCGGGGTCTTTTGAGACATTACTGGAAAAAAGGTTTAAGTGCAAAGGCAGCTGCCGAAGAAATTTGTGCCATAGAAGAAGAATCAATTATCTATCGTCACACTTTGGTTCAGGCGTTTCAACAATGGGAATATGAGCCTTGCATATGAACCCAGATCAGATCACCCATCGGTCGTTGATGACGTTCTTTTTAAATGTGTAAACCAGGACCCACCTGCAACTATTCGTGATTTATCAGCCGTAGTTGGGGCTTCTAATGCCGCAGTGGTTCGTAATCTTAAAAACCTGGGCGTACGGAATTTAAGACCAAGGTCCGACCCATTTTCACAAAATGTGAAAAATTTTGCCGAACGATGACAGGCTCTGGAAAAAAATTATCACAAGTGACAATAGTGGTTATTTAAAAAAAAAAACCTTCTAAATATAAGCAGTGGGTGCGGGCAGGTGAATCTGCACAACCAGAGGTTCCTCGAGATCGGTTTAGGAAAAAAGTGATGCTTTGTGTTTGGTGGGACTTCGAAGGCGTTTTGTATTTTGAGCTTGTACCTTATGGGCAGAGGGCTCAAACCTTTACTGTGAACTCCTAGACAGAGTTCATGCAGTTTTGATTGCAAAGTACTCCGCTTTGGTCAACAGGAACCTAACCATTTTGCAACACGACAATGCCCTTGTACATCGTTCTCATTTGACCAAGGAAAAGTTATCGTAACTGCAAGGAGTAAACGTTTTGCCTCATACTGCATATAGCCCAGATATTGCATCATCAGATTATGGTATGTTTAGATCAATGGTTCATTTTTTAATAGATCGGATCTTTGATAATTACGAAGATGTAAAAATTAGATGTGAAGAGTTTTTTGCCTCAAAACCAAAGAAGTGGTACAGGCATCAAATCCAATTACTGGCAGAAAGATGGGTGAAAGTAGTTGAAAACAATGTACTTTATTACTAATGCACAAGGACTTTTGTAACAACCATGATGGCTAAAGTTAGGAAAAATTGAGTTTTCTATATTACATATTATGTATCGCATAGGATAATAACATTAAATTTATATCTTTTAGTTTCATACTCTATATTTAATCATTTTTACAGTAACTATATTATATTATTTATTTGTCTTATTTTCCAGGTGGGTGCAGTCTTTCTACCCTGTGGTCATATGATGGCTTGCGTTAAATGTGCTCTGTCTCTATCAACTTGCGCAATATGCCGGAAACCTGTGACTGCATTTTTTCGAGCATTTGTCTCCTGAGGACCAGTTGAGAAACATTCAATCTCTAGTCAAAAGAGAGTTGACACAAGAAAGTGTACACAAGAAAAACATTCTTAAAGGTTACAGGATGTATGGCTGGATTATTTTTATTATATTGTATTTTAAGAATGTAATCTCCCTACACCAAAAGTATTTATTTGTTTGCAATGGGTTTTTAATTAATTCAGAATGTAATAAAACAGGCCAAGTTCTTAAAAATTTTAATTTAAGTGGATACTATTTTATTTTTAATGTATAAAATAAAACAAAGTAATTCTAACCTAATCTTCTTGCATAGAAATAAATATTTTTTTATTGTTGGAAAATTAAATTTTTATCACCAAAATCATGAAAATAATCCAGCCATAGCTCTATGCCTCAAGAAGCTTGTCTTATATTGTTAGTAATATTAATGATAATAATACAGATGTATTAAAAATTGTTTATAGTAGTATTATTTTGTTTTATTTTTAAAATCTGCTTTGTAACTAGATAAAATATTACATATTTTATACCTTTGTAAAGTTTGTCCATAATTTTACTTGCACACTATAATAAATTCATGAAGGAATAACCTCAAACCTCAATTTATGGCCTCGAAGTGTAGAGCCATCATTACTAGGAAAGGCAATTAACTTGCTGGATTTTTATAGGAACATCTTAAACGTCAGTCAATTGCCAGATTCCTTATTTTGAACCAATCAGCTGTGTGCCCTATGGTAGGCTAATTGTTTGTCATATCAAGAAGGGACAAGTCATTTTCATGTTTCGTCCTTATAGGTCAATATAAATACTTGTTCATTATTTTGAATTTCATGACCTAAACTTGTATGGTATAATTTATCAACTAGCATTTAAATCTTTCCAATAGAAAGAAATCTGATCGTTAATTTTTGTTTTTTACTGTAAATTTTTTTTCTATTATACATAATCCATCTTTAAATGTACTTGGTTTATAATTAATTTCTTTTATTTATCTCAAAACCAAAGCTAGGACCTATAATTTGCTTTTCCATTTAAGCATGTCATCACGTCTTTTATTTGCACTTGGCAGCTGTACATATAAATAGTATAATTAAAGTTATTTTTGTTAAATCTTTTTGTAAGGTATATTTAGTTGTTTACTGGATAATGTCATTAATATTCACTGAACAACCCCAGTAACCATTTATCAATTTATATTTATAATTTTGTATATAAAGGAATTATTCAGTAATGTTTTGAAGAAATTAATAGAATTGTTTATGGATCTTATTTTCAAGTTTTTGTAGAAGTGATTTCTGATCAATGTTTAATATATTTTAGTTAATTTGCCAATCATATTTCTTTGATTGCCCCAAAATAGAACTTGAATGTCTTTTTTTGCTTGTTTTTTTTTTTTTTTATGTTGTATTTGATCAAATTAGCCATCTATAAAAAAAAAAAGTTAAGTAAACATAATTTTACTAACTTGATCTACCTTTGTTAAAAGAAGAATGTTAATCGGTCGGAAATTTTTTTCCAGATCTTTTGGTCTAAAAAAATGGTATCGATAACATTTTGTTGTGTTGAGGCTCGCAGTTTATATGAATCACTTGTTCTTGCTCTCCGAAAATTTTTTAAGAAAACTTGTGAAGTAAATTGACTTAGGAGGAATATAAAGAATTTTGAAAAGAAATCGCCCTAGGTGGAAATTCCTATGCTTTGTGACAGCTCAAATTGATCAAAATCAATTTTAAACACTTTTGTTTTGGTACCTTGATAAAGTATGTAAGTTATTGAAGTTTTTGTTTGATCATAATGCAGATCATTTCTTAAAATGACAATGCCACACTTTTTTCTTTTGTCGAATCACTAAGTCTTTCCCTGAATTCTCAACTTAAATCATTTCTCAGGATCTG
Source organism: Rhaphigaster nebulosa (assembly GCA_948150685.1). Lineage (NCBI taxonomy): Eukaryota > Metazoa > Arthropoda > Insecta > Hemiptera > Pentatomidae > Rhaphigaster > Rhaphigaster nebulosa. Next base: position 135,283,874 of record OX411306.1, on the reverse strand, counting down.
ATTTTCTTGGAAAAAGCAAAACAAAGTAAATTTTAAGTATAGCTACTCTACCATTCATGTTTTTTTAATATTTCAAAAATTAGGAGATGAAAAACCAGTTTTTCTCAAAAATTGTCTTAAACATCACATTTTTTCCTCTTAATTCAATTAAAGCTATGAATTCTATTGTCAGTGGAGTAAAAGATATTTCCTTCGACTTCTCTAAGTTAAAACTTTGTAGAAATACAAATTAAAATATCTGGTGTGCCTACTCACACGATTGCACTTGCTGCTTTGGGTCCAAAGTGCAATACAAAAATTGTTTGCTGTATCTTTGCTAATACTCGTGATTTATTTATTTTTTTGGCTTTGTAGATAACATCATAATCCTTAATATGAGCATCTGGAATGTTCTGGGAGATGTATACTTTTTGAGTTTTTTTAAAAATGGGTACAAAGTCCAATTTATTTATCATATTTTGCTAAAACTGATCCAATTTAGGTGATTTTTATTTCGTAGTGAATTTAATTGCCTTTCAAATGATTATTTCGAATTGTCAATTAAATTTATACTTTTTGAATTATGCGCAAATAAAACTTACTTTGAGTTATAACTTTTTTTCTTGGGGATATACTATGTTAGAAAAGTTAAAGGGCTTTACCTCTATACTTCTATAACCGTTATAAGACTATATCTCCTGAAATAGTTTTTGTTACCCTGGTCCTGTTGATACCAACATCTGCCACCCTGCTTTGGAACCCAGGATTTCCTATATAATTAAGAAAAATACGCGTTCTGTTGAAATTTAACAATGAACCATCGCATATTTCAAAGCATCCACCAAGAAAAAAAGGATCGTTCATCCACTCCACATTAATTTTATCAAAGCAATTACAAACTACAGTCCGTGGCGTTACTGGCCAATGTGGTCCTTGGCCTCCTCTTTTAGCCCAATAATCAATTTCAAGAGTTATCCCTCAAACTGTACAATTTTTTAACATTAAAACTGCCATTTTAAATGTAAACGTCTTCTCTTTAGCAAGCTGAATCTGAATGAGTAGATTTAGTGAGTACCTATTCACATAGTTGAGCAAGTTTTCAGTTTTATTTACTTATAAAGGTGGGCAGGTATTCCGAATCAATAATCAAAAGTTATATTTGACTCAGTGTAATTCCACTTCACCTAATGAATGAATAAATCACTCAGGCTTGCATATAAATTGACTAATTTGGTTTTACATTTTTAATTAGTTTTTATTAATTGGCAATACACATTAACAACTAAAATCTTCCAGGAAATACTACAAATATATGTACCTGTATTAAATATGTTGTCATGGGAAGATGTAACTCTTCCCTCTCTCCCCAATAATTTTAATACCCTAAAAGTTGGGAAATTTGAGATTCAGAGCCTACTTCTAACTGTGAAAATTGTGGTAAAACAATTTGCTCAAAGAGTTACTAAAGTTTAAAATCAATACCATTACCTTTAGAGTTAAGAAATCGATAAAACTACTGCTGGAAATTTTGATCAGAATTGTTCGGAAATTATAGATTTCTTCCCATCCCAATAAGTTGGATTGGTATTCCTGCCTGCACCACTAAAACCTATGAGTCTTGAGTTCAATACTTGGTGTATACAAATATTTATACAATCAAGAAAAGTAATAACTATATAATAGAAATTTATTAATTCTTTTAGCATCTATCATTCCTTACATCTTTATTTAAAATCTAATAATAAATCAGTAGTAATGGATTGGTGGGTTCATTCATTCTCACTAAAGCATTATTGTTATTACAATACGACTATTAATTTACAAAATATAATATATTCACATACCGGCTATTGAAGGAGGGCATTCAATAGAAAGCCATTGGAAACTACTGCAGCAGTAATCGGACCAGTACTCACAATGAATTGTAACACTTGGAATGTGAGGAGGCTCTGAAAATGTGTAAAAACAAAAGAACCAAGTTTCTTAGCCACAATACTCGACAAACAAGAAAAGAATCCAGGGATGCCCGTGCATATACGAAGAGGATTTGTAAGAAAAAGAAGAGGATGGCCATGGATCAAAAAGTTATGAATATAGAATCATCCCAAAGGAATAGAGAAATTTTTCAATAAGAACATAAAAACCACATATAAGTCTATTGAAAATATGATAAGGGATGAGAATGGTGCACTCCTTACAATGGCTGATGAAGTAATGAAAAGATGGGAGAGATACTTCAGTAAGCAATTGAATCCTACATATAATGAATGCAACGAATATGGTCGGGATGATGAGACGGATGAAGAAATACCCCAGAAGCAGAGGATATTGTGGACATCATCGCTAAACTGAAAAATCATAAAGCCCCTGGAACAGATGACATCACGGCAGAACTATTATAAGCGGAGGGACCCGAAATGAATACAGAATGATGCAAGTTGGTAGCCCATATATGGGAAGAAGAAAGAATTCCCGAAAAGTGGAAGAAATCCATAGTTGTCCCAGTAATTAAGAAGAAAGGTGATCCCATAGAGTGCAACAATTACAGAAGGATTTTCCTGAATGTCATATATAAGATCCTCACTATTGCAATATATAACAGGCTGATACCCTACATGGAAAGCACAGTTTCCGTAAGAATAATAGACCAAATTTTTACCCTTGAACAACTGGGTGAAAAGATGTATGAATTTGGCCACGCTCTGTGGATACTTTTTGTGGACTTTGAGGCAGCTTACGATTCGGTAATTACAGAGAAACTCTACAGTGCAATGAAAGAAATGGGTCCCTAAAAAGCTTATTGGACTAACTAGGTGTACCATGGAAAAAAATATTTGCCAAGTCCGGATGAGCGGAAGGAGTAGTGACCTGTTTGGTGTGACCACAGGGCTAAGACAGGATGACGCGCTAGCACCACTACTTTTTAATCTGGTACTTCACAGAATTGTTATTAGTACAGGACTGAACCATGGCAAAACAATATTTACCAGAATGGTACAAATCCTAGCATATGCGGATGACATCATAATTATTGGGAGACCACAAGCTGTTGTGGAGGAAGCATTTTGCAAAATAGAGCAGGAAGTGAAAAATATGGGACTTGGGGTTAATAAAATTAAAAATAAAATGATGTGCATCAGGAAACACAATGTGGCCCCACAAGTTGGAATAGGAGAATATGTTTTTGAGGTTGTGCCATGTTTTCAATACTTGGGATCTACCATAGCAGAAAAGATGGAAGAGGAAGCTGAAATAGGGTGCAGATTAGCAGCGGACAAAAGAGCGTATTTTTCCCTGTCCAAAATTATTAGAGCCAGATTACTAAGTCATGCTGATAAAATAAGGCTGTACAAATGTCTTATAAAATCTATAGCAACTTATGCATGCAAAATCTGGACGTTCAAGAAGTCAGCTGCACAAATGGTCGATCGTTTCGAGAGGAAGAGCCTGAGACGCATTCTTGGACCGGTCAAAGACAATGAAACTTGGTAACTGCGACGAAATACGGAGTTGTATGATTAATACCAGGATTTGAGTATCTCCAACTGCCAATTGCCAGATTGCAGAGACTGAAATGGATTGGTCACGTTATTAGGATGGAAGACTGCAGGTGCCCTCTAAAAGCTTACCGGAACATGCCAGGTGGGTCAAGACTCAGATCATACTGGACGGGTGGTGTCTTCATAGGCATGAGACAGGCAGGGATGAGCACGGTATATGCTGCAGAGGGTCAAATAGGGCAAAATGATTGTGCAGGCCAATGACCGCTTCTTGCGTTTGTCATACCACTAAAGAAAGTAATGAAAGAATATATTCACATAGAAAAAAAAATTGAACTGAAAATGCCTTAATTGAGAAAATAACTTATTTCAAATTATTTATGATAACTTTATAATGTTCATATTCATATAATATAAAAACTAGACTTTATGTAATATGTAATTGCTTATTTTGTTTTGCTCTCAGGAATCCATAAATTATATATTTATAATACATTTCCATGGTAAATTTTATTTTAAATATTTGACGAAATTATATGTTTAGATGATAATTTAATTTGTAATTATAATAATTATATGATTGCCTGTTAAGGTTGTGGAGATTATTCCTTTAGTATAGAGATCTTATTTGATAGTAGGTAAAAGAATTTCCTATAATTTGCAAAATTGAGCTGTTTAGTTTGGCTTACTGAGGGTAAAATTCTGGTTATTTAAAGTCATTATGTTATTATCATTAATTCAAAGCAAACCCCATGTTCTGGGCATTGAGAAGTAGAAATCAAAATTTCGAAGTTAAAGTTATAGCAAAACTCCAATAAATATGTTAGCACATTTTACTGTGAATTGGTTGTGTCTGAAATTTTCATTTATAATTTAACAAAATTTATATTCCAAAACTTTCCATCAAAATATACAATAGAACTTCTCTTTAATGGGCAGTCATGGGGATTGAGAAGTTGTCCATTTCTGGTTCTGCTGGTAAGAATCTGAGGTAAAAAAAAATTATACATGTTTGAAATTAATGAATAATTACACTCATAAATATAAAACTTTATTCAATAGAAAAATGATTATTTTATTTTTTGCATTTTTCTGTATTAACTTAGAGAGAGAGAGAGACGAAAACATTAAAAGTCCTTCATTATCCCCATTAATATTGAACAGTATTTTTAGTCTATTGCATTGTTTAATCATTTCTTGCTCTATTGGTGGTTCTTGTTATGTTCCTCAACATGATAGCCTCCTTCCCAGTCTTTATGACAATCTACTTTAATAATGTTAATATCTTAAAGCACTATCGTCTGTATTATCCTACAAGTCTATATCTTTGTAGCTGAGTTACCTATCGTACATTGTCAGCAGATATTGCTAAATGTAGAATTATTGTTTCTTTTCTTGCAACAATGCCACAACAGTTTTATTATGAATTCCATTTTCAAAAGAGGAAATCCATTAAATTACATTTAAGAAGTTTGAAGAAAATTGATCAAGAGTTGCGAAGACTTTTCATTACAAGGAAACGAATCTAGTGCTAAACTAAATAAAACAGTGCTGATACCTTATTTAAAGTCCATAATTGTTACAGATAATGTCTGTTAGCAAAAGTATATGACATGTTAAAACTAAAAATTTGGATGTCTGCTCTAGAGAGATATTCATTAAGAGAAGTTATACTTTATAAAAAAATAAATAGATTGCCAATATATTTGCCTAACAAAAATATCTGGCGTGCCCACTCATACGACTTTTCTTACTGTTTTGTGTACAAATTCCAATAAAAAAAGTGTTTTCTATATCCTTACTAATTTTGGTCAGATGATTTGTTTTTAAGTTTAGTTTTGTAGATAATTTAATTATCATTTAGATGAGCATCTGGAATGCTCCGGGTGATGTATAGTTTTAGAGTTAAAAAAGCTAAAAAAAAAAGTGGGCGGGTTTCCATGGGAAGATGCGCAAAATACTTTTAATTAAAAATGGATGCAAATTCCAATATGCCATATATTTGCTAATACTGGTCCAATTTAGATGAATTCTTGTCAAGAATTTAATTAATTACCTTTCAAGTGATTATGTAGAGTGTTCCATAAAACGCATACTTTTTGAAATATGCCCAGATAAAATTTATTTTTCGTCGTAATCTTTTTTTCCTTATTTTTCTCGAGAATGCACTATTTATGAAAAGTGAAAGGGCTTTGAGTCGAAGATTTAGGCAAGTTTCATCAAAATCGTTAGATCTGTTATGGTGCTACAGTCTATAGAGAAAAACATTTTTCGACTATTAAGCATTGGATGCCCTTTGGTGCACAGGCTTTGGGAACCTAAACCCTATAAAACAAAAATTAAGCAACAAAATTGGTCCATCCGTTCGAGAGATAATTGTGGAAGATATACAGATAGACCAATGACTGTAAAAGCATTTTTTGGATCCACAGGCCCTGGAACTCAAAGATTCTTTGAAAACTGAACATCAGAAATTTGACCGGATAACAATTTTCCATACCTAGTAGAGCGATAGGAAAGTAATTACTTTTTCAATATGTTAGAACTCAATTAAATTGGAAATAAGCTTGGCTTAGAAAATATGACCTGTTGATATGAATAAATGGGATAACTCTAAAATATTGGTAAATTTAATACTTAAATAAATGATTATCCATTTATTATAATTTGGCAATTAATATTATAGCATCCAATCTGCTAATTGAAAAATTAACTGTATTACATCTGCTATGTTAAAAAACTGCAGGGAAATTCTTTTAGGCAAATAATCTTTTTTTAGTAAAACCTTTAAAAAATATATAAACTCATTAACTCCACTTCCAGTTATATTCAAATAAGGAGTGGGCCCTGTTAAAATTAGAAATATACTATGCTGAAAATTACAAATTTATTTATTTATTTAATATTAAATTTATTAATTTATTTGTAAATTTATTTACAGATTGATTTAGCTCATGTATAAACATTTTCTAGCTTTTTAATAATTATTAAAAGACAATTATTAAGGAACATTAAAATGAGAGTTGTGATATCAATGGTGTTTCCCGTTTATTTAGGTTTCTTAAAGAAGTAAACAGAAAAATTTCAACAGATTTAGGTTTTTTACAGAAAAAACAGAAGCAATTTCATGATTTAGGTTTCTAAAGGAAAACCTGGAACATGTAATATTTTATTAGATATAAGAAAAATGTAAAAGCTATAGGTTTAGTATTTTTAAAGAATATAAATACTTCCAATTTATTCATAATATTAAAAGAGAATTCAATAAAGGGATAAAGCTGCTTTCCTCACTTTCAATTAATTTTAATTTTATTGTATCTTTACGCAACAATTATTATCAGTAAATTATATAAATCAACAATAAGAATCATTTTGTAAATTTATATGATTTTGTTAGAATAGGTTATTTAATGTTAAGAATCATCAGTATTATGATTTCTACTAATTTCATAAAAAGGATCATATTTTCTATATATATATTTGTTAGTTTTTGATTTTATTTTATAAGATAAATTATTCTTATTTATTAAGTATTATGAGTAAAATAAAAACATCAAGGTTCGAAATGCAATTTACTGTAAAAATGTTTAATATAAATTACAAAATTATATTTAAAAAAAAGTGGATATATGTTAATGAAATATCCGAATCTCTAAAACCTTATATCTAATGCCCATGAACATAATTAAATTAATGATAATAAAATATTATCGATATACAAAAATTGAAAATTAACAAGGATACAACTTTACAATCGGACCGCATTATCACTAACTGCTGCTGAAGGTCGACAAACAGCTTTCTCTAGCACCATTTGTGCTAACTAACTGATTTATATTCAATTGTAACATTTGTATTCATTGAAATTATTAAAATTATTACTGCTTTAGTTAAATATTATTTAAAATTATTAGTGCTGTCGACATCCGGTCTCTAAGTTTGCTAAAGAGTTAAATAAAATCCCAACGGATCCTTTTCAGTTGAGGTCATGACCTTACCATAATTTCAATTATTACTGCTTTAATTAGATCTCAGTTGTCGAGTTACACTCACTCAAGAAATATACAAACACCTGAACGATCTTTTTCAGTTGAGGTCGGGCCCTAACTGCAAATTAAATGATATAAGCCAATTTTTATAATATCAGTGCGATAATTTTTTTTATTTATATATTTTTTAACATATCTATTTGGATTTCTATTGTTTTAAAATTATTTATTTGTCTTTGGGGAGAGCTCTCATACAAAATTCATTGTCTAAAATTTTATTTTTAAAAACTTAACATTATGATAGTTAAGGAGGATACGATTATGGTTGAGCAGCTTTGTTTGCATTTTTAAAGTCAATCTTATATTTGTCAATTCTTCTTTCTTTTTTCCTCCTTATAAACTATTACAATAGAATAGATAACACCTTTGAAGGAATGAAATATTTTGCAAATATTATTATATTTCATTCCTTAAAAGGTATTGTTTTTATATTACTGAAAAATTTATTAATTTATTGTTATTAAAACCAGTTTTTATAAATAGGTATGTGCAATTACATAAGTTAGGTATACCATTTTCTAATTTTTTAAATATGATTCTTGTAAAGTAATATATGAAATTAGAGATTTGTCTAATTTATATAATAAAATTAATTACATTTATAATCAAATTTATATAAATACCTTTAACTATGGTGGAGAAAGATCATTTTTCACACCAACTTACCCACCGAATAATAAGTTATACCATTTTTTACCAAAGAAAGAATATTTAATTATTCATAGTTAATTAGAAGATATACGATTTGAAAAAAATGCATATTTTATTATTTTTTTAATTATTTTACTTTCTTATACATATTAGTAGCTACTATAATATATTCTAGTTTTCTTCATTATTAGTTTAGATTTTTTTTTTTTATGTATGTGGTTTTACTGTGATTTAATTTGTGAATAAAATTTATTTTTCTATATGTTTTTATTATTTACAATGTGTATATAATAATCCTCATTTAAAGCAATTGCAATCAATAATTAAAATCCTTAGTTAATTTTTTTTTGTTATGATTCTGATATTTATAGGTCATCATTATTAAGTTGAGAACATGGTGGCAAAGCATTTTGATACTGCATCTTGGCACTCTTGAGACTCCCCAACAAGCAAATGAACGCAAAAGGTGCAAAATGTCGAGTAGTTCTGATGTTTTGATATATTTTTCGGGTTTGGATTAACATTAAAAATCCTAACCGCACTATGGGGCTAAAATATCATTTGCTTTTTTTGGTGGAAGTGGAAGAACTTCCACTAACAGATCCTTATAGCAGCATAAGCTCCTATGAACAAGCCTTCTCTAAAATTGTCATTACAATATTTCTTGGCATCTGTTCGAATTAATAAATATTTTGTATAAATGTTATAGAAAACTTAATCCTCTACAAGATTGGTTTAATGCATTTTGCACTAAAAAATAGTTATTAAGGCGAAACCATTGAATTTTTAACTTTTGCGTTTTCCTGACATTTTGCAGATGCTTACGGCTCCGTATCTCAGTAGCTGTTCCGAATTTTAAAAACTATTAATTATCAAACTTGCAGGAAATTTAACGTTCTATACAATTGGTGGAGTACAAGTTTGACGCCTAAAATGCTCTAGAAGCAAGTTACTGAAGAAAATCTGAAAAAAGAGACGAAAATGACGAATTCGTTGACCTATGAAATTTTATAGCAACCGATCTAAGGAGACAGACGTTGATATTTCCAGTCTATGTTGAGAGTACTTTCGGAAATCAGACATATTTTTTGGCTTCAGCTCTCAGTCTATTCATGTAATGGAAACGAACATTTTTTCAAATCTTTACAAATTTATTGGTCGATTTATTGGGCTAATTTCCATATTCACTGTCGGTTGGTTCCTGTTGTTATTGAATTTGTTTTCTATAATTCAGCATGGCTATATTTATTGTGGTTATCTTTTTTTAATTCTGTTAGTATTTGTGAATATACTTTCATTATCTTCCATTTTATTCATCTTACTTTTTTCATCAAAGTTTGATAATTTATTAATCTATTTATTTATTGATCTCATTTTAGAATAAAAAAATAACTTTTCATAAATTCTGGAAGTTCTGAAACTAGGTATAAAATATCTGATGTGGACACCACACGACTTCCTTGCACGTCTATTAAACTATAAATCGATGGCTCAAAAAAAAAAAAACCAGGAAGTAAAAAAATAAAAATAATTTCAGGTAAAGTATCACCAATTTTAACCAAAAACTATCATGTTATTTATACTGACAAAAAAGTCTTCAATACCAAATTTGAGATTTTTGCATTATATTTTAATATAATTTTTGATGAGTCTTTTATGACCTTCAAGTAAAGCAAGCTGCGTCGTAAAAATTCTTGGGGAGAGAGTTACGAAAAGTGGCAGAGAGGGGTGTGGCCAAAGACAAATACACTTGTAAATATGATTTATTTAAATATATACATTTTATATGTTTTATCTTGCTTGTCATTTCTGTTTTTTATCATTTTTTACTGTCACTGGTACTGCCTCTGTCGTTTTCATTGTTGTCAATTTCAATTATACGTTTAATGAGAACCAAAACATAATGATTTGGAAAAACGCAAAAATAGGAGGGGGTTGATATTTTAAAAGTTACAAGAATATATGCAATATACCTGTAAATTAAAATTACTTCATTTTTTGCAAACCAGACTGAGATACAATGCTAATTGCCGGAGATCTGGAGATTACCAAATTTCGAGAGGTGTACTTGACTAAATTTGAAATTTTTTGTGCTCATTAGACGCAAATTTTGATGCTCTACAAACATTTTTTTCTGAATTTTTCTCTTAGAGTACTCATTTCCGACCTGCATACTCACATAGTACTTTGTCACTGTTTTTGACCATGGTTTTCGACCACAGCACTTAACCAAATGATTATTTTAAGGTGCTCATTAGAGGCAGAATTTGATGTTATTTAATTAAATATATTTTAGCTTTTTTTATAGAATTCACCATTTTGGAATTATAGGCGAAAACCAAAAATAATCCTAAAATTTCGATTTTTTTTGCCGCCCTTTTTTTAGGTAGCATGATCCGACTTGCAGCCTCTTATTTCTTTAATATTAAGACTGTAAGGATTCAAATAATTGCTATCAAAGTTTCCATCAGATAATGGCAATTGTTTTGCACGGAGGTCTCCTCCCCAAGCCAGGTAGTGGCGCGGCGCACAGTGGTTCAAAACGAACTTTTTCGGGACAAAACTCCGCCCTGGTCGTTCTATTTATGATAGAACAATCATCTCAACGTCAATCTCCTAAGTAAATTCACTTTAAATGTTTAGATTACCAAATTTTTAGCTAATTTTTATTTGATAAAAATCTAAAATTCTTTTTTGTTATTTTAGATAAAAATTTGTTTACTAATAATTCTTGTATATATCAATATTTTCTGTATTTCTCTTTGTTTTTAATTGTTATTAGATAAGTTTAAGAAAATATAGGGTTTTATATCACAACTTGGTGATTTTTCACGATTTTCCAAAAATGTCGTCATAATTATTATTTATTTGCATATCTCAATATATGCATAACTTATTGAAGTGCAAAGTGTGCATAAAATTTTAGTTTTGTTTCTAGATTTTACCATGAAAATTTTAAAACTATGCATCAATTTCTACGCTTTATACGAAGCGTAACGCGTATTTCACTATAGAAATATTTACAATGAGTAGACCAAAAAAAATTTTTCATAGAAAAATAGTTTAATACTTAAATTAAGGTTTTCAATAGAAAAACCATAGTGAAGTTCTGCCCCCAAGCGAGATATAGCTACAAATGTGTTATTGTAGGGTATTTTTTTTTTATTTTATATATGGAATTACGTAATGTGATAGTTACTGTTAAAATGATAAACTAGAATGTCAGATAAGATGGAATTAATATTGAAAATAAGAAAAATTCTGCCCCAAAACGCGATACAGCTTTTTTTTATAATTATAACTTATGTAAACTTTTAATTTAAAATTTATTTAAATTTCCATTTTTTGAAATTTAATATATCTAATTCTCGTATGTGATACTATTAAAACGATAATACCTGAAATTTCTGTATAGAGCTTACTCATATATCTCTATAACTTCTTCCACTCTTGGAACTTACAGGAGGTTCTTTGCTTCTTTTTCGATGGTTTAAATGAAGCTTTATCATGTTCAGTTCTGATTCTCGAAATAACTGGATCTAATGAGTCCAATAAATTTTTACAATTTCTTCGTTTCCGTATTCTTTTGAACATTTCCTACAATTACATTCACTGAATCTTTTAAAATCTTTATTTCGAGACTCTTCAGCTTCCTCATACATCATTCCAATTGGTAGGGGTGCTGATTTCAAAATAATAAGCCCCATGCGTCAATGTTTTGTTTACTGAAATTGATATGTAAAATCACGGGTATAATGAAACAAACAATTCAGCCGTTTCATAACAAATTTGTTCAAATTTAGGTGTATCAACACTTATTCCACACATCAATCTCAATTATTTTGTAAATTGTAACATCCCAATTTCGAAAAAATCTCCTTGCTTTATTTCCATCATTAGAAGTACCAAAACCTGGCTTTGGTACAACTATCATCAGTCTAAGCTCTTTTTTCAAGCCATTTTTAACTGTCTAGCACTCCACTTCTTAAAGTCTAATCGGTTAGATACGTGAAGAAGACACTCCATGAAATAGATCCACGGATGAAAAGTGGAAATCCCAGATATAGTTGTGTTTGGACGTATTTCTATTTTTTTCACGTTTTCACGTAGATTTAGATGAGCCTGCAATCGATACCTCCATGATATGTATGACCTTTTTTGACAACAATTTTTTAATCGATTAAGATTAATTTCGAAAAAACGTTGCGCCATTCTGTTCCAATCTAACCTTCTCGCTTTGAATTTTTTTAGTAATTTTAAATTAAGTTCTTCAGACAGGCTTTGAAAATGTTCAAGACAATCCTCGTACTTATTTGAAAAATGGATCAATAAGGATTCCTATTTATCCCCACCTGAAGATAAGCAGATATTCACGAGCTTTCCGGCTGTCTGTCCTCTCCTTCAAGAGTTGCACTCATCAAAAGTTTAGTTGAGTCATAATTAATAAAAAAAATAAAAAATATATGTACCGCGTTTTGGGGCAGAATTTTTCTTATTTTTAATATTAATTCCATCTTATCTGACATTCCAGTTTATCATTTTAATAGTAGGTATCACATGACGTAATTGCATATATAAAATAAAAATATCTGATGTGGGCAACACATGACTTCCTTGTACGCCTATTAAATTATAAATCCGTGGCTCAAAAAATGATACTGAATTTGGTTACTAGTTCCCGAATAAGGAAGCTAAAGGAAGTAAAGAAATAATCCAAGGAAGAATAAAACAGAGAGATATGAGGAAGTCAGAAGCACAGTAAATAAGTCAGGATGACTAGCCGCCAGAAGAATCAGTCTCAGAAGTTTAAATACAATAAAAGCACCAAATAAAAAAAAATAAAGTACCACTTCCGGTGATCAAGCAGTGACTAAAAAGGGAGGTTCACAACTAGATTTTACAACAATCCTAAATACAACATTTCAACTTCCTACGGCTAACCGTTTTTGAGTTATGCGAAATACGAACGAACGTACGTACGTACGTATGAACGTACGTACAGACTCCACGACGAAACCAGTCAAAATGGATTCAGGGATGGTCAAAATGGATATTTCCGTTGAAATTTGAAAACCAAAAATTTTCGCAATTACAATACTTCCTTTACTTCGTACAAGGAAGTAAAAATACCCTACAATAACACATTTGTAGCTATATCTCACTTGGGGGCAGTATGTCACTATGGTTTTTCTACTGAAAACCTTAATTTAAGGATTAAATTATTTTTCTATGAAAAATTTTCTTTGGTCTACTCATTGAAAAAATTTCTATAGCGAAATACGCGTTACGCTTCGTATAAAGCGTAGAAATTGATGCATAGTTTTAAAATTTTCATGGTAAAATCTAGAAACAAAACTAAAATTTTACGCACACTTTGCACTTCAACATGTCATGTATATATTGAGATATGCAAATAAATTATAATTATGACGACATTTTTGGAAAATCGTGAAAAATCACCAAGTTGTGATATAAAACCCTATATTCTCTTAAACTTATCTTATAACAATTAAAAACAAAGGGAAATACATAAAATATTGATATATACAAGAATTATTAGTAAACAAATTTTTATCTAAAATAACAAAAAAGAATTATAGATTTTTATCAAATAAAAATTAGCTAAAAATTTGGTAATCTAAACATTTAAAGTAAATTTACTTAGGAGCAAAATGACGTTGAGATGATTGTTCTATCATAAATAGAACGACCAGGGCGGAGTTTTGTCCAGAAAAAGTGCGGTTTGAACCATTGTGCGGCGGTTTCATTCCTTTGATATCAATAATTCTGTTTCAGATAGAACCGTTGTACGGATTTTAAAATTAAAAAATGCTTTGGATTCAAGATTTTTTTCTACACTGTCGTTCAATCAAACTTTGGCAAAAAAACATATTTTAGAATATAAATCGGATTATTTTTCCTAAGAAAAGGAAGAAAACCATTTGATAGTTTCTGTCTCTCTGGCACATACCCTCCCCTTTCACCTTAAGGGGTAAGTCCGTGCAAGGTGTCTGGAAGACTAATTATTCAAGATGGAGCGACTTTGAGACATTTACAAAATAGTTTGGCTTCCGGGAGACAAAGCTTTGTTAACAGGTTGTAACTAATGTTTTTACAGCTCATTATACTCCACCCTAGCAAAATTTCGTGGCTGATTTATGATACACCAGTGTATAGGCTTCATGATCCGTTACCATTTCGATTCCTACTGTAATCATTTGTGAAGAGGAGCACATCTTCTTTGTAAGTCCGGGATTAATCGATAGTAATAATTTAGAGAGCCTAACAGTCCGGGAGCCGAGGCCAAAAAACGTGTCTGGTTTCAAGAAAATGTTTGGTCATCTAGGCCTACAGTACTCTCATAATAGAGTGGGAATATGGACGTCTGCCACCCTAGATCGATTGCAATCAAATTTTATGGATCAAGGAATTCGTCATTTTTGTCACTTTTCACATTTTCCTCAGTAACTCGCTCCCAGTGCATTTTAGGCAAAGCTTTGACATAGCCAATTTTAAATAACGTTAAATTTTCTGTAAGTTTTATACAAGTAGTTTTTTTAATTCGGAAGAGCTACTCAGATACGGAATCGTACAAATCTGCAAAATGTCGAAAACCCCAAAAGTTAAATTTTCCGTAGTTTCACATTAATAACTATTGTATTTTTCTGTGTACGGGAAAAAATAGGAAATTTCCTACAATATCCATTCAAAATATTTGTAATTAATCTCGACAGATGCCAAGTAATATTGATATAATAAATAAATTTAGAGAAAGGGAAATTATTATTTCAATATTTTTTGGCGTCTGCTGAGAGTAATTATTTTATATGGATATGTTAGAAACTTTAATCCTCTACAAGATTTGTCATTATGAATTTAGCACTAAAGTGCACTGAAAAATAGTTATTAAGGCGAAACCATTGAATATTCAACTATTTGCGTTTTCTTGACATTTTGTAAATGTTTACGGTCCCGCATCTCTGCACCCGTTCCGAATTTTAAAAAATATTACAGATAAAACTTGCAGAAAATTTAACTTTCTTTAAAATTGTTTATTTCAAAGATTTACCTAAAATGCACTGTAAGCGAGTTACTGAGGAAAATCTGAAAAAAGTTCACTTTCTCCAAAATTGTTATTCCAATATTTCTTGGCGTCTGTTGAAAGGAATTACAAATATTTTGTATGAAACTTGTAGAAAATTTAACCCTCTAAAAGGTTGGTTATTATGAATTTTTCATTGAAATGCACTGAAAAATAGTTATTAATGTGAAATATTTATAATACGGAATATTTAACTTTTTGCGTTTTTTGACATTTTGCAGATTTGTTACGGTCCCGTATAGGAGTAGCTGTTCCGAATTTAAAAAATACTTTATATAAAACCTAAAGGAAATTTAACGTTATTTAAAGTTGGTTATTTCAAAATTTTACCTAAAATGCACTGAGAGCGAGTTACTGAGGAAAATATGAAAAAAGTGACAAAAATGACGAATTCGCTGACCTATAAAATTTAATTGCAACCGATCCAGGATGGCAGACCTTCATATTTCCACTAAATTATGAGACTACTTTCGGCCTAGACGATCAAAAATTTTCTTGAAATCAGACACATTTTTCGGTTTCGGCTCCCGGACTATAATGAACGCAATTATTTAACATTCATTGATGATGCTATTTCGTTCAAAGCCGCAATGAGCAGTCCCCGATTTCCTGGCATCTTGGGCAGATAATTTTTAGCCGTCCCCTCTTTTCCAGTTCTCCCCAGACACGTAACTAAATATTAAAGACACTTCTTAAAGACATTGGTTGTTTATCTTTTTTCTGATATAATATGGTTGCTGCATTTTGATAAAGCAGTCAGTTATAACTACCGTTAATAAAACATGAGCCATTGAATGCTATATATTGTTAATAGATTTTTAAATTTATTTCTAAAGCATTTGGTTTTAGTTCTAATATTTCTAAGTATACTGCAATAGATAACCTAAATTTTCCTCTTGACTCAGTCCACGAAACTACTCTATGGTAACGAATTTCATTTTTTACAAACATAGTTCCACTTTTTTAACATGCTCTATTAAAAAGTCTCCTGATGTAAAATCCGAGTTTTCGACATTGGAACACCAGAATGTGCTCCACCATCATGAAAAAACCAACCAAAATTACGGAAAAATCGATTTCCCACGATACATCTCCTTTGAAATGCAAATTTAATACTAAAAAATGCTTTGGATTCAAGATTTTATTCTACACTGTGGCCCAATCAAACTTTTTCAAAATCTAAAACATTAGATTTCATATTTCAATAAATACTGTGCTACTATGCTCCCAGTCCCGGGTTCGAGAATGGCTGTGGCAGATAATTATTTATTCTGTTGTCAGCCGTGGATCGACCCTGTGGGATCGGGAGACCCTCTTGGGGCTCACCCAGCCTCTATAAAGTGGGTACCCTTGATTGGAGGAAAAACCTGGGGGTTGAGCGTGATCTCGGTCAAATCACCTCCTTGCATAACCGTTGGCCTAGAAACAGTACGGTCCTTACCAAGTATTGAACCCAAGACCCTTCATGGATTGTAGTGGTACAGGTTTTTTTTTTGAAAATTTTTAAATCTATTTTCCGTCATTCTCCTCGTCATAACGAAAAAACCGCATATTTTGAATAAAAATCGGGTTATTTTTTTTCCTAAGAAATAGGGGGAAACCATTTGACAGTTTCTGTCTCGAAATATTGATAGTTTCGCCTTAAGGCGAATAATGAAATTTAACGAATATAATTTTTCAAAAAGAAAAAAAGACACCAAATAGGTTGAAACGGCTGAGCGCGCGCCTCCATCAGGAAAAAGTCAGCCAAAATGATGGAAAAAGCGTTTTCCCCCAATACATAATTGCAATGTAAATTTCGATTAAATTAGCTTCGATAAATTTCCTTCACACTCGTATTTCTAATTATCTTCGATCTCAATACCATACCGAAATATAAAGTCGTGAACTTTCGCAAAGGTTTGTAAAAACCAGTAAAATTTTCAAGGTTTGATTTCTTGTGAGTACCCCGTTTCTGGTACAATTTTGAGAAAAATTGACTTATTATGTCTATAGTGCTAGTCCACCGAAAACAGGACTATTATTCTATTATGAAAATAGAATATTGTATTGAATTTTTCATTCCTAGATTTTGTTTCTATTTTTTCCATATTTTATTTATAGTTTTTAATACTATTAAAACGTGCATGCCAATAAGATTTATCTGTTACTTAATTGTAACATAAAATTGAGATTAGTGACATGGTAATAATAGTAATAAATTGAAATATTCGAAAAATTATCATTTATTGATAATAATTCAGTCGTGAATAGAAGAACAAAAATCAATTTTAGTAATTCCTAATTATATCATATTAAAGTTTATGTTTAACTCATTCGTTCTTTTGAAAAGTTAATAATCAATATGGGGTGATTCTGATCCTATTTACTTCCTTGTACGAAGTAAAGGAAGTATTGTAATCCCGAAAATTTTCGGTTTTCAGATTTCAACGAAAATATCCATTTTGACCATCCCTGAATCCATTTTGACTAGTTTCATCGTGAAAGTTGAAATTTTGTATTTAGGATTGTTGTAAAATCCAGTTGTGAACCTCCCTTTTTGGTCACTGCTTAATCACCGGAAGTGGTACTTTACTTGAAGGTCATAATTGATTTCCATCAAAAATGATATTAAAATATTATGCAAAACATTTAAAATTTAGTAACTAGGACTTTTATATCAATATGAATGTATTTTTTAGATTTTGGTTAAAATTTGTGAGCCGAAAAGGGTACTTTACTTGAAGGTCATAATAAACTTACATCAAAAATTATATTAAAACTAGTATACCCGAGCGAGAACTCTCTAATTAGATATCAATCCTAATACATTAGAAGTATAAGCGATATTAGGGAAACATATTTATTCGTGTAAACAATATAATATTACGAAAATAGTTTATATAACACACACATTTGGTGAAGCTACATAGTTTGTAATGACTATGTTGAAGTTACAGTTCATGCTTAATAAATACTAAGAGCTTACCCCACTGGAAAACATCTCTTCAATTTAACAGTTAGTCAGCTATACCATTTTCTATGAATTAGTATTCATATTTAACAGTGCCCTGATACCTACGCAAGATGGCATAGGGCCCGTGCGGACCTATATCGTGCATTATCTCAAAAACGGCAGGTTTTAAGGCTTTAAAAGGCTGAACCAATATGATACGAGGGATTATGTATAGTCTTGATGCCCGCGTCAAAATCTATAAAACCTATCCTGTCTCGATCCGCCGACTCAAAGTCGTCAAATCTTTGAAACCTCCCAGTTTTTTCATGACTTTTATTTAAGCCCTAGTAAGAATTTGAGAATGGAAATTAGGATTCGTCACTTCTCCATGAAATTCCCTTTCTTTTAATACCTCATTCATCAAAATCCATCGTTCCTGAGAGCCGGAAAAGGGATCTATACTATCGTAATAATATATAGTAGTGATTAAATGGAGAAATCATATGGTTCGGTAATAAAGGTTACAAACGCGATTTTGTTTATACTCTAATTAAACATTTTTATTAATTATTTTAAGTGCTAATATTGGGCATATAATATTGGTTTTCCTCCCCATTCGTGCGATGAACAAGTCTGCAGCAGGAGAATAAGATATAAGTTAAGTGGGTTCTTCCGCTTAAAATTTAGAAACTGTCGATTTCTAATGCTTTATATAGTGATATTGACAGTTTTAATGTTGTCACGGAACACGAAGAAATCTCTTGGAAACTAGTTACCTACTGAAAAAAAAACTACATTTAATAACGGAATGAAACCTCCAGAAACAAGAATATGTGTGTGTGTCAATAGATGGGTGTCGCAACGCCGAGTTTCGTTTTTGAGAATTTGCTATTTTCGGAAATTAGTAACCAAATTGAGGATCACTTTTTGAGCCAACGATTTATAGTTTAATAGGAGTACAAGGAAGTCATGTGTTGTCCACATCAGATATTTTTTTGTAAAAGCCACTAAAATGCACGGCAAGGCTATGAAGGTTTTATTATTATTTTTTTATTAAAAGTTCTATATGTTTTAGTTTGTTTTAACAATATTAGGTATCGAGGTTCAAATCCACCAAATATCCAAATTGAAATAGCAAGTGTTTTTTTTTGCGCAATTGTTGGTACACTTAAACATAAACATAAAAATAACTGAGGCAGTACAAAGTATCTTATGCCCATTTTTTTTTCGATTGTTATTTCAATGTTTGTCGGAGGAGGGATTTAATGTGAAGGCAAGTGTCTATAATTAAGTGTCTATAATCGCCAAATAGGACGTAAGTTTCAAGGATAAGAGTGAAAATTGGATCAAAAACGATTACTCAGCTTACAAAACTAATATGAAAAAACATATATTTTCCAAAAATTTTGGAAAGGGATATGTCATTCTGATATGTCCTCTCTCCCTGTTTACTCTACTGGTATATAGGAATGGTAAAAAATTGAAGCATTGGAATTTTCGCAAAATTAACATTTATTGACAACAATTAAGTCATAAATATAACAACGAAAATCAATTTTAATAATTCTCAATATTATTTTTAACTCATTCAGATTTTCGAAAATATAATAATCAATTTGGGGTTATTCTAACTCCTTTATTAAATTTTCAGGCTCTTACTAGGTCTCGAAACATCTTCAATTTAGTCTTCATCTGTCTCATTAGCCAATTCTGTGGTAACTGTGCCTCCAAATTATTCGTCTTCACCATTGAAGATTTCAGTAGCATTCTCGCACGAGTTACCGCTGCAAAGAATGCAGAGTAGAGAGCATTTCAAACCCGCCTTTCCAGTGCAACCTTTTTTGCATTGGCAGGATATAAAGTTCAAAAAGGCCTTACGTGCAGCTTCTTTCAACCTAGGTACTGAAGTTAGTAACCCAGCAGCATCCTTCTTCCATTCCCAATCAGTTGTATCTTTATCAGTGATATCAAAGCTAAATCTGAACTTTCAATTATGCTCTTGAAGCGTGATGGCAGGCTGCATCTTTGGTGGATGGTAGCTTGAATAAATTTAATTAAGGTACTAGGATTACTCCAAATTGATTATTGTATTTTCAAAAATGTGATTAAATTAAATATAATATGATATTAAGAATGATTAAAATTGATTTTTGTTGATATATTCATGACTTAATAATTGTAAATAAATGTTTATTTGGCGAAAAAGTTTTACCAATCCTATGTTACTACCTCACTTATTTTTATATCTATACATGACAGTACCAACAATTGTAAATAAAATAAATAAAATAAAACAAATAAAATAAAACACTACCGCTTTTTTACTTCCTTGTACAAAATAAAGGTTAACGAAGTAAGGATTTCAACGGGAATTTCCATTTTGACTATCCCTGAATCCATTTTGACTAGTTTCGTCGTGACGTCTGTACGTACGTTCGTACGTATCTCGCATAATTCAAAAATGGTTAGCCGTAGAAAGTTAAAATTTTGTATTTAGGATTGCTAAAAAATTTAGTTGTAAACCTCCCTTTTTGGTCACTATATGATTACCGGAAGTGGTACTTTGCTTGTAGATCATTATTGATTTTCATCAAAAATTATATTAAAATATAATGCAAATCTTCTTAAATTTATAATTTATATATTGATTAAAATAAGATCCTAGATTTTGGTTAACATTGGCAGCCCGGAAGTGGTAATTTACTTGAATGTCATATCAGACTTTCATCAGAAATTATATTAAAATATACTGTAAAACATCTCAAATTTGGTAAATAGGATTTTTATATCAATATGAATGTATTTACTAGATTTTACTTAGAATTGGTAAGCCGAAAAGGATACTTTACTTGAAGGCCATAATAAACTTACATCAAAAATTATATTAAAATTAAATACAGAAATCATATGGTTCGGTAATAAAGGTTACAAACGCGATTTTGTTTCCACTCCAATTAAATATTTTTATTACTTGTTTAAAGTGTTAATATTGAATGCAAAATAGGTTTTCCTCCCCATTTGTGAGATGAACAAGTGTGCAGCAGGAGAATAAGATATAAGTTAAGTTGATTCTTCCGCTTAAAATGTCGCAACTGTCGATTTCCAATGCTTTATCTACTGATATTGACAGTTCTAATGATGTCACGAAACACGAAGAAATCTCTTGAAAACTAGTTACCTACTGAAATAAAACAACACATAATTATCGGAATGAGACCTCCAGAAACAAGAGTATGTGTGTGCGTGTCAATTGATGGATGTCGCGATGCCGAGTGTCGTATTTGAGATACTGCAATCTTCGGAAATTAGTAACCAAATTGAGGATCACTTTTTGAGCCACCGATTTATAATTTAATAGGAGTACAAGGAAGTCATGTGTTGTCCACATCAGATATTTAATTTTTGACATGATGGAATAAAAAGTTCAAAACATTATTCAATTTTCGTGCTGTTTTCGGCGGATGAGTATAATAGACATAATAAGAACATACACATGTTGTATGAAATTTTATGATCCACAACATTGTTGTAAGTTAATTTTCTCAAAACTATACTAGAAACAGAGTACTCACAAAAATTAAAGCTTGAAGAATCAAACATTTTATTGGTTTTTACAAACTTGTACGTACCTATGTACAAGATTTTATACGTATCTCGGTAGTTTATTGATTAAGATAACTATAAATACAAGTTTATAGAAAATTTTATGCTCTACTAAATTTATCCAAGCTACTTTTAACCGTAATTTGCATTGAAAAGGAGACACATATATCGGAGAAAAGCGATTTTTCCGTGATTCTGGCTGATTTTTCAAGATTGCGGCGCGCGCTCAAGCGCTCTAAGGTCGAAAACTCAGATTTTGTATGAGGGGACCAGTTCATAGAACATATTAAAAAATTGAAACTACCGGAATAATTACGATCGCAGATTACTAATTGCACTGGCCTAAAAATAAAAATTGTCAAACTAGTTTTCTAAAACAATGACATAGAATAGAAGTTATTTATTTTAATCAGTATTAGGGAATATTTACATGTAGCAGCAATACTTTACCTTACAAAGAGAAAAAATCCTGGATTTTTTAATAGCAAATTCATCTTCAATGTCTGTGAAGTTAGTTTTCAAAGTTACACTTTTTTCAGTCAACATTATAAATAAAGAACTTAACTAATCATTTAGAATAGTTTCCTATAAGGATTTTTGTCTTTGCTTAAAACTAAAAAATCTCCTTCAACAGTGCAGTTTCTTACCAGAATGGTCAAAAAGCCTTCTAATTGCAATTTCAAGATTAGGAAAAGTGCTTAATAAATTGTTTTATTTAATATAAAAATACATTTTAGATGATGCTCGAATCTTCCTAATTCAACATAGGTACATTTGAAAATGCATACACTCATTTACAAAGTCTGAGCTAAACTCTTCAGAGTGCAGCAAAAAAATTTTCAAAAAGCGTTCTTGACTTCTGAATCATCAGATTCAACAAAAGAGGTAGTAATACTTGAAATCTTGAAGCTACGACTTCATAAGCTTCTTGCCTAGTTTGCTAGAAGTGAGTCCATTATTTTAAGGACATACATTATTTTTTAAATTTGTTCTTTTATATTAGTCTCCTTCAATCGCATATGCTTTATTTGGAAAAATATTTCGCTTTCTTACTCTTGAGTAGCAAGGAAAACCACATCCAGCCATTTTTAGCGTAGATTGTTCAAAGATGTGAAACCTTGCATCCCGTCTTGCTTGAAGGGATCCTTCCAAAGTTTTCAATTGTTTTATTCCTACTGCAAGATTGAGACAATGTCCTATTTTTTCCGCACCTCAAGTGCGGTATTTTTCTCGCCCTTCAAAAACTGATGCCCTCGGCAAATGCCCAGTCTGTCGTGCTCATAAAAAGGTTGAATTCCTGTCTTATTAATTCTGCAACCAAGGTATTTAATTCATTATTAATTTAAGATTAATATATGAAGGCATTTTTTCTAATACAAAGATATTCCTCAAAATATAAAGTATTTATGTTAATCAAATATAGTTTAAGGCCATTATAATGAAATTTTTTAATTAAAAATATTTTCAATATCTTAAAGTATTTAAATTTATGAATTGAATAGAAATTCGTTCTGAACCTTGCTTTGCTTTGCCACTTAATAAATTGACAATGAACAAAACAACTTATTATTTCAAAAATACATTCCTTTTCAATTAAGAGGTTTATTAATAACTCTGACCTTCCACAATGGTTTGAAAAGAAAAAGTGAGGAAGCTGACTTGAATCACGTTCTGCGATGACGCACTAGACAGAGTATACGTGGATTATCACTGTTCGTTGTTATTATGAATCCCTCTTTCTTAAACTATATAACTCGGATACTCGTTTTGCCGGCTAGTTTATATGATTGGCTTTTACCTTAACAACTTTGTCTTGTACTTTTCAAACAACTTCTAACAGAATCGCCCTCAACTTCACTATTTTAGACCTTTGACTTCCTATTTTAAAAAATTCCGCTTTTCTGTAAACAGTGCACTCTGCCGCTGGTCTAACTAACTCTGGCTGTAAACCAGGTTTTATGGTAATTTAAATTCGATGACAGCTCACAGTCATTATCGTATGATTTTTCGTTAGCAATGGATGATATGGTTTTCCAATAAATACGCTCTTTTTAGATAATGTTCATAGGATATTCTTTAGTTGTAGTTTACATGACTACTAAATTTAATAGATATATTCAGAGACTTTTAAATTTTTATAATGTTACCTTTGAAGATTTTTATTGAATTTATTCTCATAACAGTAGTTTCCAGTTTATTCAAACAAAATGAGCTTACTGGAGGTGATCACTGCTTCTGTAAAGTGAGTTGAAATTATGTATTAACTTACCTTTATATCAAATAGGTGTGTTAGCATATGTATATCACTCACATATTTGATAACTGTAGGAAGCTGACAAAAAACATGCCCATCAATTGTTCCCTTTTTGTGATCTATTACATGCTTATAATTAAAGGTTTCATATATTCATTCAACTAAAGGTTATAGTTTTTTTTCTCTTCCAGAGAAAGTACAATGTAACCCAGCTGTCAACTATATGTTGATTTTTTGTTGATCTGTGTTTCCTTACAATTTATTTTGTAGAAACAGTCTATTTGACTGATGTAACTTACTCATTTTTAGTTGTTTTCTTGATATAAACGTTTTTTTGAACATTTTACTAAGTGGTATTAATACATTTTATTTTTGTAACCTCTCTCATTTTATTCCACTATGAATGAGAGTGCTTAATTTTTACTTTTTAAGTGTAATGATTTTTTTATTCTTATGTTATTGTGTGTTGAATTTCAATGATTATTGATGAATATCTTGGAAAATTATCTTAGTGAACTGCAACCCATTATAAGAGTTGAGTTTTTATTTCTGTAATCATCACATATTGTAATTGCACAGAACATAGTTTACTTTTCAAATGATCATGCTTGGTGTTCATTCTGAATTCCACAACTGCTTCTTTTGTGGTTTATCTATTAGGACGTTCCTATTCCAGGCCATTGTTTACCCAAAAGAGAACTTGTCTGCTCCTTGATCAGCTTCTCTTTTAGAGATTTCTCTATTTCTTTTCTTGCTTGATGATTTGATAGCTTATTCTCTATCTAGAATTGATTTGCTCCCTCCTTTGCCAAAGTGTCTGCTATCTCATTTCCGTGCAGTCCATAGTGTCCTAGGATCAATTGGAGTACAACCCTCTATTACTCAACCGCAGTCCCTCATGATCTTCGACAGCATAGTGCATCCCAATGTTAGGTCTGGAAGCTGCCAGAATTGTTGCCTGCGATTACTATATTTTGCATTTCTGTAATTGATTATTAGAAAAAACATTTATATAGGATAGCTGTTACAGAATCCCCTATTATCTGTGTTACACTGAGTTACCCATGGATGTGGCTAACCTTGAATCATGTCTGGCTTTGAAAGATGTATGGCCATGGACTTCTTCAAAATCTGACATATTCTTGGCTGCTAGAAGACGTCGATGGCAGATGTCGAAAATCAAGACATAGGATATATAAAATAGCTTACTTTTCAGTTTTTATTAAGCTGTGCCATTTATTTATGGTGTATGCCTCAGATATAGCCAAAAAAATTTAATACATCTGCTCAGATATTGAATATCAATTTTGTGTGTTTACAGCTTAAGGGACAAATAGGAGATTGCAGTTGCAATGTAGATACGGTGGACTACTTTAACAATATAAAAATATATCCTCGATTACAAAGTTTGTTGAACAAGGATTACTTCAGGTTTTACAAGGTAAATTCATAACTAATCCTAGAATCCAATCCTTTTTATAATAATTTTTGAGTAGTAATTCATAAATACAAATATGTTGTTTAATTAGGTAAACTTGAAGAAAGAATGCCCATTTTGGTCAGATGATAGTCGATGTGCCATGAAATTTTGTCATGTAAAGCCATGTAAAGATGTAAGTTGATATTAAATATTATTATATATTTTAAAGTAGAATAATTAATGGCCTGATTGGTAAATTGATTGAAATGAATTGATTGAAGATTGGCCTGAAATTAAATTGATGAAGTTTGTTTATGCGTTCAAAATAAATTGAGTATATGTATGCTTTGCAATAGTTCTTAATTTCGATTTTGTAATCTATCTCAAAATCAACCTAAAGTCTTAAAAATGTATTTTATTATTATTAAACAATGTTCAGAAATGCCCTAAAAGAGCGTTAAGCTTTAATAAATCATTTGAGTAGTTTATTTCTAAAGTGAACCCTAATTATCATTGACAAATTTTCAGGTACCACAAAAAAATATACTTTCTATTCTAATTGTGATATAAAAACCATTTTTTTTTTTAATATTTAGAAAAATCTTCATTCTAGCACATATTTCCAAAAATATTTGATTATATTCATATTAATTTAAAAGCATTTAAATTTTAAATAGGCCGGGTTTCATAAAAATTGTTTAAATTTCGTTTTGGAAATAAATGACTCATTTATATTATAGCTTTTCATAGATCACATATTGGAAGTCGCTGAAGAGCTAATCAAATCCATCAATGGTTATAGGGACCTAACCAAGCATGAGTTCCTGTGACAACTCATGCAGGAACTCAAGCGATCAATATTATATATGACCTCAACAGGTCATATATAATATTGATCGATTGCAATATCACATGTGTGTGTATCTGTACGAGGGTTGTCTGAAATACCGTTTATATTGGATTAAGCCTCGTATATAAAAATAAGTTATAAGAGAGTGTCATATCATATTTTAAATATATTCTTGATAAATTTATATGATACAAACTCATGATTTTACTTTGATTCTTTAAGAGGGAACAATAAACAAATGTTATTTGTTTGCCAAATTAAATATTTATTTTATTCTTTTTTTACATATGATTGTTAGGTTCTTATTTCATTTGCTTGTTAAACAAATGAGGGCATTAATTCATATATGTTATTTTTATTTTCAAGCATAGATTTTCATTTTTACTTCCTTGTACGCAGTAAAGAAAGTATTGTAATCGCAAAAATTTTCAGATTTCAATGGAAATATCCATTTTGACTAATTTCGTTGTGACATCTGTACTTTACTTGAAGGTCATAATAAACTTTCATCAAAAATTATATTAAAATCGAATGCAAAACATCTCAAATTTGTTATATAAGACTTTTATATCAACATAAATAACACACTAGATTTTGGTTAAAAGTGGTTAGCTGGAAGTGGTACTTTACTTGTTGGTCATAATAAACTTTCATCAAAAATTATATTAAAATATAATGCAAAACTTCTCAAATTTGTTTTATAAGACTTTTATATCATTATAAGTATTATACTAAATTTTGGTTAAAATTGGCTTGCCGAAAATGGTATTTTATCTGAAACTTGTTTTTGTTTACCTTCCACCTTCTTAGAGTAGGAATCGTGCTAAAAATCACAAATTTAGATTTTCATGGATAAGCACATCTCAAGGTCCGTATTAGTCGTTTTTACCCGACTACGGCAAAGCTACAAGGAGGGTAATGTATTTAGCTTGACCATCATTGAGTAGGTATCTAATGATTTTTTGAGTAAAAGTCTCAATCAATTGTCAAGTTGAATGGCTCAAGTTTTGAAACATTGCGAGCTCAAAATACTGAAAAAGTATTTCATTATATTTGAAGTATTTTCGGCTTTTTGTTGATGTTTATTATTATTTGTTAGGTCATGATCATATGGTAACAAATTATAAATACTTGAAAGACTATAAAATTTGAAGTAAAATTTAATTTAAAAATAAAAACCCCGACTATGGAAATAACTTTTATATGTTACAACGGAATGCATTTGGATATCAATTTAAGTGCATTAACAGGTTGTTAGTGGAGACGCCATGAATATTAAACCTCGGTATAGTAGTCAGGTGTCTTCCATTACATGTTACGGCCCATTGCTCTAGTCTCTCTTGCTTAAATAAAAATACTACATCATGTTCTTGTTAATATATATTTTTTTTGATGCTCATTATTCAATATTTTCCTTTATTTGCATCATACCAGTCTCAGCTATATTGAATAAAGGAGAATATTGCATATTTACTTTTTCCAGCTTCTTAATATTTGAATATCATTCTGGTCTGTTGGTTTTGCAATTTTAAAGTAAATTATTCGATCCAGGATGTATATTTTAATTATTTTGTAATTTTAACCAATAGTTTAGTAATGATAATAATTTATAGTTCTGCTATGATTTCAATGGAAGTATTTTCAATATTTTTTAATTTGCAGGAAGAAATACCTCCAGGTCTGAAGGGAAATTTTTTGAAACACTCCTATGGCAATGAAGAAATGCATGTTAAGGTATGATAAGTCAACAGTTAATAAGTAAATGAATAATTTAATAAAAATAAAATTTATGGTAAATGATAGGTATAGCAAGTAACATTTAAATAATGAGTAATTTCATCTTACTCATTAACTATAATCTGGTTTGATGAGACAAGATTCTGCATATCTTGAAACGTAAAACCTCAAATTTTTAGGGGGGTTAAAAACTTTTTGTTCTTGGTCAGTTATTGAAATTAATATACCAAAAGCATTTATATAGACTTTTTTTTTTAATGCCTATTTTTATTAAGAATTTATAAATTGCTTTATTTTTAGTATCTTGAAGAGTCTCAAAATCAAGATTGTGACTCTGATGTTATTGATGAGCTGGGGTATCTGAACACTACTATCAGGTAACAATTTCAACAAATATATTCATAATTTTTAATTTATGATATTCATCATTATTTTACATTATGATAACTTCGTTAGAATAATAGTCTTATGTTTCAGTGCTAAAGCATATGAAGAGTTTGCATTATGGCAGGCATATGATGATGCACAGGATAATTTTTGTACTTTGCCAGATGATGATGGTGATGCACAATATGTAGATCTTTCTCTCAATCCAGAGAGGTATACTGGATACAGAGGCCCATCAGCTCATCGTATTTGGAGAAGTATTTACATGGAGAATTGTTTCAGGTTATTGTCATTTCATTTTATTTGATTACTAGATCTTAAATTAAATCTTATTCTGCTTGGTTCTTGCAGTTGTGAATAGGTAGATTTTCATATTTGTAATTTATAGATGTGTTTTTTCTTTTTATCTTAGCTAGCTACAGTATTTATTAATAGCTAATAGTAAATATGAACTTATGTTTTAAAGTTTTAATGTAGAGAAAAAGGCAAGGATTTTTATAAATGTATCAGTTATTATAATTTACTGACTAAATAAAAATAAAATGGTGGTTAATATTTAAAATAAAAACTGTTTAAAATAATGTATTTCTAATGGATTTATGTGGGGAAGACAAAAGTACTGTTGAGTAGTGAATAGTACTGGATATTGAAAAAAATAATACTTTAAAATTAAATGAAATTGTCGCAATGAGGCACAAAATGATCAATTTGTCTTTCAAAATTAATTTTAAAATATAATCCATGAAACATAAAAGTGATGAAAATTTCATCCAAGTATTTAATATTAACACTATAACATCCATCATTATAATTTTTTTTCCTTTTTATTGCAGGCCAAAAAATACTTTTGATGCTTACATTTCTACCTCAAAACTTAATGGTAAGAGTAACTTTTTAGTGCCTTGGAAATCAACTGATGGATGAATTAAAACTACCTAGTTTGCTTTAATTTTAAGGTTTATGTTTGGAGAAAAGAGCGTTTTACCGAGTTGTATCAGGTCTACATGCCAGTATAAATATACATCTTTGCTCTCAGTATCTTTTCCCAGGTAAATACTTATGATTACCTTTTAATGTTAAAGTAATATATATATATATATATATATATATATATATATATATATATATATATATATATATATATATATATATATATATATATAAAACAAAATGTTTAAATTTGTATATCTATATAAAAAATTATTAACAAATAGTACCTTTGCAGATAGGCAGTAGAATTAATCCTTTTAGTGTTGAAATATATTGTTTTAAAATGTTAGCAACATTTATGAAAATGCCAGCTACAATGTAACACTACATTTGTAACTGTTAGATAACTCTATATAACTATTAATTATCTACATATTACATAATGAATTATTACAAATAATTCAACTCTTTTTCAGAAACCATATATGAAGTATTGATTGATATACTGCCGGTTCTAAAGTTTAGGAGCACCTGTTATTTATATTATTTCATCACTCAAAATCTTAATTACTTAAGATACTCTTAAGATAGGTGAACTATAAAATATAGTAATTAATATTAAAAATTAATAGTATTAATCAGTTATAAACAAAACTATTAAAACATCATAAATAATAAGAACTTACAATAATATTTCACTAATATTGATAATCACAACGCTCTAATAATTCATGAGAGCAAAAAATTTATTTGTTTGTATCGAGTTTTATTTACATTTAGGGACATTTCCTAGATGGGATTAAGATATATTTTTTTTTTTTTACGTAGTTTAATTTAGTGTTCTCTCAGATCCCAAAGTTTAAAGAGTGAGTAAAGACTGACTGCCCTTCAGATTCGAGCTAAAGTCAACACCGTCACCAAAAAATCGGTTTCTATTTCTACATTAGAAGTTAAATGAAGATTCAGAGAGATGTGCCGGGTTCATCTCTTCAATTCATGAGATTGGTATGTGCCGGTACACTAAAACCACTTCTGTGACCTGCTAATAAGAAGAAGAGGTATCATTGGGCACTTCCTAATAAGGATTTAATTGTGGAAGACTGAAAAAAAAATACTTAGGACAGACGAATCTAAGTTTCAGTTGTTGAGATCTTATCAGCGGTTTATGGCTCATCGTACACCATCTGAAAAAATTATTCCTCAGTGCATAATTCCAACTTTAAAGCATAGGAGAGGCTCATACAGAACAAGTATAAGGACAAGGAAATTTTGTACAAATTAAGGCAATACTTATCTTAGATATTTATAAAAACATTTGGAAAGACCTTGCAATTCCTTCTAGCCTTCGTTTAATCACTTCTGGTTTTATTATGCAGCAGGATAATGATCTGAAACATTCATCTAAACTTTGTCAGGAATATTTACAATAAAAAGAAGATGAAGGCATTTTGGAAAATGCGGCTTGGCTAGCTCAGTCTCTGATCCTCAACCTTGAGAAAGAGCTTGATAGGAAGGCCTTGGATTGTGCTGCAACTTCACAAATAAACTTTTAGGACATTCTTGGGATAATATGTCATTTGAGAAGTTAGAAAAACTTATTAAAAGAATAACATAAGTGCTCAAAGCCGTCATGAAAAGTAAGGGAACATTTTTCGTTAGAAAAAAGTATAATTTAATTTATTATATTTTTTTTACTATGTTCCTCTAAAATTATATTATGTTATGTTGTTAGGTGTACTTTTGTTGTATTAATTTTTCATTTGAAAAACAATTTTAGTAATGTTATATTTATCCTAAAATGTATTGAATTTTCTCAAAAAATTGAGATGATCTTTTGACCATCAAATGATAACTTTTGTCCGACAATGGATGTGAAAAAAAGTTAATTATGGGTATTACTTTTTGTTTTTACAAAGTCACTGTTGGAAAGATTCTGTTACCTTCATCTGTGATAAATATTAATTGATTAGGTAACTAATGGAACATATTGTTGCCGCATCGTTAATGTAACGAATGTAAAAAATTGCATTTTTCGAATTACTAGTTTTATTAATTTACCAGAAGCATATTTGCAAAATAAAATCTTATAAATACTAATTTAAAGCGATGAGAAGTAAAAAGGCCCAGAGATAAAAAAATTGAAAAGTAAAATGTAAAGTTCTTTCTTGGTCTCCTGAATTTTATGAATCGATAATATATAAAAAACATTGCTGTATGTTAAAGAAATTAGTCTGTCATAATGATTTATGTCTTCAAAGAAATTTAAAATCTTGACAGCCCAACAATGATAATATTTGTGTTAATATTCTGTCGGATGTAATATTATATAAAATTTGAGAATTAAGAAAATAAGTTATCCCATAATCCTCCCTCAATATTTAAGATTTTACATTTCAAGATATGTATAATCCAATATTTGGAAATAATAAACCATTGTGTAATAATTTGCTGCGTTTTTTAATATGCATTCTTATTTACAAAAAATTTTCATTGTTATGCTTTTAAAGAATATATGAGTTAAAATACTAAGGGCTATTCTTGAAAGTATCCGTTAAATTCCACAGACTTGCCTCCATTCTTACAACTAATTGTTACTCTATCTTTTTAAAACAATAATTATAATAAAACGATTAGTAAACCTGGATACTCGATGTCTATACCACCAACAGTCCTTGTTTATATACCTCCCACACAATTTCCTTGAAAGCCAAATCCTCTAGTTCGGACCTAATACAATCCTTCCATCTACGTTTCAGTTGATTCCTAGGATACTTATCCATTGGTTTAGTATTATTTACCCTTTTATTGATTTGTTCGCTATTCATCCTGACAACTTTATATGCCAATTTCATATGCCATGAAGATATCACCTCAATTATATTTACCAATTGCAGGTCGTGCTATGCAACATAATGTAGTCGTCTAAATTCTCTGGTTGTCTCATCTTTCTTCAGTCCGACATTTTCTGCCTAAGCCCAGATCGCCGTTTCTACTATTAATCATGTATTTTGTTTTATTTATATATAATCAAAGACTTAATTCTTCATCAACACATTTAATTTAATAGTTCCATTAACTTCACTAACTTGGAATAAAAATTATCCATTGGAATGTCATTAAATGCTTTGGATATGCATATCCTTACTAGATTAACTAATTTCTTTGAGATTCTCTGCTCAATCAGAAAATTATACAGCTTTCTGGCAGTCAACAGAATCATATACCTTTCTGAAATCAACATAAAGCTGATAAACTATATTGTATTCTAATGTTTTCTCTAATATTTGCCATAAGGAGAATATTGTATCAATGGTTAAACAGTTCCATCTAAAACATCATTGATTGTCTCTGATGATTTCTACAGCGTATTCTTTGGTTAGGCTTGTTAGAATTAGCATAAATAGGCCATAACATGCTGGTAGGAGTTATATTGCCCAATAAGTTTTACAATCTGTTTTTATCTTTATTTTTTCTCAGATCATTTTTATTGAAAGTTCTACTTTAGAAATTCCATCTTCCCCGTTCACTTTAATTAGTTCACTAGAAATATTGCCAATTCTTTCTGCTTTAAATTATTTTTCTGGTTGCTATTTAAACTTCTTTCCTAGGGGTTTCTTCTATTTGCAGTTCTTCACTTTGGTTATCTCTGTTTAAGCCTCTGTTATTTTATCATTCAATAATATATGATATTTAATAAGTTATTTTATAAATAACAAAAATAAAATTCTCATTCCACACCAAGAGCATGGGAATTCTCTGCAGAAGACAATCTTTATTATATAATGACACACTATAGAAATACTAATATGCAACAAAGACTCTTTGGGCAAGGCAAAATATACAAATAAAATAAAAATTTCTTAATACCAAAACCCACAAGGATGTAGGATAAAACGTGGAAGCCGAAAATCCCTAAGTCATTGGATCTTTTTAGTTGGTATGCATAATAATATTTCCACGTCTCATTAGGTTTTTTGTTCAGACATCTACATTCATTTAAAGAATATTTTTTTCTAAGAGTTTCATCTTCAGAAAATGTTTCATTCAGAAATTTACAAGTCAATACAAATTTAATATATGATTTACCATCCAAGTTATGACAAATTGATTGTAAAGCGTGAAAGAGATAATGATAAAAGATGGTGTGGATGATATACTTCAGTACCAACCATTCTTAAAAGAACATTAAATATTTTTAACAGATGAAATAAAATACTTACATAAGCTTATGTATCCTATTAAATTGAAAATGGTAACATATTTATATATAACAAACAAGTTTTATAATAATCCTTTGTTGGTTGTGAATTTTTCTCTCTCACAATAATATCATCTACACCATCTTTTATCATTACCTCTACATGTTTTACTATTGATTTGTTGTAACTTGGATGGTAAATTAATTATTAAATTAAATTCAATTCGTAATGGCTTGTAATTTTTGTATGAAACTTTTCCTGATGATGAAACTTTGGAAAAAAATACTTTTTAAATGAATATAGATTTATGGAGTTGGTACTGAAGTATATCATCCACACCATCTTTTATTATTATCTCTTACACGCTTTTCAATCACATTTGTCATAACTTGGATGGTAAATCATATATTAAATTTGTATTGACTTGTAAATTTTTTAATGAAACATTGTCCGAAGATGAAACTCTTAGAAAAAAAAAATTCTTTAAATGAATGTAGGTGTCTGAACAAAATGCCTAATTAAGATGTGGAAATGTTATTATGCATACCAGGCTGAAAAAGATCCGACTTAGGGATTTTTGGCTTCCATGTTTTATCCTGCTTCCTTATGGGTTTTGGTAATAAGACATTTTTATTTTATTTGTACATTTTTCTTTCTCAAAGGGTCTTCATAGTATTTTTATAGTGTGTCATCAATCAACATTATTTTATATTTTTAGATCAAATTATTTTTCATGCTTGAAATGTTTTATTTCATGTTACAGAAACATTGGGTTTTGATGGCAAAGAAGGTGGTCGTTGGGGAAGAAACTTGGCTGAATTCAAAATTAGATTTGGACCTGAAATGACCAAGGTATTTTTCCATTTTATTCTATTTTGTCCTTTCATTATTTGGTATTAATCCATTAGCGACTGAATAGTGTGAACGCCTTTGGGCCTGAGAAACTACTAGTCAGGGCAGAACTGAATCCTTTTTGAGCATTATTCACATTTCGTTTTCCTTACACACAATTTTCTTTTAAAGTTTCCTTCCAATTTTCTTTTTTCATCCGGATTAGGTGGATTTAAGAAGTTTTTGGATGATGTTTTTTTTTTTTTTTAATTTATTTAAAATTAAAATTTTTGTTAATAACCGCTGTAAATAGAAATACAAAAAACAACTTTACTGTATAAAGACAGAAAACAGACTAAAGGATATAACTGCAAAGGATAAGAGCAGGTATAAGGTCTCATAAGAATCTGTCTTTTTGGTCAAAAGAAAGTGCATTTCTATTAACTCTAGTAGTAAGGGAAGATACTACATCTGATTTTTTAGAAAGCCACTAGATGACTCCAGAGACAAAACTAAAAAATCTGTAGTCTTCTAGTGCTGAAGAGTGCAAAGTGATAAATCAGTCCACAGAGATCGTCGCATTCAGGCTGCTATTTCAGCTTACAGCCGCTAAAGGGTTAATTATAAAAAAAAAAAAAAAAAAAAAAGTAATTCTTCAAAATTATAACAGAATAATTAAATTTTGTAATTCTTAATTCTTAATATCGCCAATGTCATGCCTCAAAGAGGCTTCATTGCTTTTAGTTCTGATGATAATAAACATATGGATTGAAATTTTATTGGTAATATCAATAAAACTTAAGTAAAATTTGGTTGAATTACTTTGGACTTATATTCTTTAAATATATGCTGGATTTAAATATATACTTACTGGGTATCTAGCAACTGGGAAAAGCCAGTGAATTTGTTTAATTACAGAAAAGTCAGGGAATCCAAGAAAACAACGTGGTAAGAAAATTCAGGATTATAACTTAAAAAATGAGCATAATCTACAGTTTCTTGGCATTATATACAAAATCAAACTTAAAAAAAAACAAAATGTCTTTTTGTTTCGTTATTTTCAATAATGAAACTTTGTTATCAACCAAAGAAAAATAAAATATTAACACTCCCTCAAAATTTTGATATTTTACATTTCCAGAGGGAATAGAATCAAAAAATCTAATAATAAATATCTGTCTGTCTGCTATCCAGACTTGTCCTCTGGCTTTTTATCCAAGATTACTGCATCGATTTTTCTGAGATTTGGCACCAAAGTCACATGTTACCTCAGGATAATACTAGAAACTCGACATTACCAACAGCCGTTTTGTTTTAAAATGGCGGTCAATTAGAGGTTTCATACATTAATGAAGATAGAGGATTTTTTATAAAGTCTTTTGAAATGATTTGTTTAATTACCAATTTTAAATTTAATTTAATTTGCCTTCATTATTGTTGGTTTCCTGCAAGATTGGTGTTTCCCGGTAACTAAGAGATGGGCAAGAGAAGAAACTTATTTCAAGAACTGAGAAGTTTTATTGGAAAAAGCTTTATGTATGTGGAATAAAATTTCTTCGTATCAAACAAAAAATGTTATCTTTAAAAAAAAAATTAATTGTGGACTAAAAAGTGTCCGTAGATTATGTTCATTAGAAGAAATGTACTTAATCTAGTTAACTTAAACTTAGTTCCAAAATGCAATAGATATTTGGGAAAGACCTTGTTTTTCCAAAAGATGTTTCAGTGTAAAGGTGTAACTCTTCACAAAAGAGACTCTCAACTTCTACTCTTTGCCTCTTTCTTCTAGAAATGATTGATTATTGGAGTGATATTTTGACTTGGTTTGAATGGTCTATGAACAACAATCATAACAAATAAAACAGAAGTTGAACTTGACTAATGCAAACAGAATGCAAAATAAAGATGTAGCATGAAGTATGAAATTACAACAAGTACGTCGACAAAGTGCATAATTCATTCAATTAGTTTGTTTCACATTGTGCGGTAACAAAAAAATTATTAAATTATCATTTTAAGACTAATCAGAGATTGGAACCAGGGCTAAGCCCGTGCTATATCCGAATCCGCAGTTTAAAAAGCCGCATTATAATGTTTCAAAGCTTTTCACTTTTAGTACACGTTCATTCTACAATTATGATAACTGCATCACTATCAATAAATTAACATTGATTATAATCTATACTATTATATGAATTTGAATTCGCTACTTTCAGGAACTACTAGTCCGATTTGAAAAATTCTTTTTGCATCACACAGATCGTTTATTGACAAAGGCTTTAGGCTTTATAACATCACGCTATGACCCATAGGAATGGAACAGTAATCATAAATAAATTGCTCTTAGAAAAAGTGTCCAGCTTGCGTATGTGTCGTCATAAAAACTTCATACCCATGGAAGCAAGTTGAGTACATAAATGTTTTAATAAGTGTGAAATCGTGGTGTGACTCTGTTATTTTGTAAATAAAATGGGAGGGTAAGGGAAAAAAGAAAGTGTGAAACTTTAAAATATTTATTATAGTTTTGATTCTGTTCCTTGACAATATCTGCAACAAATGAGACTGAAAAACATATTATAGGTTATTATTTTAAAGTTTATTTTGTAATTTAGGTGTTAATCCAAAGTTGACAGGGGTGAAACCCAAGGACGCAGCTAGTTCCAATATTAGAAAACATTGGAAAAAAATATTAAAAACTTAGTTTGGTGAAGAGGAAAGTGTAAGTTTTCTTTACATTGGCCAGGTTATGGTAGGGATTCTGGCAAAATTTTATACTGATCATCATTAATTCAATAAGCTTTTATGCACTTTGGGGTTACATATTTTTTGACTTACCAGTCAGTATATTCTGCTAAATAAAGGATGAAACTGCACGCCGCTCTGATGTCTTTACAAATACAAATATATGATTCCTTCATTTTGGCTGTGACTGTATTGGTTCACTATCTTTAAGAGCCAATCTTTCATTTATTGGATATGGATGTTTTCTAATTTTCTAATTGAATATTATTTTTATATGTTATCTTATAATTTTTATCAATAATTGTAATATTTATTTTCTGGGCAAACCTAGGCTTAGTTATTTTATTAATATGTGCTCCAATTTATAGAATTTTTCTCCTGGTGTTATTTCTCTTTATTTTGCTTATATTCTACATATTTTTTTAGATAAAAATAAAAATGCCTTTATCAATATTTTAAAGAGTATTAAATGATTTTCTGTAAAATAACCTATATTGAAAAAGAAAAACATGTTCAAATTTTTGAGTTTCTGTTCAAACATGATAAATACCCATCTGTAGTAATGATCTTAATGATAATCTTTGTTAATAGGGAGAAGGGCCAAGCTGGTTGCGTAACCTCTACTTTTTATACCTCCTTGAGTTGCGAGCTGTTCACAAGGCAGCACCTTACCTCTCTAACATTGATTATTATACTGGTAGAGAAATTGAAGACAAGGAAACATTGGAGGCTATTATCGATATTCTTAATATTGTCAAGTAAGTTGTTTCGTAAACTTAATAAAGTAGCTTTTAATAAACTTAAGCAAAAAGTTGTAGTAAAATTATTATATGTCTAATATTTTACTTTATTGTTAAATATGATTTTTTCCAAATCCCCTTTTAGTTTTCTTGATTACTAATGGATTTCTTTTTTTATCTGTTTTTTCTTCTGTACTGTATGGAACATTTAAAGTGATATATTCAAAAAAGAATTTTCATTACGCAGTTGTTATAGATGACCTCTGTACTTACAGTGGACATCGGACATAGTGATGATATGGCTCGTCATTTTACTAGAACAATTAACAGAATAACAGAATAGTTATTCTAATTAACCATCGTATCCTGTCAGTGTTAAGTGATTGGTGGGTATGTTATACTATTGAATAGACAGTTGTTTAGGCACTTCTCTGAGTCAAAGAACTTCTCTTTAAGAATTTGGCACCGGGTAAATCAAATAATCATAGCAAATTTGGTTATGGATTGGTAAATTATTTGCCACTTCTATAATTTTGTTTTATTGAAAACTAGTTTCGAATGTTATATATACATCTTCAGTTCAATGGATGTTAGTCCAGTGCGAGAAGAAACCAGTACAAACTTTTCTGTTTGATATAATCCATTTAAATCTTGAACTCAAGATGAATGTATAACACGGACGGAACTAACAAGGATATGAGAATCTCATATACCTATGTTAGTTATTGCCAAGTCATAACTAACCTATGAGAATCTCATATACCTATCTTAGTTATT
Source organism: Rhaphigaster nebulosa (assembly GCA_948150685.1). NCBI lineage: Eukaryota > Metazoa > Arthropoda > Insecta > Hemiptera > Pentatomidae > Rhaphigaster > Rhaphigaster nebulosa. Next base: position 135,245,188 of record OX411306.1, on the reverse strand, counting down.
GCCAAGTACACAATGCTCTTCAATATACTATTTTTTTAAAATCTTACCTATTAAACATTTTTTGGAAGGATAGGAACACAAGACAAAATAAATTAAAAGGGCTATGGTGAGAAGAAGGAGAAAAATAAAACTTATTAGTGAAACATGCCGACATGCCCACAGTTCAGAGACCAGTGCAGGGAAATAATAGATAGTAACACTCGTTATGGGTATAATTCTAACTAAAACTGTTCAAAATATCTTGGCAGCAGTGTTGACAACAGAAAATAAGATTTAGGAACTGGTTAAACTACTGATTTAAAGGACTGGTTAAACTTACTGGTTTGTGGCAAAAATATGATAAATTGACTGATAATAGAAATAAAAAAAATGATAGGTTCTGAAGGGATTTTTTAAAGTTTTTGAGCTGTAATATAAACCTAATAATTAAAGGAAATAAACCATCATATCAGTCTCATTTTTTATTTCATTATTCACAGTAGCTTTCGGCACTTTGCGCCATATTCATCTAAAATTAACACACATAGAGTAGAAAAAAAAAACATACAATTGAATTAGATAGATACACTTGTCAAAAGCTTATTACTTTGTACTTATTGATTCATTTTTTGAATCTCGTCTAAAATATTTAATAAAAACCATTATTTTTCTTATTCATAGGCGACTTTGGGTTATTAACATTGCTATAGTTTTGAGTTCATTATATTATTTTCATTCCCTGCTAATATTTCAAATGATAATGAACTCAAAACTTGAATCTGCTAATATTTCAAAACAATATTTGCAAATAATTAGACAAATTATATTTTAGTAAGTGATAATGGCCTTACCAAGATTTAAGATAATGTAATTACTTAAATTATTATTTCTAATTCTAAATAATCACAGGTTTCCAACTATAGCAATGTTAATAATCCAAAGTCGCCGATGAATAAGAAAAATAATGATTTTTTATTAAATATTTTAGACGAGATTCAAAAAATGAATCTATAAGTACAAGGTAATAAGCTTTTGACAAATGTATCTATCTAATTCAATTGTATGTTTTTTTCTACTCGATGTGTGTTAATTTTAGATGAATATGGTGCAAAGTGCCGAAAGCTACTGTGAATAATGAAATAAAAAATGAAACTGATATGATGGTTTATTTTCTTTAATTATAAAATACTCAAAACAGTCTACCCATTACAATATAAACCTTATATTACTTCTAAGCATAGAGGCAAATACTTCACAGTTGGGAAAATACATTAAAAATTACAGCTAAATTCTGTTTCTGTTCTTCAAATAAAGATAGCAAAGCTTAAACAGTTCTTAAAAGTGTTATGATCTTTTAGTTGGGTAAATGCCATAAAATAAAATAAATTATCTTTAATAATTTGATGTTTTTTTGTGACAGATCTTTTCCTGAACACTTCAATGAAAGCACAATGTTCAATGGTGGTTCACAAGCTCAAAAATTGAAAGAAGAATTTAAACAACATTTCCGTAATATTTCTCGTATTATGGATTGTGTTGGTTGTGAAAAATGTAAATTGTGGGGAAAGCTCCAGGTAAATATTTTTTTCTCTGTAATATATCATAAGAAAGATTATTTTGTTAACAATTTCTTTTATGGTTAATAAATTAAATGTATATATTTTTGTAGATACAAGGACTTGGTACTGCTTTGAAGATTCTGTTTTCTGGAAAATTTGATGAAAAAAATGGTTATCGTAATACCATTGAAAAGATGCCATACAGTGGAAATGGAAAAGGTTTTAAGCTCGAAAGAAGTGAAATAGTTGCTCTTTTTAATGCTCTCGGCAGGTTAGTTTCAATAAAGTAGTAGTTTCATTTAAACTAATGAGAAATAATGTTTTTATATCAGTGAATGTAGTTATGTTTTGATTACTAAATCTTGCTTTATCCTATAATAGGTCTTGGAGGGCCAGTCATTTAAAAAAAAAAAAAATGGTGGATAACAAAAATATTTAACGTCAGCATGTATCAATAGTTTTACCCTTTTTACTTTCCCTTACCTATATATACAATATATAGTAAGGGGAAGTATTGCGATCGTGAAAATTTTCGAATTCGAGTTTTCAACAGAAATACACATTTTAAGGTCCCCTGAGTCTTATTAACCAAGTCTCGCAAAATGATCTGTTTATCTATTTAAGGTAGACACATAGACTCTAACAATTTTGATGAAACTTGCCTTATGTCTTCTCCTTAAAGCTCTTTAACTTTTCATATTTGAAGTATACCAACGAGAAAATGCAGGGAAAAAAGTTATGATGAAAAGAATATTTTATTTGCGCTTAACTTAAAAAGCATGCAAATATTGCAAATTATGTGTAGAATTGTATGAAAGGTAATTAAATTATATTAGAAAAAAAAATCATCAAAATCGGACCAGCATTAGCAAATATATAGCGCATCGGACTAACCGGAAGTGGCAATACTATTATGGTTTTTACAATTTTCTTGTAAACGGATCTCACAATTTTGATGAAACTTGCCATATCTTCTCCTTAAAGCCCTTTAACTTTTCATGTATGTAGTATATAAACGAGAAAATGCAGGGGAAAAAGTTATAGCGAAAAGATAATTTTATTTGCATGTAATTCAATAAGTATTTTATGGTAAATCGTGTATGAAATCATATGAAAGGTGATTAAATGCTCTAAAATACTGAAAGGAATCATCAAAATTAGCAAAGATACAGCGTATCTTAGGATTACAAGAACCTCCTCCCACCAATCCACCAATCTGTTCTCAACAATACGCTCTCTGATAATGTAGTGATGTAAGAATACAAAAGTAGAAATTAACTTGATAATTTCTACTTTTATATTATTTAATGGAAACAAAAGGTTTCCATGGAAACTAAACCGAAACTTTTAAAATATATTTTCAACTTGACAAACTTAAAATCTATAGGTAGCGTAGAGAATTATTGTACTTGTACTAAAATTGTTTAAAAAACTGTTTTATTGTAATTATGTGGTAGAAGATGTGAAGAAGTGAATGCTGCTGAGTTTATTTCAAATATTGTTACGTGAACTCTTTAAAATGATATTAAAAAGATAATTATTATAGGATGGTAAGAGAAAGTAGCGTGATGCGTGCAACCCACCAGATTTTTTATTTTATTTTTACCACTAATCTGACAATCTTCTTCTTGATTATTACGGTCAGCTACTTAATTCATGAACCAAAATTTTGTTGAAATAATTTGTTTTAGGATTTTCCTCAAATTTTATTTTTGTTTGTTTGGATTTAACATCCAATTATGCATTCCATCCAAGGGCAAGAAGGATGTTATTCTACAGGCTACCAACCTATTCTAGCCAGAATGGGTAAGACAAGATATATTTCATGAGTCCACCACAAAATAAAATCCAACCCTTCTAGCCATATTGAAAGAGCACGACATCTGGTATGAAAATGTTGAGAATCTGCCTCATATGCATTTTTATTTTTTTTTCATTATGGCAATAACAGGGAAATTTGCTGTCTAAGATTATGAATGATTTTGTTATTTTAAGGCATTTGGTAAAAGAATACCTATAATATTACTGTGTAGACTATATTTTTATTCTCAGAAGTTTGAGGTCCACTGAAGTTTAAAACCAGGTGATTTCCTTTCCTCAGTTTTATTAAATCTAACACTAGACTATATCATTCTTAAAAAGGTAATTTGTATCAAAAGAGGTTTAACTCTGGGCAGTAATATATCTTTGCTTGGCTAAGCCAATGATTTTGTCTTATTGATGATGCAGAAACTATTAAATTAAATGCAATAAAACTGCAGAATGTGGTCTCAAAATAAATGAGAAAAAAAAAAAAAACTCGGTAGAATCTCAATAATTCTCTGGTCTCTTAAAAATCTCCCTTTAATTCGTAAAAAAACAATGCAATCTGGTCCCCTTGATAATTTGTATTTATTTTCGTCTTCCACGTAATGTAAACATCTTATAATTCAAATTTCCAAATAAAAAAATCTGATTTAACTCGTAATATTTTTTAGAGAAGAGAAGAGGATTGTTTCTAGGAATTTCTTTTTTTTTCTTCTATTCATCTCTAACAAATAAAAATAGTATAAAACGTGTAACCGTATTGTTAGCTGCCAACAAAAAAGCATGGATCACGAGCCAAATATTCAATAAATGGGTTAAACGGAAATGGAAAAAAAGCAGCGACAAAGTTTACTGCTTATTGATAATTGTACGGCCCACAACAGTACTCCACCACTCAGCCATGTTGATGCTCTGTTTTGCCTTCCAACACAACTTCTAAGCTGCAGCCTCTATAATTAAAAGATTTAAGACATTTAACGGAAGGAAGTAGTGATGCAATTCATTGACAGCATCAAGGATGAGAAGGAGCTTAAGATCATCTTATTTTCAGCAATTAACGTTGACAAAGCAAAACATAAGGTTGGTGATAGCACAATTATAAATTGTTTTCGGGCTTGTGAATTGATAAAGGTGGAACAGTCTCCAACAGTAACGGAAATTATTTATTGATTATTTAAATTATCTCTTGTAAGAAATCACCTTTATAAAAATGAAGAAACTCTATTTTGAGGAAGGTTTAGCAGTAGCGGAGATCCTAACTGATGAGCAAATTTTGCCTCCATCTGAAAAGGAAATGAAGGCATTTGAAGGAGAAATGAATGAATGATCAGTTCTAAAATGGCGAAACAATGCATCTACTACTGCATCATTTCTTAGCAAAATTGATGACTTATTTTCTGCTCTGAACATGTTTAACAAGACCTGTCTTCAAGGATTGCACCCAAAAGAAAACCAATTTTTTTCAAATGTGATATTTTAATATTTTGTTGGACGTACATATTAATACAAATTTTTTATTTTTTACTTCAGATTATTGGAAATCTCAATAATCCATATTAACTCTCTGTCCCCTGACCATGCAAATTACCAGGATTCTACCGTATATTGTTAGTATCCGAAAGGCAATGATTTTTGGGAAAGGTTTTGATATGTAGAGAAATTTAAATATCTGATCTTTACATTATCTAAAAGAACTAATATTCAACAGGAAAAAAAAAACAAGGTTAAAGGCAGAAAATGTTTGTTTTTTCACTGTTGCAAAATTACTCAGTTCCCATCTACTATCTGGAAACTTGAAAGTAAGAATTTATAAAATTTCATATTTTCCTACAATTCTTTACAAATGCTTACAATAAGAGAACAAAAACTTAAGGTTTTCAAAAATAAAAAGTATTGCCTAGAATATTTGATCGCAAGGAGGATGTGTTGACTAGATAATTCAGATGGCTCAAAACATGGCTTTGCGTTATCTGCACATGCTAAGTAAGTAATAGCACCGTGGTGACTTAATTTGGGCATATAGAGTTGTTGATTTGGATAACAAAGGATCACTAAAAAGGTGCTGAAAGAACCAATAAATGCCAATGATATTAGTGGATCTTATGGTTAATCACCTCAGTGTTGGTGGGATAATGGTGTCAGGTTTGACCTTATACAAACAGATTTTGGTTTTATAGGGTTCTGTGGAGGGAGTGATTGATTGTGTAATTGGTATCCAATATCTATTATTAATTGTCTATTTTTATACTCTATTACATATCACTATCCACCTCGAGTAATCGGAAAACTCAAAGTAGTATAGTTTATACTTCTATTTATAGTTTTTGACCCTGAAATAAATTCATGTTTGAGACCATCTCTTTGGTTAGTTCACATCTTTTTAGGCTATGGCCAATGGAGACATGACCCCAATGATTTTCATTTTTATTCATAAAAATAATTTTATTGGTTGTTAGTTTTGAATTGACTGACAGAAAATACAATAGTATACAAAGTAATTTATTAATACTAAAATAAAATTGTACACTTAAAATTTAATCATTTGAAGATATATGTATGTATATATATATATATATATATATATATATATATATATATATATATATATATATATATATAAAATAATTAAATTTATTGGTTTTTGTCTTTTTGCGAAGAAAAGTAGATCGGTTTAATAGTGTGGAATATTCGAATAATAATTAAAACAATTTCAAACATATCTTAACTCTACAAACAAACTATTAAATTTAAATTTTATGTACAAAGTAAGAAATGTTTTTATACTCCATTTGAAGTCTTCTTAATTCCTGTTTGGATACTCCTCTTCTTTTTTCATAGTTACAATTAACGGTGTTTCCTAGCTAGGAGATATTGCAATTTAATTTGTTCTTTACTCACTGACCTCTATTTAAGTTTTATTTTTTAAATTTATGTATTGACTCAGCTTCACTTTATCATAGACTTGATTCACTTTAAGGCATAGAGAGGTCTGATTTTACTTTTTAGTTAAAACAAACCATATTTTCATGATTGTAAAAGAAGTTTATTCTAAATTTATGTTTTAATATTTAGAAAAAACTCTTAATTTTTATCAATTACAGAAGGACTTGTTCCATTGCTAATTTGATTTAACACTTTCATAATTTAAATGCCAACAGCTTTCCTCTTTAAATTAAAATTGTTTACAGTCCATTCATTTAATATAAACCATGATAAACTTTCACTTTGTGGATTGAATTGTATATTTCTTCATGTTTTCGCTGCTAAACGTCTTAACAATTTTTTATAATATGGCAGATGACAACCTTTTCATTAATTAAAAAAGAATAACTTTAAAATTTGTACATATTTATATCAAAACATAAAACCATTATATATCGTCATTGCCAACATGAAATCTCCTTATGCCAACCCCTTGATTTTACAGGACTAAGGAAGAACTGATTCCTAAGCAATATTATAAAATATAAGTTTATAAATATTATAACACGGTGAGTAAATTACTGTGAAACCACGTATGTAAAGACAGACTGAGAAGTGTCTCATGGATTATTTCTTGTGTTTACTGTTGCGAATGCGATAAACACTAACAATAGGAGAATTTTTATGATCAATTTAAAACCTGCTGCGATTTTTTAAAACATAAGAGATAAAATACTGTTTCTAATAAAATCAAATTAGTGATTTTTGGCCAGATCGGAGGTTTCACAGCAGCAATGACTACATGGTGTTCTTAATTTTCAGTATTTTGTAAGTGCCCGTTCAGAGAGGTCCATTTATCTCTCGGTAACAAAAATTTGCTGTCCATTGGCTGCCCACATCTGTTAGAGAGGTTTCCGATACAAAGAGGTCTAAATTTCTACACTTTCAGGCCAGAAATTTTTTTTATGGGTATTATAACTTCTTTTCCTATCCTTATTCCTGGGCGCTTCATATGTACATCTTAAAAGACATATAATATGATTGATTCTTGTTTTAGGATTTCTACAAGTATATTCGAAATAGAGAGCTTTCGAAAAATGATGAGGTAACAGTAGGCAGATAGTTTCAAAGAAATGGGCATACCTTGAAAATTACAGTTTTGAATTACTTGTTTTAACTTAAAGGCGATTCTTAAACAAAGATATATTTCAGCGACCTTTATTACTGAAAAAATGATATTTCGTACCATTCATAATTTGGTAATCATTTGTTAATTTATGTGATGTTGATAGTATTTAAAATTGTAAGATTATTGACTAGTACTATCGTATTCCATTTCTGTTATTCTAATTAAGGTAAACAGGGCAGGGTATGCTACAGGTTATCAATCTATCTAACCAAAGTGGGAAGGTTGAGATTCATTGCGTGGGGCCGCTATGAAATAAATTTCAACCCCCTCAGGCGTGATTCGGAGTGGCGCCATAATAGTTTCGAAGTTGCTAAGGCGACGCCTTAACACTCTCGACCACCACGGCTGTATTCCATCATTCCAGACCAGGACATTTGTCCATAGGTAGGGTGTCCGTTATTTTTTTTTTTTCTGATCCCTCAGGACATGAAACAAACAAAAACTAGTTAAGAACGTCATATAATATATTCATTAATTCTGCTAATAACATTCCTTTTTCTATCTACTGGTGATATAAGGGGTGATGACTACTTAAAGAGTTGGGAATTATACTTCCTTTTAATGGAATTCTTTCAATAATGATGTTGGTGATGGGCCTCTGCGTAATGTGTAGTAAAATATAATAATAATAAATAAACAAATTAATAAAATAAAGCTAACGTAAACAATAAAGGAATTAAGGAAATAAAAACAATAAAAAGGATGAGGCAGGAGGAAGGGAAAGGAGGATAGGAATATGGAAATGAAGAATAGGGTAACGGGGGAGAGGGGATGAAGAAGAGCTATGCAGTGGTTTACAAGATGATGTTAACAGGCTTTATGGGATCCTTTGGGCCTTGCCGTCTGGCAGAAAGGGGGGAATGAGGTAAGTGTCTGCTGGGAGAGGTTTCGCTTTATACATGTATATATATTTATATTTGACCCCCCATCCCCACCACTGACTAATAGCTCCTGAAAAGGAATCTACTAACATAACAGCAACTAGCTCTTTTGGTCTAGTCTCTTTCTGGTATATTGAAGAATTGTCTGAAATATAAAATGTTGTTACGTTTTTAATCATATAAAGGGCTCAGGGGTAAAACCACTTTACAACACAAAACTCACTGGTCTACCGAAGCTTTATTGCTATATTTAATGATTTGAAATTGGTTCTATACTAGATATGAGTGCACATGGTGTTAAAATTCCTTGAAAGTTAACTCATTTTCCGTAAAAACTGCTGTAAAGTGATTTTATTCCTGGGCGCTTCATATGTACATCTTAAAAGACATATAATATGATTGATTCTTGTTTTAGGATTTCTACAAGTATATTCGAAATAGAGAGCTTTCGAAAAATGATGAGGTAACAGTAGGCAGATAGATAGTTTCAAAGAAATGGGCATACCTTGAAAATTACAGTTTTGAATTACTTGTTTTAACTTAAAGGCGATTCTTAAACAAAGATATATTTCAGCGACCTTTATTACTGAAAAAATGATATTTCGTACCATTCATAATTTGGTAATCATTTGTTAATTTATGTGATGTTGATAGTATTTAAAATTGTAAGATTATTGACTAGTACTATCATATTCCATTTCTGTTATTCTAATTCAATAATTATTTATGGAATCTGATATATATTTATAAACACCACACTATAGTTTATATTTTATAAAGAAACAATTGTATTAATTCAATATGAGATTATTTCTAATTTCATAAGATAAATATTATTTATATTAAGTATCAAAGAAGTACTTATACTTAACATGACATTATTTATAACGGGTGTTATGGTGTGCACTTCAAAGGTTGTGTAATATGATATTGCATTTATAAGCTGTTCTTTTATTTAAATTGTAGTATGGAGTAGAGGGGTTTTATTTAGATATATATGTGCTGTGATGAGATTTATTTATAAATATTGGATATCTATGTTTGATGTAGTATGTATTTTTATATACATCGACAAACTTACTCATTTCTACTTCATCTGTTTGGTTCCCACATATATTTTAATTTATCAATTAAAAAAGTGGAAAACTGTTATTTTAGGATAATATTTTACTTATTCTGCGAGATTATTGCTAAGTGAAAAAAAAAGAAGAGAAGAGTTGATATCTATTCTAATGAATTCCGCAATGGAACATTTTCAAGCTAAATAATTAACCTTGATATTATCTGTGAAACTTGAAAAATACTCTTTAAGTATAAGAAGTGTATAATTTTATTTACATTTTTAATCTATCCGGATTTTTAACGTAACTGAAAAATTTTTTTTTATTATTTTAAAGAGTAATCCATTATTATAGCTTACAAAATGTTCCTTGTAGTTTCTTACTCCTCTCCTTTATAAGATATTGTTTTATTTGTATATATTTTAAGAAGTTATTTTTGGATTGTACATAATTTACTGAAATTAATATGTTATTTTTACTATGTTATTTATGAAGCTGTAATAATAAGAAATAATATATATATATATATATATATATATATATATATATATATATATATATATATATATATATATATATATATTGAAAAAAATCAATCTTTATGTACTTGTAATACATAAGTATTATATTATTTAACTTTCATCATGAGTTACATTTATTTCTTCTATTGATGAACCATAATTTTCAGCAGAAGTTATCAATGATTTTATACCTACTGCTGAATTTTACAACCTTGTCAGTTTTAAAATTTCTCTACCACCCAAAGATATTTGGGTGGTAGAGAAATATGATATTTCATATTTATCGCATAATCTAAAGCTAGGTTTAGATTATGTGATAAATTATTCTACAAAACATGATTATTATTGTTTATTTATTGGTGTATAATCATTCATACCCAGAAAATCAATGACTGAATAAATAAAAAAACTAAGAAATATAAAATGGTGCTATGTAACTTGTTAAAGAATTCTGTTTTTTTAAGGAATATCCAAAGATCTTCACAGATATTCAGGCAGCAATTCAAGTTTTTCCTGATTATTGTTGATTATAATGTTACGTTAACGAGACACTACAGCTTGGGTTCGAGCCTTGGCCTCCAACAGCCTGGAACTTAGTTGTGCAATACCCCTCATGTTCTGTTACTACATTATTAGGCACTTTATTATTTATTTATTAAGCCCAAAATGTCCCTAGAGGGATTTTTCAAAGTGCTACTTGTTCAAAGAGTTGCTCTACAACCCTATCATCATAAAATATTTATACATCAAAAACACATTTGAAAATCAGTCTTTTTCTTTCTTCGGGGGTGCGAATGAAGGAGAAGTGGGAAGGAATACAATACCACCAAAAGTTACTCTAATGTTTACATAAAAATTTTACTGTAGATAAACACCATTAAAAACCACGATTTAATTCCAGAAATATGCTCTTATGACAATTACAAGCCCTGTAATTAAATGGTCAAGAATGGCCATATTTCGCAATTTTAATTTTTTAGTGAAAAGTTGATCACCGATTTCAATTTTCCAAAGGTTATTTTTTTCGTCTTTTTAAGCGCTATTACATACCATTTTTTGTTTTTCTAAAAATAATTAAAAACCGTAAAACACGGAAATTTAATTATAGGGCTGATAATTGTCTTAGGAACATGTTTCAGGGCTTAAATTGTGGTTTTTAATAATGGTGCTATAGTAAAAATAATAACTTTTCGTGCTAATTAACACTCCTCTTTTTCTCGCATGCCTGAGCTGCTTAAACAAGAAAAAAAACTCATCATTTTTGAGGTATTAAATCGAAACTCACATATATTTATGAAAATAGGGTTGTAGAGCAACTCTTTGTGAACAAATAGCACTTTTAAAAATCCTTGTAGGACTATTTTGGGTCTTGTTCAAGCCATTTTTAGAGAATATTTGTTTTTACCTTTTCGCGTTTTCCATAAAAATTCATCATTATTTTTGCATTACAAGAAGACAAAATTTATAATAATTCCCCAAACATGTTTCTGCGACTATTATAAGAGGTCTGTAATTAAATGTCCAAAAATGGGTACATTTCGTGGTTTTCAAATTTTTTTGCAAAAAGTTGTTGATCAACTTCAATTGTTTATAACTCATTTTTTCTCTCTTTTTAAATGCTATTACGTATTATTTTTTATGATTCTGAAATAGAAATTTTTCACATCTTAAACGTGAAAAAACAACTTTTCAGGAAGTTTATGAATTTTTTTTTCTCACCAGGTTGTTACATACCGATTATATTTAAAGCATATATAATTTGTTTCTATTATTTGTCTCCTAATTATTACGTTGAGAAAGTCCATTGGAGATTTATTGCAAAAAATGGATTTTTTCTCTGAACTATAAGTGCATGTTTAAGTCTCTGAAAGTTCACTATTTTTACCATCTAACTTACGATTTTATGTTGATTTTAAGAATTTGGTATTCCTTTCCCCCACCCCTATAATCCATTTTATTATAATGGAGAGTTTAGTAAAAGGCGTTCAAACACAAAAAAATAATAATAAATAAAGAGAATATTTTAAGTTGAAATTTAGAAATTTTTACTCAAGGTTTGGAATGACAACAAAAAAACCTGTACCACTACAACCCATGAAGAGTCATGGGTGGTTCAGTAGTTGGTATGGACCGTACTGTTTCTAAGCCAACTGTTGTACAAGGAGGTGATTTGGCCGAGATCACGCTCAAACATCAGATTTTTTCCTCCAATTAAGGGGTGGTTAGAGATTGATCCAAGGCTGATAACAGAATAAATAAGTATCTGCCACAGCCGGTCTCGAACCCGGGACCGGGAGCATGGTAACTCAGTGCCTTACCACTCCGCTCCATCTTTGGAATGATATTGGAACTTTTTGAGAAGAATTATTCAGTATTGAAAATTAAATAAAATGGCAATAAAAAAAAGTAAAGTTTGTGTTTTAACTATGCCATGCATTTTAATTATTTGGTTATTCCAGAGCTAGGTGAATTATAATTTAATTTTTTTAAATATTTTTTATATAAAGGAATATTTTTAAACTTACAGCTATCTTCGCTGGAGGGATAACTCTCAGTCATTTATGATTTTAATATTCTTTAAGTATCATTAAATGGCAGTTCCTATTTTTTTAATAAAAAAAAAAAGAAGGAAATTTTCATTAAATTGATTGCAGTAGTTTTGGGGAAAAATTAATACTATTTGTGACAAAACCTTGAAAATTGTAGAAAACAATGTTTTCACAAATGTTCAAAAAGTTACTACCAACAGACAAAGCCTTATTTCACCTTGATTTGAAAGTTTTTCCCCGTTAAAAGAAATGGTTTGAGCCGAGGTTTTAGAAAAAGAAGTTATGTTGCAAAATAAGTAAAAAATACTATTATACTTTTAAACTATTCATGTTTTTTTCTGGAGGACATCACTCTCCTCTTTTTAACTTTCAAGAACAAGAAAAACATTGAGATTATTAGCAAACAGTCGGAATTTAGAATTCAAAAAGTTTTTAATTATGTCATTAACAAAAAAAAACAATAATAGTTCTAGATGCTATAATGAGCTACTCCAGACTAGAGACCAACTCTTCTTGAACTGATTCATAGTTCTCTTTGCACTGGCTAAGTGATCGGTGACTTGGGAAAAAAGAGTGGTAGCTTTCGATTTCTATTTCAACTTTGCTACCTAATCCTCTCATATTATGACTATTTGAGTGAGTTCCTAATATATTTTTCTAAAACTAATAATTTATTTGTATTCCAAAACTATGTAAAAGCAATATATTGTTTATTTACTTACTGCAGGTGATATAAAATAATAAATAAAATAAAGGTTTGCTTCTAGTGTTATTTTCATTAGAAAATTAATGTATTTAGCATTACTTTCTCATTTTAATTAATCGAATTTATTACTTAATGAGAAAAAAAAAAAAAAAAAAAAAAAAAGACACAAAATCTATTATTTGAATATTATTGGGGAGAAAAAATGTAACTTGTATTATCTATTTTAAAAATCAGAATGTTACCGTCATGTCAAGAAATAGGACATATTCTTATATAGGCTATTTCTAAATATAAAAAATAAAGGTTTGCTTAAAGTGTTATTTTCATTAGAAAATAAATATATTTATTATTACTTTCTCATTTTAATTAGTCGAATTTATTAATTAATGAGATAAAAAAAGAGACAAAACCGATAACTTTTCCATTCAACAAGTCTTTTCAAGAAATTTTAAATTGTATAAATTACTGATGGGCTTTCAAACCAGTGTTGGAAATATTTTATTCAGGAATAATGTATAACCCATTTATTTGTTATTCTATTATTTAATAAATAAATTTACTAATCATTTTTTCAATCAGTAATAAAATACAAATAATCATTCGAATGAAAAAATTTATTTCGATAATAAAAATGTATTTGAATAAGAAAAAAATATTCAAATAGAAAATAATAATTTAAATAAACTATTTTTAGGGCATTAAAAAATCATTCTATTTATACTGTTGATAAATATATTTGTTCCTTAAAATATTTTACCAATTTAATCGAAAATATTATTATTTTTACACTTGTAATGATCTTTTAAAATCCATTCATGGAATATTTTTTTATTTTTAATGAAAAATTGTCTACATTATTATTATTTTTTTTTTTTTTCGATTGGCTTTTTACAGATGACCATGAAGATCTTTAGCTGCCTCTACCAGCTTCCTCCATCTCTGTCTATCTTGGGCGATGGCTTTCCAGTTAATTACACGGTGTTCTGCCGCATCCTTCTTTATCCTGTCCACCCATCTGAGTTTCGGTACCCCCCCTCTGGGTCTAGTTACTACTATTGAGGCGTTCATAGTTAGGAAGAGAGGATCTGTTCGGTGACTTCTTGCCACATGTCCCGCCAAATGTAACCTTTTTGCATTCATATCGATTGCTGTGTTTCGGAGATAATTTCTTTATTTGTCTTTCTTCCCAAATCCCTAATTCTTTGTCCCCAATGTCATATTGAGAACTTTGCGTTCAAATTTTTCAACTTTTTTTCCCAAGGATGTCCGTAAGAGACCATGTCTTACTTCCATACATCATTACAGGTTTTATGATGGAATTGTTTATTCGTAATTTCAATTTTTGTGATATTTTCTTTGATCTTAGGATATGGACTACTGAGAAGAAGACTTTGTTCGCGCTGAGAACTCTTTGGTCTACTCCGCTGAGCCGGTCATTAATGGCAGTTACTGTACCAAGGTATTTGAAATTGTCCCTTTTTTATCTCATTAATTAATAAATTCTATTAATTAAAATGAGAAAGTAATGCCAAATATATTTATTTTCTTATGAAAATAACACTATAAGCAAACCTTTATTTTTTATATTTAAAAATAGCCTACATCTGCCTGAAATATCATCTAAAGTAAAAATACAAACAATATATTAAAATTTCTTGACATGGCGGTGACATTCTGATTTGTAGAATAGATAATACAAGCTATATCTTTTTTTTCACAATAATATTCAAATTATAGTGTTTGTGTCTTTTTTATACCTCACTAATTAATAAATTTGATTAATTAAAATGAGAAAGTAATACTAAATATATTAATTTTCAAATGAAAGTAACATTAGAAGCAAAACTTTTTTGGTTTATTATTTTCAATAATAGACCTTTGTAATCGACCAAGGAAAAACATTTTTTAACCACCCCCAAATTTGAGGTTTTATGTTTCAAGATATGTAGAATCCAAATATTGAATAATAAAAAAAAATTATCCATCCGCCATCCGCAGCATTTTTCTTAGACTATTAAACCAATTTTTTTGGGAAACAAAATCACAGATCACTCCAGGATGATCCTCGGAACTATATTACCATCCGTCTGTTTGTTTCAAAATGACGGCCGATTAGAGATTTTATAAAGTGTTTTGAAATCGACAATTTCAATAATAGACCTATGTAATCGACCAAGAAAAAAGATTTTTAACCACCTCTCAAAATTTGAGATTTTATGTTTCGAGATACATAGAATCTAAATGTATATTTGGTTTGACACAGTTTCTTCGTAACACTCTCAGGTTGGCAATCTCACGGTGATCATTATGGGAAAAACTTCAAAATTCTGCTCCATAGGCTTTTACCGCTTTGCTGAACTTGGTAATAGTAGCTTAGTCAGGATTTCGGTTTGGGGAGGTGTCCATCCAAGGATCTACTTTAAAGAAATCCACCCCAACCATGGATGTAACCCTCTCTATATAATATTTTCTATGCCTAGGTATATTATTTATAAAATAAAATTCAAGGTTTATACAATTTTTGTTTACAGATAAGAATAAGCAACAGTATTTTGTAATTTCGGGGGAGGTCCGGACCCTCTGGAAAAGCCTCTGCTTGGTAGATATCTTTTATCAAGTATTCTGCACATGTTCCTTTACCGAAACGTTCTAAATGCTCATTTGAAATATAATCTAATTATCTGAACTATAAACAAAAGCGATATAGAAAGTCCTGTGAGTGGACAGACCAGATATTTTTGAAATATTGCTATTTGGAACTGGCAGCATTTTTTATTTGATATCATCTCAAGTAAAAAAGCAAACAATATACTGCTTTTGGATAGTTTTGGAATACAAATGAATTATTTGTTTTGAAAAAAATATATGAGGAATGAAATAGGTAGTGATAATAATGAAATAATTTATAAAAGGAACTCGCTCAAATGGTCATGGCATGAGGAGATTAGGTAGGAGAGTTGAAATTACTAATTGAAATAGCTTTAGTGATAAAAAGTTTTCCTCCTTTAGATAGAACTAGTTCTGCAATAGTGCCAGAAGTGTTTTAGTATAAGTTTTTTTTAAAAATATAAATTCAAAACAACCATGGAGGATAACTTCCAAATTATACATATCTTTAAGAACAAATTCATAGAAAAATCAAAATATTTCTTGATGAAAACTTTTCATTTCCACTTCTAATTTAATGATGAAGACTAAATTTAACCAGTCAATTTGACCCGTAAAATGTCATTAACATTTTTCATAAATTTTACTGACATTGAGAGAACTGAAGCTTTAAGCCCGTTCTAGTCTTTTGAAATGCACGAAAAATGCATCAGAAGAAGATTGATGAGCATTCTCAAAAATTACTTTAAGTCAATAGTTCACGCTTACAAGTCAATAAAAAATCAAATGTAAATTGTGTAACTTTTCAATTAACTGATCAAGCTGAGCAGTGGTGATTATCAATAAAGAATATTTTTTTAAAATATTTATTATAAAATGTACAATGCAATATTTTAATACATTTTCATGTGAGAGTCTTATAGACTATTTCTAATATTAAAAATAGGACTTATACACATTTTGTGATTTCTTTCTTAATAGAAATAAGTACAAAATAATAATATGACAAGCCTTAGTACTACAGATATTAGGCCAGGTTTTTTTTCTTTCTTTTTTTTTTTTGTTTTTTTTTTTTAATAACCCAGATAAACAATCTATAATATTCAGGTAGTTTCATAATTTTTCAAACCATAATATTACAATGAAGATTGCTCAAAAACATGTTTTTGAACAATATACTTGAATTTTCATGTGATTATTTGTTCCATAAACATGATTATTATTATAAATTCAACTAATTAAAGAGGCCTTTTTTTTTTTTTTTTTTTTTTAAGAATCTACAAGTAAAATGCAATGAATGGAAAAGCATTTAAGGGACATTATTTTTTTTTTATTAAAGATATTAGTTTTTAACAAAATTAAATAAGATAGCGCAATAAAGAGTTATTAGAAAAGAGGATTTAAAATACTTTTCTTAAAACATTGCAATTTTGGACTCAAGTGCTGCTTACAGAAATTCTTCAATTGTCCTCTATAAGTAGTGAATCAATATAATCTGTATTATTTTTAATTGAGTAAATTAACAAAAATATATTAAAAAAATATTGGTTATACTTTTCAAAATATTGTACAGTTAAAAAAAAAGAAATATAACCTTAACACTTTAAGTTAATATATAATTATCCTCAAGTATATAAAAATAAACAGTACCACTGAATAGCTTGGTACACATTCATTTTAGCAATAGAATGTTTATGTAAGTACTAGTCAACAAGAGAAAATAAAACTATATTGTCGGTCACAGTGTGAAACCAAGCAACTGTTAAATCCCAGTTTAAAAAATTAAATTTTCATTATATTGGGATGTTTTTTTTGTTTTTTTTATGTTGTAAGACTAGCAATCGATGTAAGAATATTATCGAATAGACAAAATTAACAATTAATTGTTGTGCATAAAATTTAGAGAAAAATAATATAATTATTTTGTACTTACGTGGTTTCACATTGTAACCGATGTTGTACTGAGCCAATGATTCATTTTCATCATTAGAAAATTATATTTATTCGGTAACAAAATTCCTATATGGTTTCTGTTAACTAGACCTCAATACAGTCTCTTCTGAAGGTTTTAGAAAAATGCAGAAGGTAAACAAATTCTTTGATATCTTGATTTTCTCCAACTAAAAGCTTACAAAACTGAAATACTTTCAATTATAATTACTAATTATATTGTAACACAACCATTTTCCAGGCTCATCATTAAGTCTAGGCTCAAACTTCTTAAAAATAAAGATAAAATTAATCAATATTGAGGAATTCATTGATATAAAATTGTTTCATACTTTTTATAGTAACGATTAATATTAAATAAATTATGAATTAAAAATTTTAAACAAATGTATACACACACACAGACATACACTTGGTAAACCCAATCAAATATCTTAGATATAAAACATAATAAAAAATCATTAAATTAACATGAATATATTTATTTTTTATAAAATTGATAATGTGAACTAATTTTTAGCTATAAAGTGCTACAGAATTTAAATTAATTAAGCTAATCTCAAAATTGATTATCAATAAAAATAAGAATCTGAAACCAAAATTTTAAGGCTTATGTTATTAGTTTCTAAATTATTTCATCATACATTGTAGTTTGATCTTTATAAGACCATAAATAATAATGTATGAACTATAATTTCTTAAAAAATATTAGGTATCATTTGATAAAAAACTAAAGTGGGTAAATCTCATATTTTTTACTGTAATTTTATCAAATTGAAATTTAAAAGTTCAGGAATTGCTGAGCTAATTTAAGAATTTATTAACATAAAATTAATTAATTATGTGACTGATAAATGTGAAAATTAATTAACAATGTGACTACAGGAATTTTATTCCTTTTCTAAAAAAAAAAATGAAGTAATTTTTAATAAAACTGGTATCACAAAAGTAGCTTAAATAATTTTAAAAATAATAATTTGGCAATTTTTGTTTCTCGTGTTGAGCAAATAATTTATCTCCAGTATCACATTACTTATCACCATAACTAAGCCACAAATTCTAACCGCTTCATTTTTATAAATAACTAATAAATATATACAATTTTTTTTAATAAAGTCTTGTGTTGCACTTGAAAGACAAACATTTCATAAAGACATTACAAAAGGCATAATATATTTAGGGAATTAAGTTATTAATTCAAAACATACAGAAAACCTTTCAAAACAAAATATAATTTAAAAAAAAAAAACATAACTGAATCACAAACAAATACAATAAAAAACATAATTTTCATGAAAATCAAGTCCAGTTAATCAGATTTATTTATTATTATTATTTTTTACAAAAGTGCCACTTTTTCATAATTTAAGAAATTAAATCAGGAAATGATGCCCAGTAAAGCAAGCTAGGTTTTAATGACCCAATATATTCCATATTTCATATAAAATCATTCTAGTACATCATAACATGAACCAACGTTAATTCAAGCCCTATTATTAAACTTATTAGCTGCACAAGAGCCACTACATATCTTCGAAAGATTCTTCATCTACCACAAGATTAGGGTATAAATATACTATATAAACAAAAAAAATGTGCAGGCTACAGAGGGAAGTTGAAAAACTTTCTACCGGCAAGGAAGGGTGAAAAAAAAAATTTGATGTTGACAAACTTGTGATTTAACTTATAAATGTTTTAAATAAATTAAGTCTGGTATTCCAAATACATTTAGAAACCAGTCATTCACATGGTCCAATGGACAACAATTAATCGCTTGAATCAAAGAAACAAGTGCATCGAAAAAATATGGATAATCAGTATCCAGTGGTCTTTTTTAAATATTAAAGATTAAAATATCATTAAAAAAATACTAAAGGTTAAAGACAGCACAAATCTTATTCCTTATAGAATTAATTCCCAGTTGGTAATACTTTAACAAGACATGGGATGTTTAAAATGTAATACAAATATATTGCTAATCATAAGATGTAAGACAGGACATGATTTTTTAGTAAAATATACTTAATTTCCTTTTATTCATAACCATGCATAGCTTATGAGATACTTCTAATTAAAAAATTGAAGTGATTCATGGCAAAGCATTTAAAAGAGAATAATTATATAGTATCTGCTAAAAGACCTATGAAATTCCTGGCTTATACCACATTACTTGTAAAATTTTCCAGCTAAAAGATTAAAAATCATATTAACACTCTGTTCAGAAATTGTTATATAGAATCTGTAAAGTTCATATAGTAAAGTTCTATAACGTTACTAGCAGTTTAGTACACAGTTAGTGTACACCTAGAAAGATTCAGAGGTCAAGGGTATAAGGAAACCACAATTTTCCTAAGCTAACGAGGAGAACATTCAGCCATCACGCATATTGTCACTCTAGCGCAGTGGTTCTCAAACTTTTTTGTCTGGCAGTACACTGAAATTATTAAACAAAATTCACAGCACCCCTGCTATTATTATTTTTTTTTGGTAAATGAATTGGTAACCATAGAAACAAAAAATAGAAACATGAAAATGATAGAATTGTAATAAAAAAAAAAAAAAATATATTATTTTTATTATTGTTTCAATTACTTATTTAATAAAATGCAATACTTTAATTTTTAATTTTATTTAATTATTTAAAAATTTTGCAACACCCTAAGGTGCCACAGTATCCACTTTGGGAACCACTGCTCCAGCGTAAGGTAATAACATTGTTCCCATGCTAAATCGCTACTTTTTAGAAGAACAAAAAAACTGTTGTATCCTTCAGTGTTTCAATTTTTTTTGTTGGTGTTGCATTTACCAACTTAAAAAATTAAAATTATCAAAGGAACCTATATACATAAGCTACATAAATATAGATATAAATATAAATATACACAGAAGAATACAAATGTTTTTTAACACTCCTGAAAAGTAGTGATTTTCATATTTGTTAGTTTAGCATTGGAGCAAAGATATGACAAATATGAAAAGTGCATTACAGTTGTAACAACAATATCATCTTAAATAAGATGATTTGAATTTTTTTTTCTTCAAAATTATTGCTTGAATCAAACATGAATTTTAACAAACATGATAAAAAGTTGAAGTACACTTATTATTGTAACTTAAATCAAATTTCAAGCATGGCTAGAACAATTTTAGAAGAATTATAATGTAAATTAATAGAAGGGAAAATAATGTTAAAAGCAGTCAGAAAAACTTATGCTCAAACACAAAGAGTTCTTTCAACATAATTCAAAGATTGTAATAAAAGATTATACAATTATTCGAATAAGAATAAATATACATACATATATAGAACATTAAACACTGAAATGAAGCTTTATAAAGGGCATTTTGGTAGAATTACCATACAGAAATTCTGTATCTGTAATAAACTTATTAAAATAAATTGGAAATGAGATTAATATTTTAAGGTGATCATTTCCTAATTCAGCAGAGTGACAAAGCATTGTAAGGAAAAAAAAAATTTGTTTTTGACTAGTACATTCTTACATTTCACAAATGCGGGACTAGGAAAAGAGCAGTTTCCAAACAATAGCTCATTTTCCTTCAAATATGGGCCTAGTGTATTTTGATCTCCTTCCTTCAATTGTGCTTTAATTACAAATTGTTTAACAACGATCTAACTAAATTATTAATTGAAAATAAATGGTAATAATTGATTCAAAAATTACTTATTACAGAAAAAGTAATAGATAAACTTATAAATTTAATAGATAAACTTACAACCTTCAGATAAGCCAGAAAAGGGACAATCCACAACACATTGTACAACTAGTTTACAAAGTTCATCATTTGAATGGTGCACTGCACTATGCTTTGCTGTTATGCCAACTTAGAGAATCACCATCTTTAAAGGAATGGATATTTACATAGTTGAGAAAATTTAAATACAAAATTAAATTAGGAGGGAAAATAATAAAATAGTTTTACACCTGAAATAAAATAAAAAAATGATCAATAAATTAGTTTGCTAGCCTTACTTCATGACGCCTCTCTGTCTGAGCTTTCCTCGAGCACAACATCATGTCCAACTAGGACATTTAAAAAGTGATCCTTGGAGAAACACCTCGAGAAGACCGTTTTTAATAGCTCTGGAGAAGGTTGTGAGGAAGAATCCATACCTTTTATAACAGTATCCACCCTGCAAAGACTCCCTTCAGGTGTCCCATGAGTAATGCTTAAAGCAGGTTCACTCTCAGGCACTACCTGAGATGTGGAGGGACCTTCATTCAAGAATGGTAAATTAGCATCACTCCGAACTGGTTCCGGAGATGTGTTCTGTAGTGATCCAATTTCAAGAGAAAATTTACTTGGTTCACTTTCTTTCTCCATTTCTTTAGCGGGATCAGGTTGGCTAAGAAATTGTTGAACAGACTTTTCAATACTAGTTTGGTAACTGGTACTTGGTATTGGTTCTGGTGTAGAAGAAACATTGATCCTAACGCTATCTTGTTTTTTTCTAGATATGCATGGAGTGGTTGATTCTTCTTCGACAAAACTGTAAGGGGTAGATGACTTAGAGTTTCTTTTTATTCCTTGTGAAATTGGAGTAGTTACAGGAGAATCAATATTCTGACTGCCACTTAAGCGACTACTTCTATCAAAGTGGCTCGATTGAAGAGTGGAAACTACATAATTAGCTTCATAAGCAGGATGATTCATAACTTGAAACACTATCGGCCTAAAAATAAAGCAGAAATAATTAAAATAATTAGATAAAAAATTAAAACATTCTTGGAAATATGATTTATAGTTTCAATAAATTTTTATTTCTAATAAAAAATCAAATTACTTTCTTGGCTGATAAGGCGATCATTATGAAAAAAAAAACATTTTTATACATTTATTTCAAGACAAATGTTTGACTTTCATTTGAGACCTTGCATTATTGATTAAGAATCATGTACTATTAGGCCTTTCCTTGAATATCTAACTCAAACATTGTTAGTTTGATCACTCTTATGATTCATGGCCATCCATTAGTAATCACTAGGGATGGGATTTTTATGTTTCCACATATTCTCTTCTATGAATTCTATATAAATGTTTTTACTTCATAGGTACATGTCCGTGTTGTTTGTGTCGAGAAGAAACAATTTCAACACCTCAGCATTCTTTTATTTTAGAACATATATGTAAAAACAATAAAACACAAAAAAAATAAGGCAAAAATTCTGCAAGAAAAAACTATTTGACTGATGCTACAGCAAATTCAAATAAGAGTGGTGGAAACAGTCAGGACCAATTTATTCTTGTTGCCGCAAAAACTTTTTTACGGAAGACTGCTTAAGCAAAATTTTGTTTGCATTACCAGCATCACATTTTTATTCCAAAATAATCATTCAAATTAAATGTATTTTTTTTTTCCTTTTTGATTATTAAGACCTTCTTTTAATAAATTAAAAAGTTATATATTTTGTTTATTTTAAGCCTGTTTTAAGTTGAATTTTCCAAATTAAATATTTTTATTACACATTTACGTAAACAAAAGGACATATTTAGACTTTTTTATCACATAAAAATCCCATCCTTAGTAATCATATTATACATTATGAAGCACAATAGCCAAATTTCCATATATTGATGTTGCTAGATAGTGTTTTATGTTGCTGAAAGCCATAGAGAAGGTTCTATACACTAAAGAAGCTAAGCATAGGAGAGATAGTTGAAGTAAGATACTCAAAACAACAGAAATATATATACAGGAGTGGGGGAGGCTGAGCAGGTTAAGGTGCTAGCAAAAAATTCACTAGCCTATCTACAAAGTAAACAAGGTTGTGGGTTCGAATCCCAGTCCCAGAATTTCACAGGCAATAATAAAATAATTAAAAATAAAAAAGGCAATAACTAATGAGACAGACAATGCTACCTGAGTACTAATGCCATTTAGTCCCATGGGGACAGTAATGTCCTCACTCTGAGGATCACAGGGAGGTGAGCGACATCTGTGTCTCACAAAGCTCCTTGCCCTCCAAATGGGGGTTAGGCATAGGGCTGATAAGCCTATCCCACCAAAAACACCTTATTATGAAACCTAAAACTAGTCTCAGAAAATCTGACTGTCTTAAAATGGTAAAACCCCGGCTTTATGATCCACATGGAATGCTCGGAGCTTATTCACACCAGGAGCTACAATATAACCTTAATAACCATACAAGAGGCGAGATGGCCAAAAAGTGGGGAAACCACTATTGTGGTCACACACTGTTCTACACCAGGAGAAATGCCAAAAACAGAACAGCAGGAATTGGCTTTATAGTTAATCCAGCTGCAAGAAAATCAGTATGAACTTCACCCTGATTATAGAGAGGATAAATGTATACAAATTAGAGGACGCTAGTCCAATACAACAATTATTATCATATATTCATGTATATAACATATGTAGCATGAACTAAAGGATAATGATGATGAGTTGAGGGATGATTTCTACGATTAATTTGAAAAAGTAGTGGACCAGGCTAAAAAATATAACATAAAAAAGAAGGTTTTAAAAATTATAGGATCAATATCAAGTTTTAGAAAACAAAAGTTAATTACCAATAATTAGTTGGTTGCATACCTTCCAGGTTCATTAAAAGATAAGATGACAGGTAAGCTGGCTGGCTCTGCAAACATCACTACTGCTCTCAATTCTTTAAGACAGAAAGTGACATTTGTTGGATTTTCAACAACATAACTCTCAAACTCATTTTGATGGTAACATAATTCGGTTCGCATTAAATGGAGATCTAGAAAAAAATCCTTTATTAATACATTTAATATGTATAAATAAGAGGTGTACAAATATCTATCTAG